>CM053791.1:705252934-706481434 GCA_028749045.1 Cupressus sempervirens | reverse complement strand
TCTGCTACTTGGGAGCCCAAACATAAAATCCATTGAAATAGAATGTCATGGTTTATTAGGGATAGATAATGGTAGATAGAGGCCCAATTTATGGTTTGAAGGCTTTGTAATTGCACATGTAACATGAGATTTTATATATAAAATGATATCATGTTTCATTTTTGGCCAATAGAAATACTTTAGGAGAATTGTCGTAGTCTTATGTCATGTCCCCTATTTTCCTCTAATAGAATTTAACAATAAATGTAATAAAATAATAATAAAATAGATAAAGAATGCTTTACATTGAGAAATTAAATATTATAATATATTATTATTATATTATAATATTATATTATAATAATAACAATAAATATGATTTTAACAAAAATAATCATAATATAAAATAATAATATATAGTATAATTAAAGTGATTATAATGACTAAATAGAAAAATACTATTTAATGAATAACAATATTATTAGATAAATCAATACCAGATTAAAGAGGCAACCTCAAGCTTTACACTATGAAGTAGTAACTTTGTGTTGATGTGATCTTGCTAGTAATACACAATGACATATTATATGATTCATGAAAATCCAACATGGTCTACAAAATCAATGTTGGGAGGATGATATCCTTTGCAACAACAATACAAAAAGGTTTGATGGAAAATGGGAAGATAAGAGAGTGGTGCAACCTATGGTGGATTTTGGTAATCCTCCCTAGCAGTGACAAAGAAGATACATCAAGACTATTATCAGATATAGTGATTCCTAATTATACAATGGTACTAGATGAGTGATTCCTTAATAGGAGAAAAAAGTGACTTAATATTGACCAATAGGCATTACTAACGTGAAAGAATACTGGGAGAAAATGTTACAAGCAAGCATATTAACATTAATTAATGGAGGTATGTGATTACATTGACTGAATTGATTTGTGATGAAGAGGCATGACTCCAAGAGATATCCTCATATCTTTATTTATAGATATCTCTAAAGAAAGGAGAGGATAAGAAGGGATTTATATGTACAAGATGGAAGAACATAAAATATCAAATTTATTCAGGCAGATTGATTAAGGAAATAATAACCTACATTATAAGAGGGAAAGTATAGTATTTAAAAGAAGTTATGAATCAAGAGGAGTTTCAGTTCAAAGGGGAATAATCTAGAGTTAAGTGATTAGCTAATTACTATAGTTCAAAACTATAATCTATGTGTTTCACTAAAAGGTCATTATCATTCAAAGATTAGGATAGAACTCTAATATCCATGGGCATTGGCAATCCTTACATTGAAGAAAATATTTGAGATGTTTATCAAGGAGAATATATATTAGGGTTGCATCAAGGGTTCAATAGTATTGGATCGTCCAATATTTCCTTCCAGATATTTGATAGTAATTGACATCCTAATGGGCAAAGCATGTATTATTCAAATTAGATCAGACCTGTTTAGTTATAATGGACATTTCTTACCATCACATTAGAAGTCTCTAGTTAAAAGACATAATAAAAGACATATAGCAGAATCCATTCTAGATAACACATGTTACATTAAAACATTGAATTATTAATTCATTTTATCTACTATCCCTTAGTTGTAGAACAACATTATTTAGCAAATACAACACATATGATTAAAGCTCACAAATAGGGAAGACATCATCAGTGTTGCACATGTGTTAAGTGTAATCAGACATTTAGAAGAGTAGTAACATGATAATAATCCTCACTCAGAGATATCATAGTAAGATAATGGTAGTAGAGGGAATTAATATCTAAATAAAATATGGAGCAGTGACAAGCCACAAAAACATAGAGAAATTACAAGAAGAGACAAGAAAGAAGAGGTTAAAGGCTCATAATTATATGGAATCCAAGAAGTGGGAACATTACATCTTATCAATACACAAATGTTCTACCACCTGGCTATAGTATGCTTCCCATATTAGTTTCTTTCTTTCTTCATTGGGGACACATACATGGCCAATATGATAAAGTAACCCATCATTTATATAAAAGTTAGGAACATTCTCCCCTTCAAAGAATCCATTGTAATTTTTATTAAAATAAGGATCCTTACCATATAGTTGAGCCAAAGTTTCTATTTGATGGCCACATGAATCCAACACCATTGTCATACCTATGATTGGAGGCCTACTCAAAAAAATTACTACTTTATTAGTGTTGCTCTTCTTAGGATGGATGTTGAGGTGAAATTTTTGCGAATGAGCTAACCACCACTAATGGGCCTATCATTTTGCAAATTCCCTTATGCTTGGAAGAATTAAAGAGTTTTATGATCTATATGTATCACAATTTTCTTTCCCAAAATATAGTGCTTCCATTGTTTGCACACTTGACCAATGTTATACAACTCCTTGTCATAGGTGGAGCATCTTTGAGCTATTTCACAAAATGTCTCACTATGATATGTAATGAGATACCTATGGTGCATTAGTACAACACAAAGGGAGTAATCTAATGCATTTGTTTCTATTTCAAATGACTGCTACCAATATGGAAGGACCAATACTAGAGCTAAAATTAGTCTATGTTTTAAGTCCTCAAATACTTTTTTTTTGTCCTCTATTCAATGAGATTTTTCTTTTGTTCTATTGGCTCCCGATTTAATAGTTTTGAAAATAACCAAGAAACCAGACCAATGCATCTAAGGCTAGCAACTTCCTATGATGGATACACTTGACTACAGTCCTAGGCCAACTATAAGGCATAACTCCTTCTTCACTTCAGGCTCTGCAAGACCTAGGTGGGTGGACCTATAAATTCAATTGATACCATACCAGTGCAAAGCATATCACTGAATCTAAGAAAGTAGATAAAAGCCCTTATATCTCCTAATGACTCATGCAACAACACAAATCTACAGTAGCTAGATGCAAATCTATGAACTTCATAAGCTGAGTGAGGGTATTACATTTAGGTTCTTCAACATGAAAGGGAAAGAACGTTTAATTGATAATTTTGAATTTAGAAAAACCCCTAATATGCAGTAGCAAGAACTAAGTGACCCTATAGCTGATTAGTGCCTTAATCATTGGCCAAATCCATGAATCAAATCCATACATATGGATATTTGATACTTATTTATATATTCAGATATATGATCTATCTATTTACCTTGTAAATAAACATCTATGCTCAATCCAAACCTCATTCTTACATGATATCCTTCTTAATAAACCTGCAACCCTATTGATTCATTGAAGCATTTACATAACCCCTTGAGTTACATGCAACAATAAGACAACATACAACCTTAAGGGACTACAACTACAATCTAGGCTCTTTGTTCAAAGATCGCAAAACATTGAAGCTTACTAAGATAGGAGACAAGATTCAAGATGAAACTCAACCTGTTGTTCTTTGTATTAATTTCTTTGAAACAATACAACCATATGCATGAAATGAAAAACATGAAACAACCTAATAGATCTGAACTATCTGTATTAACCTTCTTAATGTTGTTCATATAGGAGAGAATGTTCTAAAAGAATGGTTTCACAATAAAACAGTGTAACCCTATTGGTATTGTCGAGAGAAAACTGCCAACAACTAGAAAGAATGAAAAATAGAAAGATATAGGAGAAGATGAATTCCCAGATCTGATATGCAACTAACATTTTTCCACTTGGAATTCAATCCCTTGCAACTAAAAAACCTCTTTCTTCTCTCTACCATTTTGATCTAATTTGATTTCATCATTTCTCCATTACTGATTTGCAAATATCTTTGTTGAAATGATGAAAATTGGTTGAGTCATCAAAATATCTGAAACTTCATGAAATGCTTAGTAAAATTTGAGTTTTTTACTGAGTGACTGTGATCAGAATTCAACCCAAACTGCATTTTCACTACCTGTTAACCACATTCAGGTCATTGCGATGTTGGAAAACAATTTTGAACTTCAATACCAGAATGTAGTTGCAAATTAGGAACTGGGACAAAACCTTTTGTATCCTGAACATACTACTTCTTGTATAAAAACTAACCTCAGAATTGGAAATTTCATCTTCTCTTGATTTTGGTGATATATAACATCACTATATACTGTTGCTTCCTCTAAACATGGCATCTCCCTATGATTGTGAATTTCTTTTTTAAGTGGATAGCTTTCATTCAAAGAATGAATGGTGTGAAGATTCCTTGTTATTTTTGACTGCATGGAGGGTGTTCCTTAAAACCATACCATTTATTTCATTTTCCTATGGCTTGCTTTTATCATTGCTACCTCCATATTCTTTGAAAACATGAGTTGATTCTTTTTTGATGTCTGACCATGGCTTTTGCTATTATTGCTTGCATTGACTGTGACTATCCATGATTAAACCAATGCCTCTATTTTCAATTGGCTTCGCTTTCACACAATAACCTCATTCTTAAAACTGTTGCTTGCTCCCTATTCTTGCACTGGATCGGCTTTATTTGAAACACATGTGGAGTCTATTTTAACCGCTTCTTGTTTGCCTTTCCTTGGCATTTGGGTCTTCATACGTGTCTTCCTAATTTCCATTGTGTGGTCTATTTTGTATGCTTGTGGCTTTTCTTCCATATGTTGCCTTCTCTTTTTATACATGGATTCTATCTCCTTTTGCACATGAGAAGCTCCCCTATTGGGCATGGAAATTCTTATTCCTTTCATTTTCCTATGATCCTCTTTCATTTCTTAGCTGCCCTGCAGCTTCATTCTCCTCTACTATGTGTGGTTTGCTTTTAAGTTATGGACTTTGCTTAATATATGCACATTTCTTTATTATTGCACGAGAGGCTTCCTTTTCAATCACTGGCTACTTCAAATCATGGATGTCTTGGCCAACTACTCTGTTTCATGGCATTGGTTCTGTATCTTCTATGCATGGATGATCTTCCTACATTCGGCTTTGCTTTTGTTTTAATGTGTTGTTCATATTGTGTGGGATCTTACCCTTCCCCTTGGCTGTGTGGATTAATCTTTTATCATAGCACATTCTTCTTTAGATGATGTGTCTTTTTCATCAGTCAGAGGCTTACTTTATGTCTCCTTGCTAGCATGCATGAATCTTCAACACAAAAGACTAATCTTAACTTAATGTCTATAAATATTTCTATGGGCGGCATAACAAAAAAAAATCCCTATAAAATACAAAGCTAAAGCCATATATCCATGGTCTCAGGTATAGATGATGATGCCTATTGAAAAAAATCACATGATATAAAAGATTTGTCTTCTTTAAAGCTTGAAAAACTTGTGTATGAAATCAGTCGGGCCTCAAAGTGGGTCCGACTAAAAGAAATTTCACTTCTAAACAACTGATATGGAAAACAGATCCATGCATCACCTGATACTGATTAAAATCAAACTCGACCAATGAATCAACATTTGAAACTCATTTTATCCCTTTTGTAGCCTGTCACTTTTGTGCCAAGTGGTCTGTTGACTGGCCTTAAAAACTAACCAAATCACCTGATCAAGCTCTAAAAATTGGCACACTGACTCTTTGTTCTGCATTCTTGCACCCTTTTGAATCTCATCTCATCAAAAATTTGGGCTCTAAAGATATTTATAGTCAAATTTGACTTCTTAGAATTGCCTAGAAGAAAATTGGTCAGAAAGCAATAAATTGGGTTCGAATTTGGCTTCAAGAACTAGGCAAATGAGCACATGGGGAAATGAAAACTAGGACATTGGTTGTCTATCATGAGGACATTATGGATCTATGATTTGGGCTCATGATGAATAACATAACGCATTTGGTGATTAGTCAAAGTGGGCTACTTGGATCTGCTGACTAGAAAGATTTACAAGATAACAATTTTTGCAAATGGAATTGACCTCCAAATGTGTGTAAATGGATTCATCATTACTTAAAAACTAACACACTTGAAGTATTTTTGGTGGAAAATACAATGGTATAATCCATTCAATCTAGGTAATCATGGATTTCAAGTTATGACATCACGAACAGGGGTACCAAACAATCTGCATTTGCTGACACCAGTGAAAAGATAGCAATTGCATTTGGAATCGAGTTGGAAAACTAATCAAATGAATTTTTCGTAAGCTAAAACTTGGAACATAACAAGTCTCTGATGTCTACAATGCAATACAAAAGGAGTTTTCTCATTTTGGTCAACTGGGTCAAAGTTATAACTTGTCAAACAAGGCTTCCCAAAATTATGTGCAATTACACAAAAGCATGAAACAGTAACTGACCAACTTTGAGGGGTTTGAAACCTAATCAAACGAACTCAAACCGACTCAAAATCTGAAACATAGGTTTTTAGGTATGAACACTAGACACCCCAAAAGTAGCAAGTCATGAAAGATTTCTAGGTGCAAGATATTCAATTACAAACAAGGCCTCCCATCATTTTTTGACACTTGGGTGAAAATGTAGATTTGACATTAGCTCAAAATGAGACTTCATGAAATGGCTCAGAATCTCAATTTAACTTCATGGAACAAGTGGATGCACTAAATGAAAGGTGTTAGAAATAATAAACACCTCATAAGACTCAAACTGACAGTCAGGTACACATGCATCAAAAGCTTTTATGGGGCTCAATTTTCTCAATGGTACTCAAAATTGACCATGCAATTTTTAGTCCCAATAGTGGCTTTGTTTGAGGCTGCATGCCCCTTGTGGGCAGGGCAAGAATTTAGATCTCTTGAGGAAGCAGACCACACAAAAACTCTCTCGAACAACTTTATTGAAAATAGGAAACTACCGCTAAGATTATGTACAACTGATGGCCCCAGGCCACTGAAAAGTTTTCACAACTTCTTACCTCTATCAAAAACTTGATTCTCATGTACATCTCTCTAAGGTAAGTTGGAAATATCTTTCTCAATTTTACCAATCAGATTAGCATCTTGGATCATATCACTTGGCAAAACAAAATATTTCTCTTCATTCTCATAGTGCATATACAAATCAGCATTAACTTCTACATCATGCTCACTATGAAAATGTATATCAACATGCTCTTGATTATACAAACTAAATTAAGAATCAAAATCCAACAATGATTCATGCATGCTGATCGGAAACACAAAAACTTCATAATCTACACCATTCACCAAGTTGCATGTACTAAAAACTTGCAACTCACCTTGTGTCTCTGACTATGAAGAGTATGTGAAATCTGATTTTTTCCTACTCGCAGTTATGTCATTCACTAAATCAGATTTATTCTCAACTATAACCTCTTCACACTCAAACAACTTATTAGTCACCAAAATTGAAAACTCATTCTGAAAGTGCTGGTCTAAACTATGTTGATCATAATCAGTTTCTTCATCTAACTGAAAGTTGGAATAAAACTCAAACTTATCTTTACAAGACTTATCAGCATATAAAGAAAATCTATAATCTGATTGACAATATTCACTATTTTCCTCTTCATCATATGAAACATCAAAACAATGTTTAACAAGATCAACATAAAAAGAATCTGAAATAGCATTAACCTTCCTTTCATTAACATGCTCTGCATCCAACAAATTGTCATGTGCAAAAACATTTGAGGTACTGTTGTATACACCTCCAAAGTCTAACAAAGGTTGTTCGGATTCTACCTCTCTTTCCACATCAAAATTTGGGGAAGTAAGCTGACTGAATGAAGAAACATTATGATGAAAAATATGAAGATCCTTTGAAAAACTTGCTTTTTAAAATCATGAGCCAACAAATATGAGATTTCATCAGAGCTCAAGAAGAATGCCTCACAAATCTTCTCCCAGCTGTGATTATCATCCGAATGGTATGAAGAATTTACAACAGCAAGATCATTAGTATAACAATCTAGAAAATCAGAATTGTTACAACATTCATTATTATCATAGCATTTGTTACCCTTACTGCTGTT
This sequence comes from Cupressus sempervirens, assembly GCA_028749045.1. Lineage (NCBI taxonomy): Eukaryota > Viridiplantae > Streptophyta > Pinopsida > Cupressales > Cupressaceae > Cupressus > Cupressus sempervirens. Next base: position 706,473,573 of record CM053791.1, on the reverse strand, counting down.
ACAAATTTCTTCAACTTCATATTCACAGTAAAAAAATTTGTTTTCACTTTCATATCCATCTTCCTTATGCTGATTGTCATTAACATTTGAATCCACCTCTTCACATTTGGAAGACAGATTATCTTTCTCTATGGAATCATTGTATTCATTACTACCTTGACTTTCAGCACACTCATTATCATCAGAAGACATAACATGAAATCTATAATCATCATTTTCCATCTCCTGAATGAATCTTTCAATTTGCAAAAACCTTTTTAATCTTATAGGTGCTGGCCAATTTACTAAATCGGGTACTAGAACATCAAGGAAAACACTAGGTAGGGAAGATTCCTTAGGTCTACAATGAAAAGGCATCTTACTGATTACTGATTCCAAACTAAATTCTTATAAGATTGACAATCCTTTTGTAGGCTAGTCTATTCAACATAGCAATGTTATTATTCACCATTTCTAAACTCTTAGAATTTGGTAAACTAATCTCAGATTTAAGATCTGACTCCATTATAAAACAAAATTTCTACCTCTTCCTTCTAGTGCTGAAAATCACTGAATAGAGGCTACCATGTTTTTAACATTTGACTTCCATGATAAGAAAACATGAAAACCAAAATACCTCAAGTGCTGATGCAAAACTTTGATCTGCTGATTTGGCATAGGTGGAAGACTAAAATTCCTTTACACCACTAATGAAACTTTTTAGAGCCACCACCTCTTTGCAAGAGGAATAAAATAATCAATGCTATGATTAACTTTTTAAACTTCAATTTCTTATAACAGCAGATTGCAAACAACACTTAAAAACTTATCAAGAATTTAAAATTTCTGTTTCAAGAAACTACCAAAAGCTTTAGATCTGCCCATACAACTGAAATTATTTCAAAATTATGCAATGAAATCAACTAGGAACAAACTGGTATAGAGATTTGAGAGTCGCCACTCACACTTTGTGAGAAATAAAACATGATTTGTCATTTAACAAATCTGAACCAAACCTTCAATGTAGGAGAAACTTGTAGATCATTATCATCTTAAAAAGAAACTACACTTTATAAATAAGTTCTTGACTCTATACTTTCTCAAAAGTACTTGCAAACTAAATTGATTGAAGATAGACCTATAACAGTCATATCACACAATTTTTATGCAATTTGACAACATATTGTTGTCCATGAATAAAGCTTGACTGGCGGGGGGCCATGAAAATTCAACAAGAAAAAAAGGAACACATCTTTCTATTAATATACTATATGCAATCTATTTCATGCTAGATATTTTGGTTCTTTATGTATGCACCTCCTCAGTAGAGTCGCCATTTTGTTGGCTCCTGATTTAACAATTTTGAAATTGACAAAGAAACTAGACCAATGCATCTAAGGATAGCAACTTCCTATGACGAATACACTTGACTGCAATCCTGGGAAAACTATAAGACATAACTCTTTCACTTTAGGCTCTGCAAGACCTAGGTGGGTGGACCTATAGATTCAATTGATATCATACCAGTGCAAAACATATCCCTGAATCTAACAAAGTAGATAAAAGCCCTTATGTCTCCTAATGACTCATGCAACAACACAGAGCTACAGTAGCTAGATGCAAATCTATGAACTTCTTAAGCTGAGTGAGGGTATTACATTTAGGTTCTTCAACATGAAAGGGAAAAAATGTTTGATTAATAATTTTGAATTTAGAAAAACCCCTAATATGCAGCAGCAAGAACTAAGTGACCCTGTAGCTGATTGGTGCCTTAATCATTGGGCAAATCCATGAATCAAATGCATACATATGGATATTTGATACTTATTTATATATTCAGATATATGATCTATCTATTTACCTTGTAAATAAACATCTATGCTCAATCCAAACCTCATTCTTATATGATATCCTTCTTAATAAACTTGCAACCCTGTTGATTCACTAAAGCATTTACATAAACCCTTGAGTTACAAGAAACAATAAGACAACATACAACCTTAAGGGACTACAACTACAATCTAGGCTCTTTGTTCAAAGATCGTAAAACATTGAAGCTCACTAAGATAGGAGACAAGATTCAAGATGAAACTCAACTTGTCATTCTTTGCATTAATTTTTTTGAAACAATACAACCATATGCATGAAATGAAAAATAGGACACAACCTAACAGATCCAAACTATTTTTATTAACCTTCTTAATGTTGTTCATACAAGAGAGAATGTGATAAAAGAATGGTTTCATAGTAAAACACTAGAACCCTACTGGTATTACCTAGAGAAAATTGCCAACAACTTTGAAGAATGAAAAAATAGAAATATACAGGAGAAGATGAATTCCCAGATCTGATATGCAATTGACATCTGTCCACTTGGAATTTAATCCCTTGCAACTAAAAACCCTCTTTCTTCTCTCTACCATTTTGATCTGATTTGATTTCATCATTTTTCTGTTATTAATTTGCAAATATCTTTGTTGAAATGATGAAAATTGGTTGAGTCATCAAAATATTTGAAACTTCATGAAATGTTTGGTAAAATTTGAGTTTTTTACTGAGTGAATGTGATCAGAATTCAGCACAAACCACATTTTCACTACCTTTTAACCACATTCAGGTCATTGCCATGTTGGAAAACAATTTTGAGCTTCAATACCAAAATGTAGTTGTAAATTAGGAACTAGGACAAAACCTTCTGTATCCTGAACAGACTGCTTGTTGTGAAAATACTAACCTCAAAATCAGAAAGTTCATCTTCTCCTGATTCTGGCAATATATAACATCACTATATTTGCTTACCAAGAACCTCTAGAAAGTCAATTTGAAAATTACTCCCCTCTTACATGGCTCAGGTCTAACATCTTCTTTTTTCAAAATTTTAAAAAATTCTAATGTTTGAACTTTAGAAAATGCCTCTTTGCAATTTAAAAAACCTGTACGTTCCCCTTTTCTCATAAAACATTTTTAAAAGACTTTTTAAAATTATTTAATTTTTCCCCTCACCCTTCAATTTTGAGGTCAACCCTCCTTTGATTGGGTGCCACATGTCATCTTCTAATTGGTTGGGTCCTGCCACATCATCCATCCATCTCACAACCAGCTGGGCAGTCGCCATGTCACTATGTTAACTTCCTTGCAACTTTTTCATGGTGACATGGAAACTACCATTGGATCTGCCATGTGTCACCATCTGGTAACCTTTGATCATGGTCTACCACGTTAGCATTTTATCCATATCTTGCTGGCCACATATTGCTACTTGTCTTCACACGATTGGCTAATGCCACCACATCATCTCCACATGGGACCCATGACTATTTGCCAGATTTTGGGGTTTTTTGGCAAGTTGCTATGTCACTACCGAAAAGCCTTGCCATTTTTTGATGGCGACATAGCTCCTTGCTAGATTTTTGAGTTTCTCAGTGACTCCTTGATGTCATCATACCCTTTGATTATGTGTTCCTCCAAAATTTATTCCTTTCATCCAATTGGCCGGTTGGACCCACCACATGAGCTTGGCTTTCACAAAAGGCTCATGTCTTGTTGACATTAAGACATTTGAGTGGAAAAGTATTTAAGGAGGGTAGAAGTTCATTTCGGGAGCAATGTGGGATAAAGGGTTTAAAATATCTCCTCCAACTCTCTTTTATTCATGCCCCGCTCTGCTCTATATACTGTTGCTTCCTCTAAACATAACGTCTCCCTATGATTGCAAATTTCTTTTTTAAGTGGACAGCTTTCATTCAAAGAATGAATGGTGTGAAGATTCCTTGTTATTTGAGGCATGAAAATTCAGCAAGAAAACAAGGAACACATCTTGTTATTGATATGCTATATGCAATCTATTTTATGCCAAAGATTTTGGTTCTTTATGTATGCACCTCCCCAGTAGAGTCACCTCCTAATTTAACAATTTTGAAAATAACCAAGAAACCAGACCAATGCATCTAATGCTAGCAACTTCCTATGACGGATACACTTGACTGCAATCCTGGGTCAACTATAAGTCATAACTCCTTCTTCACTTCAAGCTCTACAAGACCTAGGCAGGTGGACCTATAGATTCAATTGATACCATACTACTGCAAAACATATGCCTGAATCTAACAAAGTAGATAAAAGCCCTTATATCTCCTAATGACTCATGCAACACCACAGATCTACAATAGCTAGATGCAAATCTGTGAACTTCATAATCTGAGTGAGGGTATTACATTTAGGTTTTTAACATGAAAGGGAAATAACGTTTGATTAATAATGTTGAATTCAAAAAAACCCCTAATATGTAGTAGCAAGAACTAAGTGACCTTGTAGGTTATCAGTTCCTTAACCAGTGGGAAAATCCATGAATCAAATGCATACATATGGATATCTGATACTTAGTTATATATTCAAATATACGATCTATCTATTTACCTTGTAAATAAACATCTGTGCTCAATCCAAATCTCATTCTTACATGATATCCTTCTCAATAAACTTGCAACCCTATTGATTCACTGAAGCATTTACATAACCCCCTTGAGTTAGAAGAAACAATAAGACAACATACAAACTTAAGGGACTACAACTACAATCTAGGCTCTTTGTTCAAAGATCATAAAACATTGAAGCTCACTGAGATAGGAGACAAGATTCAAGATGAAACTCAACCTGCTATTCTTTGTATTAATTTCCTTGAAACAATACAACCATATGCATGAAATGAAAAACATGAAACAATCTAATAGATCTGAACTATCTGTATTAACCTTCTTAATGATGTTCATACAAGAGAGAATGTGCTGAAAGAATGGTCTCATAGTAAAACACTGGAACCTTGCTGGTATTACCCAGAGAAAATTGCCAACAACTACAAAGAATGAAAAATAGAAAGATATAGGAGAAGATGAATTCCCCGATCTGATATGCAACTGACATCTATCCAGTTGGTATTCAATCCCTTGCAACTGAAAAACCTTTTTCTTCTCTCTACCATTTTGATCTAATTTGATTTCATCATTTTTCTTTTACTGATTTGCAAATATCTTTGTTGAAATGATGAAAATTGGTTGAGTCATCAAAATATCTGAAACTTCATGAAATGCTTGGTAAAATTCAAGTTTTTTACTAAGTGAATGTGATCAGAATTCGACCCAAAAGTTCAGTACAATAATGAAGTACGATATCATTCTTAAACACCTATGTCTAACATATGGACCCTACATGTAACAAATTTTGTTTCAAGAAGTAGCTTCAACAGTCATCCTTAGCTACTTGTTAATCAACTTGAAACACCTAAAAACACACAAAAAGTGCAACACAACACAAAGAGGGCTCAGTACACACTAAGTTGAAAAGCGTAGTCCACCTGCATACATGTTAGAATAAACATATACAAAACCATAATGCAAATATCTGAACCACATAACATAGTGCAATTCTAAAATTAATATGCAAGAAGTAAACATCTTCTTAACAATGCAAAATTAAACTCACACTAAGAATAACTAGTAAATGAATCATATATATACTGAGGTGTCATCACTATGGTGCTAAGATACTGCATCTGTATATGGTAAGCTCATAGACAACACATAGTGGAATTGTCTAGGGTACTCGTGAAATGACATAGTAGAGACTTGCCTTGTTCTCCATACTTAACCTTACTGGTTTAAGTCATAGGTAAGGCCAATTATCTTTTGTATGTAATTAACCAATCCAATTCATCTTAAAATTATCACTAAATTAATTAACTAAATAGGATAAATTGATATTCAGCCACCTCGATATATGATCATTACAACTATCCTTAAAATACACATCAAGTAGATATTCTAAGAATGCACATGCAACGAAGAACAAGTCAATTTTCACATGATATTACATTCTTCGTCTATTGAAAATCTCATCTTCTACTGCCAAATTCGAAAGTAAACTTAGATTATTTTAACAACAGAAATAAATACTACAATATTATGATCTCATAAATATAACTAAACTGATACATCAATTTAATGATATTTACCAATTGTAGTACTATACTATTTATTCCTACTATTATAATAAACTAAACTTATCCTTCGAAATGACCTAAGATAATAAAATAATGCACATATGATATTCTTGCTTTAAATGACATATCATCAAACATATATCATAAATCTGCCTCATTACTTGGAATGACTTTCCATTTCAATTATGAACTGAAATATATCTTTATAAATAAAAGAATTCTATTTCAAAAATCTTATCTCAAAACAATCCATAAATGCTATTAAGACACTTCATAGAAAAATTAAACATAATTGAATCCAAGTGCAGCCAATGCTTAACAAATGATCATTAACAATGTTATTGAATATATACAAGTGTCTATTGAAGTCATACCACTGTTTGACAATAAGCCACCACCCAATTATAACAACAATATATAAAATCAATTCACAATGCAAATCACAAATATGCAATATAACTTTCATCATGCTAATGACCAAAAGTAATTAAGATGTAAAATCCCTAAGCTATAAGATGCACACTAACTGTTCACATAATGACCCTGTCGATATTGAAATAATAGCATCTATCTATGTCTTTGTTTATAAAATAATGCCTTATTCAGTTGTGAACAATATCACAAAACAATAGTTAATTACAACTCAATTTCCATCATATATTAATGGGTAAATTATGTTGTTGCAGAGAATTTTCTACTTGATTTGAGCTTCCTTTTAACTATTTGACAAAATGTCATTACCATCAGTTGTCATATACTATTCACTACATTACTATTTTTAATACATAATGAATGAGTTTTAGAATTCAAGTGCACTGTTTATTATAATCACTTAACCCTTGGTTCAAGTTAATTAATTTTCTTTTAAAAACAGAGTGACTATGCCCTTGATCAGTCATGAGTCTACAACCTAATGCGAGCTTGTAACTATGGCCAAACCACACATATCTATGAACTTTAAGATATGGGTTCTCTCAGAGCTCAGCCCTGATAATGCCGAATACCCATAAGTATAACATAGTCACATGCATTCTTACTGTCGTATGCATGAGTCTCTGACCAGGGTCAACTTGGAGAAGGAAAAGTTTGTTTAGGGCAAAGCCCAAATATATACATATAGCAACACCCAAAATGATATCTCCATAACTTCACATTCAAATGTGGATATATATAGGGCTAAGCATTGCACACAGTGCCATGCTCTGCATATATCCATCCTTGAGTGTAAATACACATCATGTAAAATTGATAACCATTTATAACATGCTTATCAAAATAACAATGCAATTGTAAACAGAGAGAGAGTAGGGTAAGAAATTGCCCCTACGTGTAATATAGAAGATGGAAAATGCTCTGCAATTTAGCTTGATGCCCAAGCCCCAAAAGCCAAGTCAAAACTAGTAAACAATCTCCACAATGCTAACACACATAACTCACAAATGACTTCACAAGAACCCATCAATAATAATAGACAACTTCTGATGAGTAACTCCATCATGCTTAACCACATATGCAAGTATCCCCTTCCAAAAAAACCCCTCATTATGCCAATACCTCAGCAACAAGGGTCAAAAATGTTAAGAAACATAGAGCAATGCGACCGAGATTCCAGCCCAAATTTTGCAAGAAACCCAACTCACAAAAAGAAATGGTTGCCCAAACCTTGAGTGCCATAATTCCTCATAAACATGCATTCAATACACATCATGTATCACAGAGCCGTGTATTTGGCAGTGCCAAAACCACCACCATGAATTTACCTATGAACAATGCTGATATCTCATTATATGGCATTCAAAAACCATTTAGGGTTGCATGTCATTTAAGAATATATTAAACCCCTCTTTCATAACATATGCATAATCTATACCAACTACGAGTTATTAAACCTTTAAAAACAAAATGAATATAAGTTATGTAATCAAAACCAACCTAAGGTTTTATGCAATAAAAAGTATCTAAACCCTTCACATCATATGCCTATATGCTATACTAAAAACAAATCTAATGCAATAATTCAATCCCTTCTCAATCACGCATATGAAAATACAATGACAAATTCCAAATACATACAGCATATTAACATACAAATGTATTTGCAATGTCAAGTTAACATACAATATATAACTTTCTTTCCAATACATACAAACATAGAATGTAGTTTACAATGAGTTTGAAACATAATAAACATAATCAATAACCAATCATGCAATAATTTATATGCCAGTTTCAAATCATAAAATCCTAAATCACTTTCAATGCTAATAAAATAGTTCTAAATAGAAAATACATTTAGCTTAAGTCTCGTGTTCCAAAGGACAATAATATAACCAAGTTCTATAGAAATAAAAACATAACATATGAAAGGAACTTATAACAACAAAGTCCTAATATGCAGAAAAACCGAAGTAGTGGTCAGGCATGACATTCAACATATTGCAAGTGTTCAAAACATGTTTTAAACTAAATATGAGGATGTCATCCAAATAAACAACCACAAAAGAATCAATGAAGGTTCTAAGCACATCATTCATTAACTTAATAAATGTGGCTAAAGCATTTTTCATGCCAAAAGGCATAACCAACCATTTAAATAAACCCTTCTTCAACTTGAATGCAGTCTTCCATACATCTGCTAGGTCAATTGGTAGTTGGTGATATCAAAATTTCAAGTCAAATTTTGTAAAGAACGTAGCCCCATTAAGTTGATCCAAAAGTTCATTAATTTGAGGAATTAGATATCTATTTTTCATAGTAATTTTGTTAAGTTCTTTGTTATCAATACAAAGTCTCCATGTCCCATCTTTCTTTCTTGCCAAAATAATAGGGCTACCACAAGGTGAAGCACTCATCCTGATATGCCCCTTTTCAATCAATTCTTATATTTGTCTCTTAATTTCACCATTTTCTAAAACTAATCTCCTTTATATTGGTTCATGTGGCAATGTTGTTCTTAGAACTAGATCAATAGAATGATTGACTTGGTAGTTTGTTGGGACCTTTGCTGGTGATTTAAACACACTATGGTATTCTTCTAAGATATTATCCATCTCCTTTTTCTAGTCTACTGTGGTGGCCACCTTAGTATACTTTGTTTTTCTCATAATGAATCATGTGGAGTACAAAAGTTCTAGTTTGAGCAATTAAACATTTACATTGTTTAGCACTAATTAAAGAAACATCTTTAGTTGGACATACCTCTAGTATTTAATATCTCTTTTCACCAAGCTTGATTGTGACACTATGTGGTCTAGATTCATACACCCCATGCCTTTGATACATGTATGGATTTCCTAGAAAAGCATCACATACATCTAAAGGTGCTACATCATAGATTACTTCATCCTTGAATGGTTTCATTGAGTATGATAGGCGACACTACTAATTTATCTGAATATATTTTCCTCCATTAACCCATCTCATGGAGTATAATTGTGGGTGTATTGTCATTTTTAAACTTAATCTCTTGGCTATCTCCATAGAAATTAAGTTCTTTTGGCTCCCACTATAAACAAAAATGTAAAGGCTTTCCATCAACCCACATCTGTGAATGGATCAATCTCTCTTCATCTTCTCATGGAACTACTTTCACTATTGCAACTATGGCATATGGTTCTACTTCTATTATTGAATCATTTTGAGGAGTTTCTATTTATGTGGATTCAGGCTCAACATACTCTCCTCATATTTTTGTCATCAAATTCTTAATTCTTTGAAAATTCTTTTTTGTTATGAGTTGGATTCCTATGTATCTCACACCACATGCTTGTATCTATTTGTGTCTCTTTGGTAGCTCACCAGGTATTCTTTGGGGATTTGAGGGAGGGTCCTTCCCCACTAGTTTTCCTCCAAATTTATTACTGTCTTCATCCCTTAGCTTATTAATTGAAAAGTAATCCCTTTTTCCTTTCTGTTTTAACTCAATTTTTTAGCATATTTGTAAGCAGTTGTCAATGTTTCAATATTCAAGAATTCCATTTCATTTTGAATGTATCTATGAATCCCACTACAATATTTCAAAATTTGATGCTTCTTTGAATCTTCTATACCAAGTTTTAAAAAGAGTGCATGGAATGTATTGGTGTAATCTTCCACAAATTGGTCCCTCTTTTGTCAAAGCAACTATTATTCTATATATTTATGTTCATATACATCTTCAGGAAAGTATGTTTCTTTTATGTATTCCATAGATTCTCCCCAATTGGGTTTGTTATTAGAGAGTATTTCCACCTCTTCTCATGCTTCACTTTCTTTATTCAATACTTTGGTTTACCATGCTAGTTTGACATGGATTTCAATTTTCAAGAGGGAAAAAAAAAAATAATTTTGCATTAGAAAAATTGTTTATAGAGAAGTATCATTCTAACTTGGATAACCAATTATCAATAGCATCAACATCAACTTTTCTTTCAAAATTTGGGATATCAAAATTCACCTATACTTTAAAAGGGATGTTCCCATGGAATGGTGCTACTGAATTCGACATTTGTAGGGTCTTCAAAATTTCTAAAAACTTACTCATCATATCTTCTCACTGCCCAGCTAAAACCTCTTCCACCATCATTTTCATAGAGTCTACCAAATTATCTAACATCTTTGGTTTTGTGCACTGCAAATGAATGTATTTTGATATATTTCTTATAGCCAGGACTAGTCTTTGATAGGGAGTTCTTGTGTTAGTTGGAAACCAAGAGTGTTCCCACTCTAATACCACTGATCTAAATTGATGAAGTGGGTTACAAACATGATATCTAGTGAATCAATTACCTGCAATAACAATGTTCAAGTTCTAGAAAATCTTGCAAAACTCAAAAGAGTTGTATGCAAACCAAAAGCCATCTTATTCATTGAAAATGAAAGAATATATACAATGATGGAATATCAACAGCCACCATAGCAATGACTTTGAAATGTTTATGTGGCTAAAATAAAAAAATAAAAAATAAAACTAAACTAGTCAAAACTAGGTGTCTAATTACCCCAACTTGTCGGGGCCATAACTTTTGACCTATACCTCAGAATTCAAAATTGCTTATGTCATTGGAAAGAGGGACTAAAAATATAGTTTTAGTCCTTAAAATAGTGAGCCTATGGTTTCCCAATTTTATGAAGAAATTATAGTTTCAGCTTGAAATTTTTAGTAGAACATCTCCAAAAAGGGAAAACAAAAAGACATAGAAAAACTTTTTAAAAATATGAAAAAATACTTTAAAAAATTAGATCTTCTATATAGTCTTGATCATTCCTCCCCCCTTAAGAGGCAATGGGCCCCATTGCATCAATCCTCTATTGTAGATGAGGGAGTTGTTTTGCAATATTTTACTTGGTTAACCATTTTTCTTGATGACAGAATTGACCAGCTCAAACCACCCTATATAGAAATTTTTTATAATTTCTCAAAGATTTCAATATGACTTTAGTGACATGATCACACTATAATAGTGTAGTAGGAGATGGATTCAATTCTATAGCATGAATATGTTTAGCAGCTTGAGAGATGTCCAATAATGGAGGAAAATAGGGTCGCAATAGCTCCACATTAAAAATTGGATGTAATCCCAAAAACTATGGTAGATCAAGTTCAAAAGCATTCTCACCAACTTGTTTCTTAATGGTATATGGCCCATACCAAATAGGATGAAGCTTTCTATAAGGTCCTTAGAGGTGCTCCATCTGAAGATGTAGCCATACCTTGTTACCAATCTAGAAATGATGGGGAGTAATATGTTGATCATGTCTTTTCTAAAATATCATGAACTTGTTTCTATAACTGTTTGATCTTTTCAATAAATTTGTTTGCTTTATTTGCCTCCTTTTTAGTATTGAGTGGTTGACTAGATTGCCAGATGGGTAGTGCTACTTCTATAGGTGCCAATGGTTGATATCCAAAACAAATCTCAAATAGTAGTGTGGAGTGCATGGTTGTAGCAATGCTGCACATAAGGAAAGCTCTCATCCCATGTATGTGGTTGTTTGGAGTTGTACATTCGAAGGATATGCATAATCATTCTATTGTCTACCTCTATTTAGCCATCTATTTGAAAATGGAATGCTATGGATTTTGTCAACTCAATGTCCATTCTAGCCCATAATGAAGACCAAAAATTGCTGAGGAATCTACTATCCCTATCTAAAATAATTCTTTTTGGCAACCCAAAGTGAACCCAAACATGTTCCACAAATAGCTTAGCGGTTTCCTCTACTGAAATCATTTTTTTATAGGCCACCATGATAGCCATTTTATAAAATCTATCTACTACCACATATATACAATCATTTCCCCTTCTACTACTTGGAAGCCTAGACATAAAATTCATTGAAACAAAATGTCATGATTTATCAGGGATAGGTAATGGTAGATAGAGGCCCAATTTATAGGTTGAAGGCTTCATAATTGTACATGCAACACAAGATTTTATATATAAAATGATATCATGTTTCATTTTTGGCCAATAGAAAAACTTTTGGAGAATTTTAGTAGTCTTACCAATACCAAAATATCCTGCTACCCAGCTATAGTGTGCTTCCCATATTAGTTTACTTCTTTCTTCATTGGGGACAAATACGTGACCAATATGATAAAGTAACCCATCATGTACTAAAAGTTAAGAACACTCTTACCTTCTAAGACTGCATTGTAAATGTTACAAAAATTAGGATCCTTACCATATAGTTGAGCCCAAGTTTCTATTTGATGGCCATAGGAATCCAACACCATTGTCAAACCTATGATTGGAGGCCTACTCAAACTGTATGCTTCTTTATTAGTGTTTCTCTTTTTATGAAAAATGTTGAGGTGAAACTATTGTAAATAAGATAACCACCATTGATGCCTACCATTCTAAAACTTCCCTTGTGTTTGCAAGAATTACAGAGGTTTATGATCTTTATGTATCACAGTTTCCTTTCCCAAAATATTGTGCTTCCACTATTTACATGCTTGAACAATGGTATACAACTCCTTGTCATAGGTGGGGTACCTTCAAACTATTTCAAAAAATGTCTCACTATACAATGCAATGAGATTGTTGTGTTGCATGAGTACAATGGCAAGAGTGTAACTAGATCCATTTGTTTCTATTTCAAATGACTGTTTGTAATCTAGAAAGACCAATACTAGAGCTAGACATAGTCTAATTTTTAAGTCCTTAAATGCTTTTTGTTTGTCCTCTATCCACCAAAATTTTTCCTGTGTTCCACCTTTGAGTGATTGATTAAGAGGCCATGATAAATGTGAAAAACCAAATACAAATTTGAGATAGAAGTTGGCTAGACCCAAGAAACTACAAAGTTCTATGAAATTTTTAGGAGGTGGAAAATCTCTAATTATTTTTATATTTGTAGGGTCCATGTGAACACCCTCGTGATCAATGATGTACCCTAAGTATTGGATGCTTTGCATAACAAAAGATCACTTGTCTATTTTGTCATAGATTTTATATTTCTACAAATGCAAGAGTACTTGTTCAACATGTTGCAAGTGTTTAGACCAAGCTTTACTAAATATGAGAATATCATCCAAATAAACAACTACAAAAGAATCAATGAAGGGTCTAAGCACATCATTCATCAACATCATAAATGTGTTTGGAGAATTTTTTAGGCCAAAAGACATAACCAACCATTCAAACAAACCTTCCTTGGACTTGAATACAGTCTTCCATACATTGGCTGGGTCAATTGGTAGTTGGTATATCCAGATTTCAGGTCATTTTTTGTAAAAACCTTATCCCTCTTAAGTTGATCCAAAAGGTCATCAATTCAAAGAATTGGATATCTCTTTTCAAAATAATTTTTTTAAGTACCCTATAATCAATACAAAGTCTCCATGTCCCATCTTTCTTTCTTGTCAAAATAATATGTCTGCCACAAGGTGAAGTACTTGGAAAAATATGTCCCTTTTCAATCAATTCCTAAATCTATCTCTTAATTTCATCATTTTCCAAAATTGATCTCCTATATATTGGTTTGTGTGGAAATTTTGTTCCTATAACTAGATCAATAGAATGCTTAACTTGACAGTGTGTTGGGACCCCTACTGGTGATTTAACACACTATGGTATTCTTCAAAGATTTTATCCATCTCCTTTTTCTGGTCTACTATGGTGTCCACCTTAGTATGTGTGTTAAGGACAACTAACTTTGTTTTCTTAGAGAGAATAATGAGAAGTACAAAAGTTGTAGTTTGAGCAATTAAACATTTACATTGTTTAGCACTAATTAAAGAAGCAACTTGAGTTGGGCATACCTCTATTATTTGATATCTCCTTTCACTAAGCTTGATTGTGACACTGTGTGGTCTAGATTCATACACCCCATGCCTTTGATACATGTATGGCTATCACAACAAAATATCACATACATCTAAAAGTGATAAATTATAGATTACTTCATCCTTGAATGGTTTGATTGAGTATGATAGGTGACATTGCTGATTTATTTGAATGTCTTTTGGTTATCTCCGTAGAAATTAAGTTCTTTTGGCTCCAATTATTAACAATAAAATGTAGATGCTTTTCATCAACCCCCATATGTGAATGGAACAATCTCTCTTCATCTTCTCATGGAATTATTTTTCCTGTTGCAACTATGGCATACAAGTTTGATTCTATTATTGAATCATTTTCAGGAGTTTCTATTGGTGTTGATTCAGGCTCAACTTCCTCCTTGTATTTCTATCATCAAATTCTTAATTCTTAGACAGTCCTTTGTATTATGAGTAGGACTCTTAAGTATCTCACACCACATGCCTATATCTATTTGTGTCTTTTTGGTAGCCCACTAGGTATTCTTGGGTGGATTTGAGGGAGGGTCCTTCGCCACTAGTTTTTGTTCAAATTTTTTAATGCCTTCACCCCTTGGCTAATTATTTAAAAGGTAATCCCTTTTTCCTTTCTGATTTAACTCAATTTTTTTACCATATTTGTAAGTAGTTGCCAATGTTTCAATATTCAAGAATTTCATTTCATTTTTAATGTATCTATGAAGCCCACTACAATATTTTAGAATTTGATGCTTCTCTGAATCTTCTATTCCAAATTTTGTAGACAGTGCATGGAATGTATTGGTGTAATCTTTCATAGATTGGTCCCTCTTTTTTCGAAGCAACTATCATTCTATATATTTTTGTTCATATACATCTTCAAGCAAGTATGCTTCTTTTATGTATTCCACAAATTCTCCCCAAGTGGGTTTGTTATCAAAGAGTATTTCCAACTCTTCTCCCACTTCACTTTCTTTATTCAATACTCTCATTTCCCATGCTAGTTTGACATGGATTTCAGCTTTGAAGAGGGAAAATTTTATTTTTTCTGCATTAGAAAAATTATTAACCAATTATCAACAACATAAACATCAACTTTTCCTTCAAAATTTGGGATATCAAAATTCACCTATACTTTAAAAGGGGTGTTCCCATGGAATGGTGCTACTAAATTCAACACTTATTGGGTCTTCAAAATTACTGAAAAATTACTCATCGTATCTTCTCACTGCCTGGTCAAAGCCTCTTCCACTATCTTTTTCATAATGTTTTCCAAATTACCTGACATCTTTGGTTTTGTGCACCACAAAGGAAGGTTTTTCGAAAGATTTCTTGTAGCCAATCCTAGTCTTTGATAGGAATTTATTTTATTAGTGGGAATACAAGAGTATTCCCACTCTGATACTACAAATTTGAATTCATGAAGTGGGCTACAAACACGATATCTAGTGAATCAAATACCTACAATACCAATGTTCAAGTTCTGGAAAATCTTGCAAAACTTGAAAGAGTTGCATGCAAACTAAAAGCCATCTTATTCATTGAAAATGAATGAATATATAAAATTATGGAATATGAAAAACCACCATAGCCATGAATTAAAAATGTTTATGTGGCTAAAATAAAAAAACAACAAAACTAAAGTAAACTATTTAAAACTAGGTGTCTAATTACCCCAACTTGTCAGGGCCATAATTTATGACCTAGAGATCAGAATTTGAAACCACTCACATTGTTGGAAAGAAGAACTAAAAATATAGTTTTAGTCCCTAAAATAACAAGCCCATGGCTACTTGATTTTTTTTCAAATTACAATTTTGGCTTAAAAATTTGAGTAGAAGACTCTAAAAAGGCCAAACAAAAAGATATAGAGAAACTTTTTAAAAATATGAAAAAATACTATAAAAAATTAGATCTTCTATATAATCTCGATCATTCCTCCACCCTTAAGAGGCAATGGGACCCATTGCATTAATCTTCTATAGTAGATGAAGGAATTGCACTGCAATCTGTTCCTTGGTTAACCATTTTCCACGATGAGAGAATTGACTAGCTTGAACCATGCTATATAGTGGAATCTAATTTATCAAAGATTTTAGCATGACTTTAGTGACATGATCACACTATAATTGTGTAGTAGCAGATGGATTCAATTCTATAGCATGAATATGTTCAACAACTTAAGAGATTTCTAATAGTGGAGGAAAATAGGGTCACAATAGTTCCACATGAAAAATTGGATGTAATCCCAAAAAAGTGTGGCAAAAAAAGTTCAAAAGTATTCTCTCCAACTTGTTTTTAAATGGTGTATGTCCCATATTGAATAGGATGAAGCTTTCTATAAGGTCCTTGGAGGCACTCCTTCTGAATATGTAGCCATACCTTGTCACCAATCTAGAAATAATGGGGAGTTTTATGTTGATCATGTCTTTCCTTATACTTCTTGTTGGTTTGTTCTAAAATATTTTGTTGCTATAACTATTTGATCTTTTTACTAAATTTGTGTGTTTTATCTACCTCCTCTTCAATATTGAGTGGCTGACTCTATTGCAAGATGGGTAGTGCTACATCTATAGGTGCCAATGGTTAATACCCAAAAAAATCTCAAATGGACTATGTCCTATAGTAGTGTGGAGTGTAGCTTGTAGCTATGTTGCACACAAGATAATCTCACATCCCATGTACATGGGTGTTTGGAGTGGTACATTAAAAGGATATGGATAATCATTCTATTGTCTACCTCTATTTGGCCATCTATTTGAGGATGGAATTATATAGACTTTGTCAACTTAGTGTCCTTTCTAGCCCATAATCAAGACCAAAAATTGTTGAGGAATGTGTTATCCCTATCTGAAATGATACTTTTGGCAACCCAAAGTGAACCCAAACATGTTCAAAAAATATCTTAGCAGCCTCCTCTACTGAAATTTATTTTTTATAGGCCACCATGATAGCCATTTTATAAAATCTATCTACTACCATATACATACAATCATTTCCCCTTCTACTACTTGGGAGCCTACACATAAAATCTATTGAAATAGAATGCCATGGTTTATCAGGGATAGGTAATGGTAGATAGAGGCCTAATTTATGGTTTGAAGGCTTCACAATTATACATGCAACACAAGACTTTATATATAAAATGATATCATGTTTCATTTTTGGCCAATAGAAATACTTTTGGAGAATTCTAGTAGTCTTCCCAATACCAAAATGTCATGCCACCTGGCTATAGTGTGTTTCCCATATCATATTCTTTCTTTCTTCATTGAGGACACATACTTGACCAATATGACAATGTAACCCATCCTATATATATAATTCATGAACATTCTTCCTTTTAAGACTACATTGTGAATGTTACAAAAATTAGGATCCTTGCCATATAGTTAAGCCCAAGTTTTTGTTTGATGGCCACATGAATCTAACACCATTGTCAAGCCTTTGATTGGTGGCCTACTCAAATAGTATACTAATTTATTAGTGCTTCCCTTTTTATGACAAATTTTGAGGTGAAATTGTTTCGAATAAGTTAACCACTGCTAATGCCTATCATTTTGCAACTTCCCTTGTGTTTGTAAGAATTGTAGAGGTTTATGATCTATATGTATCACAATTTCCTTTCCCAAAATATAGTGCTTCCATTGTTTACAGTCCTAAACAATGACATAATTTCCTTATCATAGGTTTGGTACCTTCAAACTATTTCACAAAATGTCTCACTATGATATGCAATGGGATGCCCTTGTTGCATAAGTATAGTGCCAAGAGCGTAATCTAATGCATATGTTTTTACTTCAAATGACTATTGCAAATCTGGAAGGACCAATACTGGAGTTGAGCATAGTCTTAGTTTTAAGTCCTCAAATGATTTTTGTTTGTCCTCTATCCACCAAATTTTGTCTTGTGTTCAATGTATGAGTGACTGATTAAGAGGCCATGATAAATGTGAAAAATTAAATCCAAATCTATGATAGAAGTTGGCTAGACCCAAGATACTGCAAATTTCTATGAAATTTTTAAGAGGTAGCCAATCTTTGATTATTCGTATTTTTGTAGGGTCCATGTGAACACCCTCATGATCAATGATGTACCCTAAGTACAAGATTCTTTACATACGAATAGAGAACTTGTCTATTCTAGCATAGAGTTTATGTTTCTACAAACTCAAGAGTACTTGTTCAACATGTTGCAAGTGTTCATACCAAGTTTTACTAAATACGAGGATATCATCCAAATAAACAACCAAAAGAGAATCAATGTAGAGTCTAAGAAAATTGTTCATCAACCTTATAAATGTGGCTGGAGCATTTTTTAGGCCAAAAGGAATAACCAACTATTCAAACAAAACTTCCTTGGACTTAAATATAGTCTTTCATATATCCACTAGGTCAATTGGTACTTGGTGATATCTAGATTTCAAGTCAATTTTTGTAAAGAACTTAGCCCCCTTAATTTGATCCAAAAGATCATTAATTCGAGGAATCGTATATATATTTTTCATAGTAATTTTGTTAGGTGCCCTATAATCAATACAAAGTCTCTATGTCCCATCTTTCTTTCTTTCCAAAAGAATAGGGCTACCACAAGGTGAAGCACTTGGCTTGATATCTCCCTTTTCAATCAATTACTAAATCTATCTCTTAATTTCATCATTTTCCAAAATTGATCTCATAGATATTGGTTCATGTGGCAATATGTTCCTGGAACTAAATCAATAGAATGCTTGACTTGGCAATGTGATGGGACCCCTACTGGTGATTTAAACACAATATGGTTTCTTCTAAGAGTTTACCCATCTGCTTTTTTTTGTCTACTATGTTCGCCACCTTAGCATGTGTGTTAAGGACAACTAACTTTTTTTTCTCCGAATGAATCATGAGGAGAATAAAATTTCTAGTTTGAGCAATTAAACATTTACATTGTTTAGCACTAATTAAAGGAAACTTGAGTTGGGCATATCTTTGGTATTCTATATCTCTTTTCACCAAGCTTGATTGTGACACTACATGGTCTAGATTCATACACCCCATACCTTTGATACATATATGGCTTTCCCAAAAAAAAATCACATACATCTAAAGGTGCTAAATCATAGATTACTTCATTGTTGAATGGTTTGATTAATTATGATAGGCAATACTATTAGTTTAGCTGAATGCCTTTTCCTTCATTAACACATCCCATAGAGTATGGTTGTGGGTGTCTTGTCATTTCTAAACTTAATATCTTGGCTATCTCCATAGAAATTAAGTTCTTTTGGCTCCCACTATCAATAATAAAATGTAGAGGCTTTCCATCAACCCACATCTGTAAATGTAACAATCTCTCTTCATCTTCTCGTGGAACTACTTTCGTTGTTGTAACTATGGCATACAAGCCTAATTCTATTACTGAAACATTTTAAGGAATTTCTATTGGTGCGGATTTAGGCTCAACTTCTTCTCCCCATATTTTTGTCATTATATTCTTCATTCTTTGATAGTCTTTTGTGTTATGAGTTGGACTCTTATGTATCTCACACTACATGCATGTATTTGTTTGTGTATTTTTGGTAGCCCACTAGGTATTCTTGGGTGGATTTGAGGGAGGGTACTTCCCCACTAGTTTTCATTTGAATTTATTACTACCTTCACCCCTTGGCTTATTATTTGAAAAGTAATCCCTTTTTCCTTTATGTTTTAACTCAATTTTTGTAGCATATTTGTAAGTAATTTTCAATGTTTCAATATTAAATAATTCTATTTCATTTTGAATGTACTATGAAGCCCACTATGATATTTCAAAATTAGATGCTTCTCTCAATATTCTGTACCAAGTTTTGCAGAGAGTGCATGGAATGTAATGGTGCAATCTTTCATAGATTGGTCCTTGTTTGTCGAAGCAACTAGTATTCTATATATTTATGTTCATATACATCTTTAGGTAAGTATGCTTCTTTTATGTATTCCACAAATTCTCCCTAGGTGGGTTTGTTATTAGAGAGTATTTCCAAATCTTCTCTCACTTCACTTTCTTTATTGAATACTCTGGTTTCCCATGCTAGTTTGACATGGATTTTAGCTTCCAAGAGGGAAAATGTTATTTTTTCCACATCAAAAAAATTGTTTGTCGAGAAGTATCATTCTAACTTGGATAACTAATTATCAACAACATCAACATCAACTTTTCCTTCAAGATTTGGGATATCAAAACTCATGTGTACTTTAAAAGGGGTGTTCCCATGGAACGATGCTACTAAATTCAACACTTGTTGTGTCTTCAAAATATCTAAAAACTTCCTCACCATATTTTCTCACTGCTTGGCCAAAGCCTCTTCCACCATCTTCTTCACAGAGTTTGTCAAATTATATAGCATCTTTGGTTTTGTGTGCCACAAAGGAAGGTATTATGACAAATTTCTTGTAGCCAATCCTAGTCTTTAATAGGAAGTTCTTGTGTTAGTTGGCATACAAGAGTATTCTCATTTTAATACTACTTATCTAAATTGATAAAGTGGGCTACAAACATGATATGTGTTGAATCAATTACCTAGAATACTAATGTTGAAGTTTTGGAAAATCTTGAAAAAATTGAAAGAGTTGTATGCAAACCAAAAGTCATCTTATTCATTGGAAATGAAAGAACATATACAATATTGGAATATCAAAATCCACCATAGCCATGAATTCAAAATTTTTATGTAGCTAAAATAAAAAACAACAAAATTAAACTAAACTATTCAAAACTAGGTGTCTAATTAACCCAACTTATCAGGGCCATAACTTTTGACCTAGAGCTTGGAATTCAAAACCGCTTACACCATTGGAAAGAAGAACTAAAAATATAGTTTCAGTCCCTTAAATAAAAGGCCCATGGCTACCCAATTTTGTTTTCAAATTATAGTTTCAACTTGAAATTTTGATTAGAAGACCTCTAAAAAGGCCAAACAAAAAGATATATATAAACTTAAAAAAAATATGAAAAAAATACTCTCAAAAATTAGATTTTATATATAATCTAGATCATTCCTCCCCCCTTAAGAGGCAATGGGTCTCATTGCATCAATTTTCTATAGTAGATGAGGGAATTTTGTTGCAATTTGTTCCTTGGTTAACCATTTTCCCTAATGAGAGAATTGACCAGCTTGAACAACCCTATATAGTGGAATTATCCAATTTCTCAAAGATTTCAGCATGACTTTAGTGACATGATCACACTATAATGGTGTAGTAGTGGATGGATTAAATTTTGTAGCATGAATATGTTTAATAGCTTGAGGGATGTCTAATAATGGAGGAAAATATGATCGCAATAGTTTCACATTAAAAATTAGATGTAATCCCAAAAACTATGGCAGATCAAGTTCAAATGTATTGTCACCAACTTTTTTCGTAATGGTATATGGCCCATACTAAATAGGAAGAAGCTTTCTATAAGGTCCTTAAGGGCACTCCTTCTGAAAATATAGCCATACCTTATCACCAATCTAGAAATGATGGGGGATTCTATGCTGATTAGGTCTTTCATTATACTTCTTGTTGCTTTGTTCTAAAATATAATGATCTTGTTGTTCTAACTGTTTGATCTTTTCAATAAATTTTTCTACTTTATCTGTCTCCTTTTTTCAGTATTGAGTGGCTAACTAGATTGCAAGATTGGTAGTGCTACATCTATAGGAATCAATATTTGATGCCCAAGGCAAACCTCAAATGGACTATGTCCTATAGGAGTGTGGAGTGCATGGTTGTAGCTATGTTTCTCTCAACCCATGTATGTGGGTGTTTGGAGTGGTGCATTCGAAGGATATGGATAATCATTTTATTGACTACCTCTATTTGGCCATCTATTTCAGGAAGGAATATTGTAGACTTTTTCAACTTAGTGTCCATTCTAGCCCATAATGAAGAGCAAAAATTGCTAAGGAATTTGCTATCCTTGTCTGAAATAATGTTTTTTGCCAACCCAAAGTGAACCCAAACATTTTCAAAAAATAGCTTAGTAGTCTCCTCATCTAAAATCATTTTTTTATAGGCCACCATGATAGCCATTTAAGAAAATCTATATATTACCACATATATACAATCATTTATGCTTTTGCTACATGGGAGTTTAGACATAAAATCCATTGAAATAGAATGCCATGGATTATTAGGGATAGATAATGTTAGATAGAGGCCCAATTTATGGTTTGAAGGCTTTGCAATTGCACATGCAATAGAATATTTTATATATAAAATGATATCATGTTTCATTTTTGGTAAATGGTAATATTATTGGAGAATTGTAATAGTCTTACAAATACCAAAATGTCTTCCCACCTGACTATAGTTTCAACTAGAAATTTTGAGCAGAAGATCTCCAAAAAGGCCAAACAAAAAGATATAGAATTTTCTTTAAAAAATATAAAAATTAAATTCAAAAATTAGATCTTCTATATAATTTAGATCATTCCTTCTCATTTGTCCCTTTCCAGAAGAACTCCCTTAGTTTTTTTTATCTATTTTGTGTTTACTACATTTAGGTAATGGGAGACACGAAATGTGATAAGAAGATGTTACTGATATTATAGATTTGATCTTAGTTACCTGACCTCCCTTGGTTAGCCATCTACTTTTCTAGTTATTAGTTTTCTTTTCAATTTTATCTAAAATAGGTTCCCAAGTTTTTCCATTCCTAGGGCTTTTCTCTATTTGTATTCCTTGATACTTACAAGGGAAGTTACCCTTGTTATATCCCATTATTTAAAAAATTCTATTTTCCATATTTGTTTTGGTGTTTAAGAAGAATATTTATGATTTTTCATCATTTACCTTTTCTCCTACTGCTCTCATATAGGTGGCTATGATTTCTTTGTACTTTCTAGCTTCATCTAGAGTACTAATTCTTGCTATTATGGTATCATTAGTGAATTGCTAATGTTTGATATTGCTGACCTCTTCTATAATAGTTAATCCATTGATCTTATTTTCTAATTCATCCTTTTTAATAGCCCTACTAAAGGTTTCTGCCACAATGATGAAAAGAAAGGTGAGATTGGATCCCCTTGTCTGATTCCTCTAGATGATCTAAAGTATCCCTCTAGAGTTCCATTGATAAGAATAGAGAATTTTGGAATTGAGATGCAATTATAAATTAGGCTAATCCATTTCCATGAGAAGCCAAAGGCTTATAATGTTTTGTAGAGAAATTTTCATTCTACTTTGCTGCAAGCTTTTTGGATATCTATTTTCATAAGCATGCATGTAGATATATGGGTTTATACTGAGTGGATTAATTCTTGAATGATTATTATATCGTCCAAAATAGATCTATTGGGTATAAAGCCATTTTCCTCCTCGTTGATTAATTTGGGGAGAACTAGTATAATCCTATTAGTTATTGTTTTAGATAAAATCTTATAGATGGTGTTACATAGAGAAATTGGGCAAAAGTCTCTGAGTTCCATGTGTTCATTTTTATTGGTGATAAACAATATGAAGATATTATTAATTTTTGATAATAGAGATCATGCCAAAATTTATGGAAGAAGAATGCTTGAAAGTTGTTGGGTCTTGGAGTTTTACTAGGATTCATGCTAAATAAGGCATATTTTATTTCTTCTTTTACAAATTCTTTGTTTCAAATCTTATTGTCCTCTTCAGTGATTAGTTAAGGTATAGATTCTAGCATCAAATTTTGAACATCAAGGTTTGAGTGTTCATAATTGTATAAAATGTCTACATAATAATTTACAAAGTTTTCCACTATTTGTGTTGATTCATTGATTATAGAGTCTATAACATTCTTGCACTTCAATATTCTGGTAACATTTCTATTTCCAATTGTTCTATTATGAAATAATTTCGTGTTGCAATCTCCTTCATGAAACCATGTTTCTCATGATTTTTGTCTCCAATATATTTCTTCTTTGTTTAGGATATCTTCATGTTTGTGCATAATTTCTTTTTGTTTTTTCAAATTTGTCATTATCCATTCCATGTTGGATGAAAAAATTATTTAGCTTTTCTATTTCTTCTTCTATCTCTAATTTTTTTTTAAATATGTTTTTGAAGTGAATTTTATTCCATTTTAGGATGTGTTGTTGTAGTATTTTAAGTTTGGAGATGAAGCAAAATATCTTGGATCCTTCATCTTCTTCTTCTAGCCACCATTTGCTAATGTTTTTCATGGAAGTTTCATCCATAAACCATATTTTTTCACATTTGAATGGATTTTTGGTGGGTTTATGGGGTTCATAGATTTTAGGATTAGTAGGGAAATGATCTAAGCTAGCGTGGGGCAAGATTAAAGAGTGATTTGTAAAGTTGAAGGTTTGCATATTCCCTATAAATAAAAATCTATTTATTCTTTCTACTATTTGACATAAGTCCCTTCTCCTATTGAACAATGTGAACTGCCCATTCATGGGTGGGTTGATGTCTATTAGGCTCTCTTCTTGAACCCATTCTCTGAATTCCAACATATTTTTTGTTGTCGATTGTGAACCCCCTCTTTTCTATTTTAAATCTAGGATGGCATTAAAATCTCTGTCCACCCATACATTCTCTACTTAGATGAGATTAATGAAGTTGCTAATTTCATTCCATAGCTTTTTCTTTCCTATTGTTTGTACTGGACCATAGACATTTATAATTATGAATTGTATGTCTATTATATTGCTTTTGACTCTTCCCCTAATCCAATTTCTGTTTACTAACATTTCTTCACCTTCTATTTTCCATCAATCCCATATCAATCCTAGTCCTCTTGAAGCTCCCTTTAGTTCTTTTGATAGAGTCTTCCAATTATCAAGTTTTTTAGTAAGTTTATCACCTTCTTGTTTGTTTTCTTTAGTTTCCTATATCAATGTTAATTCTAAGTTAAATAGGGTAAGATTATGCTTGAGTAAGTATTTTATGTTAGGGGCATTTATTCCCCTAATATTCTATGGAGTAATCGTCATTGCTCAATGAGAAGGGTCTTCCCCTTCCCGCCTTTCAATCTATCTTGTATTTTCCTTTAGTTTTCTACTTTCCCAATTTCTACCCTTAACTCTACTAGAGTTTTTCTACCTCTCTTCTTCTTCTTTTTTTCCTCACATCTTAGTAAAGAAATCCCTTCTATTGTTAGGGATATCCCTAATTTTTCCTTGTGGGGTTGTGCTCATTGATTAGCATAACCACTTATTTTTTCATTATTTTCCTTTTCTTCTAGTCTAACATCTTCCAATAATCTTTCCTAAATGTCACTCACCTCTTTTTCCATTGTATTCTCTACTTCATCCATTTTCCTACTCATATTTTCTTTTCTAGATTTTTGTCCTTCCTCTAACTCATCCATTACTTTGAATTCTTCCCAGAATTCTTTTGTGAGCTTCTCTTCATTCTCTGTGCTATCCATATTCCCAAGGTTGTCTATCCAAATTTTGTTTAATAGGGTTTCTACTTCCTCAAGTGCTTAATTAAGACTCTTCTTTTGAATGTTTGTTGTATCTATTCCAAAACCAAAGACTACTATTTTTGGTGGCATATTTTTCTTAGATCTTGATGATTTTGGGTCCAAATGACTGCCCTTGCCTACTATTGAGAATGGATTCTTTCTATTCTTGAGAGTCTACTATAATTTAAGTTTATGTTTGTTTTCATATCTAGGGCTCTCTTGTAAACAAATTTTGTCTTTATACGGTATATTTTGCCCTTATGATTCTTTGGTCTTATGTACAGTCTTAATATTCTAGTTTTTGATCACTACTCCATTTATTACTAGAATCTTATCTTTTAACAGAGAGATAGATTCTAGATTTGGGGTTTTAAGTACAAATTTGTTCCTCCTAATTCCTGTCCATTTCTCTTTTTGGGAGTGTGCCTAAAATATGTTGACTATATTGTAATAAAGGGTTCTTACAACTTACTCCCTTCTCTATTTTTTCTACTTCCATTTTATTTTCAAAGTCTAGATCTTCCATATTGTCTTTTTGATGGAGTGTGTGTGCCTTTTCCTAAATTTCTATCTGATCTATAATATCATTGTGAATCGAGATAAACTCATTTATAAGATAATTGCATATTTTTAGGTTTTCTTTTATGTCCTCGATTGATATGTTGTAGTCAACACATTTTTCACATATCTAAATATTTTTAATTTCCTCCTCATACTTATAGCTTATTAGCCAAATACTCTTCTCTAGGTTTTGATCACTAATTTTTGTCTTGTGGTCACCATTATCTTTTAATCCTTTTTCTCGGATATATTTGCTTGAAATTTTGAAGTTTAGCTTTTATCCCCTTATATCCTCATTGTCTTGAATTTCTCCTTCTTATATGATAGCTTTATTTGGAATTATTTTTCTCTATAGTTTGGGCTCCTCTCTACTATATTGTCCCAAGTGTTCACCTTCCAAAGATTCCTCAACATTTGTTGTACCCTGTTCAATGATTACCTTTTAAAATTTTGTATTTCTCTTTATAGGTATGAATTTGAAGTTTTTTGGGTCTATTGGTGATGGATTGTTGACTGGTGATATGTCTTTGATTTGTCCTTCATATTTTTCATATTGTAAATCATAGATTGATCTATTTTTTATGACTATGATGCATCCATTCACTTCATTTTCTAATTTTAGGTTAACTAGTATTTTTCTACTACTATAAATCTTTTTATCCATATCCATACATAACAAATTACCTAGATTCAGTCCTATTCTAGCTAGATTTTGAGAATGTAGTATTTCAATTGGGATATTTTTGACAATTAACCATTTTAGAAATTTAGAATGATGAATTCATGCCTCAATGAAATTAGGTGACCAATTAATAAATTTGATTATTTAACCTTCAAAGAAGCATGGTGAAGAAGATAAAAATTCTTTTCTAATTGATTCAGAGTTGTAATGTATATCAATTAATCTATTAGATAGGGGTGTATTCTTATCTATTCTAGATTGAAAGTTTGAAACTAGTCCCCTGGGTTTTCTTCTCTATCTTTTAGGGTATCCCAATATTTATTGATGTAGGGAGATGCGAGTAGCTAAGGCCAATTGGCACACTCAACTACCCAAACCACCTTGCAAGGGTTAACACAACAGAAGCAAACACAAAAGAGAATAGCACCATAAAGAGAGAGAGAGAGAGAGAGAGAGAGAGAGAGAGAGAGAGAGAGAGAGAGAGAGAGAGAGAGAGAGAGAGAGAGAGAGAGAGAGAGAGAGAAAATAATATTCTTTATTGATTCATGAAAATATCATCATACATGCCTAGCTGTAAGGCCTTCTGGGTTATGGCCAAATACAAAATACATTCAAACCAAGATCTATGTTCAAGTTTAGATTTCCAAACACATATGTGAACTTCTATCAAATTATTCCTCAAATTATAATTAAGACTCTACCCAAGACCCCTACTTATACTAATCTAAGCCACAAGTTGGCCTAGAATGCTAAAAACTAAAATTAAATACTTGAAGAGCCACAAGTCAGCCTCCAACAAAAATTAAATGCCCAAAAATCAATGCTCGAGAAAAATCATGATATCTTCGAGCTCTGATTGAATTAGAACTTTCACTTTAAACTAGAGGTATTAATTTAGGCCCTCTATAACCCCTTAAAATAACAAAGGCTGATTTGACAAGGAAAAGTGCACATCCATCCTAAAAGTTAAGCACAGAAAACTATCACGCAAAATTGCTAGAACTCAATACTCTAGGAGAATTGCCATATCTAGCAAATTATGAGGAATTATAACTTGCACCTTGGACCATACATATTAAGCTAGGCCCTCGTCAATTTCTAAATTGGAAATCCTCTAACTCATTATGAAAAACTAGTTACATCTCTTGCAATTGGCACCTAGAAACCAAAA
Source organism: Cupressus sempervirens (assembly GCA_028749045.1). NCBI lineage: Eukaryota > Viridiplantae > Streptophyta > Pinopsida > Cupressales > Cupressaceae > Cupressus > Cupressus sempervirens. The sequence goes on along the minus strand of CM053791.1, from coordinate 706,445,519 downwards.
AAACACAATTCCAGTAGTAAGGCTAAAATGGCTCAAAACTAAAACATGCAAGATAGTAGTGCAACCTAGGATGCTCCTACATCAAACAACCAGGGTTGGAAGAAATGATTCTCCTAAATAATTGAGATGCTACAAATTGAGCTGAATCTAGCTTAGATTAAGAGATCCATGAAGCATCTTCCATAGTTCTATTCTTCCACTTCACCAAATATTCATAATAATCTTTTCCTCTTGTGCTCTTACGAACTCTCTGATCCAATATTTGTTCAACTTCTTCAATCTACTTCTTAGGATAGTCCTCTAATATAATAAATTCATCATATGACTCATGATACTTGTATAAATCAACAACATTGAATATAGGGGATATATCCATGTCATCAGGTAACTCAATTTCATAAGTGTTTCCACTATCAAACTTCTTCATCTTTAGCTTACTATATGTTCCAATAGGAAATCTTGCTTTCTTAAAATGAACCATCACCTCATCACCAACTTGAAAATCATGATGTCTTCTAGACTGATCAAAATTCTCCTTATACTTTTGATTACTTTGTTCTATCCTCAACTTCACTTCCTTATATAAAGACTCCATAAAATTAACAAATTCTTCTCTTGTAGCACTTCTCTTTTCTTCACTAGTAATATCTCTCAAATTTGATGTACCTCTAGGCTGCATTCTAGTAACAATCTCAAAAGGTGTCTTCCCTGTACTCCTATACATAGAATTATTATATGCAAATTTAGCTTGTGCCAATACCATCTCCCAATTATTAGCTTATTCCCAACTAAACATCACAAAAAATTACCCAAGCTTCTATTCACAACTTCTATCCATCCATCTGTCTATGGATAGAATGTAGAACTAAACTTTAACTCAGTACCCATCTTCTTCCACAAAGTCTTCCAAAAGTAACCAACAAAGTTACTATCTCTGTCAGAAATAATACTTCTTTGTAATCCATGCAATCTAACAATGCCTTTGAAGAAAAGTTCAGCAACATGCTCAACATTTGATGTCTTCTTACATGGTATGAAATGAGCCATCTTAGAAAATCTATCCACAACAAAAAAATATAGAATCATACCATTTTTCTATTTTAGGCAATCCAAGAACAAAATCCATACTAATGTCTCTCCAAGGTTTCTCAGGAACAATAATAGGTGTATACGAACTAGTATTTTGATGTACTCCTTTTGCAACTTGACAAAGTCCACAACTCTTTACAAATTTTTGAACATCCTTATACATCTTTGTCTAATAATACTTCTCTTTCAACAAACTCAATGTCTTATCAATTCCAAAATGTCTAGCCAATCCACCATTATGCTTTTCCTTAACTAGATTCAATCTCATAGGACTTCTAGGAATACACAACTGAATACCTTTGAACAACATACCTTCTTGAATAAAATATTCATCATACTTACTAATGTGATCTATCAAATTTGGTGCTCTACACTCTCTCCATGCCTCAGAAAAATTAGGATCAGCATCATACAACTCTTTCATTTCATAAAAGCCAAGAACTTCAACCTTCACTTCAGTCAATAAAGAACATCTTCTACTCAATGCATTAGAAACTTTGTTAGTAACTCCACTCTTATGTTTAATCAAAAATGTAAAACTTTGCAAATACTAAACCCACTACATATGTCTCTAATTCAATTTATGTTGACTTCCTGAGTACTGTAAAGATTTATCTTCAGTATCCAACACAAACTCCTTAGGAATCAAATAATGTGTCCACTTTTTATATTCTTGAACAATAGCATAAAACTCTTGATCATACACAGAATACTTCCTTTAGCATCATTTAACTTTTCACTAAAGAAAGAAACAATTTTACCTTCTTGACTCAATACAGCTCCTATTGTAATGCCACTTGCATCACATTCAACTTGAGATACCTTGTTGAAATTAGGCAAAGCCAAAATGGGTAACTCAGCAACCTTTTGTTTCAAAGTCTCAAAACTCTTATCAGCTCCAAGTGTCCACTTGAATTCCTTTTTATCTCCTCTCATTGTCTTATTCATATCATTACAAACAAAACTAAAATTCTTTACAAACTTTCTATAAAAACTAGCGAAACCATGAAATGATCTTACCTCACCCACATTCTCAGGCATAGGACATTCCAAAATTGCTCCAACCTTCTTAGGATCCATTCTCAAACCATTAGCTGAAATCACAAATCCCAAATGCACAATCTCTTCTTGCATAAAAGAACACTCTCTCAAATTAATCATCAACTTCTCCTCCTTCAATCTCTGCAATACTTGTCTAACATGCTCAAGATGTTCTGCCTTAGTCTTACTAAATATTAGAATATCATCTAAATAAACAATCATAAGCTTACCCAAGAATATTTTTAGAACTTCATTAATCAACCTCATGAAAGTACTAGGTGCATTAGTCAAACCAAAAGGCATAACCAACCATTCATATAAACCATCTTTTGTCTTGAAAGCAATCTTCCACTCCATCAAAGAAAAGAGATCAAATATGAAAATCAACCATCTATGCTTCATCCATTCAAACATTAGAATTTCATCCAACCAATCAACATACAAACTCAACTAAAAATCACAATGCTCCATCTACAACTTATCATCAACATTATCCTCATACATGAAAATTAGATCCACAACAATATCCAAATCACAAACCTGATCATCAACAATATATAAACTTAGATCCATCATAATAAAAACATATAATTCCATAGCATAGGAATCCTCCACCAAATCAACAAAAAATGAATCCATATCAGGAACATGCAACAATAACCCTATTTCATCCATACTCATAGAAGTATATATATTCATTCTTCCAACAACATCATCAACATCATGAAAATCCACATTAGTAACAACATATGTATCCTTCAGCATCTCATTAGCAACATATAAGTTCATATCCATATCAGCAACAATAGCATCATGCAAATCCACATCAGTAACAACTCTAAAACCCTCAACCATATTACCGACAAGCAATTCTATCTTCTTACCACAAGCAACATCTAGATCAACAAAATGAACATATAACTCTAGATAAGCAATGAAAGCAATAGATAATTCCTCAATCACATCCATTCCAACATCATTCTGTATAACAACATCCAATTCCTTACTAACATAAGTGAAACTATCCTCTTCAACAATCTCATTGTGCACAACAAGATGCTCTATAATTTCCATGTCAGATCTATCCATCTGCTCATGAAAACCAAAAGATACTCCCTCCATTTTAGAAAAATCATCATGTACTTCCACGATTTGTCTTCCTCTCTTTGTAATCTCTTCAACCATCCAACAAACCTTCTTTCTAATTCTTAGATGCCAACTCAAATTAGACTCTTCCAGATCATCAATCCTTTCATGTAAATCATCCCAAAAAGAATCATACTCATTTTTCTCAACATCATCAAGATGCACTCCACTCCTCTAGGTTGTCTCCACAACATCTAATATGGCTACAATTTATCTCAATGTATCCAATATTGCATTATCAACATTTCCTCTTACTCAAACCATCTTTACAAATCAGGCTCCCACAAGATCATAACCCTCTACAAGTTATAGGTCAAATTTGCAGATCTACAACCCTACAACCAAATCCAAATCAGGGTTCTACATTATCCAATCTCCATAAGGATGAACCTAGCTTTGATAACACCTAATGCAGGGAGATTCAAGTAGCTAAGGCCAATTGGCACACTTAGCTACCCAAACCACCTTGCAAGAGATAACAAAACAGAAGCAAACACAAAAGAGAATAACACCACAGAGAGAGAGAGAGAGAGAGAGAGAGAGAGAGAGAGAGAGAGAGAGAGAGAGAGAGAGTAATATCTTTATTGATTCATGAAAATATTATCATACATGCCTAGTTGTAAGGCCTTCTGGGTTACGACCAGATACAAAATACATTCAAACCAAGATCTATACTCAAGTTCAAATTTCCAGACACATATGCAAACTTCTACCAAATTATTACCTAAATTCTAATTAAAACTCTACCCAAGACCCCTATTTATATTAATCTAAGCCACAAGTTGGCCCAAAATTGTACAAACTAAAATTAAATACTTGAAGAGCCACAAGTCAGCCTCCAATAGAAATTAAATGCCCAAAAATTAATGCCCAAGGAAAATCATAATATCTCCTAGCTCCGATTGAATTAGAAATTGTGCTTTAAACTAGAGGTATTACTGTAGGTCCTACACAACCCTTTAAATGAAAAAATTATGATTCACCAAGGAAAAGTGTGCATCCATCCCAAAAGTTAAGTACAAAAATCTATTGTGCAAAACTGCCAAAAATTGATACTCTAGGAGAATTGCCATATCTCCCAAATTATGAGGAATTAGAACTTGCATGTTGGACTATAGATAGTACTATAGGCCCTCTTCAACCCCTAAAGTTCATATCCTCTAACTCATTATGAAAAATTAGTTACATGTCTCACAACAAGAACCCATAAACTAGAAAAACATAGTTCCAGTAGTAAGGCAAAAATGACTCAAAACTGAAACATGCAAGATAGCAGTGCAACCTAGGATGCTCCTGCATCATGTATATAAGCCTTTCTTTTGGCTTTCATGCCATATTTCTTCCAAGATTTCATTGCTGATGGCAATAGTGTTTTTGGATTCTTCTTTATTGGTGTTGGACGTTTTTAAATTAGGGATTATGTGAGATGCTAAAGAGTTTTTTTGATGTGGGGGCATATATGGTTTATAGGAGATATGTGAGGGTTCAAAATTCTTTGTAATTTTTTTATAAATGAGATTCTAAAAATTACTAAGGCTTAGGAGGGATTTGGCTAGGGAAAAATTTTCTTAGGGACATTGATGAGGAGGAGGTAGAAGTCTCTATGGTTTAGGGTTTATTCCTAAAGATATATTATTCGCTTCCAAAATAACTAAAGGTTTATGAAGTTCTGGGTTAGGCTTCTTAAGATGTCCAGATCTATTTTCTAGATGATATACTTGTGATTTGGGTAAATATTGGAATGAAGGAAGATTAATATGATCATTAACCTTGTTACCTTGATTTATTTTAGTAGTCTAAGTTTGGTTGTTTAAGCCAGATTTGCTTTTTCCTATCTAACTTTGTGCTTTATTTCCTCTGGCTCTGTTAAAATGCTTTCATAAAATGTTTCCTTTATTTGGAGCATTTGATTATTTATCAATGCCTCTTTGATGCTTCTTATTTCTTACTATTTTCCAATTAGCATTTTAATCAATAATTGGATCTGGAGTTGATTTTGTCATCTTCTACTTTATGATTTCTTTGTGAGGCTTTAGGAATGTGGAAAATCTATTGATGCTACCTGTTGGGACTAGTTTCATCTATTCAATGCTAGGTTTAGTCCATCATTCATCATTTTGAATTCTTTGCAAGATGGCTTCAAAGTGATAAGAGGTATTTAGGGTAAAATGGGGTTTTGAAGAATAACAATTTGTTTTCTAGCCCTTAAGCACTATGTTTTTTAGATTGGTGAGAACAAAAACTTCTAGATAGGAAAGTGTTTGGCTTCTTTTTGGTGATCTATTGTCTTCTATTTCCATTTCTCCCTACTTGTCATCTTTTATTTCCATGTATTGAAACTTGTCCTTTCTTAGTATTTTTATGCATTTTGGCTATATTTTGCAAACTGCACCATAATATCTCTTCGATCAACATTTCTACCATCAAGATGCTCAACTTCTTTCTATGCCTCATTTGCATAATTATACTGAACAAATTCAAATCCTTGGGATTCACCAATTCTCTTATCTCTAGCACACAACTGAATCCAGAATATTCATCTCTCTACTATGACTAATTGTGGAAATTTGTTCATTTTAATCCACAACCTTCATGTATTGATCAAAGAGCAGAAATAGATCATCTGTACTAGTGCAAAATGTTATGTTAAGAACCAAAAGAGAATATGAGTCTATGATATCTAGAGGCCCCAATTTCCTGAAGTGCAACATTTTTAAGGTTAACAAAGAGCTCTAAAACTTTTTTTAAACAAGATTTTATGAATCTATATTTGTCTCATCTTATTCTTAATATTTGCTCTACGTATGAATGTTTACTTACTTCATCATTGTTCACTCCTGACCTGTTCATTGTGATTTTTATAAATTTATAGTTGTATTGTATTCTTAATTAATTTTTAAAAATAATTATAAATTGTAAATAGTTTCAATTGTTGTGAATGAATTAGAATTAAGATGCCATTTAACTAATTGTAATTTTATTGATAACATTTGACAATTATTTATTTATTTAAAATATAAATTATTGTATTTGATTTTATCTTTAGCATGTCACCATATGCAATAATTAACTAAACATTATGATTTCCACTTTAATGCATCTATTACATAAACAAATTAGCCAATCATTTTCTAGGAAAACATTTTTTCAAAGTTCAAACCTTACAAAAATAGACAAATATAATTAGCAGAATTATTTTTTTTATAAATCTAAATTTCTTCTATTTATAATTGGTGAGAATATATTTATTTAATAATGATGGTCAGCCATATTTTATTGTAATAGTATTGCATAATGACAAGTATAAGATGTTGTAGAGTTCATTTATGTAGTATATATTTATATTAAGAAGGAGGTGCAATAGCTATCCTATATTAAGTTAGAAATTGGATTAATAATTAGTTGGAAAGAAAGATATGCTTATTCATAACTACAAATAAGTTAAGTTTCTTAAACTTATATTTTAATCCTAAGTTATTTCATCTTACTACATTTTGATAGATGTAATTTATTCTCTAACCAACATCTTAGCCAAACTGTAGTGTGTAGTGACAAGATGCATCCCCTTTCCAAAAGAAGTGCAGAAAATGACATGCTCAAAGTACAAATCTAAAGAAAATGTTCTCTATAGAAAAAATTGTAATTTATGTAGATTAATTGTAAAAATTTGAAATTGTATTGCAAGTATGGATAAGAGAAGGTTTTTTTCTCCAAAATCTCCAAACTTGGGATATATGTACTCTAAACATATCTTTATTTTTTGAATAATATGTAAGGGAAGGAACATCTTCCTAAAGACCCTTTTTCCAACAAGAGACATATGCATATTTCAATAGACAAGATGCTAGCATCCCAGGAAAGATAGGGGGTTTGCTTCCCCATTCTTTTTACTCCAGTGCCTACACTTTGAATGTGAATGAAAAATAATTGAGTAAATACATTTATATTTAATAATATTATGAAAATTTTCTTCTATTGATAAAAAGAAAAGTATACAAATAAGAATATCATATACATAGATTTTTTTAATATTCTTAATTACTAAAGCATTTAAATGTTCAACTTAAGCCTTAACTCATATTTTAACTAATTAATTAGTAAATAATTAGTCACTATCATGCCCACGCAAGCTAGCTCAAACAATTTATTAAAACTACCAAAATACTAATTTCAATTCATTAATCAAATGTGTGATCATGACAATAAACAAATAGATTTTTTTTATCGATAAGATGTCAAAGTCAAGGTTGATTATTATTATGTGTTGTGATTAATTATTATTATTATTTATTAATCTTGAGTAGACTCGAACTAATGTAGGGGCATTTGAGGGTCAAGGATGTTGACTCATATGTGGGTTTAGGTCGAGATTTACATTCGAGGGTCATAAATTTTGACTCAGATGTGAATTTTGGCTAAAATTTTATAGGCAGTTGTGTGAGAAGGAATTATTTAGATTGTTGGTGGAGCTTTTCTCAATAGGTAGTCATTTTAACATTTTTTAGGAGCCTAAAATATCATCTTTGTTGGAAATATAGGATAAGTAACTAAGAGGGGAGGGGTGAATCAATTACTACTAAAATAAATCCTTGATCCCTTAGATGTCAGTACAAAAAAAAAGAAATGCTGTAACTCTATAAATAAATAAATGTTGCAACTCTGTAAATACTACTTAATTGCTCAGTAAACATTAACATGCAAATATTTAGTTATTATCTATGATTACCATTACTTCAACTTAGTTGAAAGCACATAAAAGTAAATATAATTAACACATTTGAACCAAGATTTAATCTGGAAACCTAATTTGGGAAAACCACCAATTACAACTAGTTATTGTTTTCACTTTTCTAAAGTGAGCCTTTATAGGAGCCAACCTTGTTAAAGGTTACAAAACACACTGTTAGGTGTGACACTGTTAGAGGATTTAATCACCCTATTAGGAATGGCCTTTTCAAAGGTCTTGAGGCAATTCAATAGAACCTCCACTTTGCTAGAGGATTTACAAATGCCTGTTAAGCTAACTCTGTTAAGATATTTTGATCACTACTACAATGGTTAGAGAGTAATAATGAGGTGGCCTAATTTAAATGCAACTAAATTTCTGATTACATATCTCTATTCTAGGTTGTACTTAATCCTTCCTAATTGAATATATCTGTTCTTCTCCATAAGGATATTCTATTTATCCTTCACTTCGTTTTCTCATTATCAAATCTTCAATTTTATTCCATACATTCTTATATACTTGGAATCAAAACTTGACCTTATATCTTCCACATTGTCAAGTCAGCTCAAATACAACTTAGACTAATTAATATTCATCACCTTAGTTTTTTAGAACCAATGAGATAAATAAATTAAGCTTAATATGCAAAAATAAGAAAATCCTTCCTTAACCAACCTAGCTTTGTAGAAACTAACTAAAAAATGAATTCCTTTGTTAACCAAAAGAAGCTTGGTTAACATTGCAAACTTATGAAAATCCTTTGGCAACTGAGTGAGCATGGTTAGCACTTGTTCCATCCAACTTTCCTTCATTACTCAAGTGAGCTTGGTTAACACTTGCTTTTTGCAACATTTCCTTTAACGCCCATGTGAACTCAGTAGACACTGCCTCCATAACTAGAAAAACATAGGAACACTTGGTAGACACTAAGAACTGTCTTCACTGCCTAAGTGAGCTTAGCATATATTAATTGATAATGATTATGGCATTTGTGTAATGTCAAAAACAACACACAATTAATCAATTATATGCAAAATCTCCCTCTTTGGCATTGATGGCAACACAACATTTCATTGCATAATGAAATTTTGGATTTAGATTGAGAATTCCCTCTATCAATATGAGCTCCTCCTTTCACCATATTTTTTCTACAATAGCTACCAAGTTCATTTAGAACATCCTCCCTCTTTCAGAAAACTTCTCCCTCTCTGAACATTCTCCCTCTTGTGTTCCAAAAAAATTTCTCAAAGATATGATGATAAATTTCTCCCTCTTTTATAACACATGCCAAAGAAAATAACTCTATAAATACTAATATACCTTAAGCACTGATTCATTTGCAATATGCTCTTGCCAATTCTACACCAATTGATTGATCTTCAATAGGCTCTAGTTGATGAATTAACTAAACATTATTTAGTGAATTTTTAGATAAGGGAATGATCCCTAGCTTACCTCTTAGATATAGAAATGAATCCTTAGATAATGGCTTGATGAATATATCTACAATCTATTCCTTTGTATTCACATATTCCAATCTAACTTCTTTAGCTTGCACCAACTCTCTTAAGAAGTGATATTTTATAGCAATATGCTTTGTTTTGGAATGCATCAATAGATTCTTTGATATGCTGAATGCATTGGTGTTATCACAATATATGACACCTAGATCTTTGATTTCTACCTTCATTCCTTCTAACAATTGTTTGAACCAAGCAATGTTAGAGCAATTGACTACTGCTGCTACATATTCTACCTCTATTGTGGATTGAGATGTACAATTTTTCTTCTTGCTTTTCCAAGATACTAGTGTTTTACCAAGAAAGAATGCTCCACCACTAGTTCTTTTTCATTCATCAAGACTTCCTACCCAATCAGTATCAGTAAATACTTGTAAGTCTAGATTGCCTCCAAGTTTGTACCATAAGCCATAGTCTTTAGTACCTTTTAGATATCTCATGATTCTCTTTATTTTCATCATTGATTTTCTCTAGGATTTGTTGAGAATCTTGCCACCATACCAACCACTAATGCAATATCAAGCCTTATATGTACTACATACTGCAATTTTTCAATCATTGATTAGTATGTGGTCTAATCTACTACCTTGGATCACCATTTTTGGAAAGCTTATGTCTAGTAGACATAGGGATTCCAACAAGTTTTGAATCTTCCATTCCAAATTTCTTCAGTATCTCCTTAATATACTTGGATTGAGTGATGTAGATACCATCTTTGTTTTGTTATATCTCCAACCCAACAAAGAATTTTATCTTACCAAACATAGAAATTTCAAATTCTTTACTCATTTCTTCTAAAAATGCTTTACAAAAGTCATCATTTCCTATAAATAAAGTATCATCAACAAATATTTCTGCCAACACAATCTTCTTGTCTAGCCCTTCTTTGATATACAAGCTATTGTTATCATTTGTTCTTTGAAAACCAATCTATAGAAAGTAGTTATGTAGTCTTTCATACCAAGCTCTAGGAGCTTGCTTGAGACCATATAATGCTTTGTGTAGCTTGAAAACCATGTATCGTTTGCTAGGATCTACAAAACCTTCTAGTTGCTCAATGTAGACTTCCTCATCAAGAATTCCATTCAAGAATGTAGATTTAACATCCATTTGATATACCTTAAATCATCTATGTGTTGCATATGCTAGTAAAGTTCTAACACCTTCAAGTCTTGCTATAGGAGAAAAAGTGTCACCATAGTCAATACCTTCTTCTTGATAATAACCTTTTCATACTAATTTTTCTTTGTTTCTTGATACCTTTCCATCTTCATTCAGCTTGTTTCTAAATATCCATTTTGTACCAATTACATTTTTTTCCTTGTGTCTAGGAACAAGAGTTTGCATTTTGTTCTTTTCTATCTATTCTATCTCTTCATTCATTTCTTCAATCCAACTTTCATTTTCTAGAGCATCTTTAACACTTCTAGGCTCAAATTTAGCAAGTAAACATGTACCTTTTAATTTGTTTCTTATCATAGGTCCATCAAATTTGTCTCCAATGATCTAATCAGGTGCATGAAACCTTTTGACATATCTTACTAGCATAGGCTCTTTGGTCTTTGAATGAGTTCCACCATCTTCTTCTTGAATTTCAATTTCAAGCTTAGATCCTTCTGTCTATGACTCAGTTCCATCAGGATCTGTTTGAACTAGCTCGGTAGCCTTTGATTGTGACTCAGGTCTTTGTAGCTCGGGTTGCACTATCTGTAACTAAAAAACTATTGAAGTTTCTAGGGACTTAGGAGTTGAAGCTTCTTTTCTTTCAAATAGATTTGGTAGAGTATTAGGTTCATAATAAAAAAAATCTTCTGTAGTCTTCAAGTCCCTTATTGCTTTCTTCTTCAAAGATCTATATTCTTTACTTCTACAGGAGTATCCTAGAAATATGCCTTCATCACCTTTTACATTAAATTTTCCTTTTCTAAATTCTTTCAATATATAACGTTTGATTCCAAATACTTTCAAGTAACTTACATTAAGTTTGTAACCATACCATACTTAATAAGGTGTTTTTTTTGAGTCTTTCTTCAACTAAACTTTGTTCAAGGTATTAACTACAATGTTGATAGCTTCCTTCCAATATTTGAGAGCAACATTCTTTTCAATCATTAGGGTTCTTACATAGTCCATGATAGATCTATTTCTTCTTTCTACTATACCATTCTATTATGGTGTACCAGGGGTTGATACTTGTCTTTTGATTTCTCTTTCAATTTTGCAAAAATTGTTGAATTCATCAGAGATTCATTCACCACCTCTATCTGATATTGGGCATTTCAATTTCTTTCCAGTTTCTTTTTCTACTCTTGCTAGATACCACTTGAATTTTTGAAAGGCTTCTAATTTTTCTTTTAGATACATTACTATCATCATTCTGGAGTAACCATCAATAAAGAGAATGAATTTTTTTTCTCCACTATAGCTTTCTATTCCAATAGGTCCACATAAGTTTGTATGAACAATCTCTAAGACTTCTTTAGACTGATAGTTACTACTTTTGAAACTAGTCTTTCCCATCTTACCAATTTAGCAGTTCTTGCATAGAACCATGTTTAGTTTCTTCAAACTAGGAATACCTCTTACTCTTTTATGTTTTCTTATCTTAACTAGATTATCAAAATTCAAATGACATAGCCTTTTGTGTCATAACCAGCTTTCCTCTACTTGAGCAATAAAACATGAACAATGACTGAGATCAAGATAAAATAGATTACCTTTTGCTTGCTTGCCAGAACCAACCAAATTTCCTTTCCCATCTAGTAGCTTGGCCTATTCATTCATGAATTCTACCTTAAATCTAATGTTATTTAATTGTGCCATACTTAGTACATTATTCTTTAATCCTTTAGCCCAATAAGCATTATCACACACAAGTTCTTTTCTCAACAAGATGCATCCTTTTCCTTTTATATTATAGGGTTCAGTGTTTGCAAATCTTACACTACCTCCATCATAATATTCCATATGCTCAAATTTTGTCTTGTCACAAGTCATATGATGTGAGTATCCACTATCAATAATCCATATATCATTTTTGTTAACATGAGAGATAAGTGCCATCTTATCTCCTTCATCATCAAATTCATCTTTTATAGCAATATATACCATTTCATCTTCACTGTTATTAGAATCTTTAGCTATAAAACAATATTTCTTACCTTTGTCCTTGTAGTTCTTTTAGTTCTTCAAATCCTTCTTGCCTTTTTGTTTATTACTTTTCTTTTCATCTTTTTTTTCTTTGTATTGTTAGTATTAGAATGGTTTTGACATTTGAGTGCCAGCACACTTAACCACTCTCTACATTGGAGCTGAGCACACTATGTATGCTGAGCCACAAGATGAGCCGAGTTAGGAAATCCAACAGCTGTTGAGTGATCTTCAGGTGCCAAGTAGCCTTCAAGTGCTGAGTGAAGATCAAGTGCTGAGTGACTTCAAGTGCCGAGCATGATACAAGAGCTAAGTGATATTTGAGTGCTGAGTCAAAGATGATGCTGAGCAAAACAAAAATGCAACAGGAGTTGAGTAAGCCAATTTTTTATATGTGTCGAGCATCAGGAATCAATAAGTGTTGAGTATCAAGAATCAGTAAGTGTCGAGTAATGCAGAATGCACATATGAGTTTATATCTTCACTAATTTAGATGTAAACCATTTTCATGGCTGACATATGATGAATCTTGAAGGATTTAAGTGATAAGATCAAATCTTTTCTAATTCCTATGCAATCTACATACAACCAATAAGAAAAATGGAGAAGGCATGCAACCAATAATAAAAGTGCAAGGAATAAGCAGGAAACAAAGATTCAATATGGATCATAGATCTATATCTAAACCTAAGTCTTTGAATGTCTTTATAAGAAAGATGAAATCTCATTGAAGAAGTGTGGATAAAAGAGTGTATGGAGAAATTATATTGGAGTTCAAAGTTTAAAAAAAAAGTATAAAGACTGGAAAAGAGCAGCAGTGAAATATTTAGTTGATTAGAACAAAGCAAGGGATATAAATGAGTATCAAATCTTAGAGGATCAAGATCAGAGTAAGCAAAACAAGTGCATGTATTCAGCAATCAAAGGATTGTAAGCTATCAGGTTTATTATGCCTAATACTCTCTACCAATTGTATTAGAAAGGAAACCTTATGTTGATAGGTTACCTTAACAACTATTTTGTAGATCCTTTAAATAGGTGATTAAATCCTTTAATAGGGTAACACTTCATGTAAAGTGTTTGTAAATCCTTTAACTAGGTCACTATTGACACAGTGTAAAGCTTTTAACAAGGCAGGCCTTTAACAGGGCAGACCATCAAAAGTGGTCAAACATTATTGCTGTAGTAATTTTGTGGGTATCATCCCCACCCCAGTTTTACCTTCTTATTCTTGGAGGATTTCTGGGTTACCGAAATCTCAAGTGTTATGTGGTGGTACATGTTTGTTTATCATGGTTGTTTGATATGTTTATATGCATGCAATCTACTTTCAGTTAAAAAGTTTTAATGGTTAAAGTTCAATACTTTTGATTCACCACCCCCCCACCCTCTTAGAAGCATTCTTCCAATTTCAATATTCCAACAATTGGTATCAGAGTAGAGTCCTCTCAGGAAGAAGCCTAACAGCTTGGAGGAAAAGATCTAAAGATGGAAGTTTTCAAACTTGGAAAGATCATTGAGAACCAAGTGATAGATGTGCATCTCACTCTACACAAGGTAGAACAAGCTAGAGTGGAATTAATAAAATCCTTAAAAGAAGGAAAGAGATGGCAATAGCTGAAAATGATATAAACTATAGGGAGATTGATACCACACAAGTGTTTTCCAATGGAGACACTAAAGAGTTTGATGCAACAATAGCAGAACTGATGGAGAAAAACAAAGTTCAAGCAGAAGAGATAAGATCTCTTAAGATGGAACATGAATCTTAGCCCATAATGCTATGTGAAATCACTGAACAAAAGAAAAGAGCAGTTGAGGATAGAGTCATGATGGAAGATGATAGAAGGAATCTTGCAAACAGACTTGAAGAAAAATGTACTGAATTAACAAGGATCTCAAACATGCAGATGGATACACTTTCCCAAATGATGAACCTTCATCATGAACTCAATATGAAAGATATTGAGATCTCTACTTTGAAGATGCAGAATGAACAACTATAGAATGAATTGAATAGAGAAAAAAAGGTAGCAGAGAATCTCAACAAGTCAAGTGAAGCCATCAAGTACTTTGAACAGTTGATGAAATTCCCAAGATCCGCCCATGATACATCAGGACTTGGATACAACAGCACTGAAATTGGAGAATCATCAAAGAGTGGTGAGCAAAGAAGTGACAAAGGTAAGGATTCTAAACCCACTTGTCATTATTGTAACAAAAAGGGGCATACTGCTAATTTTTTCAGGAGTAGAAGAATCAATCCGCCAAACACACCCAAAAGCAAGGGTTACTGTCACAAGTGCAACATGCAAGGACATATAACTAAAGATTGCAGGTCCAAAGTCACAAGGACACAAAGATTTGATGGACATTTTCATAATTGTAAGAAGTATGGGCATAGAGTATTTGAATGCAGATCAAAACCTATGTGGACATCAAATCAACCAGCAAAAATAAAAGGGAATGAAAGTCACTATCATTGGGACTATAACACTAGATATAGCTGACATTATTTTCAAGAATATGGACATATACCCCAGAACTGCATAAGAACACATTTCAAGGGGAACTATAAAAGATGGTTGAACCAAACCACATGTTTCAGTTGCCTAAAAATTGGTCATATCAGCAAAAACTATCCTACGAGGTCAAAGGCACCCAAGACTAAAGTAAATAAGGGCAAAGAAAAGCTTGATGAAGAACACAGTAGAACAAACATGAAGAAGACATGGCAAAAAAAGAATGAATCAAGTACATCCAATGGAAGGGTCACTTCACCCACAAGGTCAAGTGATTATTGCTCATCCAATTAATCACAAGATGAGCCTATGAGGTTGATACATATAAGAAAGTATCATACATCAGCCCTAAACCATGAAGAAGCAATGCAAAGTATAAATTTGCATGAGACAATATGCCAAGACAAAATTTTAAATGATGATGTCGAGCTATCTTTGGAGACTGAGTAAAACTCCAATGGAAGTCGAGTGAAGTGGGAATGCAATGCAAGCTGAGTAATGTTAAAATCCTTCAGAAGCCAAGTGGGCAATTGAACATTTAATGCAATGAAAATAGGGTATATTATCATGATTTCAATCATTCTTCCTCATCGCGATCAAGAAGCAAAGAAGAGAAAGAGACTGGAGTGACTTCATAGTAGAGAAACTAGCATTCCAAGTAGATTCCAACCTCTTACAACATGTTTTCATCGATCTTGAGGTATTTTCATTTGTGCTGAGCTGTGTAGTTTCATATTTTGTGTAAAGGAAACCCTAGTTTACACAAATGGCTTTGAGCTCTAAGAAAACCCATGATAAAGAATCATTTGAAGTCTAGCTAGTATGCAATGAGGTTAAGTAGCCTAATTTTCATCCCATCCCTAAAATTGCATACAGAAATGATCCCGCTGGAGCCCTTTCTCACATACCCCCGAAAGTTGTAATGGTTCAAGATGTAAGAAGATGCTATAATTGTAAGATAGGAGCCATAGGAGATATGGAAATAAGGGAAGCCTATGAGAAGTTGTGTGTAGTCGGAGTTTTGAAAGATGAATACAAAATTGTTGAAAGGAAGGGTTTAACATGAGCTTTGAGCTTTCCCATCGTATTTAAGATAGAATGGATCAGACTTGTGTTAAGCAGAATTCATGATGGTAGTTTGTGGCTAGAAGATGTTCCCACCAAGATCATGAAAAGAATCATTCATAGGGTAACTAGATATCCTACCCTAGATCAGTAGAAGACCTTGAGTAGTGAATCCAAGGAGGTTATTGAGAAACACATAGGTGCCTAGTGGAAAAAAATAGGAATGAAAATTCACACCATTCAAGATCCTCTAGTTGAATTTGCTATTAGAGTTATTGCCCATAAATTCTATCAATCCAGTAGACTCAATAGTGTGCTATGTATTGCAGTAGATGTAGGCTACAAATTGGTGAAAAAGGATCATACTTATGATCTTGCAAAACTACAACTACAATAGATTAATGAAAACCTAGCAGCTATAAGAAGGACAAAGGGTACCCAATGCAAATTTGGAGCAATTTTGGTTTGTATATTCTTTTATGTTCAGAATGAATTTCCTTCTTTTGGAAAAGTCAAATGGAGAAATGATAGAACTATCATATCCCAAATTAATGAATATATAGAACAAATGGGAGACAATTTTGACACACTGATGACAAGCTATTTTGAAGATTTCAAGAAATCCATGAAGCAAAGAGTAAGAATACTAGTTTTGTTAATGGAAAAACATATTAATGATATATGCTTCTTAGTTGACATTGATTTCACCTATATCCAAGCAGTATTTCCAAGGGTGAGATGGCTAAGGCCATTTGGTTATGAGATCAACATAGATGAAGCATTTGTAGTGATAACTGCATTATTGGTAGAAGAGACAGACAAGAGTGCCCCACACTTTGGTACTTATGATTTGGTAAGGTCAAAGGTGAATATGGAGTTAAAGACTACCTCCACAATGAAGAAGAAAGATAAATTGGTGAAGAAAATTAAGAAGAAATTTGGTGAAGGAATTGAGACTGAAGCAAAAGAAGATGATGAGGATGATGAGGATGAACAAGAGCAAGGCCAAATAGAATTAACTCAAGGCCTAGGTGAAGATGAGGAGGAAGGTGTTGAGGAAGAAGAAGTCAAGGAAGCACCAACCCAAGCAGAGCCAAAGAAAAGAAAGGCAACAGTATAGCCTCGAGCCCAACCCCAAATAAAGAAGGGTGCTAAACCAACTCAAGCCAAGCCACAAATACCAGTTACAAGGGCTACCACAAGGGCATCTTCATAAAAATACAAGGAACAAATCAAAGAGAAGAAGAAGGCTATTGAACATACTAGTGAAGCACCAAGAAAAAGAAGAAAATATGTAGCACAACCAGATTCTGATGAGGAAAGAACAGAGTCAGAAGATATCAACCAATTCAGAGTGGTAAGTCATCCTCCAAAATCAGCCTTAGATAAAATCTATGAAAATATTAAGAATGTAGATTTTACTGATTTGAAAAGTATTGACTTCAACAAGCTCATTAAAGAAGAGAAAAAAAAAATAGAGGAATCAGTATATGCTATGATGGCTGAATTCGAGACTACACCTCTAGAGCTAGACAATACCATGCCTAGAGAATTATATGAGATAATTGAAAATAAATGGCATCATTGTTTGAAAATTGAAAAGGAGATAATAGAATCTACCTTAGCTCAGGTGATGCCTGACCTAACAAGAGGTCAAATAACAAAGGCTAATAAGAAATATAGTGGCAATTTCACACCAAAGCATAGTGCCTTTGATATTTTACAAAACAAGATTGTAAATGTTGTTAGTAAGTCAAAAAAAAAATGGAAATTGATATATGGCTTGACTACTATCAAGGATGGTGAAGAAGATCCTCTTGAGGGACAAAACATAGAACATGAAGAACCTAGTGAAAAAGAGGAGGAAGAAGTAAAGAACACAGAGAAAGGAGAAGAAGAAAAGAAAGAACAAGAAAAGACATAAGAAGAAGAAAAGAAAGATGGAGAGGAGAAAGAAATAGAGGAGGAGGAGACACAAAAGCAAGATGAAATGACAACAGCTGAGTAGGAGTAGCAACAAGACTAGAGTGTGTAAGACACACAATTGCCACCTTCTAGCCCTCCTCATGTACCCATCACACCTACAGAAACTAAAACTATACAGGATGTTCCTAACACTTCTACTTAGAACATCAATCCATTAACTGTACAGGATCTCAAAAGAATCCTTGACCAATCCACACAACAAGAAAAATTATGTACAGATCCAGTATTGGTCAATGTGGATGAATTACAAAAATTAGTAGAAAACACAATTAGAGATAAGATGAATCCACAAGAACCACCTTCCATCATCTCTAGAGCTACTAGTGGTCAACTTCAAATGCAAACAATTATTTCATCAGGAATAGTTGATACCACAGTACAGAAGCCAAGTGCAGCATGAGATAAAGAAACAGAACAAATAGGACAGACTATTACATCTGATCCTACAACACAAACATAAGGTGCACTTCCTAAAATTTCTATAATTGATCAAGGTAGTAGACAGCAGGAGGAGAAATTAGAAGAAACCGCTAAAGAGTAGGAGGCAATACAAACATTGATAAATTTGCCTACCTTAGGAACTCCTTCACAATAGCCAAGTAATGATGCAATGCCACTACAGATATCAGCACCAGGATCAAGTACTACAAAAGTTGCAAGGGTACTTCACTATGGAGACCCTAAATTAGATGAGGAGATAGTCATATCAAGTTATGACTCAAAAATAATAAGCATTGAATAGAAGAAAGAGGTAGGAGATACTCAGGAAGGAGTATAAACAAAAGCAAACATTGCATGAGATTAAGGACATCTTTATGGATGCCTTTAGTTTGCAGTCACCAGATGAGTCAAAGCATATAATGGAGCAATTATTAGATTTGTTGACCAAGTGACAAATGAAGACCAAGAAACAAATGTAAAACTTACGGAATGGTCTGAAAGGAAATTTCAAGGGAAAATAAATGAGAAAATATCTAGTGAAATTGCACTTTCCCAAGTTGAATTGGCAAAAATTCTTGACAAAGTGAAAAAGGTACTTGAGAATATATTCTCATTGTACACAAAGCTACGTGACTTTTCATACTTCACACAGGAGACAAGCCAAAGAATAATGAGCCTAGAAAGGAATATGAAGACTTCAAGCATGCAATTACCCCAAGGTCCAACTCAAAATGAGAAGCACTTCAATCAAACACTTCACACTCAGAAAGAAGTAGCTGTGTTAATAGTAGAAGAGGCCACCATCAAGGCAAAACTGATACAGCTACAATCCTCCATTACCCCACATTTGGAAGTACTCCATAAAGAACAGGTCTATGCTGAAATTGTTCTCAAGAAAGATCCTAATCTTTCTACTTTAGAAGGACTTGTTCACCTTGCTTTAGAGACTACCATATAGCACAAGTCATTGAAAATTGCTTTGCATAATTGGGATGTAGCTCTCAGGATCATTATGAGAGTAAATAGCACATTTTTGGTGAAATATGGTCTTAACCCTTAAAACCCTTTGACATAAGTGTTAGAAAGGGGGAGAAATGTTATAAGATGAATGGTGGAGACAAGATAAAAGGGGAGCATGATATACAGAACAAAATTTTGGTTACCAAGATAGCACAGATAATGGCACAATCAACTCAGGGGGAGTTACAATAGTTTTGAGGTATATATATTGTAAGTTACAAAATTTTGATCAAGTTTTCTTTAACCTCTATATATATCAAGTAGATTAGTGAATGTACTCATAAGGTCAAATAAATAATGCTTAGTTAATTGCTTTTTTCACTCATGTCAAAGGGGCAGATTGTTAGTATTAGAATAGTTTTGACATTTGAGTGCCAACACACTTATCCACTCTCTACATTGGAGCCGAGAACACTACGTATGCCGAGCCACAACACGAGCTGAGTCAAGAAATCCAACAGGTGCCAAGTGATCTTCAGGTGCTGAGAAGCCTTCAAGTGCGAAGTGAAGATAAAGTACCAAGTGACTTCAGGTGCCGAGCATGATATAGGAACCAAGTGATATTTGAGTGCCGAGTCAAAGACGATGCTGAGCAAAATAGAAATGCAATAAGAGTCGAGTAAGCCAGTTTGTTATATGTGCTAAGCATCAGGAATCAGTAAGTGCTGAGTAACACAGAATTCACATATGAGTTTTTAACTTCACTAATTCATATGTAAACCATTTTTATGGCAAACATATGACGAATCTCGAAGGATTTAAGTGATAAGATCAAATCTTTTCTATTTCCTATGCAATCTACATACAAATAATAAGAAAAATGGAGAAGGCATGCAACCAATAATAAAAGTGCAAGGAATAAGCAGGAAACATAGATTCAATATGGATCATAGATCTGTATCTAACCCTAAGTCTTCGAATGTCTTTATAAGGAAGATGAAATCTCATTGAAGAAGTGAGGATAAAAGAGTGTAAGGGGAAATTACATTGGAGTTCGGAGTAAAAAAAAGAAGTATAAAGACTTAGAGGAAGAGAGCAGTAGTGAAATATTTAGTTGATTAGAACAAAGCAAGGGATACAAACAAGTATCAGATCTTGAAGGATCAAGATTAGAGTAAGCAGAACAAGTGCCTGTATTCAACAATCAAAGGATTGTAAGCTATCAGGTTTATTATGCCTAATACTCTCTACCTATTGTATTAGAAAGGAAACCCTATGTTGATAGGTTAGCTTAACAACTATTTTGTAGATCCTTTAAATAGGTGATTAAATCCTTTAATAGGGTAACACTTCATGTAAGGTGTTTGTAAATCCTTTAACCAGGTCACTATTGACATAGTGTAAAGCCTTTAATAGGGCAGGCCTTTAATAGGGTAGACCATCAGAAGTGGTCAAACATTATTGCTATAGTAATTTTGTGGGTATCATCCCCACCCTAGTTTTACCTTCTTATTCCTGGAGGGTTTCTGGGTTACCAAAATCTCAAGTGTTATGTGGTAGTACATGTTTGTTTATCATGGTTGTTTGATATGTTTATATGCATGCAATCTACTTTCAGTTAAAAAGTTTTAATGGTTAAAGTTCAATACTTCTGATTCACCCCCCCACCCCCTCTCAAAAGCATTATTCCTATTTGAACATTCCAACACCTTTGTCCTTGTAGTTCTTGTAGTTCTTGAAATCCTTCTTGCCTTTATTCTTATTACGTTTCTTTTCATCTTTGTTTTCTTTGTTTGGACACCTTGCAAGAATGTAACCAACTTCTTTATAAGAAAAGTAGATTAGAGGAACTTTACCTTTGTAGTTTCCTCTACCTTTAGAATACTTTCTTGCAAGTAGGGCTTCAACAACTTCAAGATCACTATCTAAAATTTCTTCTGATTCTTCTTCTTCACTTCTTGATTGACTGGACTTTGATTTCTTATCATTTTTCTTGAGTGAGAGTTTAGCTTCAAATTTAGACTCAATAACTTTTGAACTAGGAACATAGTTATCAAAATTATCTAACTCAAAAGCTATCAATCTTCCAACTAGAGCATCCAAAGACATTTTACAATTTGGATCACATCTCATGTCTTGAATAGTAGACACTCTAATTGCATAAATAGGAAGAAGAGTTCTAAGTACCTTTCTTACAACTATTTTCTCTTCAATTTCTCCTCCAAATGCCTTGATAGCACTCACACTTTCTTTGATTCTTTCCACATATTTTGCAATGTTCTCATATTCTCTTATTCTCATCTAATCAAAATGACCTCTAAGACTTTCAACCTTAGCTCTTCTTACATTGTGATCTCCTCCATAGCTATCTTTCAGTTTGGTCCACATTTCAT
Organism: Cupressus sempervirens; assembly: GCA_028749045.1. Taxonomy (NCBI): domain Eukaryota; kingdom Viridiplantae; phylum Streptophyta; class Pinopsida; order Cupressales; family Cupressaceae; genus Cupressus; species Cupressus sempervirens. Next base: position 706,423,477 of record CM053791.1, on the reverse strand, counting down.
GAGTTGTTTTAAAATCTTTCACTTCATCAAATTCAGCATAATTGAGAGCAGAAGCAATATCAACCATCATGATGATATGGTTCTTCTTTTCAACAATATCTTCAACAGACAACGTTCCAATGGGAGTCTTGTATTCAGCATCAAGATATTTTCAACCTAAATCATTGATAGTAGCCAAATGTAATTTCAACAATCCTTTCCATGCTGCAAAATTATCTTTGTTTAGCTTGGGAATCTCTCTTTTGTAAGACATTCTAATCTTTAGCTTAGGTCCTTGAAACTTTCTTTGAAAGCACCAAGAGCTCTAATACCAATTGTTGGAAATATAAGAGGAGTAACTGAGAGGGGAGGGATGAATCAATTACTACTAAAATAAATCCTAGATTCCCTAGATGTTAGTACAAAAGTAAACTCTGAAAACTAAATGTTGTTGATGCTCGACAAACAAAGAAATGCTGCAACTTGGTAAATACTAAGATTGCTTAGTAAACATTAACATGTAAATCTTTAGTTATTAACTGTGATTACCATTACTTTAACTTAGTTGCAAGCACATAAAAGTAACTAACATTAACACATTTGACACCAAGATTTAACATGGAAACCCAATTTGGAAAAACCACCAATTGTAACTAGTTAGTGTTTTCACTCTTCTAAAGTAAGCTCTACTAGGAGCCAACCCTATTAAAGTTTACAAAAGACATTGTTAGGTGTGACCCTATTAGAGGATTTAATCACCTTGTTAGGAGTGGCCTTGTTAGAGGTCTTGAGACAATTCAATAGAACGGCCACCTTGCTAGAGGATTTACAACTAGCTATTAAGCTAACTTTGTTAATAGATTTTGATCACTACTACAATGGTTAGAGAGTAAAAATGAGATAATCTAATTTGAACGCAACTGATTTTCTAATTACAGATCTCTATTCTGGCTTGTACTTCATCTTTCTTGATCAAATATATCTTTTTTGCTCCACAAGGATATTCTTCTTATCCTTCACTTCCTCTACTTATTATCAAATCTTCAATTTTATTCCATACATTCACATATACTTGAAATCACAACTTGACCTTATGCTTATATCTTCCACTTTGCCAAGTCAGCTCAAATAAAACTTAGAATAATTAATATTCATCACCTTAGTTGGCTAGAACCAATAAGATAAATCAATTAAGCTTAATATGCCAAAATAAGAAAATCCTTCATTAGCCGACCCAACTCAGTAGAAACTAACTCGAAAATGATTTTCTTTGTTAACCAATAGAAGTTGGGTTAACACTACAAACTTATGAAAATCCTTTAGCAATTGAGTGAGCTTGGTTAGCACTGGTTCCATCCAACTTTCCTTCATTACCCGAGTGAGCTTGGTTAACACTCGCTTTCTACAACATTTCCTTCGACACCCAAGTGAACTTGGTAGACACTGCCTTCAGAACTAGGCAAACATAGGAACACTGAGAACTGTCTTCATTGCTTGAGTGAGCTTAGCATATACTAACTGGTAATTATTATGACATTTGTGTAACATCAGAGACAACACACAATTAATCAATTGTATCCAACAATCTTGGCCATCGAAATTGGCTTTTTGTGTTTTTTTTTTCCAATTTTTTAGAAAGTTATTTTTGTGATAAATCTAAAATCATAATTTTGATTTCATTGATTAGTTGGGATTCATAGGATGGGTTTTAAAAATTACCAAAAATGGAAAAGTCTATCTTTTCCAAATATCTGCCAAATATGGTAATTTTCAAATTTGTAATAAGTAGTTGTTTTCTTTCATTTTAGAAGCAAAGTAGAGTTGGCAAATTTTAATGAAGAATTTTGGCATTTTGAAACTTCTATGTTGTGTCAATTTCTTATTTTATTATTTGAAGGGTTTGGGTTAGATCATACCTAAGGCCTTTCACATAAGAGACTCACAATTTGTAGTTGTGTTGTAGACTCTCACCTATAATTAAATAGTTTTTTATTGATGTTAGTAAAAAAATTTTCTATTTTAATTAATTATCATAATATTACAAATACTATAAGGGAAAAGCCTACAATGCAATGGTAACTTGCGAGCCTCTCATACAAGAGGTCTTGGGTTCGAATCTACCTTCACCTAACATATACTAATAATTAATTCCACCAAATAATAATAATTAATCTAGGCTTCAATCATTTACTAATAAAAAATAATAATATTACAAATACTATAAATATTATTATACTTTAAAATTATCTATCACTAATATTTTTCATTTAAAAATTTCTTCAACACATTTATTATTTTAAAAATCATCCTTGATAAGATAGAAACCTATAATAATACAAACTATATGCCTCTCATTCAAAAGGTCTTGAATTGGAATCTTCTCAAGTTTAACAATAAATAATTAATCTTTATAAAGACACTCTCTTCCTCTTCCACTCTATCTTCATCATGGTTACCTCTACATCTCTATAACTCACTATATATGACCAACTTAATGATGCTTCATGTCTCTTGTTAGATAGTTGTGTTGTGGTTTTACAACATTTAACCCATTCCCTAGAAGGAATGGTGACCCCCTGCTTTATTTTCTCCATGCATCTAAAGCTCCCAAACTCCGCACACACATAGCTTCAGAGCTTTGCATTCGTAATGTCACACACCTCCATGTTTGTCCCTTCCACACCAACTAAGGTGCACAAAAAACCCCTCCTGTGCACCCTCAAAACCCACTCCTTTGCACATAGTAAAAAGTGACAAACACAAAAAAAAAAAAAAAAAGAGGTGCATAGTTGTGCACCTGACTAGGTGCACACCCCTAACCTTAACAACTCCAAACCCCCATTTTGCAAAACTCTATACATATGCAAAAAAAAAAGGGGTACATGGTATCACACCTATCTTGGTGCACTACCACAACCCTATATATATTTATAAAACCCCCAACTAAAAAACCAAAGCCTCCGAAACTCATACGGATACCCCTTAATGCGAAAACTATCATACACATTGAAAATGTTGTGCACATTTGTGCACTTGATCTGGTGTGCAAGTGGGCACCCTTAAAACATATTCCAAGAACACCAAAATGAGGTGTGCACTTGTGCATCCGATTTGGTGCATGCCTTATGGTTTTAAAAAAAAAATCATTTTAAAAAGAAAAAAAGGATAGGTGTTTTTGCACATTTAATTTTTTCAGTTCTACTAAATGTTATCTTGTCATAATATCGTAGTTTTAATTCTAAACTAATGGGCATCTCCCTTTTATCATGTAGATATAATGGCATCTTCATCTAGTGAGAAAATGACACCCAAGGCAATAGTTTTCAAGTTCCAAGGTGTCCTATCCAAATCAAGGTTTCAGGATGACTATGCAAAAATAAAGGACACTAATTTAGGATAGACTGACTTGGGGGAATTTCTAAGAATATGCAAAAAACCCATAAAGTGATCAACCTTGGTATCTTCTTTGATTCAATCAAGGTTGGTGAGCCCAACTTCTTACCCAACATCAATACAATCATCTAAGTTCATAATGACACTTGCCCAACATTTCATTCCTGAGGAAAGGGTGGTTAAGAGTGTAATTGGAGAAGTTGTTCTTGACCTCTAACCTAAAAACATTGAGAGGGTCTTCCATCTCCCTATGGTGGATCAATTCATCAAACTCTCTTATGAGGTAGCTAAAAGGTGGTATAGGGAGCACCTGGAAGAGGCAATGGATATCATTCAATTATCCTATCTCATTGAGAAGACTCCTCTAGGCAAGGTGATAGGAAAAGTGGATGTGAAAAGGGGGTACATGAAGGAAGATATTAGATACTCTATTATTCTTCTGAGTAGGGTCATGGGTCTACCGATAGCTGGGCACCTAAGTATTTTCATGGTGAATTTCATTAAAAAAATAAAGACACAAAGAATGCCACTTGACTGGGCCACCACATTGAGTGAAAACTAATGTGAACAATTGGGAGTAGTCAAGGACAAGAAGAAATTCTATATGACCTCATACATGGTGTATCTACTAGCAGCAAGGGAAAAAAATTATCCTAGATTGTACAAGAGGGGCAACATGAAAGATCCAAGTGCCTAACCATACATTGTCTACCCTTAATTGGTGAGGAAGAAGCTCTTGGGATAGAGCAAAGAATACAAGATCATGAATGATGCATTCATTGTTTCTATCATCCGATTTATTGAGGGAGATTATGTGAAAAGGTTATTCGATGATGCCATTGCACAGATAATAGCTCTCAAGGCCTATTACATCTAGTTCAAAACATTCATGTATCTATGGGTAGTTGGTGCCACTATCAACCCTAAAAAGCTCCCTAGATATCTGTGTGATAGACTAGTGTTATTGAAGATTGCATGGAAGATTAAGTCTACATATGATAGGGTAAGAAAACAATGAAGACCATGTTGGACATGGCCCCTAGTCATAGGACCATATCAGGTGAAGTGGAAATAGGATATTTTGTCTTTCAAATGGGAGTGGGAGCAATATCCACTTGAGGAGTACAATTATCCTAGGCCATGATTCAATAATATTGGGAAAGTGGAGGGTCTAGCAGGTAGAGAATTCCACCATGAAGAGGCCATTGAAGAGCACTGGATGAATGCAACAAATGACTATGATGTTTGTATCAGGGACTATTGTAGGATGAATTTGTATCTGGCTAAAAAGGCTCTAAAGGTTTAGATTCTGGAGGAGATACTAAAACAAGATTCCAAAGAGCTATTGGAACCTCTGTTCAACTTGGAAAAAATTGGAGAAAGACCCATAATGAATGTCAAGGTTGATAGATAGGAGAGTGATGATATAAATCATCAGGCAAGGCATGTCATTAGGATGACAAAGGATTGGATCAAGAAACCCTTTCAACTTGATCCAACATCTAATACCATGATATTTCATGCACAAGACTGCCTAGAGAAAGGTAGAGGAAAGAAAGTTACAATTCCTACCTTTGTGGCCCAGTCTCCCACCAGGCTAGAAATAGTATAACAATTTGACCACCCAGTTGGATACTATCACCCTCCAAAGAGGAAAGGAGAGGGGAAAAGAAAGAGGATAAGATTAGGGATACCCCTAATGGTGAACCCCAACAAGAAGACTAGACACAGATGCCACCAGAGTCACAAGGTCTCGATCTTACTCCCCCATTTCCAGCACAAGTCACAATGGTAGATCAAGGCTTAGTTACTCCTTTGTCTCCAAATTTTGAAGAAGAATAGGTTTAGAAGGAACCTTCACAAGAGGAGGAGCCATAGAAAATGATGAATGATGAAGTGTTGAAGGAGGGACAAATGGTAGAATATTCCCAACTAGCCTCCCAAGACACTAAGGTGCAAACTACAAGGTCTACAGAAATAAAGGCTACAGAAGAAGAGTCTTGTCAAAGAGAAAGAACTCTGAGGAGGAGTGATAAGGGAAAGGAGGTAGCCAAACATAATTCTTCATCCTTGATAGGTAGCTCTTTAGCTGAATGGGTTCCAAGATGGCTAAGAAAAGAAATAATAAGGAACACGAAACCATAGTTTCGTGCTAATGAGGAGGATATTTTTGAGTTGGCTAAGATCCTGAATAAACCTGAGTCTCCATCACATGAAGCAAGACCATTGGAATTTGTCAACAATACCTAGGATTAGAATTTTTTTGCTCAAGTGGCCATCCCTTCTGATGATATAGATATAGAAAGCCTCAGTCTGCAAGATTATCAAATCAAAGAGGTCATGCTTGGGAAGCACACACGACATACATCTAGATTCATGCTAACCATGGGGATCAAACAAGTTTTTAGGAACATTGAACAAGAAGAGGTCAAACTCTGAACACTTTGAAGGCAAAATGAAATCCTAAGAAGATATCTAGCAAAAGTTGTTGGTCCTCTAGATCCCAAGCATCCTGAGGAGACCTTAACCACTATACTTAGAGAAGGGGGAGTTATGCATTTAGACCCATTTTTGAAAGCCTGTCAATAGTGGCAAGAAAGTTTTGAAGAAAAGGGGATTTTGATCATCCAGGGGAACCTGAAGTTACTGCATGCTACACAAGAGAATGTGAATAAAATGGTGGCGATTTTGAAGCAGGATTTCAGTATACTAGATGAAGGGCCTAGAGTAAGGACTTAAGAGTTTTGCAAATAATAAAGGGACAAAGGTACAGTATTTTGGTAGATGTGTATGTAGTAGAGGATTTAGATTTGATTGATGATTAGATAGAGAAGATTTCAGACAGTAATAAAGTAATGGAAACATTACACGCGGAGATCCACTAGCTTAAGGACTAAGCGTAAGAGTGAATTTTGGAAGCAGAGAGGCATTATAGCAATGCATGCTTAGAGATTTTTGAAGATGAGGAATAGGAGAAGTTATTGCCTATAGAAGTAGTAGTGGAGAGTTTTAATAAGTTTTTTGAGGAAGCTTCCAATGATGAGGACATTTGGCAAGCTTTCAGAACAAAAGAAGCCTTATTAGAATTGGATACCAAACTCAAGGATTTTTCTAAGACTCGAATTGAGGTGGATAATTATAGACAAAAGGTCAAAGATAAATATGAAGATCTAGAATTACAAGATGCAGCAAAGATTACTGAGATTATAGAGAAACTCAAGGGCAAACATCTAGACATAGCTCTGGGATGAAGGGGAACAAAACTCAAAAGCCATAATTTAAATTTTGACACTTAGTAAAATTTTGAGATTTTGGGCCCTATTGAGGTACATAGGTCTATAGGTGCACAAGTCCGCAAATCCACAGGTCTGCAAGTGCACATTTCCAAAAGTTTCACTAGCAACTAATTGCCAGTTCCATAAATAGAACTTTCTATGCATCAGAAAAAATTTCTACTGATAGTTTAACTCTGATAGACACCTAATGAAGGATCAACTTCCATTTTTAGCACTTCCAGACACTTCCACTCTGACTGAAAGCTTTCTCATTCTTTCTCCTCTTATAAATTCTTTGTTTTAAACATGTAAAGGCTCATGCATGTAATTAATGAATAAAAATGGATGGAGTCCTGCTTAGCACCAATTAGATTGTTAGTTTGTATATAATTAGTTTGTCTTATTATGCTTTTACTGCATCAAGATATATCTCACTCTCAACACAAATTGAGGAGATGATTTCTTATAAATACTCCATTGTGATATGTAATTGGGGCTGCTATTATTTTGCAATAAAATTATGCTTTTGGTGTTCGCATTTGGAGTGTAGTCATTCTTGCCTAAGTGTGTCATATTTTAGTGAATTTATGTTCATAGAACTATGATTGAGCCAAAAGTTTATTCCTTTCTTTTTGGTTGTGTGATTCATTAATTCTAGTGTTTGCTACGATTTTGACGAATTTCACAAACATATCTAGCTCAAGAAGAAATCATCAAATTGTGCCTCCATAACTCTTTGTCTCATATGAGTGCACTTTTTGTGGCCTTGTGGTTTGAGAAGAGTGAAATATCATATGATTACTAAGTTTCTCACCAACAATTGCATCAGTGGAATTGAGGAAGCATTTCTCCTACTTTCATTGGTTACCTACCGATTTCTTTGAAAGCTTAATTGCAGACATGTTGTTTTCTATAGCTTATGTCCATTAGGATTTCAATTTCATGTTATTTGATTTATATTTGTCATTATTTTCTTTATGCCCCTCTTGTTAGAATAAGACTTCATACTCGTTGCATTATTAGATTGCATTCACAAAAAAAACATAAAAATACAAAACATTGTTTCTTTTTGCCTATTTTATTTTGAATTAGAATGCAAATTCTTCATCTCATCTGAGATCAAAACAAATTGGCAAAGGCCTCATCATGAACATTCACATTTATCTTGAACTAAGTGGATTCTAGTAGGTCACAAGATCACACAAAACCTTAGAGTTGGTTCACAAGATTGACTTTTCAAGAGAGGAATTTGAAAGAATTCCTACCATTAAGCATCATGCAAAATGATAACTCAATAGAAGTGGTACTACAGGGAGGGCCACACTTTTGATTCTTCAAAAAATTGGAAATTTTGCTAAAGTTTCAAAGTTCTACACTTTTGCAAAAATTTTGACTTTCCACAAGTTCAAAAAATTTCTTGAGTTTTCAAGAAATTTAGGTGCACAGGTGTATAGATGTGTAGGTGCATAGGTACGTAGGTGCAAAAAATTAAATGATTTGTTTCACTTTACAAGAAAGTGTACTTTTCCAAAGGTGCACTTTTTCTAGAATTAATGCAAATTGGAGGGTTCTAATCTAGAATCCCCATTTCAATGAGCATTAAGGTCTTCACCCATTGCCCATTAGTTTCTTGAGCTTACCCACTTTCGCAAACCATGTAGTGATAAAGGGAGACCCTGAATTCAACCATTGTCATTCAAACTTTCATCATCTTCTTCAACTCCACCTCCACTCTAGCCACCACATATTCCAATAATTCCACCTTAGCAACCACCATTAGTTCCACCAAACCTTTTGATGGCTTTCTTTAGAAACATTGTAGACTCACCTATAAACTTGAGAGGTGCACTCCATGACCTTCCCAAAAATCTTGAGAAGTTTTTCCCAAGATTCATCTATGGGGAGACATGAACTATCAAATATTATATCAAGGTATTCAAAGAAATTTGCAACCAAAAGTAGGTTTCTAACAAGGATGTGGTTCTTCATTTATTCCCCTATTCTTTGGGGGAAATTGCCTTTAATTGGTATGTTAATTTTCCACCTGTATGTATTGGAGATTGGGATACTTTCAAAAAATTGTTCTTGGAACAATTCAAAACTTTCATCAACCCAATTGTGATACATTAACAATTCATATCAATCAAAAGGGACCTACCTAAGATAGTTTCTTACTTCAACCATCACTTTCATATGGCATATTGCAAGCTAGAGATGCCATACACTATGCCAGTTGAAGAAACTATTTAGATTTATCTGAATGCTATGGATCATCTTACTACTATTTTTTTGAGAAGACTTCCTATAGAAAATATTATCACATTGGATAAAGTCTTCATAGAGGTAATTACCTTCACTAAGCAAGCTAATCCTAATAGAGGAGGACTAATGATTCTAGATCTTGCTATCACAACAATGCTAACATACCCTATCTGAGTACCCATGATGCCTAGTCAATTCATACCTATGATACCAGTTCCATTACAATAGGCACATGCTCTACAAAATCATTGTAGTGCCTCTCGTGTTTGCAATCTGTACCTTGTCTATTTTGATTCGAGAGATACTTGATACTCTTTTGATATTTGTACCTTGAGATGACTTGAGGGTCGAATGTTATACTTTGATTTCTGTATCTTAGATGCTTTGTTGCTATGTTGTTCAGTTTATCATATTTGCATGTTGATGCTATTTTGAGATGACAGTAGATCTATGATATTTGATTATCTAGTTATGTGATGTATTGTTCACATCTGTGGTTTTTGTGATGTGATGGATCTTATACTTTGGTTATTTACTTCATTCTCATCTTTTATGATTAATGCGCACATGAGTGATATCAATAGATTAATTAGTTAATTAATGCTTTAATTGCTTCGGCTATTATGTTATATGCAATTGCACTTGATCATGTGTTCTAGTGTGTAGGAATTACATCCCTGGCAGAGGCCTATGGAGTTAGTGATCTAGCTATTCATATTTTGCCAATGTCGCTCCTATATGGTTGACATATCCTTATTTAGTTGTTTTATATTAAAACCTTTTGGTGATTAGTAAATTTGAACTCATTTGCATTATGTGATTAGACCAGTGAGCATGTCTGTGCATTTAGAAGTTCGCATTCATCACGAAAGTGTTAAGTGATTTTCTGTAATTTTGGGTTTTTGGGTTTTAAATCTTTTTGGATTTAATTTTGGGTAGCTTTGCCTTAGGTAAATTTCCATTACAGATAATAACCTATTTTCGTTTGGGTCGATTCAGAGTTTAGCTACTCCAGCTAGCTATTTTTCAGAATTGACTATTCACTCAAAAAGTGAATAAGTATTGGAAAAGTGAATTCATTATTCACTTCTCACATTTTGGAAATTGGATTTGGAGAGAAAATTTGGAAATCCTCTTTTGAAGGATTATTGTTTTGTTTGTTGTGGGAGCTGTGAGTGTGGGATCTCTGCGAGGTTGGTCTCGTTGGATTCAACCCGAGGAGTTCTCGCTTTGCCATCAGTTTCAGCTATTTTGGTGAGTGGTTTATTTTATTGTGCGGGTTTCAGTTTCTGCCTCCTTTTCCTTCAAGTAGGGTCTTTTCGTTTTATTTTTTTCACTCCGTTTCAGCTTCCGTTTCTTGTAGCATTATCTTAGGAGGCTAAGAACTAGTGTTCCCCTCCGTTTCTGGTTGCTAGCTCTGCCCAGTTGGTCGAGTATGAACATTTTACCTATTTTTTGAAATGGGGGTTTGGGTTTTTGGGCCGTTATGCTGGCATTTTTGCATACGATGCCTATTTTCAATTATTTTCAAATTTTTGGGGTCTTTGAACCCAAAGGCCAAATGGGTTTTAATTTTGGAATTTTTCCAAAATTTGGGGTTTTTACCTCATTTTGCGTGCCACCCTATTTTCTCAAGTTTTCTCGACACAATATGGTTTGTGGACCTGGATGATCTGTTTGGATACCAGTCAGAACACTTTTGCATCTTTTGTTGCATTGGGATGCGTGTAGCATCCGTCATCCCGATTTTATTTTCGGTTGATTGTCTTTCTATTTGTGTTTCTCATCAATTCCTTGTGTTGATCTTCATGATGGTGGTGCACCACATACAAGTACATCTATCGGGTGACCTGCGAGGCCCACTCTTCCGTGAACTTGTCGAAAGTTGTGATCATTTGGGATGGGTTGGGAATTTGCATGCCTTCAGGCACTCATCATTGGATGAGTATGGGTAGGGTAGGGTAGCATATGGAGGGGGCTTCTACCTCGCAACCTGGTGATCATTGTGCTCTGAGGGTTGGCGAAGGAAGCTTTAATTAAGTGATAATTAAATAAAATATTGGGTTGTAGTAATCTTAAGATAATAAAATGTTTGGGGTGCCAGAGCCTTTCCATTGAGGGATGTTGAATCTGCACAAGTCTTAGCTTGGGCTTTTGATGCCAAGCAACTCTCCATGATGTTAGTCCCTACATAGTAGCCCATTGAGATGTTTGACTAGGACCTGTAGTTATGCATTGTCTTTGTCTTAGGTTCAGTCATCATACTGCTTGGTGTGTGTTAGCCATGGGTGTTGGTTTTACGTGTGGTTGTGGTTGGATCATTATCTCCATTAGATGGTGGGTGTGGACCTATGGGTGCCACATGGTTGGGAGGCATAGCTACCTTCACCACTACTAGGGATCGGTGTACAGAGATGATCTTTTGTTCTAGCGTGATCATTGCTGGATGTGTCACTTGGTACTTCAATTTGTGGAGTATGCTTTCTAGTGATTTATGCTTTCATTGGGATGTTGTTTCCCATGTTTACATGATGTTGGTTTTTACACATTCCTTATTATGATGTTTAGCATGTTGTAGATGATGTTATCGGATTACAGGGTTATCTTATGCTTTCTACTATCATGTTAGATTTCATTTACTTATATTGTAGCATGTTTAGTAGTGATGTCCCTATCACGACAGCACCGATGATCTGATTAGTGGCTTGGGATGTTACACGTGGGGGATGGCTAGGGCCCAAGATGGCCTTATGACACCATTGATGGTAGGGAGGAACCATGTATGTACTTGGTTATTCTATTCATTGCGATGTTATTTTAGTTGTTGTGATGTTTCCTTTCTGTACTTTTCTCTTCTTTGTTTGATACATGGTTAGATTTTGTTTTCTGTATTTCAGTTACTCAATTCTGGTTCGAGTGTTCTGGCCTCAAAATATGGATTTCGTAGTCCCTGGTGTGGAGGTTCTTTTGTCAAATTTTCCCCATTTTTGAGTTCTGGAAGTGTTTTTGGTTTTGTATGGGCGACATTTGCTCAGCAATGTGTGACATTTAAAAAGTGTCGCACGCCCATACAAAATGTATCGTACGACTCTGTAAAGTGTCGCACGCCTCTTTGAGAAGTGTCGTGTGACACGTTCTAGTATTGCATGCCTCTTAGAGTTGTGTCCTGCGACATTGTTAAAGTGTCAAACGCCTAAAGGAAAAGTATCACCCAGTCCCTGAAAGTGTCACACTCCTTATTGAGAAATGTCCTGTGACACTTTTCTATGCTGCATTAAAGTATCGCACAATTTTTTGTAAAAACCTGTGCGAGTGGATAGCGGGCACTTTTCGTCATGATCCAAACTTTTTTAGAGTTGATTCGGGTACCCTTTTGGGCGTTCTTCGACCCTATGTTGTTGCATTTTGATTTCTAATGGTTTTTCTTGAAATCCAATTTTTGGGTTTCTGTTTTAGTCCTTCGGGGTTTAAAATATATTGTTTAAGTAAAATTTGATGTATATTTAATTTTTTATACTTAAGATATATTTTAATATATGCGATGATTCATTTGAGATGGGTTTTAGACCTCTACGGGCTAAGATTAAGATTCTAGGAAATTTCAGGGCTTCAGAATTCAGACTTAGCCATTTTTCAGGAGTCTGTTTTGATCTTTTAGCTTGGTCGATCTCTTATGTTCTCTTGTTTGTGTTTTGGTTAGTGGTGACGTTTGGAGATCCGTTGGGTGTCAGGATGGTCGTTAAGTCTTCCATTGGGACCTGTATGATCTGTGTATGTTGTTGTCATGTGCACTTACACTTGTTAAAATAAAATTATTCTGGCTTGTTTTTCATCCTTGTTCCAAGGATCTCCGAGTGGGACATTACATCTAGTATCAGAGCCAAGTTGCTATATTGGGATCTCTGTGTTATGCTTCCACTATGGTTTTGTTTGATGTTCTGTGTTGCTTTGTATGTTTTAGTTTTATTTTTTATCTTGCTCATTCATGGTTTTTACTCTTATGCTTGTTATCCTATTGTTTTGACATTATCTTGTTGCTTCCTTTCAGTGATGCCTCCTACATGTAGACTTTATGGCCATGGTGGTACCTGTAGTGGTAACCATGGAAATGAACACCATGAAGAGGAATGTCAGGGAGGAGGGGGAGAACATGGTAATATCGGTGATTAGAATGGTGTAGGGGCGATGATGCCTGTTCTCCAGCAGATTCTTTCTCTTTTAGGCCCTTGTGTTGAGGAGCACCAACAGGATCAGAATTGGGAAGAGGGATCTCATCATGGAGATTCCCATCGCTCTGAGCATAGAGAGGAGGAATGTGAACATGAGCATTCTCTTACTCCACCAGGTGGCAGAGGACACCATCAGGGTGGTAGAGACCGCAACAGTGAGGACTCCATCAGGTTGGATATCATGAAGTCCCTTTAGAGTTCTAGACCACCACCATTCGATGGTAGGGGAAGTGGCCTCAAGGCTGAGACTTGGTTGTTGGACATGGAGCGCTACTTCACCATGTATCCATATTCAACCAACATGAGGGCATGTTGTGCAATTATGCAGTTAAGGGACCATGGATCCGTTTGGTGGAATATTGAGAGTCAGAAGCTTCAGCTTAGCATCGTAGATCTCACCTAGGAGATTTTTGAAGAGAGATTTTGAGAGAGATTCTTATCTCCTTAGTTCAGAGAGGCCCATGTTGATGAGTTCCACTCACTCCGACAGGGAAATATGTCAGTGGATCAGTACGAGATCCAATTCTTTGAGCTCAGGCAGTATTCTTGTTACAATCATGATGATTTTCTCCTAGTGCACCATTTTATCTGAGGCCTGAAGGATTCCCTCATTGGAGAAGTACAAATGCATCAACCTAGGACTCTTGTGCTTGCGGTAGAGAAGGCACATATTGTGGAGGAAAATCTGGCTAGAGGTTACAGTAGTAGATTTGGTTCTTAGAACCAAAGTGTTCGAAATTCAAGATAGGACACTCAATTCACTCAATCCTCAGGCAAGTGCCAATCCCAATCTAAACCCTCTCAAGGTGGTCCTTCCCGTAAGAATAGGAAGAAGTTTTGGGGCAAGGGTGGTCAAGCTTCTGGTACCTCAAGGAAGAAAGGAGATAATCAGAGTGGAGGACAAAAATCTCTATAAGATCGTCCTCCTCAGAACAATTAGCAAAATTCCAACAGAGGTAGTGCACCTTATCCTAGTGCTACTCAGAGTGGTCGTGGGACAGGACCCAACTTTTCTGAGAATTTTTATTCTTGTGGCCAACCTAGCGATAAATCTTATGATTGTTCCATCAAACCATCTTCAGGACCTAGTAAGGGCATAGTGAGATCTGAGCCTATTGTAGGAGATGTAGCTCAGAATCATAGATTCTTTGCGGCAGTTGACAACCGTCAAGCTGAGCATCAAGGTACGGTAGTCGAGGCTACAGGTATGTTGCACGGTATTTCAACTTTAGTTTTTTTTGACTCTGGTGCTACTGATTCTTTCATTTCACCATCTCTTGTTCAGTGATGTGGGCTAGTGGCATTGTGTTAGGTTGATAGGTGGTAGGTTGAGTTAGCCACAGGTTCTAAGGTGGCTGTTGACTCATTGGTTAGGAGTTGTTTGGATTTGGGGACCTTCACCATCATAGTGGATCTACGCATTCTACCTCTGGGATCGTATGACATTGTGTTGGGCATGGATTGGTTAGCCACCCATCAGGCCAATATCGATTGCCATCATAAGGTGGTACAGTGTGTGGATGACATAAGTGCGGAGTTCAGTGACCAGTCTCGCTTTGTATGATCTCAGCTAATCAGTTAAAATAGAGTGTGTGGAAGGGTTGTCAAATATTTCTTGTATCTCTTAGTGATCTTGAGGAAGCCAAGAGCCTTAAAGTAACACTCGATGATCACCCACTCCTTCATGAGTATGCTGATGTGTTTCTTGATGAGATTCTAGGTATGCCACCACAGCATGACATTGATTTTTGGATTGATCTTGTACCAGGAGCAAAACCAATTTCATGAGCTCCTTATCGCATGACTACTCAGGAGTTGAGTGAGCTCAAATTGCAGTTGGAGGAATTATTGGCCAAGGGCCATATTCATCCTAGAGTGTATCCCTGTGGGGTGCACCAGTCATCTTCATGAAGAAGAAGGATGGTTCTTTGCGTTTGTGCATTGACTACCAGTAGTTGAATAAGGTGACGGTGAAGAAAAGTTATCCTTTGCCAAGGATAGATGACTTGTTTGATCAGATAAAGGGAGCACAAGTGTTCTCAAAGATTGATCTGAAGTCAGGATACCATCAGCTTTGTATCCAAGAGGTTAATATTCATTGAATATAATTTCGTACATGATAAGGGCATTATGAGTTCACAGTTGTACCTTTTGGGTTGACCAATGCACCATCAGTGCTCATGAGTTTGATGAATGGGGTATTTCACATGTACCTCGATCAATGTGTCATTGTATTTCTAGATGACATATTGATCTACTTGAAGACTGTGGAGGATCACAAAATCCATTTACGTCAGGTATTGCAGTGCTTGAGAGACCATCAGCTGTATGGCAACCTGAGTAAATGTGGGTTCTTCCAGTCAGAGGTGAAGTATTTGGGACATATCATCATTGGTGATGGAATTGCAGTGGATTCAGAGAAGATTCGTGCTATCATGGATTGGCCAGTACCCACTAATGTCTTAGAAGTTCATAGTTTCATGGGATTAGTGGGTTACTACCATCGCTTTGTGAAATAATTCTCACAAGTAGCCCATCCCATCACTTCTCTTTAGAGGAAAGGGAAGAAGTTTGTTTGGTCAAACTAGTGTGAGGTAGCATTTGTTGCTCTTAAGGAGTGTTTAACCAGTGCATCAGTCCTTGCAGTGCCTAATCTTGAAGGTGATTTCATGGTTTGCACTGATGCTTTGTTGGAAGGCATGGGTGCGATGTTGATGCAGGACAATCGAGTGATTGCATATGAGTCTAGAAAACTCAAGGACCATGAGCTAAACTACCCCACTCATTATTTGGAACTTGCGGCTATAGTGCATGCCCTTGTCCATTGGAGGCATTTTCTTTTGGGACACAAGTTTGAGTTGCATAGTGATCATAGGAGCTTGCAGTATATCTTTACTCAACCAAACTTGAATGCACGATAGCATCGTTGGATGGAGTTTCTGTACGAATATGACTTTGATGTTCATTACATCAAAGGGAAGGAGAATGTCATCGCAGATGCCTTGAGCAGGAGGCAACAAGTATCAATGATGTCATTGGGAGTGGATTTGAAAAGCTGTATTTTGGAGGCTTTGCCTAGTAACCTTTGGTATCAGGAGGTGAGGGTAGAGATTGAGTCTAGACGTACCCTTGAGGGGAGATTTTCAGGTTATATGCTTGAGTCTGATGGACTATTATGACACTTGGGGTGTATTTATGTACCTTTTTCGGGTGATCTTTGTACCTTGGTTTTGTCAGAAGCACATTGTGCACCATATTTCGCACATCCTGGAGTCAAGAAGATGCATGCTGATCTCAAACAGCTCTACTTTTGGGCAAGGATGAGACGCGATGTTGCTAACTTTTTTGCTAGATGTCTTGAGTGCCAGAGAGTGAAGACAGAGCATCAGCATCCGGTGGGTCTTTTGCAACCACATACCATTCCAAAGTGGAAGTGGGATACAATATCTATTGATTTTATCACAAGGTTTCCTATATCATCATGGAGACATGATTGTATCATGGTGATAGTGGACAAGTTGTCCAAGGTAGCACATTTTTTTCCCATGAGAGCATCCTACACAGCTTCTTCGGTAAGGCATATTTTATTGATAAATATTGTTCGTTTGCATGGGATTCCTTGTCAGATCATTTCAGATAGAGATCCAGTGTTTACTTCTGCACTATTGACGTCTCTACAACATGCATTGGGTGCTCAGCTCAACTTTAGTTCAGCTTATCACCTAGAGACCGATGGTCAGACTGAGAGAGTAAATTGGGTTCTGGAGGATATGATTTGCATGTATGTTATGGATAGGCAGGTGAAGTGGGAGGACTATTTGTACCTTGTTGAGTTTGCATACAACAATGGGTATCATAGTTCTCTTGGCATGTCACCTTTTCAGGCCTTGTACGGTAGACCATGTCGTACACCTTTAAGTTGGGATCATTTAGAGGATCGAGTACTTTTGGGTCTAGAGATGCTTCAAGATATGGAGTAGTAGGTTGTTCATATTAGGGAGCATTTGGTTACTACTCAGGATAGGCAGAAGAAGTATGCAGATGCCCATAGGTTGGATCACCACTTTTCTATTGGTGATAGGGTATTTTTGAGAGTGCGGCCAAGGAAGAGCCCTATCCGGTATGGGAAAGGCTCTACGTTGGTGCCACATTTTTTCAGACCTTTTGAGATCCTCGAGAGGATTGGTCATGTTGCTTATCGACTAGCATTGCCACCTAGCCTATCGTGCATCCATGATGTTTTCCATGTTTCTATTTTGTGGCAGTATATCCCTGATGTGACCCATGTTCTTGATTGGGATACTTTGCAGGTAGCGGACAGGTAGCTTACTTTGGAGCCCATTCATATCCTACAGCAGTGGAGACTGACCTTGCGAGGTTGGGACATAGAGCAAGTAAGGGTCTAATGGGACCAAAGTGATGAGACCTCGGCGACTTGGGAAGATGCTACACGACTGAGGGGATTGTACCCCTACCTTTTTGCTAGCTTCTAGGAGTAAGCCTATGCTAGTGGGGGAGGATGCAGTGCCTCTCGTGTTTGCAGTCTGTACCTTATCTATTTTGATTCGAGAGATACTTGATACTCTTTTGATATTTGTACCTTGAGATGACTTGAGGGTTGAATGTTATACTTTGATTTTCGTATCTTAGATGCTTTGTTGCTATGTTGTTTAGTTTATCATATTTGCATGTTGATGCTATTTTGAGATGACAGTAGATCTACGATATCTGATTATCTAGTTATATGATGTATTGTTCACATCTATGGTTTTTGTGATGTGATGGATCTTATACTTTGGTTATTTACTTCATTCTCATATTTTATGATTAATGTGAACATGAGTGATGTGAATGGATTAATTAGTTAATTAATGCCTTAATTGCTTCGACTATTATATTATATGCAATTGCACTTGATCATGTGTTCTAGTGTGTAGGAATTACATCCCTGGTAGAGGCCTATGGAGTTAGTGATCCAGCTGTTCATATTTTACCAATGTCACTCCTATATGGTCGACGTATCCTTATTTAGTTGTTTTATATTAAAACATTTCGGTGATTAGTAAATCTAAACTCATTTGCATTATGTGATTAGACCAGTGAGCATGTCTGTGCATTTAGAAGTTTGCATTCATCGTGAAAGTGTTAAGTGATTTTCTGTAATTTTGGGTTTTTGGGTTTTAAATCTTTTTGGATTTAATTTTGGGCAGCTTTGCCTTAGGTGAATTTCCACGGATAATAACCTATTTTCATTTGGGTCAATTCAGAGTTTAGCTACTCCAGCTAGCTATTTTCCAAAATTGACTATTCACTCAAAAAGTGAATAAGTATTGGAAAAGTGAATTCATTATTCACTTCTCACATTTTGGAAATTGGATTTGGAGAGCAAATTTGGAAATCCTCTTCTGAAGGATTATTGTTTTTTTCATTGTGGGAACTATGAGTGTGGGATCTCTGTGAGGTTGGTCTTGTTGGATTCAGCTCGAGGAGTTCTCACTTTGCCGTCAGTTTCAGCTGTTTTGGTGGGTGGTTTATTTTATTGTGCGAGTTTCAGTTTCTACCTCCTTTTCCTTTAGGTAGGGCCTTCCCGTTTTACTATTTTCACTCCATTTCAGCTTTCGTTTCTTGTAGCATTATGTTAGGAGGCTGAGAACTAGTGTTCCCCTCTATTTCTGGTTGCTAGTTCTGCCTAGTTGGTCGGGTATGAATGTTTTACCTAAATTTTGAAATGGGGGTTTGGGTTTTTGGGCTGTTATGCTGGCCGTTTTGCATACAGTGTCCATTTTCAATTATTTTTAGATTTTTGGGGTTTTCGAACCCAAAGGCCAAATGGGTTTTAATTTTGGAATTTTTCCAAAATTTGGGGTTTTTACCTCATTTTGTGTGCCACCCTATTTTCTCGAGTTTTCTTGGCACATTGTGGTTTGTGGACCTAGATGATCCATTTGGATACCAGTCAGAACACTTTTGCATCTATTGTTGCATTGGGATGCATGTAGCATCTGTCATCCTGATTTTGTTTTCGGTTGATTGTCTTTCTATTTGTGTTTGTCATCTAGTCCTTGTGTTGATCTTCGTGATGGTGGTGTGCCACACACGAGTACATCTATCGGTTGACCTGTGAGGCCCGTTCTTCCATGAACTTGCCAAAAGTTTTGATCATTTGGGATGGGTTGGGAATTTGCATGCCTTCGAGCACTCATCATTGGATGAGTATGGGTAGGGTAGGGTAGCATATGGAGGGGGCTTCTACCTCGCAACCTGGTGATCATTGTGCCCTGAGGGTTGGTGAAGGAAGCTTTAATTAAGTGATAATTAAATAAAATATTGGGTTGTAATAATCTTAAGATAATAAAATGTTTGGGGTGCCAAAGCCTTTCCGTTGAGGGATGTTGAACCTGCACAAGTCCTAGCTTGGGATTTTGATGCCAAGTGAGTCTCCATGATGTTAGTCCCCCCATAGTAGCCCATTAAGATGTCTGACGAGGACCTATAGTTATGCATTGTCTTTGTCTTAGGTTCAGTCATCATACTGCTTGGCGTGTGTGTTAGCCATGGATGTTGGTTTTACGTGTGGTTGTGGTTGGATCATTATCTCCATCAGCACGGTGGGTGTGGACCTATGGGTGCCACATGGTTGGGAGGCATAGCTACCTTCACGACTGCTAGGTATCAGTGTACAGAGATGGTCTTTTGTACTAGCGTGATCATTGCCGGATGTGTCACTTGGTACTTTGATTTGCGGAGTATGCTTTCTAGTGATTTATGCTTTCATTGGGATGTTGTTTTCTATGTTTACATGATGTTGGTTTTTACACTTTCCTTATTATGATGTTTAGCATGTTGTAGATGATTTTTTCTAATTACAGGGTTATCTTATGCTTTCTACTATCATGTTAGATTTCATTTACTTATATTGTAGCATGTTTAGTAGTGATGTCCCTATCACGACAGCATCGATGATCTGATCGGTGGCTTGGGATGTTACGCGCGGGGGATGGCTAGGGCCCAAGATGGCCTTATGATACCATTGATGGTTGGGAGGAACCTCGTACTTACTTGGTTATTCTGTTCATTGCGATGTTATTTCAGTTGTTGCGATGTTTCCTTTTTGTACTTTTCTCTTCTTTGTTTGATAGATGGTTAGATTTTGTTTTCTGTATTTCAGTTACTCAATTCTAGTTTGAGTGTTCTGGCCTCGAAATGTGGATCTAGTACTCCCCGGTGTGGAGGTTCTTATGCCAATTTTTCCCATTTTTGAGTTCTGGAAGTGTTTTTTGTTTTGTATGGGCGACATTTTTTCAGCAATGTGTGACATTTAAAAAGTGTCGCATGCCCATACAAAATGTATCGTACGACTCTGTAAAGTATCACACGCCTCTTTGAGAAGTGTCATATGACACTTTCTAGTATCGTACACCTCTTAGAGTTGTGTTGCACGAAATTGTTAAAGTGTCACATGCCTTAAGGAAAAGTATTGCCTAGTCCCTGAAAGTGTCACACTCCTTCTTGAGAAATGTCACGTGACACTTTTCTATGTTGCATTAAAGTATTGCACAATTTTTGTAAAAACCTATGTGGGTGGACAGTGGGCACTTTTTGTCATGATCTGAACTTTTTTAGAGTTGATTCGGGTACCCTTTTGGGCGGTCTTTGACCCTATGTTGTTGCATTTTGATTTCTGATGGTTTTTCTTGAAATCCAATTTTTGGGTTTCTGTTTTAGTCCTTCGGGGTTTAAAATATATTGTTTAAGTATAAGTTGATGTATATTTAATTTCTTATACTTAAGATATATTTTAATATATGCGACGATTCATTTGAGATGGGTTTTAGACCTCTACGGGCTAAGATTAAGATTCTAGGAAATTTTAGGGCTTCAAAATTCAGACTTAGCCATTTTTCAAGTGTCTATTTTGATCTTTTAGCTCAGTCAATCTCTTATGTTCTCTTGTTTGTGTTTTGGTTAGTGGTGATGTTTGGAGATCCATTTGGTGTCAGGATGGTCATTAAGTCTTTCGTTGTGACCTGTATGATCTGTGTATGTTGTTGTCATGTGCACTTACACTTGTAAAAAAAATTTATTCTAGCTTATTTTTCATCCTTGTTCCAAGGATCTCCGGGTAGGGCATTACAATCTTGGTCTAATGTATCCAAGGTATGAACCTCTGAAAGCTGCCTTCTTTGAGCAAAAGGCAGAAACACCCACTAATATACAATAGTCTTGTTTCTGAATTTGGTCAAATGAAAAAGACTATGTCCCAAATGAATAATGAACTGACTCGTCTAAGGTTGTCACAAGGATAGAAAAACAACTTCCAAAGGAACAATGTTGGTCCTTACAATAACAATTATGGCCAAAATTATAATAGGAACTTTAGTGGAAACAACAACAATAATGCATGAAACAACAATCAGGGGAAGAATTTCAATCCTTCTAATCATAATAATGGTTTCCTAAGATAGAACCGATAGTGGAACACTCAGCCGAATAATGGAAGCATTCCTACTAACAACAACAATAACAATGTTCAGTATGTAGATGTTAATCAGTATAACAATAGTCATAATGCATCCAACAATGATGGTTTGTATTATAATGGGAATCAAGAGATGACTCAAAGTTCACAAGAAAATGACAATGCTCCTCCTATACAATTCAATGTTATGCTACTAGAATCCTATGATTCTACATAGAATGTGTAGGTAGAAAAACTAGCTAGCAAAGAGTTCTCTTTTCCATTTAGTCAGGAACTTGACCTTCAACATGAAGGGATGTTTTCTGTTTGCCATGACGATCAAAATACATATAATCTAGGAAATAGAAAGGAACCTTTGATAGATAGAATTCCTCCAGCTTTACAACCAACTCCTCCCAATCTAAGAGTGAGTAACAATCTAACACTAATTAGGCCACCATATGGAGGACAATAGAATTAGAATCAAGTGAATGTACCAACAATATTAAAAAATCATGCTTGGTCTACTGAAAAGTATAGTGTTGTAGAGGACTTGAAATTGACCAAAGAAAATATTTCCATGTTTGACATGTTGCAAAATTGTCCACAATAGCAAGAAGCATGCACAAAGACTCTAGATCATACAAAGGTACCCCACAATACAAATATTGTCCCTCAAAAGATAGTGTCTCAACAAGTAAATGTTGTAGAAGTGATGCCCACAATGTTTAAAGACAAGGTTGAAGTACCCCCATTTTTTCTTAGCATCAGGATATATGGAAAGAATCTCCACAATTGCTTGATTGATTCAGGAGACTCATGTAATCTCATGCCGCTATCAATAGCACAAAGGTTAGAAGTTACTCCTCAACCTTCCAATCAGGTAGTGATACAATTGGACAAAATAGAGGTGAAAGTCATCGGCATATTGAAAGACATTTGGATACAGTTGATAGGTGATCCCTAGATTCAAGATGTCATTGATATACATGTGATTGACATTCTAGAGATGTATGGGTTGCTCCTAAGTAGAGAATGAAAAAAATGCCTAAGAGGATGTTTTTCTATGGATTTCACTCAGCTATGATGGACACAGAACCCAAATTGAAAATGATGATCACATAATACAATGCATTGAATGAGGTGACATTCCTCCAATCAGATTTGGGCTCATACAAAGTGATGGCATTTGATATGGTTCCCACCAAAACATCAAGTGATCAGGGTAAAGAACTCAAGATATTAATCTGAAAGGATGAGATCATGACATAATTCATAGATAGTATGGTGACTAATTTGCAATGCTTGGGAGAAGAAGCCGATCCTAGTATCTTACTCCTCCCAGGATTTTGCCGATTACACAAAGTTAGTCACTCTAAAATTGAGTGCCCATCATGCCAGGAAGTAGTCACAAATATGTTAACTCATATGATTCAAGACAAGGATAACCAAATTCCATTAAATGGACCCATGGGAAATCAAATTCATATGAACTCAACTGAGTCGGAAGAGAAGATTGAAGAAGAAATTGAAGATCTAGATTTATCATATAGTGATACCTCCTTATATGGTGGGGTTTTTCTTCTCCTCCCCTAGGGATGATCAAGATTTAGAGAAGAAGACAGTAAATGAAAGGCCAAGGGTAGACTTTGGTCATCATTCACCCTAAACCCAAAATAGATGAAATTAAAGAATTGATTGAGGAGATTCAAGACAAACAAGAAAAACATATGTTTCCTCTATCAACATATTACAAAGGGGAATCATCAAGTCCACCCCATGAGAAGCTACAATAGGTTCCCAAAAACCAATCTTTTAACTCTTAATTGAAAGAGAAGTTAAGAATGAGTAAACACAAGGTTAGGAATCCTAAGGAAGATCCAATTTGGATATGTCACTTCAATAGTTCTAGATGTAGATTAGGGGTCAACATAGGTATAGAATTGATTAACCCAAAAGGTAAGTATTTTTATGTAGCATATTGATTATAGTTTAGATGTACTAATAACACTACAGAATATGAAGCATTGGTATGATGACTTTTCATTGCACTCAAGAAAGGAGTCATAGCTCTCGTAATTGGAGATTCTTAGTTTGTTTTTTGGAAATTCAAATCATTATACTCTTGCAATGACAAAAGGCTACTTTCTTACAGGAAGAGAGTATGGGATTTACTCAATGATTTTAAAGCTTTAAACATATGATCCATTCCAAGGAGGAAGAACATGGTGGCAGATGCTCTCGCTATTTTAGCAAGTGCACTACAACCAATTGAAAGAACAAAATTGAAAAGATTTTCGGTAGAGTTAGTTGTTGCTCCATCTATTCTAGAAAATATTACAAACTTTCAAGTCTTTCAAGATAACCAATACATACTTGAATTTATCATGTGCAATGGTCACTTTAAAGGGCAAGAAATTGATGACAATCTGGATGACAAACCTGGGGATGACGAACTTGAAGATGAAAATGGGATCCTAAATTTGAAGACTAACACTATTCCCAAGGGGATGGTTGAGTTATAATACATTTTTTATTGTGATGAATCAACACGTAATAAAAGAATGACCTAAGAAAAGGGGATTGAGCAGTGTGATGCATACAACTTTGGAACTGAAGAAGATCTGAGAATGGTCTAGATAGGGAAAGCATGCAATGCATAAGAAAGGAAAGATATAATCAAACTACTTATTAAGTATAAAGATGTTATTTCTTAGAGCTATGAAGAACTAAAAACATACAACCCTAAGATTATAACCCATGACATCCCATTGAAACCAAATGCCAAGCCTTTTCGACAAAGACAAAGACCTGTTAATGCTATCATTGAACCATTGATAATGAAAGAAGTTAAGAAGTTACTAGATGCCAAGATCATATTCCCCATCTGCTGCCATTCTACATGGGTGGCTAATTTGGTTCCCATATAGAAGAGCACTGGAGAGATCCAGCTTTCCATTGATTTTCATAACTTGAACATGGCATCTCTAATAGACAATTATTTTTTACCCTCACTAGATGAGGTTCTATAAATTGTAAATGGTTCAAAAATGATGTCTTTTTTAGATGAATATTTAGGATATAATTAAGTGATGATTGATGAAGGAGATCAACTAAAGATGACTTTTACAACTAAATGGGGAACTTTTGCCTACAAGAGAATGCCTTTAGAACTGATTAATGCCAAGGATACATTTCAGTGATCCATGGATGAAGCTTTTAAGGGATTAGTAAATAAATGTATAGTCATCTACATGGATGATTTAACCATCTTTTCAAAAGATTGAAGCACTCACATTGTTGATTTAAGGTAGGTATTCAATAGATGTTGTAGGTACGACATATCTCTCAATCCCAATAAATGTTCATTTGGAGTCACTAAAGGAAAGCTCCTAGGTCATATCATTTTTGAAGCCAAGATCTCCATTGATCCTGATAGAATCGAAGCTATTCTAAATTTTTCACCTCCCCATAGTCGAAAATAAACCAAGTCTTTCTTTGGAAAGATAAATTTTGTACAAAAATACATAAGTGGGTTTTCAAAAATAGTTCACCCCCTCAATGATTTACTCAAAAAGGGAGCTAAGATAGAATGGGTTCTAGAAATTAAAAAATCATTTGAGGATATCAAAGTGGCCATTTCTATGGCCCCTGTACTAGTGAGTCTTGATTACAAATTACCTTTTAAGATATACTCTTTTGCTTCAAAACATTCGTGTGCTAGGATACTAATGAAAAAGGAAGAAAAGGAAGATGAAAGACCAATTGTTTTTATGAGTTTCCCTCTAAATAATGTTGAGTTGACTTATTTGAACCTTGATAAATAGTCTTTTGCATTAATCAAGGCTATGAAGAAGTTCCATAATTACATACTAAAAAGTAAGGTGTATGCAGTTGTACCTAATCCAATAGTAAAGATGCTTTTGATGTAGACTAAACTCGGTGAAAGACGAGGAAAATGGATGGCCATACTTCAAGAATTTGATCTATAAATTCAACCTATGAGATTAGTTAGAGGTCAATGGTTATCAAAGATGATAGCTGATAACTAGGACAGAAATTAAAAGGAATTTAAGTTTGATAGTGAAATAAATGAAGATGATCAAAATAAAATGATTGTATCTCAAGTTGATATTGGTTAAGGTGTGGTGATAGATGTTTTGTATTAGGATATTGTTTATTATCTTCTATAGCACCAATTCCCTAGTTGGATGAATAACTCACAATGTAGAGGACTCAAAATGAAGTGTGAGTCCTATATGCTACATGAGAGAAAGTTGTACAAGAGGAATTATGAAGGGATCTATCTAAAGTGCTTAGGCCATGAGGAAGCAAAGGAAGTCTTAGACCATGAAAATTATGGTATAGAACATGGTTCAAAAAAAGTAATTGCTCATATGATTTTAAGATTGGGTTATTTTTTGCTCATGATATTCAAAGACACTTTTGAGCATGTACGTTCTTGCCATATTTTCCAAACTAGTGCCAATAGAGAAAGACACTCAACAATGCCATTATAACCAGTATACAAGGTATGCCCCTTCATGAAGTGGGGGCTTTTGGTCAATCCACCATTGTCAACTGGGCAGACATTTATCTTCATAGCTATGGATTACTATACATAGTGGATAGAAGTAGAAACATTCAGAAATTGCACTGCTAAGGTGGTAACAAACTTCTTGGAAGAACACATTGTTACCAGATTCAGAATGCCATTTGCCCTTATGTGCGATAATAGGTCTACTTTCACATCAGTATTCTTGACCAAATGGGCATTTGAAAATTAGGTCATCATCAAGTTCTCTTCAAATTATTACCCACAAGGAAATGGGGTAGCAAAATCTATGAACAAGAAATTGATCATAGTAATAAGGTGATTATTGAAGTAGAACCCTAGAGATTGGCATACACAACTCAAATATGCCCTATGGATAGGTAGAGTAAGAGTCAATAATGCTTTGGGGACTTCCCCATGCTTTCTTTTTTATGGACAAGAACCAATGTTCCCACTTAACCTTAGGATTTATGTTTTTGAATTCATGAGCGGATATGCTAAAGATGCTAACAAACTACAAATCAGATTGATGAATCTTTTAGAGATAGATGAAAAATGGACAACTGCATTGGAGCACATGGCTAAACATCAAGCTATCATGAAGAGATGGTTTGATAAGAGAGCCATAATAAAATCCTTTAGGATTTCTAATCTTGTTCTACTTTGGGATAAGGTGAAAGAAAAATTGGACATCCATACCAAGTTTCAACACTTGTGGATTGGTCCTTATCAAATCACAGAAATTCTTGGAGAAAACACTTTTAGGCTCAATTCCTTATAGGGGGAATTTCTTCCCTTTCTAGTAAATGGGCAATTTCTAAAAAATTATTTTGAGGCCTAAAAGACCAAAAAAAAAAAATAGTTAGGTTTTATTTTCTACAAGTGTGTTTATTTTATACAAGTGTGCAAGTGTGTGTTTGCTTCCAATCGTGTGTTTGCTTTTAAAGTTGTGTCAGCCTTGGGGGTAAAGGTGTACTTAAGATTTTATCTTAAGGTATACAACTAACTACTCCTTTGGTTTCAATTTTAGGAAGAGGTATTTCTTTGTTAAAACATTTGGACGATTGTGATTTTGATACCAACTAAGCAACAAATGTTGCTTGCAAAAATAGAGAGACTTTTAGTCTTAAATTCAAGGTTTTAAACCAATGAGTTCTCAACACCTTGAAAACTTAAGAATCAATTGTCTTAGGTGTTTTCAAATTAAGGTTGAAGATGGCAATGGATGATCCAAACCCTAATTGGTTCAAGCAAGAGGGGTCTTCTCAAAAGGTTGCTAAGATTGTTGTTTGGTGTGAGAGTTTCTAAAAGTTCTAAAAGAGGAATGCAAGGGATGTTCACAAAGGATTGAATCCAAGAAATGACACCAATGTCTTGGCTACATAGTCTAAGTGTAGTTAGGATACAAAATAAAAAAAAGAAAAGAAAAGAAAGAAAAGCAAAATAAAAAGAAAAGGACAATGTTAAGACTGAGGGATTCTAAGAGATTTGAAGTGGCAAAAGGATACAATTTTAATACAAAGTATCAAATGTTGCTTCATTAATAGTGAACCACATGGAGAAATTATTCAAAATTTTCCAAAAAATTAAAAGAAAGTGATATCCTACTAACATCCCTGCAACTGATTCTCTCATCTGGTCAAGCAAGTGATTGGTAAATAACCTTCGTGAAGATTCTTAATGGATGAACCAAGAAGGGTGGAAGATTGTTTCCACGTTGATAGAAAACTTTGATAGACTTCATCTTGAGATGTCAAAGGGAATAAATACGTGAATTACACACTAAGCTTTAAGGTTTTGGATCCTAAAGTTTGATTGCGAAGTCATTAAAAATACACTTGAGGCGTTTAGAGTTTGGTTGGTGTTTCACACACATTGAAAGAATGTTTGCTAATGAAGAAATGCCTTTGTCATTTCTTCTTTCTTTCAGGGCTATTTGCTATGATTTCAATGTGCACACCCATTCCCTAATAGGAATGGGGACCGCCTACTCAGTTCTTTTAGATCTGAGGTTCCTAATCTGGGATTCGGGAATTTTAATGGGGTCTTACCTAGTCCCCAGAATCACACCCCAAGATCTTGTTACGGAGTCAAATTTTTGAAAGGATTTCTTTTGAAAAGTTGTGAAAAAGTTTTTAATAAAAAAAAAAAAATTCAAAAAAAAAAAAAACCCACACCTGACCTGGTGTGTAGTAGCGCCTCCCCCTTTGGTGATGCACAAGTGTGCACCTATGCAGATGTCTAGGGTCACACCAATGCACCATTGAAGGTGGGTGGGGGTTATATAAAACCTTGACCCCCTTTGTCTTCATCATTACTTTATTTTCTCCATGTGTCCACAGCTCCCAAACTCCATGCGCCCACAGCTTCTGAGCTCTACACTCCTAACGTAATGCACCTCCACATTTTGCCCTTCCATACCAACTAAGGTGCACAAAAAACCCCTCCCGAGAACCCTCAAAACTTACTCCTTTGTGCATAGTAAAAAGTGACAAACAAAAAAAAGAAAAGAGGTGTTTAGTTGCACACCTGACTAGGTGCACACCTATGCACCCCTAACCTTCACAACTCCGAACCTCCATTTTGTGAAACTCTTTGCATACGCAAAACAAAAGGGGTGCATGGTAGTGCACTCAGCTTGGTTTGTTTCCGCACACCCCATATATATAAAAAATCCCCAACTAAAAAACCAAACCTTCTAAATCTCATACATGCACACCTTAATGCAAAAACCCTCATATACACTGAAAATGAGGTGCACATTTACGCAGCTGATCTAGTGCGCAAGTGTGCATCCTTAAAACACATTACAAGAACACCAAAACAAGATGCACACTTGTGCACCCAATCTTGTTCATAGGTGTGCACCTTATTTTTTATTTTTTTATTTTTAATTTTAAAAAGAAGAAAGGATAGGTGTTTTCGCACATTTAATTTTTTCAGTTCTACTAAATATTATCTTGTCATAATCTCATAGTTTTAATTCTAAACTAATGGGCATCTCCCTTTTGTCATTCAAATATAATGGCATCTTCATCCGACAAGAAAATGGCACCCAAGCCTATGGTTTTCAAGTTCCAAGGGGTCTTGTCCAAATCAAGGTTTTAGGATGACTACGTAGAAATAAAGGACATTGATTTAGGACAGACTAACTTGGGGGAATTTCTAAGAATCTACAACAAACCCATAGAGAGATCAACCTTGGTATCTACTTTGATTTGATCAGGGTTGGTGAGCGCAGCTTCACACCCAACATTAGTATAGTCATCTAAACTCATAATGACACTTGCCAAACATTTCATTTTGAAGGAAAGGCTGGTGAAGAGTGTAATTGTAGAAGTTGGTCTTGATCTCCAACTCGACAACATTGAGAGGGTCTTCCATCTCCCTAGGGAAGATCAATTCAGCAGATTCTCTTATGAGGTAGCTGAAAAGTGGTATTAGGAGCACCTAAAAGAGGAAACAGATATCATTTAATCATCCTATCTCATTGAGGAGACTCCTTTGGGCAAGGTGACAGGAGAAATGGATATGACAAGGGGGACATGAAGGAAGATATTGGATACTCTATTATTCTTCTAAGCAGGGCCATGGGTCTACTAGCAGTTGGGCACCTAAACATTTTCATGGTGAATTTCATTGAGACAATCAAGATAGCAAGAATACCACTTGACTGGGCCACCACATTGAGTAAAAACTTATGTGAACAATTGGGAGTGGTCAATGACAAGAAGAAATTCTATATGACCTCATACATGGTGTATTTTCTAGTGGCAAGGGCAACAAATTATCTTGGACTATACAAGAGGAGCAACATGCAAGATCCCAATGCCTAGTCATACATTGTCTACCCTCAACTAGTGAGGAAGAAGCTCTTAGGAAAAAGAAAAGAATACAGAATCATGAATGATGCATTCATTTTTGCTATCATCTAATTTATTGAGGGAGATTATGTGAAAAGGTTATCTGATGAAGCAATTAAATAGATAATAGCTCTTGGGGCCTACTACATCTAGTTCAAAACATTCACATATCTATGGGTAGTCGGTGCCACTGTCAACCCTAAAAAGCTCCCTAGATATCCTTGTGATAGATTGGTGTTATTGGAGATTGCATGATAGATTAAGTCTACATATGATAGGGTAAAAGACAATGAAGACCATGTTGCACATGGCCCATGGTCATAGGACCATATCAGGTGAAGCAAAAATAGGATATTCCATCTTTCAAATGGGAGTGGAAGCAATATCCACTTGAGGATTACAATTCTCCTAGGCCATGATTTGATAATACTGGGAAAGTGGAGAGTTTGGTAGGCAGAGAATTCCACCATGAAGATTCCATTGAAGACCATTGGATGAATGCAAAAAATGATTACAAGTTTTGTATTAGGGACTATTGTAGGATGACTTTGTATTTGGCTAAAAATTCTCTAAAGGTTTAGATCCTAGAGGAGATACCGAAACAAGATTCTGGGGAGCTACTGGACCCTCTATTCAGCTTGGAAAAAATTAGAGAGAGACCCATAATGAACACTGAGGTTGACATGGAGGAGAGTGATGACATAAATCATTGGGTGAGGCATGTCATCAAGATAAAAAAGGATTGGATCAAGAAACCATTTCAACTTGATCATATATCTAATATCGTGATATTTCATGTGCAAGCCTACCTAGAGAAAGGTAGAGGAAAGAAAGTTACAATTCCTACCTTTGCATCCCAGTCTCCCATCAAGCTAGAAACATTATACAAACTTGACCACCTAGTTGGATGCTATCACCCTCCATAGAGGAAAGGAAACATGAAAAGAAAGAGGATAATATCATGGATACCCCTAATGGTGAATAGATGTGCAAGGATCATAGGATAGTGTAGCTTCTCAAGACTCGCCTGACCCTCAATTGCCTCCCTTTGTTCCCAGAATCTAAAAAGCGTAAAACTCAACAAGTCTCTGTTCCTCCTCCACAAGTAGAACCAAAATCCTCTTCTACCTCCATGAAACAGAAAAGGATTAAGATCCATATGAAGAAGAGGCAAAGGGTGACTAAAAGAATGTTTCCTTTCCCATGTGTCCCCAAAACTATTCCTGAGGGAGAAGAAGAAGAAGAAGAGGAAGATGAAGAGGAACATGTGCCTTTACAAGGAAGAAAATGGCTAGCTAGAGCCATATAATAGAAAAGGAGAAGAAGATCTATGGTAACACCACCATATACCTTAGAGGAACCCTTGGAAGTCTCTTCTTTAGAAGATGAGGTACAGCAATGGGTAGATGAGTAGAGTGAAGAGGGTGATGACATATTCAAAATGTTAGATTTTGATTTTATGCCTATGGGAATAGAATTGGTTGTGGATAAGATCAAGGATACCCCTATAAGTGAACCCCAAAAAGAGGACTAGATGTAGTTGTCACCAGAGTCACAGGGTCTTGATCTTACTGCCCCATCTCCACCACAAGTCACAGTGGTAGATCAAGGCTCAATTACTCCTCCGCCTCCAAATTCTAAAGAAGAATAGGTTTAGAAGGAACCTTCATAAGAGGAGGAGCCATAGAAAATAGTGACTGATGAAGTTTTGAAGGAGGAACAAATGGTAGAATATTCTCAACTAATCTCCTGAGACACTGAGGTGCAAACTACAGTGTCTAGAGAAATAGAGGTTATAGAAGAAGAGCCCTTACAAAGAGAAAGAACTTTGAGGAGGAGTGATAAAGGAAAGGAGGTAACCAAACATACTCCTTTATCCTTGAGAGCTAGGTCTTCAACTGAACAAGTTCCAAGATGGCTAATAAAAGAAATAATGAGGAACATGAAACCATAGTTTCAAGCTAATGAGGAGGATATTTTTGAGTTGGCTGAGATCCTGAATAAACCTAAGTTTCCATCACATGAAGTGAGACCGTTGGAATTTGTCAATAATACCCGAGATCAAGATTTTTTTACTCAATTGGTCATCCCTCCTGATGATATAGATACAAAAAGCCTCAGTCCACAAGATTATCAAATCAAAGAGTTCATGCTTGGGAAGCCCACATGGGATACAACTAGATTAATGGTGACCATGGGGATCAAAGAAGTTTTTAGGAACATGGAATATGAAGAGGTCAAACTTTGAACACTTTGAAGGAAAAATGAAATCCTAAGAGGATATCTAGCCAAATTTGTTGGTCCTCTAGAGCCTGAGCACTCCGAGGAGACATTAAGCACTATACTCGGAGAAGGGGAAGTTGTGCATTAAGACCCATTTTTGAAAGCCTATCAATAGTGGGGGAAAAGTTTTAAAGAAAAGGGGATTTTGATCATATAGGGGAACCTAAAGTAACTACACACTACATAGGAGAATTTGAATAAAATGGTGGTGATTTTGAAGTAGGATTTCAATATACTGGATGAAGTAAGGGCCTAGAGTAAGGACTTAAAAGTTTTGCAAACATTAAAGATGCAAAGGTACAAGATTTTGGTAGATGTGTATACATTAGAGGAATTAGATTTGATTGATGATTAGATAGAGAAGATTGCAGACAGTAATAAACTAATGGAAACATTACACACAGAGATCCACTGGCTCAAGGACCAAGCCCAAGAGTGAATTTTGGAAGTAGAGAGGCATTATAGTGATGCATGCTTAGAGATTTTTGAAGATGAGGAATAGGAGAAGTTATTTCTTATAGAAGTAGTAGTGGAGAGTTTTAAGAAGATTTTTGAGGAAGCTTCCAATGATGAGGACATTTGGTAGGCTTTTAGAATAGAAGAAGCCTTATTAGAATTGGATACCAAACTTAGGGATTTTGGTGAGACTCAAATTGAGGTAGACAATTATAGACAAAAGGTCAAAGATAAATATGAGGCTCTAGAGTTACTAGATGCAACAAATATTACTTATATTATAGAGAAATTCAAGGGCAAACATCCAGACATAGCTCTAGGATGAAGGGGAACAAAACCCAGAAGCCAAAATTTTGATTTTTACACTTAGTAAAATTTTGAGATTTTGGACCCTATTGAGGTATGCAAGTCTGCAAGTGTGTAGGTCCATAGGTGCACAAGTTCGCAAATCCATAGGTGCACATTTCCAGAAGTTCCATCGACAGTTAACTACCAATTCCAAAAATAGAACTTTCCATGCATTTGAGACGCATTCTAACAGTAGTTTAACTCTAACAGACACCTAGTGAAGGATCAACTTCTATTTTTAGCACTTCCAGACACTTCAACTTTGACTAAAAGCTTTCTCATTCTTTCTCGTCTCATAAATTCTTTGTTTTTGATATGTAAAGGCTCATGCATCCAATTAATGAACAAAAAAGGATAGATTCCTGCTTAGCACTAGTTAGATTGTTAGTTTGTATATAATTAGTTTGTCTTATTAAATTTTAAAAAAAATTATTACATGAAGATATCTCTCACTCTCAACACAAAATGAGGAAATGATTTCTTATAAATACTCCATTGTAATATGTATTTAGGGATGCTATTATTTTGCAATAAAATTATGTTTTTGGTGCTCGCAATTGGAGTGTAGTCATTCTTTCCTAAGTGTGTCATATTTTTGTGAATTTATGTTCATAGAATTGTGATTGAGCCAAAAGTTTATTGCTTTGTTTCTTGTTCTGTGATTCATTAATTTTGGTGTTTGCTATGGTTTTGATGAATTTTGCTAACATATCTAGCTCGAGAAGAAATAATCAAATTGCACCTACATAACTCTTTATCTCGCATGAGTGCACTTTCCATGGCCTTTTGATTTGATGAGAGTGAAATATCATAAAATTACTAAGTTTCTCATCAATGATTGCATCACTAGAATTGAGGAAGCATTGCTCCTACTTTCATTGGTTACCACCGATTTCTTTGAAAGCTTAACTCACAAACGTGTTATTTTCTATAGCTTATATTCGTTAGGATTTCAATTTCATGTTATTCTCTTTAAAGTTCTTATTATTTTCTTTATTAACCCCCTTGTTAGAATAGGACTTCATACTAGTTGCATTGTTAGATTGCATTCACAAAAAAACATAAAAATATAAAACATAGTTCTTTTTTGTTTTTTTTTTAATTTTAAAGCAGAGTGTAGATTCTTCATCTCATCTGAGATCAAAATGAACCAGCAAAGGCCTCCTCATGAACATTCATATTTATCTTCAACTGAGCGAATTCCAATAGGTCACAAGATCACTTAGAACTTTGGAGTTGATTCACAAGATTGACTTTTCAAGAGAGGAATTCGAAAGAATTCCTGCCATTAAGCATCATGCAAAATGATAGCTCAACAAGTTGGATTTGTGTTGACTATTCTTTACTTCAAAAGTAATGTGACATTATAAATTCTATTATAAGGAATTACCTATCCTACATCGTATATAATAGTGCAGAGTGGTTGTGTACATACACTAGTGAAATAGCCAATTAGAAGATAAACTAGCAATTTTTAAATACCTATTTTCCCTTATAATGCCAAGTCATCTAAAGTAACAAAAATATTACTAAGTCAAATATACAAGTCTTAGTCATTCACTTGCCAAGATTGGTCAAACATATATTTATTCATCATTTACACTTTCAATTTCATCCAAAAAACTATTTTTATTTAACAAAATTTTGATTCTGTTTTCTGACATGAAAGAATACCAATGTATGGTGATAATCACATGACATAATAAATAGAGTAAAATTATCCAATCACATGTCTAAAAAGCTAAAAAAGAATAGTTTCATAAGATGAACATAACAATTTGGGTTGACAAATCCATCCAAGTCAAAGGAGTCAAAATGATATCTCACTAATATATACTAAAATAGTGAAGTAGGAAAAGTGGTTTGTGGCACAATTTTACCTATTGTTGTAATGGATTTACTGAAGATATGTAGAAGTAGACCACTAAATGTGAAATTTGAATTGAATAAAAGGAACGTTCATGCTTTATCCTTACTAATATTGTCTATAATATGGATAGCACATATGAGAACAATGTTTAATGAGCTTACTTAATGCTTATAATTAGAATAATTTATTAAAAAAAAATTAGGAAAGAGAGAAAAATTTGTAGGAATAATAATTCGGTAAGAATTTAGGAAAAATCTAAATAAAAAAATGTGATCAATCTTTAGTGAGCCATACTTATTAAAAACCTTAAGTGTTTATAATCTTGATATTTAGAACATAGGAATTATAAATTGTTCTGTATTCGCTTCTGGGTGTGATTGTGTATGTTTTTTTAACATCAACATTTCGGATCATACTCTATGATCCATCATCAGGATGATAAAGAGAGCTAAGAAACAAAATGATATGTTGCAGACCAAGCAAAGCAATAAGAGGAGAGGGAGAGGTGGGTGGGAGTGACACGTAAATCAAGAAAAACTACCCCCTGAAGAGAGAGAAAAAACTTGAATAATAAGTTGAAAACTAAAACTAAAGAATTAAAATAACACTAATTAAAAACTAATAAGAGAAGAAAGGGAAACTGGCAAAAAGGCACTGAAGGAAAAAACTAAATAAAACGATAAGAAGAATACAAATTAGGCTATATAAATGTATAAACAGAAAGGAAAGACCAAGTAAAGAAGCAAAAGGAAGGATAGGGAGAAGGAAGGACAGAATGGAGAAAGACAAAAACAAAAAGAGAGGGACAAGGATTGAAAAAATTAAAATTAAAAAATTAAAATTAAAATTAAAAATGACAATAAATTAATTAATTAAAGGGAAGGAGAGACACAAAGAGTAGGAAAAAGACCAAAAAAAGAGAAACCAAATATAAATATATATGTACCTTAAAAAATAAAAGTCAAAGCCTGCAAAGGAAGCGATGGGGAAAAGGGGAAAAAAGAAGAAGAAAAATTAAAAATTAAAAAATTAAAAAAATTAAAAAAGGAATCAAAATAAGGATTAAAGAGGAAGAATAATAAAGAAGGATAAATAAATAACTAAAAAATAAAAGGATAGAAATGGAAGAAACCCGAAAAAAATAAAGGAGGAACAAAAGGAGAAAGAAAGACAAGAAAGACCAACGAAGCAAGAAAGAGAAAAATGAGAACCGACACAAAAAAGATTTACAAAATATAAAATAAAAGAACACAACGAACAAGAAGGCTAAAAACTAATAAAGAAAAAACCTAGCCTATAAGTCAACAGAACTGTCTGAGGGAAAGGAGGGGGTGGCGAAGAACAAGGCCAAGGAAGAAAAGGGGGAGGAAAGAGAGAGAAGGAGATTGGAGGCCGGAGGGAAAGCAGAGGACGAGGGGGTAGGGGGGTGGCAAGAAAGACGCAAGCGCTACAAAGACGAGAGAAGGAAGAGAAAAGAGAGAGAAGGGGGAGTCAACGGGGGGAACGATGGGGTCTATTGATGGAAGATAACAAAGGGTGCCACGCTAGGCTAAGGGCCCAACCATCATCACGATTGAGGTTGGAAGGGTGGTTGAAAATTTCAATCGCTTCCTTCATCTTCCTCTTAAAATAGCTATCCTCTTTAGCGAGGATCTGAGTGTTCTCCAAACAAATGTGATGTTTGGTGGAGGAAGAATGCTCAGCTAGGGCCGATTTGTACACTCTATCGTGCTTGATGTCAGCACTATGCTCCCTAATTCTTGTGGAGAACGATCTACCCATTTCTCCAATGTACGAAGTCCCACAAGAACAAGAAACTTTATAGACACCCGAATCAGCGAGAGCGTTTCGAGAGTCTTTGAGAGGGGGCACGTGATTCCTGATAGTTGAAAGGGGTTTGAAGGCACAACGAACTCCTTTTTTGAGAAGGATTTTTGAAATTTTATGCGAGATGCCCTCAATGAAAGGAAGGATGATGAAGGGGGTAATGTTGTGCTGGGAAGGGGGGGTTCTTGGGGTGGAGTGAAACAACTTGGCTAGCTTGAAAGCTTTGGAAATATTTTGGTTGGTGTATCCATTGAGCCTGAAGACTTTGCGAAGGTAGGAAAGCTCATCGTCAATGTTGTCCTTGTCACAAATGCAAAGGGCCCTGAGAGCCAGGGTTTTGAGCACTCCAACTTTTTGGCGAGGGTGGTGATGGGAAGAAGAATGCAGATACAAATCAGTGTGGGTGACTTTACGAAACACTTGATGACTTAGCGAGCCGTCCGATTTCCTTGAGAGTAAAACATCGAGAAATGGCAGACGCCCATTCCTCTCCAGCTCCATGGTGAAGGAAATACAGGGTGACACCATGTTAAGATGTGCGTGAAATTCTTCTAATTTTTGGAGACCATGAGGCCAACAAATGTTGGTGTCGTCAACATAGCGTTTCCACCACTTAGGCTTGAAGGGGAAGGAGTGTAAAGCCAAATCTTCGAAGTACTCCATGTAAAGATTGGCAATGATAGGAGAAAGCGGGGAGCCCATAGATTGGCAATGATAGGAGAAAGCGGGGAGCAATGATTAGAAGAATTTCACGCACATCTTAACATGGTGTCACCCTGTATTTCCTTCACCATGGAGCTGGAGAGGAATGGGCGTCTGCCATTTCTCGATGTTTTACTCTCAAGGAAATCGAACGGCTCGCTAAGTCGTCAAGTGTTTCATAAAGCCACCCACACTGATTTGTATCTCCATTCTTCTTCCCATCACCACCCTTGCCAAAAAGTTGGAGTGCTCAAAACCCTGGCTCTCAGGGCCCTTCGCATTTGTGACAAGGACAACATTGACGATGAGCTTTCCTACCTTCGCAAAGTCTTCAAGCTCAATGGATACACCAACCAAAATATTTCCAAAGCTTTCAAGCTAGCCAAGTTGTTTCACTCCACCCCAAGAACCCCCCCTTCCCAGCACAACATTACCCCATTCGTCATCCTTCCTTTCATTGAGGGCATCTCGCATAAAATTTCAAAAATCCTTCTCAAAAAAGGAGTTTGTTGTGCCTTCAAACCCCTTTCAACTATCAGGAATCACGTGCCCCCTCTCAAAGACTCTCGAAATGCTCTCGCTGATTTGGGTGTCTATAAAGTTTCTTGTTCTTGTGGGACTCCGTACATTGGAGAAACGGGTAGATTGTTCTCCACAAGAATTAGGGAGCATAGTGCTGACATCAAGCATGATAGAGTGTACAAATCGGCCCTAGCCGAGCATTCTTCCTCCACCAAACATCACATTTGTTTGGAGAACACTCAGATCCTCGCTAAAGAGGATAGCTATTTTAAGAGGAAGATGAAGGAAGCGATTGAAATTTTCAACCACCCTTCCAACCTCAATCGTGATGATGGTTGGGCCCTTAGCCTAGCGTGGCACCCTCTGTTATCTTCCATCAACAGACCCCATCGTTCCCCCCGTTGACTCCCCCTTCTCTCTCTTTTCTCTTCCTTCTCTCGTCTCTGTAGCGCTTGCGTCTTTCTTGCCACCCCCCTACCCCCTCGTCCTCTCCTTTCCCTCCGGCCTCCAATCTCCTTCTCTCTCTTCCCTCCCCCTTTTCTTCCTTGGCCTTGTTCTTCCCCACCCCCTCCTTTCCCTCAGGCGGTTCTGTTGACTTATAGGCTAGGTTTTGTCTTTATTAGTTTTTAGCCTTCTTGTTCGTTGTGTTCTTTTATTTTATATTTTGTAAATCTTTTTTGTGTCGGTTCTCATTTTTCTCTTTCTTGCTTCGTTGGTCTTTCTTGTCTTTCTTTCTCCTTTTGTTCCTCCTTTATTTTTTTCGGGTTTCTTCCATTTCTATCCTTTTATTTTTTAGTTATTTATTTATCCTTCTTTATTATTCTTCCTCTTTAATCCTTATTTTGATTCCTTTTTTAATTTTTTTAATTTTTTAATTTTTAATTTTTCTTCTTCTTTTTTCCCCTTTTCCCCATCGCTTCCTTTGCAGGCTTTGACTTTTATTTTTTAAGGTACATATATATTTATATTTGGTTTCTCTTTTTTTGGTCTTTTTCCTACTCTTTGTATCTCTCCTTCCCTTTAATTAATTAATTTATTGTCATTTTTAATTTTTATTTTTAATTTTTAATTTTAATTTTAATTTTTTAATTTTAATTTTTTCAATCCTTGTCCCTCTCTTTTTGTTTTTGTCTTTCTCCATTATGTCCTTCCTTCTCCCTATCCTTCCTTTTGCTTCTTTACTTGGTCTTTCCTTTCTGTTTATACATTTATATAGCCTAATTTGTATTCTTCTTATCGTTTTATTTGGTTTTTTCCTTCAGTGCCTTTTTGCCAATTTCCCTTTCTTCTCTTATTAGTTTTTAATTAGTGTTATTTTAATTCTTTAGTTTTAGTTTTCAACTTATTATTCAAGTTTTTTCTCTCTCTTCAGGGGGTAGTTTTTCTTGATTTACGTGTCACTCCCACCCACCTCTCCCTCTCCTCTTATTGCTTTGCTTGGTCTGCAACATATCATTGTGTTTCTTAGCTCTCTTTATCATCCTGATGATGGATCATAGAGTATGATCCGAAACGTTGATGTTAAAAAAACATACACAATCACACCCAGAAGCGAATACAAAATTTTATGGATTGTGGAAATCTGTTACAATTAATTATAAATTGGTTAGAAATTTTTCGACTTCTCAAGTCAAATTAGTTTTTAGAAGTATCATAGGAATGATACTTATGGATTTTGCAACAAGTTAGCTTTTTAGAAACTAGACTCCATTCTATACAATTTTTAAAAATTAAATTTTTAATTAGTTTTCAATTATTTCTAGGGGAAGTACACAAATATTTTACATTTTTGGGATGTTCACACTTATAAAATACATAAAAAATACATACATTAAAAAATAACATGAAACATATGGTATAAAATACATCGTGTTAGGTAATTTCTGATCAAAATGATTGATTTCTAATTAATAAAAAAGACTTTAATGATTATTTAAATTAATTAAAAATTAGCAATTTTTTTTTTTTTTTTTTGCTAAAAGAAAAATATGTCTAATTTATTTTTTTCAAATAATTTTAAAAATTGACATCATAATTTTTTATTAAAACATTATATATATTTTTGAAATTAAATATTAAAAAATAATTTAAATTATTAAAAATAAAATAAAATTTAAAAATTATATTAAAATTTAACTAATTTAATATAAATAAAACTTTTATTTAGTGCAAAACATATTATAAAACATTAATATATTAAAAATAAAATGTGGGTCTTAATTTCAATTGAAAAATACTTTATAAAGAAAAGATTACATGGGTATGAGGCATAGCATCCAGCCAACGAATTTTGTGACTAGATAGTCATTTCCCTAGAGAACACTATAACATTTATCAAAACCTTTTAGCTTGGACTCTTTCATAGTGAAAATGGCTACAGTGTAAAGATACTCCCATAATTTGATAGTGATGGTGACATGGTCTTCCTATTTCTGCAAATCTCATTGTATGCATATCCCATTTGATGGGACCCAATTCTATCACCATAAATATTGAAGGAATTGTTTCTTGTATGGTGGAGGAAGAGGAAAGTGACACTACAAACAATAAATAAGCCAATCACCATTTTCCAGTAAATCCATGTTCAACAATGAAAGACATCAAATATTGTTGGAACAATGGATAAACATTATGTTTTTTTCTACACCTCTAGAATGTATTACCAAACATAATATGCATAATGGAAACACAACCTCAATATGGAAGCTTTTAAAAAATCTACACGTACGCACTCTTGGACTCAATTATCTATTCAAGTCTTCCAAGATGAGAGAGGTGTGAAAATAACTATTGTAGTCAAGGACTTTTCATCTCCTATTTTAATAGATGATTAAAATGCTAAAATTATGACCATTAATTATTTAAAGTATTTTATTAAAATTCAGGACATTAAAAATCCTTGTCACCCAAAGATTGTTTATCTTCAAGCAATCCACAAACTCTAGGATCCAAAACTATGCGCAGACATAGATAGCTATATCTACTAGAAGCTCCATACTTCTTCAGGATAACATGAGCATAATTGAATTCAATTGAGATGAGTAGACTATCACCTACTCTCTTCTATGCCACTCTGATATAAAAATAGCTATAGAAAAAATCACTAGGATCCCATGGAATCCAATCATAAAACACATGAGTGCTCCAATCCAAAACTTCCAAAGAATCACACACACCAATCTTCTCAGGAACACCATAGCTCATGTAGATCCTATTGTTTTTATGAGGAAATCCTTCACATGGAAAAATTGTAGTCATGCACTCCTTATGCACAACTGAAGGATAAACTCCATATTCAAGAAATAGTTTCTCTTGCATGGAATCATTGGAAGCATCTCCATGAAGTTAAAAAACCACCAATAGAGCCTACTCATTTGGAGGGCCACTAGTAGACCCACATTTACATCAAGATGATCATTTGTTGTTGGTTTGATGATATTTGTGCAGGTATCTTCCTCCAAAATCCATTCCTTCATCTTGCACTCAAATACCAAATAGATTCTATCTTTGTGGTAAATGATGTCACCAACCACCTTGTATCTATCATCCTCCACTTGACTATCCAACACTAGGTGTGCAAAAGTATTCTTGGAGTACCCAAAGAACATATGTTACTTCGAATCATTTGAAAACCTAAGATAAAGAATATATGGCATCACTGGGTACCATAGTACATGATAAGAAAAATATCAACTCCCAACAAGCTGGCATGTTTGCTAGCTATGATAGCACTGTATTGTTCCTAAGATGATCTTGGTTGAAGGAAATCTTATTTAGAAAGAAATATTAGTCTAGAGAGGGTCTCGGTCTAAAGGGAAACTTGACCTAAAGGAGAACTCGACATGAAGGAGAACTTGATCTAAAGGAGAATTTAGTCTAAGGGAGAACTTGGTATGAAAGAAAATTGTGCTTGAGGAAAAGTACCCAAGGGAAGGTATCCAAGGGAGAGCATTCAATGGAAAGTACCCAAGGGAAAGTTCTAAAGGGAAAGTGCCTGAGGGAAAATCTCAAGGAAAAGTGTCTAAGGGAAAGTTCTCAAGGGAAATGGCTTAGAGAAGGTACTCGAGGCAACACACACAAGAGAAACACCCATGGGAAACACCCAAGGGAAACACTCAAGGGAAAGTGCCCAAGGGAAACACCTAAGGGAAAATGCCCAAGTGAAAGTTTGAATGCCATAATACTATTTGAGGAATGTGGCAAAGGGAGTGAGCTAGAGGTGCAAGGGGAAGATATAATTCATTGAATGCACCAAAAAATAGCTAGACACAAAAGCATATGCTCACATAGAGATGAACAAGTTATTGTGGAAAATCAAATAATATATTTACAAAACAAGGATGGTGCTTTGATATTCCAAATCCAAGCCAAGAAATATACAAACATTATAGGGTGATGGTTGAATCCCATCAAAACTAGAATAACCAAGTAGGGAAGATATTCCACTTCCAAAATGGTGAGTAGTACAAAATTCAAAGAGAAATTTGCAGTACAAAGAAATAATGCAAGTCACATATCATAAAAACTTCTGACATGCCCAGTTGGCCAAACAATGGTATTAGAAACCTTATCGAAATGGACTATTTATTTAGGATTGGACATCCTAATTGGTTTCT
This sequence comes from Cupressus sempervirens, assembly GCA_028749045.1. Lineage (NCBI taxonomy): Eukaryota > Viridiplantae > Streptophyta > Pinopsida > Cupressales > Cupressaceae > Cupressus > Cupressus sempervirens. The sequence goes on along the minus strand of CM053791.1, from coordinate 706,380,839 downwards.
ATAAGAATTATTAAGTCTCATTTAATTATCGATGAGGGACATAAACTTGAAATGCCATTGGAAAAGTATATGCTTTAAACTCTCTCAGTCTAAGATTAATCTATGAAATTCAAATGCTTGAGCTAAAGGAAGACTAAGTGAGAACCAGTGAATTAAATTACTCTACCAAAGCATGTAATCATGGTTATGAATTACTCTAATCACCTATGTTGCAGGAACAATTCACTAATTCTATTATCAGTGGATGTATGAGCAACAGAGTTATAATAAAAAAGGAATTCAAATCTATTCTAATAGAATAGTTCACTCACCAAGTAGACCCCCTTGGATGAGTGAACATAAGATACAATCAAGCTAAGAGATAGAAACTTGAACTCTATATTCTATTCATTCATATAGAATAATTACATTTTAACTAGAAAACAATATTACGACACTGATGCTATAAAAATCAACTCATCTACTTCTTCAATTCAAACTGAATTCCTTCAAAGTTACAATAGTCATTATTTAAGAGAAACTACAACTACCTCCTAAATCTAAGATCACTCCATTAATGAGGATCAATTATGGACTCATAAAGTTTAAAAAAAAAACAATATTGACTATGAATAATCTTCTAGTAATGTAGCAAGTTGTGGAAGCTACATTTGTGCACTGCATGCAACAAAAAGTAATGAATGAATAGATCTTCTTGCAAAGGTTTAGCAACCTATGATAGGCTTTGACTTCTGTAGCACCGAAATGTTGGTCTTGAAATACCCATAATCAATACCTACAAAATAATCAATGCAACACCATCTCCACACACACACACACACACAAATACATATATATACATATATATATATACATATATATATATACATATATATACATATATATATACACATATGTATATACATGTATATATACATATATATAGATATACATATATATATATATATACATACATATATATATATATATATATATATATATATATATGTATGTATATATGTATACATCTATATATATATGTATACATATATATACATACATATATATATATATATATATATATATATGTATGTATATATCTATATATATATATATATATGTATATACATATGTGTATATATGTATATATGCATATGTGTATATATGTATATATGCATATGTATATATATGTATGTATATATATCTATATATACATATATATACATATGTATATATGTATATATATATGTATATATAGATATATATACATTTACATATATATATATACATATGTATATATACACATATGTATATACATATATGTATATACATATATATATATACATATATATATGTATGTATATATATGTATGCATGTATGTATGTATATATTTCATCATCAATATTAGAGAAAAGGTGTAAAGTTCAAATTAATACTCTTGTAAATCCTATGGCTATAGGAGGTAAACTACCCAAACATAGCATAGATGGGGGGGAAATTTATCAACATCTTTATCTATCCATATCCTTACTTCATGTTTTCACATATATATATAACATATACATAATAAAAACATAGGTTCATCTACTTAAAACCATAAAGTTATGACTATTTGCAAGATAAGCGTTTTAAAACAAGATAAAAATATCTTATAAAGATGGCCTTTTGGAGGCTCATCATTCCCCCCAACTAAACTAGTGTTGGTCCCCAACAACCATGAAGTTTCTAATCCTAACACAAACTCTCCAATCACTGGTTGTCCTCTCCCATGGCTAATTCTTAACATAATCAAAGCATCCATAATTTCTCCCAAGCCTTCTTCATCACCAAACTTCTACTGACATATCATGATCCTCTTTGTTATTAGTAATAGCTAGTAATGGCTACATGAGTATGGGAGGTTGATACCTTAATGGAAGCTAGTATTGGCACAAAGTCTTTCCCAAATTGATATACCATGATCTTTTCATAGTGGAAAGAGTTAAATTTTAAGGAGAGTGGGGTTCCCTTATCTTTAGGTCATGTGGCATCCATTCCCATCTTTCTCTTGAAGCAACAATTGTTGTTCCAACATCATAGGATGAATTCTGCTCCCAATCTGCAAAAGCATGTTCTCTAACTGGATATACCTTACTGGCTCCACTTGGGTTTCCTAGAATATAGATCTAATGTAGAAATTTCCACCCAGAGTTTTGAACTTTTGGTCTCATGAGAAAAGGAGTTGTCATTTCATTTTCTGTGTATGGAGCAACTTGGTGTTCCCTACTTATCTCATTCTACATCCAAGACATCACTACTCACATTTTCACATCTCCTACATAAAGGAGTGAGTTCCACTCAGTATCATTAGGCACTACCAAGTTATGCATATAAAATTCGTAGAACAAATTATTTAGAGGCATTGGAATAGACTAAGATGTGTCATAAAACTCATGAGGAGTTGAAATGGAGGGATTAATTCCTTTAACTTGAAATTAACAAGTTGTTCTTTGAGAAATAATGTATACACCAATGATGGTGATCTATATTCCATAAGTTTAGGAATCAATTCTATAATTTTTTCAATCCTCCACTTTAAAATTTCATTTTGGTCTAAACTTAGTTTCAACTAATGGCTTTGTTCATTAATGATATGTTTCAATTTCTATTTTTCTAGCTTCCATTGTGCTCTTTCCCATAGTAATTGCTAATACAAATTTTTAAAATTTCATTTTGGTCCAAACTCAATTTCAATTAATGTCTTTGTTCATTAATGATATGTTTCGATTTCTCTTCTTCTAGCTTCCATTGTTGTCTTTCCCATAGTAATCGCTAATACAAATTTATCCTGGCAAATAGGGGTGTGGACAAATCTAGTGGTAGCAATGGTTCTCGGTTGAGAATGTCTATCCATTCAAATGTTAGGTGAGGAGATTTTGTGGCACTTAGAGGCATGGAGCATTCTCCCTTCCATATAACAAGCATTGTCACCACATTCTTCTCCTTACTGGACCTAGCTGCTACTTTAGCCAGTGTTTCTAGTCCATCTTGATTGATCTTTTCTACCACTTCAACAATTTCTTGTCTAAATTTTGGGTAGTCCTCAGAAGGAAGGTCTATTGATTCTCAAAAGTGTCCTACATAACATGATCTTCTTCAAACTACTTAGATACTTTAGGCTCTTTAGAATCCTTATCACTATCAACAAGAACATAGTTAACACTAAGGTCAACTTTAGCTTGTGGATTATGGTTATTGCACTCAATGTTGTCATTTTTGTTAAAATTATCCCTCTGCAAAGGACTTCTTCATAGACTTAGAGGACTCTAGTTAACTATTGGAATAGAGGCTTCATTAAACCTATTACCTTTAGAAAGTCTTGCACTTCACCTTATAGGTAGTCTAGATAGGCATGGAGTATTCTTTTGTGTCCCCTTGCTTAGGGTTGTATCTTCTATAGTTACTTCAGGAGGTTTTTCTAAAGATTCCTCCCCTTGTGAGTGTAGGGTTTCATTGATATTACTTTCACTCTCAAGTTGTTCTAATTTTTCCTCTTCCAATTACACAGCTTTACCCTTGCCTTCCCTAATGGTATTCCTAGTCTTTTTAGACAATGGGGCCATGGGAGCACTAGCAACTTCTCTATTTTAACTTTTCTTCTTGCTAGAAATCAAGGCATCAACTTAGTAAATCTTTTTCCTAGTTAGTTTAGAATTGGAGAGGGGGGCTTCAGGAACATTTTCTATTCTAGGAATAACCTTGAAAAAACTAGTAGATGTTCTTTCCCTTTGTCCAATACCCTATCCTCTAGGGCTGACCAATGTAGGTTCTATTTCATTTAATTTCATAAACTCTTCCCATGTCCTAATTGATTATTTGTTTAATTCCCTTTCCACAATTAATTTTATCAAAAAATGATAGGAGATAAACTAATCTTCTCTTGATTTTACTAAAGAAGCTTACTTCTTGACAATGTTAAATAAGAAATTGGGAAGGTTTACTTGTTTATTGTCATTCCAAAGATGAGCCAAAATTTTGAAATGTAGAGCATGGAGATACTTGTAACGACCTTCACAAGTGAAATATTGAATGATAAATGCAGTAGGTTGAATAAAATCCATGGGCAATGATAATCTAGAAGTGCCTTACATCTTGTCTATGTCCAACAGAGGGTTAGGATGCAAACTAAAATGTGCCCTAGTCGAACATAAATCAAAATCCTTTACCCATTTTTCTCCTTCCAAGGGTAACTATTGGTCATTTTTTCCTTCTCACCAAAACTGAGATATTTGAAATCAAATAGCTAAAAATTCAAATATTTGAAAATTCAAACATTAGGGCATGAAAGAAATATATTTTAAAACCTTATGTTATATCTCATTTTCCAATGGCTAGGCATTTTGATATCTTTATGGGCCTGCATCTTCCTATCCATAGATCTAAGGTAGATCAATAGTTGTTGCATCCCCACATTCTAAAAATTGTTAGAGGAATGTAAAATGTAGGGAAGAAAAAATGTGCCACATATCTATGGGTCCCTTTCTCTTTTGATTTTGTGTAGTCATCAACATGTATTTTGTCTACTATCTGATCTGAGAAGATCAAAGGGATGCCAATTTGTCACTTTGTGAAGATGCGTGGGTTTTATTTCATGTGAGAAAATCACACTATGACATGTGGCATGTGGGTCTAGTTTTATTGTGTGGGCCTTAATTTGGCTATGTGGTGTGTCAAGTCTTTCAACAATTGGTAGTTCTCTATTGGTTGTAGGTACTAATAGGATCATGATTTTGAAGTATTCCTTTGGCTGTCAAATCTCAGTTGATCAATGATCAACACTTCCCCACTTTATGGAGTTTCTTAATGTTTAGACAATGCATGGAAGTGAGGTCTCAATACATGGGTTTGTGGGACCAAACTCAGGGCTCGAGCCATAATATTAAAAGGTATCAAAGGTTGGCATGTGGTAGTACTTGGTTGACCAAAGAGGTTTGAATGTGCATGTGCCTCTATTTATCATGGTCATCTGATCTTGATAGATCAAGGGTTGGTGCTTTCTCCCATTCTAGAAATGAACAAACTTTATGGAATGTGGGGAAGCGAGTAGTTGATGCATGTCTATGTGTGGTCAACTTCAGTTTGTGGGCTACAAAATGGGTGGAAAGGTATCATAATCTAATAGGTGGCAATTTCTTGTTGGTCAAAATTCTAACTATGCTAGTAGAAATTATGTTTCCATGTGACCATTGGATCAAGTATGATATACGGTGGGTGTATGCCCACATTCTAAAGATGAATGATGTTTAGACAATGTGGGGAATTGTCAAACTACCAGATGTCTTAGTGGGTCTAGTTTGAAAGAAAATAGACACAGTCAAGGTTGATATCGCAGTTAAAGTCATGCAGTTTCATTGAGTGGTGATTAAGTTTATTTTTTAAAGATTGTAGGCATTTTATGGTACATCAATTTCAATTTGTGAAGCACTGATAACAGTTAGTTTGAGTTCACGGTTTTGCAAGGTAAGGCAATTAAAAGAGGATTTTAGTTGCAAAGTTGTGATCATGAATAAAGTTAATAGATCAACATAAAGTTAAAAGATTAATAGGGTGGCACGGTTAAAATGATAAATTGGTCAACCCATGAAGACTTTGTAGGGTGGAAAAAGGAAATAAAACTATTGGGCCATGTGGCAGATTCTATGAGTTTCTTCGTCAACTTGCTAATTTTTGATGGTTTTGGCACATCAAAAGGGTTAGAAAAGGCATAATCCAATTTTTGATCAATGGTAACCACCATACAACTCCATCCATGCATATTAAATGAAAAGAACTTTCAAGTGACCATCTGGGTTATCCATTTACTTAGTTTTTCATTAAAGTATGTCATTTATGTATTCTCAAGATTTTTTCTAGCTAGTGGTTGAGTTGAGCTTCTAGGGAAAGATATCTTAGTTATGCCTACGCTATATAGGAAGGTTTTGTAACTTTTATTAGGGTCAAACTCTTCTTTGTTTCCCTAGCATTTCTTTGGCATGCTTACTATAAATCCCCTTTGGCTCTGAACTATATGACAATCTATCTTATCCCTTTCAGCCATTGATGTATTGTGCAAGACTCATTTGCCTCTCATTAATGTATTGTGAATGTCTACAATTTGCATGACTGTATCTCCTTTTGACCAATGAATGATATAAAGTGAATCTTCTTTCCTTGTGTCATCTGTTTGGTTATCTGATCTACATGTGGTTATTGGATTAAAGAAAGTTTTAATCTATATATCTTTTGATGTCATATTAGTTTAACTATGCATGTATGGGAAAAAATAGGTCTAAACATTCTATTTTGGTGCACCACCTCCTTAGGATAGGTTAGGTTAGCATTCTATGCATTGCCATCTTCCCCTTTTCTTCTCAAGAGTAGTTAGGTGCATCTTGATAGCAAAGAAAGCCAACCTTCTCTAGTGACTCAACCTCATTGTTCAAGTCCCACAACTTGAAGGTTGTTTCCATGTTTCACAAGGTTGTCCTTAGGTAAAAACTTTGGACAAGGATGCAAACTTTTGTAACAATAGTTTTTGGTATGCCCAGTGGGACAATCATATTAGAAGATTTCAAGTCTACTAGTGTTAAAGAAAAAGTAACTCATTTATGCTAAGTAAACTATGTTGATCTTAGCATTTCAGGCCTTCAAGAGCCTCATTCCATAAAGAACTTGGCTACTCTACATCACTTACATCTAGTTTTAGACCAAAGTTGTTATGATTCATGCTCAAAGCTAAAACAAGTGAATATTCTAGAAGTAAGTTCCAATATATTAAGCTATCACTTTCAAATCCTAGAAGAAGAAAGACTAGGGTATCTCTATTACTAGTTAGGAGCGAAGTAGTAGCACATACACCCATAAGATCCATCTCTACTCCTCCTATTGTCGGATCTCAACCTAGAATACCCTCTTTTCATACTAATAGGTCACTTACTTATATGGATAAAGCTCATCCTTTTTCCACCTTTAATGGTGGAATTCTTCGTCTTCTATCCCAAAGACATGATATACTGGTAGTTGCACTTAAAAGTATACCTAAGTTTACTAGAAAAACTTCCATCTCTCCCTTAGAACACATTCAAGAAGTTGTAAAGATTTGTGATATACATGGTATTATAGAAGATGATGTGGCTGTTAGACTTCTAGCTTCATCTTTGAAAGGAAAAGCTTTACAATGGTATAGGGGTCTACCACATAGTTCTATTATTGATTGGGATGGGTTGTGAGAAGGACTATGCAATCATTTTGGGGGAAAAAGTGATCATTTGTCACTCCTAGAGTAGTTAACAACTACAAAAAGAACACCCCATGAATGTATGGCTTATTTTAACTATAGATTGCAAAAAACATTGACAAAATATCCACTCTAGTGAATCCTACCCCTAGTAATGCATTCTTGCATTATTTAAGAGCCTTAATAGTGATATTACAACTACAATCCAAACTATGGGAGGGGACACATTACTTGATGTTTATGAGATAGCAATAAAAAGCATAAAATATCCTAACACAAGGAGGAAAGTTAGCTCCAAGGCCTCCTATGCCCATCTTCCCTAATTTACCAAATCATCAACAAAAAATAGTCCCTATTCCTACACCTTCTACATCTCAACCCCTTGTTCTAGCCCCTCAAGCGTCCACATCATCTAGTGAGCTAGGAGAGTTGAAGGCCCTAATGCAAGACACTGGCAAAAAGTTGCAAATTCAAGACAATAAGTTGGAGGATAGCTTCTTTTTCATTCAAAAGGGTAGCAATAAGGTGGTGACTTTGGAGAGACACCAAGCTTAGGGTAATAAGGCTCCCCAATTGAAATATCAAACTCCTTCAAATGATAGGCCTCCAAATTAGAACCATGGTAATACTTCTTTTGATCAGAATAGGCAGAATGGTCATGCTTCTACTTCAAATACAAATCAAAGTAGGGCCTTTGTCCCTCAAAATAACATGGCTCAAGATCAAGATTTTTGTCCCTTCTACAATTACTCCTATGCCTATTGTATGTGTCAAAAGGTTGAATCCTATTTAGCTATAACAACTCAAGAACCTGCAACAAGGTAATCATATAATGTAAGCCAACTCAGGGATGCCTCACATCCTTCATGAATCACCAAGTGAAAGAAAATTTCCATTTGAATCAAGATTCCATTGCTCACAACACTAGGAGCAAGAGAAGAGCCATTGAAGATGCTACCCCTCCTCCTCCTAATTAGGCCTCAACATGAAATGTAGTACCTCATGTACAAGCAACAACTAATCAATCTAATGCCCCCTAGTAACAAAGATAAAATCATAGAAGAGTGGATTTGAATAGAAATCAAGCTATTCCATCTCAAGCCCCTAAACATGCAATCCCCAAGGCTCCTACCAAAGGTCCAACCAAAATAGTTAATGCTCCCTTCAATGTAATAGATCAAATGAAGAAGACTAATGTCAATATCTCTATATGGGATGTTGTTGCTACTATACCATTGCATAAAAAGTTGTTGTAGCAGGAGTTGGAGAGAATTGAACCAAAAGATCTACCATTTAGCATGGACAGTGCCACAAGTCTTGCACAACCATAAAAGGAGGTAGAAACAAGTAAAAAGGTTAGACCTCCTCCTTTTTTATGTTTTTCTTATTATAGGAGATAAGCTAGTTCACAATTGCATGATTGATTAAGGGGCTAGTAGTTAAGTGATGCCTAAGTGTGTAGCTAATGCTCTTGAAATGAGATATAAGTCCATTGTTAGCGATGTATTGTAGTTGGATGGTAGTACTATCAAGACTTTAGGAGTCCTTAGGAATGTTGAAATGGCTCTACATGCATGCCCTAGTTGTACTATAATCCAAGACATATCATTTGCTAATGTTAAGCCACACTTTTCCATCTATCTCTCAAGAGACTTTACTACCTAAATAGGTGTTTACATATCCTTTGATTGGTTATATATGTCTTTTAGGACAAGATATGTGACCAAAGCTTCAATGAGAGTAGAGCCCTTAGCCCTCAATCATATTGAGGCCTACACTCCTAACCTCATCAATATGAATTGTACTATCCATGAACTAGAGGGTAGAGACATAGGAAGGGAACCTACTACTTCATTGGTAGAGGTTCTTGATTTTCTTTTGGATGAGTGGGGTAATGCATATCAACTTGAGCCTATATCAAAAACCTTGGAGATAGGCCTTGGTACTTATTATATATCACAAAAGGATGCTCTTTCCCCTAACCTTATGAAGATGAAAGAAGATATAAGTGGGATGTGGAGTATGTATTTTGATGGGTCAAGAAATAAAAAAGGATTAGGTGCTAGTGTGATGTTGGTTTCTCCTCTATTAGAAAGGTATTAACTCTCCTTTAGACTTTAATTTAGTTGCACAAGTAACATGGTAGAGTATGAGAGATTGATTTAAGCTCTCCTACTTACTCAAAAAAGAGGAATATGAGATTTAAGTGTATATGGAGATAGTAAGTTTATTTTCAACCAAGTGAGAAACCAAAATGTCACCAAAAATAGCTTGCTCAAGTCTTATAAACATAGAATATGGGATTTTCTTGAAGGTTTCAATGCATTTAATATTCAAAGCATTCCTAGGATAGAAAATAGATATGTTGATAGACCTGTAGCAATGGGTGTTTCTTATGATGTGCCAAGGAGTCTTGAAGATGAAAAGAAACAACAAATAGGAGTGGTGGTTAGGCCTGTTGTCCCTAATAATAATACTAATTGGCAAGTGTTTGAATCTGATGCACAAATTGTGAGTTTCTTGCAAAATGAGGCAAATTTTTTAGAAAGAAATCAATCTAGATTGCATGATCAATATAGGGATAAGATCATTAACCTTAGTTCCAACAAGTTGCCTAAAAGTTTGATCACCTTGGAAGGTTTCTTCAATCTTGATAATCAAGCAAGGAAAATAGGTTTGAACTTGTGTAGACACTTAAAATTGTCCTAAACACTATATTAATTAATTTAATATCTCCCTTGACATTATAATTAATTATTAATTAATTAATTACAATCTTTCATTTTCTTCTACTTGTTTAATTAAATTTACTTAATTAAATTGGTTCACTTCCCTAATGTATTTGAATTTAATTTAAATACTTCCACATAATGTATTAAATTTATTTAATGCATAGTGACCTCATAAACCCTCTTTTAAATAAATTTCAATTTTTTTAAATTCCTCCACTTAAAAAAATTATCTAATCCTATGATTAAATTAAATATTATTTAATTTAATTCTAAACCTAAGAATAATCACATCTTTAGCCCTAATTGATTGCTCACACATGTGTTAGAAATTCAAACCTTAGTGACCCCTCTTTTCCCTCACTTATTTTGAAAAGTTACTGACACATGTAAACACACCTGGAGCCCTCAATCTAGAAGCCCCCTTTTTTACTTTGCTCCTCCAAAGTTGCTTACACATGTGTGAGAAAATCTTGAGCCCCTCAAACCTTAGTGGATTTTTTTGACCTTTGCATAGACTTGTCCCCTAGCCCATCTGTCTCCCTTGTAGCACCTATGTGGATGCCACATAGATACCACCTCCCTAAGGCCTCTCTCGAGCCTATAAATAGAGCCCTTGTCTCAAGTATTTCATCACTCTCCTTCATTGCATTGTTATCATGCTAGTATAGCATTAGACAAATCTCCTTCATTTTGCATTGTTACCATGTTAATTTAGTTATAGATCTTGTTAGAGATTTTATGCTTAGAGCTAATCTTTGGTAGTTGTTTGTATGTAATCCTCGATCCTTCATTCTCATTTTTATATTTTCATATCATTATCATTTAGATTCAATCAATAGTTGTGTTTGGGAGAGCACATCCACATCCCACAATCTAGAGCACACCAACAAGGCCTCTTATGGGCACCCTTGTTGAGCTTCTCCAAGGTTGTGTGGGGTCATTTCATTGGCTGCATTACTTGTAAAACATGATTAGATTAGTTGTATTTTGATCTTTATATACATGTACAACTAGTGTTTTCTAGTTTATGCATGCTCCCAAAAAGGAAGGATTTTCACGTATACAACTTGGTTGCAAACAAGGATGATCACATGCTAGTCATGGTTGTAGAAGGGAAGACCCTAAACATGGGGAAGGTATGTTCTAAAAATAAACAAGAAATTTTTTTCCATCTATGTCAACAATTTAGTGATGTGTTTATATGGACATGATGATTTGAAGGCTTTTGACCCAAGTCTTTCTCAGCATACTATTGATTTGAATGATAATGTCAAGTTTGTTAGGTAGAAATAGAGACCAATCAATTCTAGAGTTGAGTCATTAATGAGAAAAGAGTTATCCAAACTTATAGAGGCTAATATAATTTTTCCCATCAAGCATTCATCATGGGTAGCAAACCGTGTCCCTATTATGAAGAAGAATGGAGAAATCAGATTGTGTGTAGACTTTAGGGACCTTAACCAAGACTTTCTTAAGGATCATCATCCCCTTCCTTCCATGGAGTAGATCCTATACGAAGTCAATGGTTTGGAGAGGTTCTCATTCCTAGATGGATTCTCTAGTTATAATCAAGTGTTGTTCAAGGATTCTAACAGATATAAAACAATATTTAAAACTAAGTGGGGCACTTATGCTTATAGTAAGATGCCATTTGGGCTAACAAATGCATGTGCCACATTTTCGAAAGCAATGAAGGCAACTCTCAAGGGTATTCTTGAGAGATTTGTACTGGTCTATCTTGATGACATAACAATGTATTTCAAAGATGTGATAGATCATTTTGGCCACCATAGACAGGTATTTTTTAGATGTAGAGAATGTGGAGTATCCCTCAATCCAAGTAAGTGTGTCTTTGCCACTAATTAGGTTAAATTATTGGGAGATATTGTGTCAAAAGATGGTTTGACTATTGATTCAAAGAGACCTAAAACCATTCTTGCTCTCTCTCTTCCTAGTCATAAGAAATGGATGCAAGGTTTCCTTGGTAGGATTAATTTTGTGAGAAGGTCCATCCCTAATCTTGCTATCATGGTTAAGCCCCTTCCAATTATACTAAAGGAAAACATGTCCTTCGCATGGACCAAGGAAGGGAAGGAAAGTTTTGAAGAGATCAAGGTAGCCATAACCTTAGCCCCTACTCTCATTAATCCAAATTTTGAGAAAATTTTGATTCTTTATATCTTAGGAGGTGAATCAAGTATTTTTTTGTCTTGACTCAATAAAATGACAAGAATGAGGAATAATCCATAGCCTTCTTTAGTAAAGGGCTTAAGGTGTATGAGGACAAGTATAGCCATGTGGAAAATCAAGCCCTTATAGTCATAAGAGATTTAAATAAGTTCACACATCTTCTATCCCACAACAAGATCCATTTGTTAGTGCCCCATGCAAGTGTCAAGGACTTTCTCATAAGAAAGGATATTAGTGAGAAAAGAGAAGGTTGGATCACAAGGGTTATGGAGTATGATATGGACTTCAAGATCACCAAGTTGGTAAGAGGGAAAGGATTGTGCAAGCAGATGATCTCATCTCAGGAGTCAAATGAAGAGGTTATCTTGGTATTGACAAAACATCAAGAAAAAAGAAATGATAACCCAAGGAGTTGAATGAATGATATCATAACATTCTTATCAGGGAATGGATATCCTTAAGGATTGGATAGAGCTAAAAGAAGGAAATTCAGGTTGTAGTCAATTCCTAATGCCATAATTGATGGTATTCTCTTTAGGAAATATTTCAATGGAGCCCTATTGAGATGCATTGATACTAGATAGAATGATTAGGGAGCTTCATGATGGTCGTGATGGTGGTCACTTCTCAACAAGAACCACTACCATGAAAATAATGATAGCTAGTTATTACTAGCCATCATTGGTCAATGACTACCATAGGTATGTAAGGAAGTGTGAAAAGTGTGCTTTCCTTTCAAGTAAGAAAGTCTTGTAGCTCCCCTACTTCATCCAATTCAAGTGGATCAGCCTTTTTCCCAATAGGGATTATATTGTATAGGTCCCATTAATCCCCCCTCTAGTTCTAGCCATAAATGAATCCTAGCTACTACAAACTACTTCACCAGATGGATAGAGGTAGTTGCATAAAAAGATGCTACAAAATATTCAATTGTTAAATTCCTTGATGGAATTATAACTAGGTTTGGCACCCCTTCAACCATTATTTCAGATAATGCAAAGTCATTTGTAGGAGCTTAGACATGTGCATGGGTAGTTGATCATGGTATTTATTTGAGCACATCTTCTAATTACTATCCCCAAGGCAATGGATTACCTAAGTCACCTAACAAGAACTTAATCAGAATAATTAAGAGGACTATTGAGGATAACCAAAGGTGTTGGAATCAAAAGCTAAAAACAACAATGTGGGTTGATAGAATAACACCTAAAAGGGAAATTGGGAATTTACCTTTTATGTTGGTGTATGGCAAGGAGGCAAGGCTTCCTATTTTGTTGGAGTTTACAAACCTAGAACTGGCCCATCAGTTGGAGCTGATGGAAGATTATGTTATGAGTGTGAGAATAACAAAATTAATGGAGTTGGAAGAGAAGAGAAATTAGTCCATGTAGACCTTGGAAGTCCATCAACAATAGGTCAAGAGGTCTTTTGATGGGAGGGATAAAGTTAGGATTTTCAAATAGGGTGACCTTGTGCTGAAATGGGATGTAGATAGGGAAAAACTAGGGAGGCACTCAAAATTTTATGCATTATGGAGTGGTCCCTATGTGATTATCAGTTGCAAATAAGAAAATGCTTTTCAGTTAAGCATGCCTGATGGTGAAATCTTGCCTATTCCAGACAATGGGATATATCTTAAACCCTATTTCTAATAGAGATGAATGTGCATATACATAATTAAGTTAGTTTTCTTTTTGTTTGTTCCTATTTTCCAAGAAGTGCATGAGCACATGGTGTTTCTATAGAGGTTGCAGAGGATTTTGATCTTTGCATTTTTCATGAATCTATTTCCCAATGGATGCACAAGCTACTAGTCTATGCATAACATGCTTGCATCCCCCCTGATCCACCAAAACTTTTGGCCATTTTTGCCTTCCCACTAAAACTAAGATATTTGAATTCAAATAGCTAAACTTTTAAATATTTGAAAATTCAAACATTAGGGCATGAAAGAAATATATTTTAAAAACTTATGTTATATCTCATTTTTCAATGGTTGTGCATTTTAATATCTTTACGGGCTTGCATCTTCCTATCCATAGATCTAAGGTAGATCAATGATTGTTGCATTGCCACATTCTAAATTTTTTTAGAGGAATGTATGATGCAAGAAAGTGACAACATGCCACATGTCTATGGGTGCCTTTCTCTTTTGATTCTAAGCAATCATCGGTGTGTATTTTGTCCACTATCCAATCTAAGAAGATCAAAGGGTTGTCATTTTGTTGCTTTGTGAAGATGCAGGAGTTTTATTTCATGCGAGATAATGATGTTGTGACATGTGGCATGTAGGTCATGGTTTATTGTGTGGGTCACAATTTGGTTGCGTGGTGTGTCAGGGATTTGATAGTTGGTAGTTATCTAATGGTTGTAGGTACTGACAAGGTCATGATTTTGAAGTGTTCCCTCAACTGTCAGATCTCAGTTGATCAACAATTAATGCTTCTCCACTTTATGGAGTTTCTCAATGTTTAGAAAATGTGGGGAAGTGAGGTCTCAATGAATGGATTTTTGGGACCAAACTTAGGGCTTGAGCCACAATATTAAAAGGTATCAAATGTTGGCGTGTGGTAATACTTTGTGACCAAAGAGGTTTGAATGTGCATGTGCATCTATTGATCATGGTCATCTAATCTTGATAGATCGAGGGTTGGTGTTTTCCTGCATTCTAGAAATGAACAAAATTTATGGAATGTGGGGAAGCAAGTAGTTGATTCATTTCCATGTGGGGTCAACTTTAGTTTGTGGGCCACAAAATGGGTGGAAAGATATCAAAATCTAACAAGTGGCAATTTCTCATTAGTCAAGATTATAACTGTACTAGTAGAGATTCATTTTCTAGGTGATCATTTGATCAAGTATGATCTATGGTGGGTGTATGCCCACATTTTGAAGATGAATGATGTTTAGATAATGCAGGAAAATGTTAGGCTACCACATGTCTCAGTGGGTCTAGTTTGAAAGTAAGTAGGTACAGTAAAGGTTAATATCATGGTTAAAATCTTGCATTTTCATGAAGTAGTGGTGGTTAAGTTGATTTTTGTGAGGTCATGAGCATTTTATGTTATATCAATTTCAAGCTACAAAGCAAAGATAATAGTTAGTTTGTGTTCACTATTTTGTAGGGTAAGGCAATTAATAAAGGATTTCAGTTACAAAGCTGCAATCATTGGTAAAGTCAATAGATCAACATAAAGTTAGAAGATAGATAGGGTGGAATGGTTAAAATGATAAAGTAGTCAACCCACAAAGACTTTGTAGGGTGGAAAAAGGAAATAAAACTATTGGGCCACATGGTAGATTCTATGAGTATTCTATGACTCTACCACATGGCCATTTTTTTTATCAATGGAAACCACTCTGTGACTCCCCCCATGCACAATAAATGTAAAGGATTTTTAAGTGAGCATCTAGGTTATCTATTTACTTAGTTTTACATTAAAGACAACTACTTCTATCTTCTTAGGGATTTGTCTAGCTAAGGATGTTTGACTTTCCTACAACTAGATTTGTTCCATGATCAGATCTTTCAGATTTGTAGCAATGGTTGATTTTAGTGGTTGAGTTGGGCTTCCAAGGCAAGATATCTTAGTTATGTCTAAGCTATAAAGGTAGATTTTGTAAATTTTATTAGGGTTAGACTCTTCTATGCTTCTTTGGCATTGCTTTGAAATGCTTACTATAAATCCCCTTTTCCTTTGAACTATATGACACTCTGTCTTATCCCTTTCATCCATTGATGTACCATTCAAGACTCATTTGCCTCTCATTAATGTATTGTGAATGTCTATGATTTGCATGACTATATCTCCTTATGGCCAATGAATGATATAAAGTGAATCATACTTCCTTGTGTCATCTATTTTGTTATCTGATATGCATGTGGTTATTGGATTAAAACAAGTTTGAATCTATCTATCTTTTGATGTCATAGTAGTTTAACTATTCATGGGTAGAGATTGGTTTGAACATTCTATTTTGGTGCATCACCTCCTTAGGATAGGTTAGGTTAGTTTTATATGCATTTCCCTCTTCTCCTTTTCCTCTCAAGAGTAGTTAGGTGCATCTTGATAGAAAAAGAAGCCAACCTTCTCTAGAGACTCAACCTCATTGTTCAAGTCCCACAACTTGGAGGTTGTTTCCATGTTTTACAAGTTTTTCCTTAGGTAAAAACTTTGGACAAGGGTGAAAACTTTTGTGACAATAGTAACCTAGTGACTTTAGCAACAATATCTTTTGTGAATTCAACTCTTAGTCCTTTGACCATTGCAAATTCATTCTTCAAGATGCTAAGAAATTGAAGAGAAACCTCTTCATCAAACCCTTTAATCCTTAGGCAGTAGTCTAACCATCCCCACTATGTGACTCAGTTGAACCTTGTGATCCACTGGCTCATAGCTCAGAAGACCTCCACCCATTGTTATGAACAACATAATCATGGCATTCTCGAAACTCAACAATGGTGAATTTATAGAATTTGCATTGTTACAACAACAAATGTTTTTGATAGAAAAAACATCATACAATTACTACATGCTTCTTGAATTAAAGATTTTTAATGCATGAAATCTCATGATATCTTTTCTTGCATCAAGTTTCATAATTTTCCATTCAAGTGTAGGCCTACCACCCTGAACACATTACTAATATATTATTAAAAGTTAAACTTCAACTTTTAATGTTCTTAATTGCCATTATGATGCAATTGTGGGAGGATGGGTCATCAAACATGTGACAACATTTATGTCATAAGACAAAAAAAACTTTTTTTAAAAGTATACATGTGATTTAAAAATTTGAAATATGAACATTTCCCTCCCCCCAACTAAGTAAAGGCATGGGTCCCACCAAGCCAGGAAGTGCAAGAGTATAAATTAAAATGACATGAATTCCTAACAAATAATGAATAAAATAAAATATGCACATGATTATGTCATACTAACCTGATGAATGCTATATGAAAAGTGTTCTAAAAAAGATCACTTGAATTGATGGAGTGATGGGATGGAATGGAAGATGGATGAGAGAGAAGGTGAGATGGAGTGTTTAGTGAAGAAATTAATTTCAAGAAGAAAGTGTTTATTATGGAAGTCTTGAATAGAATCAAGAATTAGTACAAGTTGGGATAGAAGACATAGACTCTTTGTTTGTAGGAATAGATATGTCTTCACTATGCTAGAACTAGTATAGGAACTCGTCACAACTAATGGGCTTATGATAGAGTTTGAGGCAAAGCCCATTGACAAGTAACTTGAATCAAATAGGATCAATAGTGGATAGTTAGACTACTCCATTTGGAAATACAACAATAATTTCATAGGGTCCTAGCCAATGACTTTGAAACTTTCCTAGATTGCGTTGATACCTTGAATCATAAAGAAGTTCCCAATCCCCAACACCAAACATTTTATCCTTCATAAACATGTCATGCCATTGTTTCCTTTTACATTGGATGAGTTTTGCATTATTCAATGCAAATGTTCTCCATTCATCAAGTGTGTTTAAACTTAGAATTTGATCTTGTTGTGCAATGGTAAAATTCATGCCAAGTTCTAGAGCAGTCCTTAATGTCTTATATTCAAACTCCATAGGCATTACAACTAACCTACCATAGAGAAGCTCAAAAGGAGTGAAACCTATTGTAGACTTCTAGGTGGTTCTATAAGCCTAAAGAGCTTTAGGAAGGTGTGTGGCCAAATCCTTCCTATGGGGTGCTATTGTTTTGGTGAGAATGGCTTCTAGCTCCTTGTTGGTAACTTCTACTTGACCATAAGCTTGCAATTGATAAGGTGAAGATTTACCATGTTAAATGGTATATTCCTTCATTAAATCAACTATCAAATTAGATGTAAACTGAGCTCCCTAATTAGATGTCAACTCCCTAGGAACACAAAACTGAGTAAAGATAGATTCATACAAGAACTTGGCAATGTTCTCATCCCTTGGGTGCTTCTGGGCTTGGCATCTACCCATGTAGTTACATAATTAGTGCACACTAAAATATTGGATTTACCTTGTGAAGAGGGTTCAATATGACCTACAAAGTCAATCCCCCACTTGTCAAAGGGTACAACAACTATTTAATGCTACAAGGACATTTCATCTGTCTTAGTGGGTCTCCCTATGTGTTGACACTTATCACATTTCTTTGTTTATCCAATTGCATCTTTGTGTAAATTCAGTCAATAGTATCTGGTAGTCAATATTTTAAAGATTGTCTGATTGGCTAAAAAATGACCTCCACAAGGCTCATCATGGCATGCCCTTAAAATATCATATGTTTCATCTTCCTTGATACATCTTCACATGACTTGATCAGGACCAATATAAACATAAATCTAGAAATCCAAGAAGATTTAAAGCTCTTTTCAACTAGTAACTTCCTTTCTTTAGTAGAGAAGTGAACTAACATCTTTCTTGTGGTTAATTAATTTACAATATCTGCATACCATGGATTTTGTGCTAACAAAAGGAAAATATGTTCATCTAGAAAACTATCATCAATGGTTGTAGGATGATTAGGGACATGCAACCAAGAGAGAATGTCAACTACCATTTTGGCCTTTCCTAGCATATCTACTATTGTGATGTCAAATTCTTGCATACGTAGCAACCAGTGAGCCAATCTTCCTGATATTGTAGGATTATTCATTAGGTACTTTAGAGTAGAGTGGTCAGTATGAACAGATATTTCATATCCAGTAATGTAGTGCCTGAATTTATTTAGTGCATAGATAACAAAAATCAGTTCCTTTTTAGTGATTGTATAATTAAACTCTACAACTTGAAATTTTTTACTAATATAATAAATAACATGTTCAACTGAGTCTACCTTCTATCCTAGTACTACACCTATAGCATAGTATGAGGCATTTGTATGAATGTGAAAATACAATCCCCAATTTGGCCCTCTCAAAACTTTAATTGTGGCGAGAGCTTCTTTAAGCTATAGGAAAGATGTAGTACACTTAGAGTTGTAGGAAAATTTAGAATCCTTTTTTAACAAGCTATATAAGGGTGCTACAATTTAACTAAAATCCTTGATGACTCTTCTACTATAATCGATGTGGCCAAGGAAACATCACACATCTTTCTTCTTGTCTAGTGTGGGTAGGGTATTAATGACCTCGATCTTGGTTGGATCTACTTGGATGCCTTATGGTGAAATGAAATGACCTAGTACTACTCCTTCTTCCATCATCATAAAACTTTTTTCACCATTTAGTGAAAGGTTATAGTCTTGGCATCTCTTGAGTACCTTTTCTAAGTTTGCTTTTGCCTCCTCAAAAGTAGTCCCATAAACAGTAAAATCATCCATGTATATTTTCATATAGTCAGTAGGTATATCAGAAAAGATACTTATGACACCTCTTTGGAATGTGGCTGGGGCATTACACAAGCCAAAAGGTAGGATTGATTACGCCAACATTCCCCATGGGAATGTAAAGGTTATTTTTTCTTAGTCATCAGGAGCTATTTGTATTTTGTTGTAACCACTAAAACCATCTAGAGAAGAAAAATATTTCTTCCCATCTAAGTTGTCAAGATCTTGATCTATAAATGGTAAGGGATAGTGGTCCTTCTTAGTGGCTGAGTTGAGCTCCCTATAATCCACACAGACTCTCCATTTTCCTTCCTTCTTGGGTACAATAACCAAGGGTGAGATCTATTGGCTATCTGAGATGGGCTAGATAAAACCAACACTTAATAGCTTCTATAGTTCATTCTTAACTATATTCCTCAAAATAGGGTTGACTCTCCTTTGGGTTTGTTGGATAAATTTGAAGTTAGGACTGATATAGATGTGAGTGCATAGCATATGATCCAATCCTTTCATGTCCATGTAGTCCCAAATAAATTCTTCTTGATTCTCTTGCAGTAACTACAACACACTTTTCTGATAGGAAGGTGATAGGGCAGCGCTAACATTTAGCTCTCTTCCTAGACCAACTTCTATCTTGATTACCTTATCTTCCATGAACAACTAGGCAACTAGGAAAGAGTCCACCTCATGAGGTAATAAAGTGTGAAGGGATCGGGAGGTTTCTAAATGCTGAGGTGTGTTCCAAGGTGGTAATATGGTTTCTAGGATACATTCAGCTTGAGGACACACTTGAGACTCTACTCGATACTCATTCATAATAATGGATGGAATTATCTCATCTTCTTCCCTTAAGGCTAAAAATGACTCCTAACCTATCATCATTAGATGATGGATTGAATTGACTTCTAGATCATCATCACCCAAGTCTGGCTAGAGTACTTGATCATCTTGCAACAATGACTAAGAAAGGGAGTATAAATTTAGGTTCTTAGTATTGATACCATTTGATATTGTCATCTTCCCAGACCAAAAAGCTATATAGGCATCTATAGTAGGTAACCATGGTCATCCTAGATTTAATGGATACCCACTCGTGTTAGCCTTTAGGGAAAGGAAAAAAAAGTCTATTGGATACTCCCAAGAGTTAAAGGTGACTATAACATCTTCTATCATCCCATCTAGCTTAATAGTAGAACTATTAGCAAGCTAAAGTATGGTTGGCATTTCCCAGAGACCAATGATACACGATTGAGACAATACCTCCTTTTTTATGACATTTATAGACTCTCCTAGATCATCTAAAGCATTGTGAACTTGCATCCCATGAATGGTGATAGTAACCATAGGACTTCTAGGGTCAAAATATTTGGGCATGATTAATTTCTCCAATATTAGATCAAACAATTGTCCTAAGACATGAATAGTTTTTGGATTCTTCTTCTTTCTTCTTGGTTGCTTGATGCATGCTTCCTTGATGATTTTAGTATAGACAAGAATTTCCTTAATAGCATCAAGTAATGGCATTTTTACTGATTAAGAAAATCAATTACTGCTTGGTTTTCTATAGGCTGACCTTGTTCCATCAACCTATGAGGAAATTGAAGCTCTTTGGCTATAGGAGAGGTTTTCTTAACTGATACATCCACTTATTCAATTGGGGAATCTTCAACTTTAGTTATGATAGGTTTTTGGGGTGAAGAAAGAGTAGTTTCTAACCTTAATTGGATACCATTCAAGGAAATAGCATAGCTTTGTTGTTGTGTTGGTTGTTTGGTATTGTTGGGATTAGGATTAGGATAAATTGGAAATTGAGTCTTCTTAGGATGAGTATTAGTGGTTGTAGGAGGAGACATTGGAGCCTACTACTAAGGTGGTGGCATTAAAGCTTTCTGACTATGTTCATTATTCCAATTTTGGGGTTGCTACCAACTTGTTGAGTTTACTACCAACCCTACTGAGGTTTCTGCCAACCCTGCTAAGGTTGTTGCCAATTACTGTTCCCACTAAAACTAGTGTTCTAAGAATATTTCCATTTATTGTTACTATTATAATTTTGAAGAGGATGTTTTGGCATACATTTTCTTTGAGCCCATGGCCTTTGTTGAGCAATGTAGAGCACTTCTCCATTTTCATCAATGGCTTTGAACCTAGTAGGTATTGGATGTGACTCTAGGCTTGCAACATACTTGCATCTATAGTTCTTTTTCGTCTCCCTACAATGTGGATAGTATTTATTTTACATGGTATCAACTTCATCCTTTTTCCTTCTTACCTCCATGGCATCCATTTGAGTGGCTACATCATTAATGATGTCTTGCTTGAAATTTGATAGTAGGTTGGATAACTCCATCTTAGATACCCCTAAACCACCATTGGACTTATACGGTAGGTCTCTAAGTCCCCTACCTTTCTTTGTAGTATCCCTATAATAATTAAGACATATGCTCTATATATCAGTCCAATTTTTCTGAGTGATATCTCCTCTTGCCATAAGATCTAAGGCCTCAATACATTCATCATTCACAAATTTCAGAAAAAGATGTCTCTTTGACTCCCCATTTAGCTGGTGTTGTGTGTTACGTTGCAAGTTGAAGATAAATCTTGAAACATAATCCTCTAGAGAATCATCTTCCTTTTGGAAAATTTTGAAAATGTCACCCCTTTTCAAATCTTGATCCCTACAATAGTTCTTATATTTTGCAAGAAATAAATTACTCATTGCAGGCCAATATGCTACACCATTGGCACAAAACCCCATAAACCATCTTAAAGAAACTTCCTTTAGAGTGGATGGAAATAAGTTCAGCTTGTGGCCATTAGTTGTATAGTCATAACTTCTACAAAGGATGGCAAACTCAAAGAGGAAAATTTCAAGATCTTTAGTAATTAGGTTGTAGAACTTGGGAAGTCCTATAGAGGGTATGTTCTTCATATTTTGATTTCCTTATTGAGGAGGGATAGGAAAATGAAATGTAGGCTACTATGACTAAGCCATTCTTGTAGGACCTCGTGGTGTTGGTGCTTGACAGATAACAAGGGCAAGTGGGTTGTCTTGGTATTCAAGTTCAACAAAAAGTTCATTCAAATTCAAGGATTTGTTAGAGGATGAGGGTACTCATTCTTGAGAAACCAAAAATGGATTTTCAAAAGGTTCTTCTTCTGCTTCATTCTCACCATGAGGTACTTTAGGTTCAAGATTAAAAATATTGAATGGTTTCCCTTGATAATCATTAGGAATAAATTTCCCAAGGAGGTCTCTCCTTCTATGGATAAAATTCTTTTAAGACTAAGCTCTAGAATATTAAAACTGGAAATGCAACTATGAAGAGAAGTTTAAATTAACACCATCCCCAACAATGACACCAAAAATGTTTGGCCAAATAATGGTATCATAAATGTTATAGCAATGAATTGCTTATTTAGGATTGGACATCCTAATTAATTTCTACAAGAATTATTTAGTCTCATGTAATTATCGACCAAGGACGTAAACTTGAAATGGCATTGACAAAGTATATGCTTTAAACTCTCTCAATCTAAGACTAATCTATAGAATTCAAATGATTGATCTAAAGGGAGACTAAGCTAGAACCAATAAATGAAATTACAATACTAAAGCATGTAATCATGGTTATGAATTACTCTAACCACCTATGATGCCAGAATGGTTCACTAATTTTGTTATCAATGGCTACAGGAGCAACATAGTTCTAATAAACAAGGAATTGAATTCTATTCTAACATAATAGTTCACTCACTAAGTGGGGCCCCTTGGATGAGTGAACAAAAGATACAATCAAGCTAAGAGATAGAAACTTGAACTGTGTATTATATTCATTCATATAGAAAGATTACATTTTAACTAAAAAATATTATTACGACAGTGCTCTCATGAAAATCAACTCATCTACTTCTTCAATGCAAACTAGCTTCCTTCAAAGTTACAATAATCATTATTTAAGGGAAACTACAACTACCTCCTAATTATAAGATCACTCCATTCATGAGGATCAATTACAAGCTCATAATGTTCAAAATAGAAACAACATTGACTATGAATTCATCTTCTAGGAATATAGCAAGTTGTGGAAGCTACATGTTAGTGCACTACATGCAACAAAATGTAATGAATGACTAGCTCCTCTTGCCTAAGGCCAACTTTGACTTCTGCAGTGTTGAAATGTTGGTCTTCAAATACTCGTATTCAATATTTGGAAAATAATCAATGCACACACCATCTCCATATACATATATATTTCATCATCAATATTAGATAAAATGTGTAAAGTTCTAATTACTACTCTCACAAATCCTATGACTACATGAGGTAAACTACCCAAACATAACAAAGATGGTTGAAACATTTATCAACATGTATAACTACTTCATCATATCATTTATGTCCATGAATTCAAGAAAACATAACATCTTTAATTATTCATATCCTTCATGTTTTCACATTTATATAACATATACATAATAAAAACATAAGTTCATCTCCTAAAAACCATAAAGCCATAATTGTTTGCAAGATACATGTTTGAAAACAAGATTAAAAAGATCTTATAAAGATGGCCTTTCGGAGCCTCATCAATGCTGCACATGAATAACCCTTTGGACAAAACTCCTAATAGTTTACAAAGTATGCTGACACAACAAAAACTTACGGATAATTAATAAAAATTGGGCCCCTTTATTAAATGATTAAAGGTCCAAATAATATTTTTTAACTTTTGGGACCATTAATTATTTAAAGTATTTTATTAAAATTGAGGACATTGCACACTTATATTTATATATAATATAAACATTTATATATATTATAGTCCTCCATTTATCTATTTCAATTGAGAGTACATATTCATTAGTTAAAGAAAATTTTCTCTGACAAGTACTATCTATTCAATTAGAAACAAGACTCTAGTTGTCATGGTGTAAAGAATTAACACCTCAACATAAATATTGATATCAAGCATTTCAAAGTTTGCACACACACATATATCAATAAATCAAATAAATTTGATCATTAAATTTAACAAAAATATTGAGAAACTATTTATTTTATTTTTAATAAAAAATAATCTTAAATTTAGTACATAGAGTTATGAATTTATTATTATAACTTATTTTTTAAAAATGTGAAGGTATTATCATTGCATTTATATAATTGTTTTCTAATTAATAAAAAAAATTGCAATGATTATTTAAATTAATTAAAAAAAGAATATATATATATATATATATATATATTGCTAAAAGAATAATTAAATTAAAAATAAATAAACTTGTTATTTTATACAATATTATTATTTATTTTAAATTTCAAATTATTTAATTAAAAATATATGTAGTTTGATTATTTTAATGAATAAAAAATAGATAAGAAGTGTTTTTTTCAAATAAAATTAGAAAAGAGTAATGTTGAACATTGTTTTCTTACAAATTTTCCAACCACCACGAAATGATTGAACAACTTTTTAAATGTCATTTTGTGACTTTTAAAGTAATTTCATGACAAATTTATGAAAAAAGTACAATGGCCATCCCACATAAAAAGCCTATTAGCTAATTGTCATTAATATTTATGGTATATATTGTGCTTTACTTTACATTGGAGTTTGTTTGTTTGATAGAGGATTTTAAATAATAAAGTAGTTGAAAACAAACTAAACCAACATTGTAATATGTAACATATGTAATGCCCCACCCAGATATCATTGGAACAAGGATGAAATACAAGCCAAGATATTTTTTTTTTAAACAAGTGTAAGTGCACAAGATGACAATATACACGGATTGGAAGATCGCAACAAAAGACTCAACCATGATCCTGGAAACCAACAAATCTCTTGATGCCACTACCCAAACTGACACAACACATAATAGGGAACCAAAGCCAAAATGACAACAAAACACAAAATCTAAAATCTATCAAAGCATGGTAATTTAAGGCATCCCAAAGGGTACTAGAAACTTTGAAAATTGATCCCCAAAAACTGAGGGAAACACACCTTGTTTTTCATGTGAGGCCAATAGTCTAATAGATTCTCACGCAAGGAAGTGTACCATTATGCTTAAGGAAGTGTACTCTTGCAAGAGGAAGTGCACTACTACATGTGAAGATGCACTTGCCTCAGCCCCAAAACTAGTGTAGGATCTCGTGCAAGGATGTGTCCCATGCCATGGGTGAAACCCCAAAACACCATGTGAGGATCCTACTTTCTCATGCAAAAAAGTAAGATTTCATGCAAGGAAACATAATTTTACACAAGGATTTGCATCAGCATGCCAAAAACAAAAGGGACAAAAACTAAGAAAATGAAATCCTCCACACCGGGGAGTACTAGATCCACACTTCGAGGCATAACGCTCGAATATAATACTGAAAGATGAAAAGTTGGAAATAGCATCTAAACATCTAATCAGATAATGAAAGAAAAGAACATAATGGAAACATTCCAGAGTACTAAAAGCAACATCATAGTAACTGGAAATAACATCGCAAAGTGTAGTAAAAAAAACTAAATGCACGGTTCCTCCCAACCATCAATAGCATCATAAGACCATCATGGGTCCTAGCCATCCCTCACGAATAACATCCCAAGCCACCAATCAGATCATTGATACTATCATAATAGGGACATCACTACTAAAACATGCTACAATATAAGCATAAGGAAATCTAACATGCTAGTGGATAGCATAAGGTAATCCTACAAAGTAGATAACATCTCCTATCACATGCTAATCATCAAAATAAGGAAATGTATCAATAAATAACATCATCTAAACATGATATACAAGCATTCCAATGATAGCATAAATCACAAAAAAGCATACTCCAAAAGCTGAAGTACCAAGCAAAAACATCTAGCAATGGTCATGTTAGAACAAAAGATTGTCTCTATACACCGATCCCTAGTAGTGGCTAAAAGAATCCATGGCTAACACACATGCCAGGCAGTATGATGATTGAAACCAAGACATAGAAAATGCAAAACTATAGATCCTAGTTAGACACTCAATGGGCTACTAAGTAGGGGCTAACATCGTGGAGAGTTGCTTGGCATTGACAAGCCCAAGCTAGTATTGGCAGCTCAGATTTCCCAATAGAAGGAGCACATCTTAAACCATTTTATCATCTTAAGTTATTTATTACCACCTATTTTTTTTCATTTAGTTATCACTTAATTAAAACTTCCTTCACCAACCCTCTAGGCACAATGATCACCAAGCTGTGAGGTAGAAGCCCCCTCCGTATACTACCCTACCCTGCCCTACTCATGCTCATCCAACAATGAGTGCCCATAGGCATGAAATTTTCCAACCCAACCCCAATGATCTTATTTTTGGAAATACCATAGAATACCAGGAGTCGTAAGTCGCTCAATAAATGTACACACATGTACTCATGTGTTGTGTACCACCACAAAAAAAGATCATAACACAAGGACTGGATGAGAAAACAAAATGGCTAGCATAATGGCTCAAAATCCCAAACCCCCATCCAAAAAATAGGGAAAGCATTCATACTCGACCAACCGAGTAGAACCAGCAAATTGAAACAGAGGGGAACACTAGTTCTCAACCTCATAACATACTACTACAAGAAATAGAAGCTAAAATAGAGAAAAAATAATAAAATGGGAATGCCCTACCTAACAACAAAAGGGGATAAAACTAAAACTTGCACGATAAAATAAAATGCTTGTTGAATCTGTCAAAAAGCATGACAAAGCAAGGTCTACCTGAGCCAAATCCAATGAGACCAACCTCGCGATGATCCCACACTCACAGCTCCCCAAATGAACAAAATTCCAATCCTTCAGAGGAGGATTTGGAAAAAACTCTCCAAATTCTAAAATCCAAAATAGAAAAAATGGGGAATTAAATTCCTCTTTCAACACTTATTCACTTTTTGAGTGAATAGTCAATTAGGGAAATAGCCAACTATAGCAGCTAGACTCTGAATCGATCCAAATGAAAATAAGTTATTCTTCATAATGAGAATTCACCTAAGACAAAGCTGCCAGAAAATAAATCCAAAAAGATTTAAAGCCCAAAAACCCAAAATCATAGAAAATCACTTAACACTTCTACGACAAAGCAAACTTTTAAATGCACAAACATGCTCATTGGTCTAATCACATAATGTAGATGAGTTTGGATTTACTAATCACCCAAAGGTTTTTATTAAAAAAATTTTAAAAACTTGGATACGTCGACCATATAGGGATGACATTGGTAAAATATGAACAACTAAATCACTAACTCCATAGGCCACTACTAGGGATATAAATCTTGCACACTAAAACACATGATCAAGTGCAATTGCACATAATATAATAGTTGAAGCAATTAATGCATTAAATAACTAATTAATCCATTTATGCCACTCACATTTGTAGAAAGCGTAAAGACACATGAATGAAGTAAATAACCATATGTAGCATAAAATCCAACTCATAACATAATCAACAAATATTTCCAATAAACCATATAACCAGATATCATCATAGATCTACTATCATCTCAAAATAGCATCAACATGTAAATATGATAAACTAAACAACATAGTAGTAAGGCATCTATGGTACTGAATTAAGGTATAACATCTGACCCTTAGGTCATCTCAAAGTACAAATAGCAATAAGAGTAACAATTATCTCTCAAATCAAAATAGACAAGGTACAAAGTGCAAACACGAGAGTCACTGTATCCTCCCCTACTAGCATAGGCTTACTCCTAGAAGCCAACAGAAAGATAGGGGTACAATCCCCTCAATCATGTAGCATCTTCCCAAGTCATAGAGGTCTCATAACTCAGGTCCCATTGGACCCTTACCTACTCTATGTCGTGACCTTGCAATGTCAGCCTCTAACGTTGTAAGATATGAATGGGATCCAAAGTAAGTTACATGTCTGTTGCCTACAAAGCATCCCAATCAAGAACATGGGTCACATCTAGAATATACTACCTCAAAATAGAAACATGAAAAATATCATGGATGCGCGATAGGCTAGGTGGAAATGCTAGTAAATAAGCAACAAGACCAATCCTCTCAAGGATCTCAAAAGGTCCAACAAAACATGGTGCCAACTTATGGCCTTTTTCATAATGGATGAGGCTCTTCCTAGGATGCACTCACAAAAACACCCTATCACTAACAAAAAAGTAATGATCCAACCTATGGGCATCTGCATACTTCTTCTACTTGTCCTGAGTAGTAACCAAATGCTCCCTAATGTGAACAACCTACTGCTCCATATCCTAAAGCATCTCTAGACCCAAAAGAACTCAGTCCTCTAAGAAATCCCAACTCAAAGGAGTATGGCATGGTCTACTATACAAGGCCTAAAAAGGTGACATGCCAAGAGAACTATGATACTTGTTGTTGTATGAAAACTCAAAAAGGTACAAATAGTCCTCCCACTTCACCTACCTATCCATAACATACATGTGAAGCATATCCTCAAGAACCTAATTAACTCTCTTAGTTTAACCATCAATCTTTGGGTGATAAGCCAAACTAAAATTTAGCTATGCACCCAAAGCATGATGGAGAGACATCCACAGTGTAGAAGTATGTTAGTTTATGGTGACTGATCAGGAAAGTACTGTACATACTTCATAAATTCTTTGAGATTCAAGGGAGTGCCTCAAAAAAAATTTGGGGTTGTGGCCGATGTATGGTCGACATGTTGTAACCCTAAAGCGGCATACAAATACTTGTATAAAAGGGCTTAGGGTTAGGGATTTTTTCATTGTGGTAATGCAAAAATTAGTTCTTGTGGTAGCATTGAGCTGTAAGGGATTATGGATTGTAATTAGGTTGTAATCACTAGATAATAATAATATCGGACTTGCTATTTGGTAGACCTAGCCCAGGGATTGGGTGAACCACGTTAAATCTTGGGGCCTTGTGTTCTTTTCTATATGATCTATTATTTTCTGTTATTGATTATATTTGCATGTAATTGTTATTTCTTTTTGTGGTTTAATCCTAACAAAGTAGACACTAGATCTATATCTAAAATAATCTGACAAGGAATCCCATGCAAATGAACAATATCTGCCAAGAAAACATGCACTACAAAAGAAGCTATGTAGGATGCTCTCATGGGTGAATAATGTGCTACCTTGGACAACTTGCCCGCTATCATCATGATACAATCATGTCTCTGCGATAACATAGGAAACCCTATGATAAAATTAATAGATATCATATCCCACTTCCACTCTAGAATGGTATGTGGCTACAAAAGACCCACTAGATGTTGATGCTCTACCTTCACTCTCTGGCACTCAAGACATCTAGCAACAAAATCAGCAACATCACATCTCATCCCTGACCAAAAGTACAATTGTTTGAGATCAGCATGCATCTTCTTGATGCTAGGATGTGTGGAATATAGTGCATGATGCACTTCCAACAAAACCAAGGTACAAAGATCAATCGACATGGGTACATAGATATGCCCCATGTGATGTAGTAGTCCATTGGAATCAACCACATAACCTGAAAATATCCCCTCAAGGGTACATCTAGACTCGATCTCTGCCCTCACCTCCTGATACCAAGTGTCACTAGGCAAACCCTCTAAGATACAACCTCTCAAATCCACTCCTAATGACATCACTAATACCTCATGTCACCTCCTACTCAAAGAATTTGCAGTAAAATTCTCTTTCCCTTTAATGTAATGAAAATCAAAGTCATACTCGCATAGTAACTCCATCCAACAATGTTGTTGTGCATTTAGGCTATGTTGAGTAAAGATATACTACAAGCTCCTATGATTGCTATGCAATTCAAACCTATGTCCCAAAAGAAAATGGCTCCAATGGACAAGGGCATGCACTATGGCCACAAGTTCCAAATCATGAATGGGGTAGTTAAGCTCATGGTCCTTGAGTTTCCTAGACTCATATGTAATTATGTGACCATCCTGCATCAACACCGCACCCATGCCTTCCAACAAAGCATCTATGCAAACCATGAAATCACCTATAGGATTAGGCACTGTAAAGACTGGTGCATAGGTCAAACACTCCTTAAGAGCATTAAATGTTTCCTTGCACAAGTTTGATTAAACATACTTCTTCCCTTTCCTTTGAAGAGAAGTGATGGGATGAGCTACTCATGAGAAATCATTCACGAAGTGATGGTAGTAACCCACCAATCCCATGAAACTAAAAACTTCAAAGACATTAGTGGGTACCAACCAATCCATGATAGCATGAATCTTCTCTAGATCCACTACAATTTCATCACCATTGATGATGTGTCCCAAATACTTTACCTTTGACTGAAAGAACCCACATTTACTCAAGTTGCCATACAACTGATGGTCTCTCAAGCATTGCAATACCTAATGTAAATGGACTTTGCACTCCTCTATAGTCTTCAAATAGATCAATATGTCATCCAAGAATACAATGGCACACTGATCAAGGTAAGTGTGAAATACATCATTCATCAAACTCATAAATATTGATGGCATATTGGTTAACCCAAAGGGCACAACCATGAACTCATAATGCCCATACCATGTAAGAAAAGTTGTTCGATGAATATCAACCTCCTGGATATGAAGCTAATGGTAACCTTACTTAAGGTCAATCTTTGAGAACACTCGTGCTCCTTTCATCAGATTGAACAAGTCATCTATCCTCAGCAAAGGATAGCAATTCTTCACCATCAACTTATTCAACTATCGATAGTCAATGTACAAATGAAAAGATCTATCTTTCTTCATGAAGATGATTGGTGCACCCCATGGCGATACACTAGGATGAATATGGCTCTTGGCCAACAATTCCTCCAACTACAATCTAAGCTAACTCAACTTATGAGTAGTCATGTGGTAAGGAGCTCATGAAATTGGCTCCGCTCTTGGTACAAGATCAATCTGAAAATCAATGTCACACTACGGTGGCATACCTACAATCTCATTAGGAAACACATCAAAAAACTCATGAAGGAGTGGGTGATCATCAAGTGTCACTGTATGGCTCTTGTCTTCCTTGAGATCACTAAGAGACATGAGAAACAACTGGCAACCTTTCTACACACTCTACTTCAATTGATTTGCTAAGATCATACAAAGTGAGACTGGCCTCGGGACTCCCAAAAGTTCCACCTGTCCACCTGTGTCATCAACACACTATAACATCTTACAATGACAATCTATATTCACCTAATGGGTGGCTAACCAATCCATTCCCAACACAATATCATATGATCCCAGAGGTAGAATGCATAGATCCATTGTGGTGGTGAAGGTCAACCATTGACCAATGAGTCAACAACCACCTTGGAACCTGTGGCTAACTCAACCTACCACCTATTAACCTAATGCATTACTACTAGCCCACATTGCTAAACAAGAGATGGTAAAATGAAAGAATCTTAAGCACAAGAGTCAAACAAAAATATAGTTGAAATACCATGCAACATACCTGTAGCCTCGACTACCGTACCTTTATGCTCTGGTTGATAGTTGTCAATCATTGCAAAGACTTTGTGATTCCTACCAGTATCTCCAACAATAGGCTTAGATCTCACTGTGCCCTTACCAAGTCTTGAAGATGGTTTGATGGAGCACTCAAAATATTTATCACTAGGTTGGCCACAAGAGTAACAGTTTCTTGTAAATTTGGGACTTGTCCCATGACCACCCTAGGTAACACCAGGATTAGGTGCACTACCCCTGCTAGAATTCTAATAAACACTCTGAGGGGGTTAATCCTATTGAGACTGATGTCCTTGGTTCTAGTTATCTCCTTTCTTACCTAAGGTACTAGAATCCTATCCACCTTTGGCCCAAAACCTCTTCTTATTCCTACAATGAAGACCACCCTGAGTGGGTGTCGACTAAGCTTGGCCCTTTCCTGAGGACTGGTGAATTGATTATCCTGCCCAGAGTTTCAAGTACTTTGGTTCTGAGAACAAGATTTATCATGGTACCCCTTAGCCACATTTCTCTCTATGATCCTTGTCTTCTCAACAACAAGAGCAAGTGTCCTTGGCTGATGAGCATAGACATCTCTGATGATGGAGTTTCTGAGGCCTCTGATAAAATGTTGAGTGGTGAGTGCCTCATAATGTTTGTAGCTCAAATACTATTTCAACCCAAGGAACTTCTTCTCATACTAATCAACTATCAGAAAGACCTATTCAAGATCATGGAATTCATCAATGTGAGCTTCATAATATTGCAGTGATATAAACTTCTCTCTGAATCTTTCATTGAAGATCTCCTAGGTGAGATCTATGACATTTATACCAAGCCTTTCACTCTTTGAATCCCACTAGATGGAACCATCTTCCCTAAGCTACATGATTACACAACGGTCCTTCACATTGCTCCCATAAGGTAGTAGAGAGAAACAATGTCCCATATCAAGCAACCAGGTCTTAGCCTTGAGTGCAGTTCCCTGGCCATCAAACTCTAGTGGTTTGGACCTTTGAAGTTCCCACATCATGTCAATCTGAGTGAGATCATAATCATCCTAACCACAGCCTCTCCAATGGTGCCTTCTTCCACTGGGTGGTGTTGGAGAATGTTCACATTCACACTCTTCCTCCCTATGCTTCAACTGATGGGAATCTCCATGATGAGATCCCTCTTCCCAATCATGATCATGTTGGTGCTCCTCTACACAAGGGCATAACCAAGCAAGAATCTCCTAGAGCACTAGCATCAATGCCCCCATGATGTTCTAATTAGCATTATTACCCTATTCTCCCTCTCCTTCTTGATGTTCCTCTTCATGGTGTTCATGTCCACAGTTACCACTACGGGTACCACCATAGCCACTAGATCTACATGTAGGAAGCATCACTATGGAAACAAAAAGATAATGTCAGAATAATCAAATCACACACATAAGAGTCAAAAGCATGAACACACAAGATATTGAAATAACAACATAATATAATAATACACAACAAAAAACAAAACCATAGTTGAAGCATAACACAAAGATCCCAATGTTGCAACATGGGCTCTGATACCAGATGTAATGCCCCACTCGGAGATCCTTTGAACAAGGATGAAATACAAGCCAAGATTTTATTTTTTGAAACAAGTGTAAGTGTACAAGATGACAACATACATAGATCAAAAGATCACACTAAAAGACTTAGCCACCATCCTAACAACCAATAAATCTCCTAACACCACTACCCAAATTTACACAACACATAATAGGGAACTAACACCAAAATGACAACAAAACACAAAATCTAAAATCTATCAGAGGATGGTAATTTAAGGCATCCCAAAGGATACTAAAAACTCCAAAAATTGATCCCCAAAAATTGAGGGAAACACCCCCTATTTTTCATGCAAGGCCAACAGTCTAAAAAATTCTCATGCAAGGAAGTACATTCTCATGTGAGGAAGTGTACCACTATGTGCGAGGAAGTACACTCTTGCATGAGTAAGTACACCACTACACAAAAGGATGCACTTGCCTCAGGCCCAAAACTAGTGTGGGATTTTGCACAAGGATGTGCCCCATGCTGTGTGAGAAACCCCAGAACACCGCACAAGAATCCTATTTTATCATGCGAGAAAATAAGATTTCGTGCAAGGATTTGCATCAGCACACCAAAAAAAAAAGGGACAAAAACTAAGAAAATGAAATCCTCCACATCAAGGAGTACCAAATCCACACTTCAAAGCATAATGCTCGAATATAATACAGAAAGATAGAAAGTTGGAAACAACATTTAAACATCTAATCAAATAATGAAGGAAAAGAACAAAAGGGAAACACTGTAAAGTATTGAAAGCAACATTGTAGTAAGTAGAAATAACATTGCAAAGTGCAGTAAAACAAACTAAATGTGTGGTTCCTCCCAACCATCAATAGCATCATAAGACCATCGTGGGTCCTAGCCATCCCCCACACGTAACATCCCAAGTCACTGATCAGATCGTCAGTACTATCATAATAGGCATGTCACTACTAAAACATGCTACAACATAAGCATAATTAAATCTAACATGCTAGTGGAGAGCATAAGATAATCCTACAAAGTAGATAACATCTCCTATCACATGCTAATAATCAAAATAAGGAAATGCATCAATAAATAACATCATCTAAACATGATATACACGCATTCCAATGACAACATAAATCACAAGAAAGCATACTCCGAAACTCGAAGTACCAAGTGACAACATCCAACAATAGTTGTGCTAGAACAAAAGACTATCTCTGTACACGGGTCCCTAGCAATGGTGAAGGTAGCTATGCCTCCCAGCCATGTGGCACCCGTAGGTCCACACATGCAATGCTGATGGAGATAATGATCCAACCATAAACACACACAAAACAAACATCCATGGCTAACATACAGGCCAAGTAGTATGATGATTGAAACCAAGACATAGACAATGCAAAACTATAGGTCCTGGTTAGACACTCAATGGGCTAATAAGTAGGGGCTAACATCATGGAGAGTTGCTTGGCATCAACAAGCCCAAGCTAGTATTGGCAGCTCAGACTTCCCAATGGAAGGAGCACATCCTGAACCATTTTATTATCTTAAGTTATTTATTACCAACTAGTATTTTCATTTAGTTGTCACTTAATTAAAACTTCCTTTGCCAAACCTCTGGGCACAATAATTACCAAGCTGTGAGGTAGAAGCCCCCTCCATTTGCTACCCTACACTTACCATGCTCATCCAACAATGACTACTCGTACGCATGCAATTTCCCAACCCAACCCCAATGATCTTATTTCTGGAAATGCCACAGAATACCAAGACTTGCAAGTCGCTCAATAAATGTATGTGCACGTACTTGTGTGTGGCATACCACCGTCATGAAGATTATAACACAAGGACTGGATGAGAAATTAAAATAGAAAGTCACTCAACCGATAATAGACTTGCGAGAATGGATGCAACATGCATCCCAA
This sequence comes from Cupressus sempervirens, assembly GCA_028749045.1. Taxonomy (NCBI): domain Eukaryota; kingdom Viridiplantae; phylum Streptophyta; class Pinopsida; order Cupressales; family Cupressaceae; genus Cupressus; species Cupressus sempervirens. The sequence goes on along the minus strand of CM053791.1, from coordinate 706,345,416 downwards.
TGCAACATAAAAATGAAATAGTTGCTTGACTAATATCCAAAAAAATCACCCAGGTCCACAAACCACATTGTGTCAAGAAAACTTGAGAAAATAGGGCAACACACAAAATGAGGTAAAAACCCCAAAATTTGGAGAAATTCTAAAATTAAAACCCATTTGGCCTTTGGGCTCAAAATCCCTAAAAATCCAAAAATAAAATAATTTGGACACTGTATGCAAAAATGACTAGCATAATGACTCACAATCCCAAACCTCCATCCCAAAAATAGGGAAAACGGTCATACCCAACCAATCGGGCATAATCAACAAATAGAAATGGAGGGGAACACTAGTTCTCAAGCTCCTAACATACTGCTACAAGAAAAAAAAAGCTAAAATGGAGTGAAAACAATAAAATGGGAAAGCCTTACCTGACAGCAAAAGGGGCAGAAACTAAAACTCACACAATAAAATAAAATGCCCCCCCAAATCTATCAAAAATCATGGAAAAGCAAGGTCTACCCAAGCCAAATCCAATGAGACCAACCTCATGAAGATCCCACGCTCACAACTCCCCAAATGAACAAAAATCCAATCCTTTAGAGTAAGATTTGTAAAAGCTCAACAAATTCTAAAATCCAAAATAGAAAAAGTGAGGAATTAAATTCCTCTTTCAATGCTTATTCACTTTTTGAGTGAATAGTTGATTAGGGCAAATAGTCAACTATAGCAGCTAAACTCTGAATCAACCAAAATGAAAATAAGTTATTCTCCATAACAGGAATTCACCTATGGAAAAGTTGCTAGAAAATAAATCCAAAAAGATTTAAAGCCTAAAAACCTAAAATCATAGAAAATCACTTGACACTTTCGTGACAGAGTGAACCTCCAAATGCACAAACACGCTCACTAGTCTAATCACATAATGTAGATGAGTTTAGATTTACTAATCACCAAAAGGTTTAATTTAAAACAATTAAAATAAGGATACATCGACCATATAGGGATGACATTGGTAAAATATGAACAACTGAATCACTAACTCCATAGGCTACTATCAGGAATATAAATCCTGCACACTAAAACACACGATCAAGCGCAGTTGCATATAATATAATAGCCGAACAATTAATGCATTAAATAACTAATTAATCCTTTTACACCACTCACATTCACAAAAAATGTAAAGATACATGAATGAAGTAAATAACCATAGCATAAAATCCAACTCATAATAGAATCAACAAATATGTGCAATAAACCATATAACTAGATATCATCATAGATCTATTGTCATCTCAAAATAGCATCAACATGCAAATATGATAAACTGAATAGTATATTAGTAAGGCATCTATGGTACTAAATCAAAGTATAACATTCAACCCTCAGCTCATCTCAAAGTGCCAATAATAATAATAAGTATCTCTCAAATCTAAATAGACAAGGTACAAACTACAAACATGAGAGGCAGTACAACATACGTTGGTATTTATGCAATAGAGTATATGTAATTGGTTCTCTCATTCTATATATAGTGATTCTTGTTAGAATATGCAGTTTCTTTGTTAAACTATGTTCATGAATAGTGATGGATTCAATTGTATTATTGTGCTAAATTATTGTGCGATCTTAGTATTTTTTAGTTTGTTATGAATAAACACATTACTTCTATAGTGACAAATTAGGGAAGAGAAATTCTATGGTACATTCATAGAATTTTGTCTTTTGTGCATGAACATCATTGGTGGTCACATGATTTGATGAATTGTGAAAATCATTCAATCTTAAAAAGTTCCATCCATAATTGCATCATTGAAGTTATAATTGTGTTACTTCAAATCTTGTTAGTTTTCTACCATTCCCTTCAAATATTTAACTCATATATGCATTGTTGTTGTGGGCTATGTCCATTTAGGAATTTTTTTTATAGTAATTTTCTTACAATTATTGTTACCTTATCTCTTTTTTTAAATTTATTTAAAAATATGGTTAAATTAGTCATTAATATTAGTTGTACATTAATAATTGCATTCATTAAAATTTAGGAAACTACAAACCAAATTATTCCTCCAATTACTTTTTTAGTTTTACAAAATTACAGATTGATCTTACTAAACCAACAAAGGCCTCTTTATGAACAAAAGCATTAGTCTTCAACTGCATTATCTAGGTGGTTGAAAAATAGCCTCCCAAACACTTGGATTTGGTTATTCTGTCATATTTTAAAGATATAAATTCACAATGATTTATATCGTTGTCAACATATAACAATGCTGCTCAACATGAATAAGTCATTCTAGTCCAATATTATGATCTAGAGAGTTTGTTTCCCCATTTTTTGAGATACATACCCCATGGTTGGATTTTTACTTTAAAGGTCCATTTGTCCATTTGGTTATCCTTCGATATCTTGTCAATATTTTTGTATTCTTTCAAAATCCTTAACAAAACATTTAAAACAATTGTATGATCACTCATAGAAATATATTAATTTTCCTTTCTATAATTCTATACTACTATTTCTATGAACACTTTCAATCACTTCTACATTATAACACACTACTACATTATTCCCCATTTGTCATATCCTTCTAATTACACTATGAAAATCCATGGTTAGAAATACACTCAGAAGGAATATCACCAATTACAAATATTTTAAGCCATAAGGCAAGATGAGAAATGCATATGAAATACTAAGGCACTAACCCCATGATAAGGAACCAACCATCAGGAAAATGAAAAAGAATTTGATCACCAATTACAAATATTTTAGGCCATAAGCCAAGATGAGAAATGCATATGAAATACTAAGGCACTAATGCCATGATAAAGAACCAACCATAGGGAAGATGCAAAAGAACTTGTAAATAACATAAAGGAGTAATTCCTTTAGGTAAAGGTACAAGTTTATAAAAGTTAACAAAAGAGTCATCAAATTCTAGAAGGAATAAAAGTTATTGAACTAAAAAGATGTAGGATCTCCTAATCAACCACTTGACACAGTGCAAGGCAGGAGAATCCCCAAAGGAGATGTCCTAGCCCCCAAAAATTAACCATGCAGTGGAAACACAACAAGAAGAAGCAATAATGCAAGATCTAATACAAAATCACAATAGTATATTCATAAAATATAATTGATTACATGCAATGTGTTGGGTTGTAAGGCCTTCCAGGTTACGACCAAATACAAAGCAAGTAATAGTTATGCAAGATCCCTCAAGATCCAATCCCAAACCCTAGCTAGTCTAGATTCACACTCTAGTAGAAACCTCCAAGGAAGATCTCAACTTGTGCTCGCAAGATGACCAAGAAATCTCCTTGTTTTCCAAGCCGCAACTACTAGCTCTTCTCCAAATTCACTCTTCAAGCTCCTCCTCTTCTCCATGATGGATGAATAATGATGAAAGACTTTCCCACAACCCCTACTTATACCAATATAAGCCACAAGTCAGCCCAGAACACAAATTAAATATAAATACATAAATTAAATGCCACAAGTCAGCCAACAACAACAATTAAATGCCCAAAATCGATGTCTTATTAAAATTGCAATATCTCCTAGCTTTGAGTGAATTATAAATCGAGCTTTGAATCATAGATAGTACTTTAGGCCCTCTTCAATCCTTGAAATTTTCATCCTCTAACTCATTATGAAAAATTGGATACATAGCTTGCAATAGGCACCAAATTCCTAAGCAAGGTCAAGCTCCTCCCAGACCATGCCGAGCAACCAAAGACCATACCAAGTAACCAAAGACCATGCAGAATCCCAAGATCATGCCAAGAAACCATAGGAAATTATGATTTCCAAGACCATGCTGAGCAACCATAGACCATTCTGAGCAACCAAAGACCATGTCAAGCTCCTAGACCATGCCAAGCTCCAAAAACCATGTCGAGTCCCGTAGACCATGCCGAGCTCCCCGACCATGCCAAGCTCCAAGACCATGCCAAGCTCCCAAAGCATGTTGAGCACCATTCCTTCTTTGACCAAGTACTTGCCCAAGCACCCACCAAAGAAAATATCGAGTCTTCTCCCATGAAATCCAAAGTAGTCACTAAGAAAAAACAAGATGCTCCTGCATTAGACTCCCCAAGTAAATAGAAAAGTGTGTCCCACACTTTGATGCTAAAAGAAAGATCAACAACCACCTTCATCTTCACCAAAGGCTTCCACTTCAATAGGAACAAGAAAACCAACATGCAAATCATCCACATCTATATCACTCTATCAAATACCAAAATCTCATCGATCTAATTAGCATGCCCACTCCCAAGAACAAATTGAACATAAGGCTTTATTAGCAAACCCTCATCCACATTAGCAATTAGTGAATCCACACTAGTAGAAAAAAACTCCATATCAGTAGCAATAAACTTAACATCAAAAAAAACATGTAGATCTCCATCAATACATACCAAACTCACAACCCCAACAATCTCATCACTCACAACAAGATGCTCTACAAAACACACAAATCATCACCAAAAGCAATTGGATCATCCATAACCAAGTGCTCTACAATTTTCATGTTAGATCCAACCAACTAATCATGAAAACCAATCTCTATCCCAACATCAACAAGGTTAGGAATATCTTCAACAACAAACTCTAGCTGCTCTGTAAGTTCTATATCAGACTCCACAATTTGATCAAAAAAACCAAACTCTTCCACCTTGACCTTGTCATGCCATCTTCTTTCATGAACAAGTCTCTTAACTGGCTAGATAACTCTCTTCCAAATCAGTAGACTCCAACTCCACAAACATCAATAAAATTCCTTCCTCACCTCATCCTTACCTCGACCGGCCAAGCTAACTTCAAACTAAGCAAATATCTAAGAAAATTGATTATCCAAGCTAGTTTCAAACCAAGCAAACATCTCAAAAAACCTCCTCTTCACCACATCACGAAGATTCACAATCCTCTAAGAGCCATCTTCCAAGATCTTTGCAAACCCTCTACAACAAATCCTTCCTACGCTCCTTGTGAAAACCTTGAATTGTTTACAAGTTAGATCACAACCTGCCACCTTGCATGAACAATCAAGAACCTCATCACAAGTCTAGGACCATGGATCTACAATCCACAAACTCTCTATGATCATGCCTCAACAAGATCAGTATTCCATCTTTGCATTCATCAATCCATCTGCAAGTCCTTTACAATTGCAAGTCAAAACCATGATCTGCCACCTCTCAACCAAAAACTCTAGGACTCTAGAAAGAAAATTCACCACCAAATCAAGATCAAATCAAATCTACTTCTCCGACCCAAGTCCTGGTGCAAACTACCTCAACTTCGGCAATTTGTCAACATGCTTATGAACAACCTTTGCTTTGATACCACCTGATGCAATGCAAGGTAGGGGAATCCTCAAAGGAGATGTCCTAGCCCTCAACAATTAACCATGCAGCAGAAACACAATAGCAAGAAGCAATAATGCAAGATCTAATACCAAATCACAATAATATATTCAGAAAATATAATTGATTACATGCAATGTATTGGGTTGTAAGGCCTTTCCAGTTATAGCCAAATACAAAGCAAGTAATAGTTCTGCAAGATCCCTCAAGATCCAACCCCAAACCCTAGCTAGTCCATATCCACACTCTAGTAGAAACCTCCAAGGAAGATCTCAACTTGTGCTCACAAGACCACCAAGCAATCTCCTTGCTTTCTAAGCTGCAACTACTAGTTCTTCTCCAAATTTGTTCTTCAAGCTCCTCCTCTTCTCCACGATGGATGAATAATGACTAAAGAATTCCCCACAACCCCTACCTATACCAATCTAAGCCACAAGTTGGCCCAGAATAAAAATTAAATACAAATACATAAATTAAATGCCACAAGTCAGCCAACAACAACAATTAAATGCCCAAAATTGATGTCTTAGTAAAATCATGATATCTCTGAGCTCTGAATGAATTATAACTTGAGCTTCAAACCATAGATAGTACTCTAGGCCCTCTTTCAATCCTTGAAATTTGTGTCCTCTAACTCATTGTAGAAAATTAGATACATGACTTGCAATAGGCACCAAATTCCTAAGCAAGGTCAAGCTCCTCCCAAACCATGCCGAGCAACCATAGAACATGCCAAGTCCTAAGACCATGCCAAGCAACCATAGACCATACCGAACAACCAAAGACCATGTCAAGCTCTTAGACCATGCTGATCTCCAAAGACCATGTTGAGTCCCATAGACCATGTCGAGCTCCTAGACCATGCTAAGTTTCAAGACCATGCTAGGCTCCCAAAGCACGTCGAGCACCATTCCTTCTTCGACTGAGTATTAGTCCAAGCATCCACCAAAGAAACTATCGAGCCTCCTCCCATGAACTCCAAAGTAGTCACCAAGAAAACACAAGATGCTCCTGCATCACTAATACAATAACTTTTTTTGTATTTTAATTTTCCATCATTTTCTCTCATACATTTTCATTACATAGACATCAAATTGAACCCCTCGTGTCCCCCAAAAATCCAAGTGAATCCATACATAAGCTTAAATAAATAAATAAATATTAATAAAATTTTGATTGACCAAATTTATAATTAGGTTGGCCACAATAGACATAATTATTATATACACAAATTTGTCTGTCATAAATGCACACATAAGTGACAAAGAGGGCCTAGATATATCGTGACACATCTCCCACAAGATTTAATCAATGTACAGGTATCACATGATTTAATCAACATAGGAACACATTAACCAATCAGCGCAGAAATGATTTTCGATGCACACAACTCCATGTAGAGCACCAAAAACCATGAAAATATTATTTTAGTATTTTTTCAAACTATTGTTAGAAGCAATAAAGTATAACTTTTCACACCATAGGTTTCCATTTAGGTTTTTTTCTTGAGAGAGGAATATTTTTTATATGAGATACATTTGTAACATGTAAATCTGATTTTTTATACATAGGAGATGTTGCAATAACAAAATATGTTCTCTACTATAAAAACAAAGGTTTCTCTATTCAAAACAGAGTGTGTTGTACATCTAATGAATGAACTTCGTTTTGGTTGTAGTAGTTTTGGGCATGTGCTGAAAGCTTTTTTTTTTGTTAAATTCTTTTTATGTATTTGGTTTCCTATTTTTTAGCCTCTTTTGAATTCCACAATAGTTACAGTGACTGATATGGGAAATAATAGCTTCAAAATAACTTCAAAGGATTAGATTGGGTTGAGAACAAAAGAAAAAAAATGTAAAATAAGTATCTAGGAAGAAGTTAATTTTTTAGTGTGTCTCAAAACCATCATCAAACACTGATAATTGTGATGCATTCATTACTTTAAACTCACTACACTTCCCTGAGGAAGCCCTTCACATGGAAAAATTACAATCATGTACTCCTTATGGAAAACAAAAGGATAAACTCCATATTCAACCAATGGCTTCTCTTGCAAGGAATCATTGGTAGCATCTCCATGAAGTTGAAAAACAATTTGTAAAGCCTGCTCATTTGGAGGGCCACTAGTAGACCCACATTTCCATCAAAATGACCAATAGGTGTTGGTTTGATGATATTTGTGTAGGTATCTTCCTCCAGAATTCATTCCTTCATCTTGGACTAAATACCAAATAAAGTCTGTCTTTGTGGTAAATAATGTTTCCAACCACCTTGTATCTATCATCATGCACTTAACCATCCAACAATATGCATGCAAAAGTACTCTTAGAGTACTCAACTAATAGATGTTCCATCTAATCAGCTGAAACCTAAGAGAGAGAATATATGACATCACTAGGTACCATAGTACATGACAAGACAAATATCAACTCCTAACAAGATGGCATAATTTCTATCTATGATACCACTATAATATTCCCAAGATGATCTTAGTCAAAGGCAATCTTATTCGAAAGGAAATATGAATCCAAAGAGGGTCTCGATCCGAAGGGAAACTCAACTTGAAGGAGAACTTGACACGAAGGAGAACTTGATCTAAATGAGAATTCAGTCTAAGGGAGAACTTGGTCTGAAAGAAACTAGTCCATGAGGAAAAGTACCCAAGGCAAGGTATCCATGGGAGAGCACCCAAGGAAAACTACCTGACGAAAAGACTCGAGGGAAAGTGCCTGACAGATAGTTCTTGAGGGAAAGTGCTCGAGGGAGAGTAGTCGAGGGAGCATAACCGAAGGAAACTCCTTAGGGAAACAATCGAGAGAAAGTACTTGAGGGAAAGTTTCAATCCCATAGTAGTTTTTGAGGAATCTACCAAAGGGAGTGAGCTGGAGATGCAAGGTGAAGATACATTCACCAAATGCACCATATAATAGACAGACACAAAAGCGTATGCTCACACAAAGATGAGCAAGCTATTGCTAAAACTCGAAATATTATATTTGCAAAATAAGGTTGGTGCATTGATTTTCTAGATCCAAGCCAAGAAATATACACACATAATAGGGTGAGGGTTGAATCCCATCAAAAATTCCACTTCCAAAATGGTGAATAGTATAGAATTCCAATAGGAATTTGCAGTACAAGTAATAATCCAAATCACATATCCTTAAAACTCCCTACATGCCGCACATAAATACCCCTTTGGAGAAAAACTCATGATAGTTTACAAAGTATGTCGACACAACAAAAACTTATGCATGATTAATAAAAATTTGTGATCTTTTTTAAATAGTTCAAGGTCCAAATAATAGTATTTACATTTTTAGACTGTTAATTATTTAAAGTATTTTATTAAAATTGAGGACATTACACATTTGTATTTAGATATAATACATACATACATACATACATATATCACAAAACGTCTATATATATTATTAAAAAAATCTACAAAAGGGATCAAGGGCAGTTATATATAATTCAGTAAATCAAATAAATCTTATCATTAAATTTAACAAAAATATTGAGAAACTATTTATTTAATTTTAAAAATAATCTTAAATTTAGTACATAAAATTTTGAATGCATTATTATAATTTTTTATTTTAAAATGTGAAGGTATTATCATTGCATTTATATTATTATTTTCTAAGTAATAAAAAAAATTGTAATGATTATTTAAATTAATTTTAAAAATAGTAAAAAATATTTTTTTGTTTTTATTGTTAAAAGAAAAATTAAATTAAAAAAGAAATAAACTTGTTATTTTATACAATATTTTTATTTATTTTAATTTTAAAAATATTTAATTAAAAATATAATTAGTTTGATTATTTTAATGAATAAAAAATAGATGAGAGGAGATTTTTTCTCAAATAAAATTAGAAAAGAATAATGTTGAGCATTGTTTTCTTAATGTGAACATATTTTCCAACCACCAAAAAATGATTTAACAATTTTTTTAATGTCATTTTGTGACTTTTAAATAAATTTCATGACAAATTTTCCCAAAATAATACAAGGGCCATCCCACATAAAAAGTCTATCCACTAATTATCATTAATATTCATGGTATATATTGTGCTTTACTTTGCAATGGCATTCCTTTGTTTCATAGAGGAGTTTACATAATATAGCGGCTAAAAATAAATTAAACCAATATTGTAATATGTGAAATTAGGTTGGTATTTACACAATAAAGTATATGTAATTGATTCTCTCATTATATATGTAGTGATTCTTGTTAGAATATGCATTTTCTTTGGTAACATATGTTCATGAATAGTGATGGATTCAATTGTCTTATTGTGTTAAATGCTTGTTGTCTTGTGTGCATGTACATCATTGGTGGCTGCATGATTTGATGAATTGTGAAAATCATTCAATCTTACAAAGTTTCATCCATAATTGTGTTAGTGAAGTTAGAGTTGTGCTACTTCAAATCTTGTTATTTTTCTAACATTCCCTTCAAAGGTTTAACTCATTTATGCATTGCCATTGTGGCCTATATCCATTTACGAATTTTGTTTTCAATAATTTTCTTACAATTCTTGTTACCTTATCTTTTTTTTCAAATTTATTTAAAAATATGGTTAAATTAGGCATTAATATTAGTTGCACATTAATAATTGCATTCATTAACATTTAGGAAAACACAAAAAAAAAAAAAATTCCTCTAATTACCTTTTTAGTTTTACAGAATTACAGATTGATCTTACCGAACCAGCAAAGGCCTCCTTATGAACAAAATCCTTAGTCTTCAACTGAGTTATCTAGGTGATTGAAAAATAGCCTCCCAAACCCTTGGATTTGGTTATTCTATCATCTTTCAAAGAGATAACTTCACAATGATTTATGTTGTTTTCAACATATAAAAATGATGATCAACACGAATAAGTCATTCTAGTCTAATATTATGATCTAGAGAGTCTTTTTTCCCCTTTTCTGAGATACATATCCTACAGTTTGATTTTTACTTCAAAATTTCATTTGTCCATTTCCTTATCCTTACATATCTTGTCAATATTTTTGTATTATTTCAAAATCCTTAACAAAAGATTAAACAATTGTATGATCACTCATAGAAATATATTTCCTTTCTATAATTCCATACTACTATAGCTATACACACTTTCAACCACTTCTACATTATAACACATTACTACCTTTTTCTCCATTTCTCATATCCTTCTAATTACACTATGAAAATCCATGGTTAGAAATACACTCAAAATGCATATTGTAATGCCTACCCCTACTTGACCTTTCTAATTTGTTTTGACTAGATTCTTTTAGGCCTAGTTTATTGTTATGTTTTATGATTAGTGGTGTTGGATTATAGGAATGGATTAATTGTATTTCATAGTTAGGTAGTAGATGTGTTAAGTTACTTTAGTACTAGTTATTTCAGTTATCTCATGATTGTTTTGATGATGATTATATATATATAGTGACTTTTAGTTATTTAATGATGTTAGTTAGACGAATGATTTTTATGCAATTTCTATGGATACTTACCCCATACTTGCATGTGTATGGTGTGCATGTATGTTTTCTTTATGTGTGATGTTTGCGATGTGGTTGAGGAAGGGAGTCATAGTCATCTGCTAGTCAGGATCCACACGATGTACCACTTCCTAACATTGTCTATTTAGTTTAGAATATTGTGTTTGTACATGCATGGATTTTATGTAGATTATAGGTACGGGGTATTGAATTCCCTGAATTGCCAGGATGAATGTACCCTATCGCAGTATTTCAATGGCATAAGTGGAGAGATAACTCTTGAGTCCAAATCCTAACCTAAGCCAATTGTCCTAGAAAATAGGACAAGTATCTGAGTTAGTTTCACCTTTTTGAATTCATCAAGTGACATGAATCTGTGACTTTGACTCTGGATTTTGACTTTGTTCTTTGACTTTCATTTGAGTTGTAGTATTTGGTTTTGTGGGTCGACATGATGATTTTCTATTTTAATTAAATCATATTAAAAGATAATTTAATGATTTAATTTAATAGAAATTTTATAAAGAAATTCAATATTTAAATATATTATTAAAATGTCTTGTAATTAACTAGAGAGAGAAAACATAAATTTAATAAAGTTTGTTTTAATTAAATTGCATAAAGCTTATGCATGAAAATTAAAATATAATAAATTAATTAAAAGGAGAAAGGAAATTATTAATTTAGATTGAATAAAGTTATTGCATGAAATTTGTATATAGAAAATTTAATATTTAATTATATTTAATTAATTGAGAAATTAATTAAATAAAAGAATTAAATTTAAAAGATTAAATTAAAGTTCTATTTTTGGCGTACTTATATTTATTTAATTTAATTATTATTATTTAGGAGTTTTCTTTTAATAATAAACTCTAAATAATATTATTAGTTGAGTAATAAATATTATTAGATTAAAAAGAAAATATTAAACTATGTGAATATTTAGTTAATTAAAAACTAATTAAATTTATGCTTTAAATAAAAAAGTCTAAAATTTAGAAGTCTAAATTTAGAAAATTTGTTAAAGAAAGATTAGAATATGATGTTATTTAATTGCATTATTAAATATGTACTTCAGTTTAAAATATTTATTTTAAAAGTCTAATTTAAGGAGTTGAATAAAAATATTAAAAGATTAAAGATTAAATATTATTTTATTATGATTATTTAATTAATAATTATTAGATTAGAGTTGCATTTAAATAATGAACTTTAATATTCTTATTAATTTAAATAATAAACTATGTTTTAAATAGTGTTTGCACTAATTAATAAAGTGGAGGAAAAGAAAATATAAAAGAATACTTTAATTTAAAAGTTCTTTAAATGCGCATGAAAGAATTAAATTTAAAATACTATATTAAAGTTCTAGTTTTGACATATTTATATTTATTAAATTTAATGATAATTATTTAGAAGTTTTATTTTAATAATAAAATCTAAATAATGTTATTAATTGAGTTAATAAATATATTAGTAAAAAAATGTCTCGTGAATTTATTTAAATAAAAGAATGAATATTTAAAGATAAAGTTATGGTTCTAATTGTGGCACAGTTATATTTATTTTATTTAATGATAATTATTTAGGAGTTTTATTTTAATAATAAGCTCTAAATAATATTATTAATTAAATTAATAAATATATTATTATAAATGCTTCAAAAATTAATAAGGGAGGGAAAGCTTTAATTTAATAAAGTTTATTTTAATTAAATTGTATAAAGTGTGTGCATGAAAATTAAAATATAATAATTAAAGACAAAGAGTTTTTGCATGATTGCATGATCAAAGCCCTGATTTGGGGGAAAAAAACTCTTTATTAAGGAAATCAGAGCCCATTTCTAGACACACAAGTTTGGAAGCCAATTTTCGAAAAGAAGGTTTTCGAAGGAAAAGGAAGATTCTTGCATGTTTGTGCATTCATTGTTTTAGCATCAGATCCAGGTAGGACCTTGTGGTAGGATCTTGTGGGTTTGTGTAGTAGTTGCTCGTTCTTCAAATTCATGTCTTCTCTATGTCTGTTGTGTTTCTATTCTCATAATTTCTCTAGGTTGAAACCCTTATTTGAGAAAATTGATTTCCATTATAAAATTGTACATGATTTAATTTAAAAACCATTAGTAAATATTAAAATTTAGGGTTTTCAAAACCTAATAAATTATGAAAGTTACATTTGTATGTACTCTTTTTATGACGTGTGATTTTACCTTTGGGTGTCAAGTTGACTTAGCTTTGACCAATTAGGATGTTTACCAGAGGCTTGGGATTTTTGTTTGTGATTTCACGATGATGCGTTGTATACGATCTTTTATACTCAACCATGATAATGTGTTTCATATGCTCTATGAGGTGTTTTGATCCATTGATTGTTATTTCTTTCTAGTGTTCTTGTGTGAAACTAAGGTGAATGGTGTGACCTATCTAATATAACCTTTAAGTCTTCGATCAGTTATACTTGATTTCTTTTCAGTTGCTTGTATAGGACTGAGGTGCTTGTATGATTTGTTCTTGGTGATGTCATGTTATGACATGGTTTGGTTTATGTATACTTGATTTTGGGATCAGTCCTATTAGGATGATCATTTTGGTGGAATCTGTGATTATGATCATTGATTTTTGGTACTTATCAGTTGCTTGTTTAAGAATTGATGCATAATATGTGGTCTTTTGTGATCTTTTGATTTTACTAAACTTAGGGTAGGTTATCTCTATGTCATGTTGGGAAGTGGCTTGCAATGGAAGCCGAGGCCCTAAAGAGGCCGACGAGTAACCCATTGTAGGTTGTTTAATAAGTGATAATATTTAATTAAATGGGTTGAAAATGAACTAACAAGATATTGGTACTACAGAAAGTCACTAGGGAGCCGGAGGATTAAAAGACTTGCCGGGTAACCTTAGAGTTAACTTGTTAGTATGCCTTGTCAATATGAAAGGATACTAGTGCTGCATAGAGTCACCAGGGGGCTGATGGATTAAAAGACTAGCTAGGTAACCCTAGAGTTGGTTCGTGTGATTACACTTGCCCCCATGCATAACAGATTTTCTACATGTCTGTGTTGCCTTTGGGTTTAGTTGATACTTATGTCTTAGTACCTTTGAGATAGTTTTCTTTCAGGTGATTCCTTGAACTTAGATGTTGGCTTTTGAATTTTGAGTTTGTTATCCATTTGGGACTTGAGTTTATCTGCTTAGTGCGGTGGGAGTGGACCTTTTTGGGTTCCACGAGGTTGGGTGGTAGTACTTTTTCTTATACCATTGAGATTCGACCATTGAATGCCACTGCTGGATGTGTTTGTGTAGATGTTGCATTCTATCTATTTCTATATTTCTATGATGGATGGTTATACTTAGTGTATTGTATTTGATTTCATAGATCTTACAAGATGATGTAATTTATTTCACGATGTATATTATTTTGGTCCTTCATACCCTGTGACCTGTACAGTAGATGATGGTGTATTATGATTATTGCCAAGTGGCATTCGAGATGACTATATATTGTTTAAATAGATTCATACTTGTACATTATTTTTTGATGAGGAGTTATTATATATGGGATTTGGTGTTAATTAAAATTAAATGTGATTCATTGTCATGGGACCCTTGAGAGTTGTAACTTGTTTATGTGTTGTTGATGTATGAGTGTATCTTATTGCTTCTGCTATTATATATATTGTTGTTAAGTTATTATCTTTTAAAAAAAATGTTTGGCAAACTTAGTGAAACCTTAGGTTAATTTCTTTTGGGTCACATGGTGGGACATTACACATATCACTATTGAGGCACTAACCCCATGATAAGGAACCAACTATAGGGAAGATGCAAAAGAACTTTTTTCATATTTTAATTTTCCATAATCTTCTCTCTTAAATTTTCATCACGTAGAGATCAAATTGAAACTCCTCCCCACCCACACAAGCTTAAATAATTACGCCAAAGGTGTTCCCTTGTATGAGATGTGCCAAGCTAATTTGTCCCGTCAACCGTTGCAATCTTTTCATAGCAATAGACAACCATCGAAGTCACTTATGTCATCAAATTGTACATATGATTTCACTATTTTTTTTGTTTTATTTTGTAAATCCACGTCACCACTATCTATGCTTATCCACTCGGCTTTTGGCAATAATTTCTTGCATCCCCTGATTGGAGAATTCAAAGCATTTTGACCTCATCACACCACGTACATGGTATGAACTGCAAGAGATGGTTTTTAGAATGAAAGGCTGAAATTTTAGTGAAGGCAATGGACGACCATGGAAATTGGTTCATCCATTGATTTTCCCTCCTACTTTTTCGCAATACTTAGAATTTCTCACATTGTTTCTTATCCAAATAGCTTATACCATCTCCATTGCTGAGACTTACACATTACGTATGCAAGTGGATGCAATATATTCATGCATCTGGTCCACTATCTCGACAAAGGTTTATGATAGCATTTATAAACTATCATTTTTACAAATATTTGTAAGTGAAATTATGATTATAATATGTCCAAACAAAGATGTCAATAGAATAAAATTTCCATTCTATTTAATCACTCCTTTCGAGAAGACATATTACACATACCCCTCACACCTGGTTGCTATTACAGTTGTACTAGACAAATGATAGAGCATCTAGTGTTAATCAGTGGAAGAGATGATCTTTTGTGTTTGAAGCAAACACTAAAAATCTAAGAAATATGGATTCAAGCTTTTCGCGTGTGCGATTTTGAAGCTGCAACTATTTTTTTTGTGTGCGTACGCAATAGAAGAGTGCTTTTGTTATTGTTAATGTTTCTTAAGGGATTTGAATGGTGGGAATGTCATTGGAGAATTCAAATAGTTGAGGAGAATTTCCTGAGAAGTAGGTAGGGGTTCATTGACGAGGCATGCCCTATAAAGGCTATCTTGAGGACAATGACAATGTTATCTTTAGTTACAACAACCAACCCCATTGGATTGGGCAACCGACAATAAATCTACCTAAGGCCATTTGAGAACATAGTAAATGTAAATACCATCTAGGTGTTGAAATTCAATTGGTGAAATTTATTTGGTAAATGAGACGTATTGGGGGCTTATGAATTAAGTGTATTAGGGTTTCATCTAAAAGTATGAAATTAGAAAATTTAATCATGGCCAACTTCGTCTCATGTGTTGAGGAAGAAGATAAAGGTTTGAGCTACAAAGGCACAAAATAATTGAAGTTTCATTTGAGGGAATATTGGGAAAAGTTTCATAGTTATAAATTTCCATGATTCGATTCTGGCACTATATATATATATTTGTTTATAAGTTTCACAGTTATATCTATTTTTTTTGGTATTAAAACAGTACAAATACTTTAAAAACAAAATACTTTCTGAGTCATTGTGAGACTAGCACTAATATACTTGGTATACATCAAATTATAGATCACAATTCACCACACATTCTTTAAAATTGTAAAAAATTGAACACAAATTAAATGTAAACCATAATTAAGATATGACAATTCATCACACATGCCTAAGTTTTGTAATTTTGAGAAATAGTCAAATCTAATGCATAACGTATTTAAAAGTTGTTAACATGGAACATGGTAAAATATAACCTATCATGAATATTATATAACTTTCATTAATGATTATATTTTTAAGTGTCGATCATATGATAAAATGTACTCCATAATTGATATAGTACAACTCATCTTACATTCTTAAGATCTGTATGCATTTCTCATAATCAAATGTGACCCATAATTGATGTAAAAAAATCAAAAAAATCACCCAACATTCATAAACAATTAAATATGACAATATATGTTTTGTTAGAAATTTGGAGAGGGGGACATACATAGAGGGGGAAAGAGTGAGAGAAATAGGTAAGAAGATAGTGATGAAGAGGAAGACAAATAGAGATGAAGATGTATATAAAGGAGAGGGATGCATTGAGAAGAAAAAGGGGTAGATAAGGAGAGGGGGGTAGATATACAGAGAGGATTAATTAAAGATGATATAGATAATTACATATAGAGGAGGCACACGAAATTATCGAAGATAACTTCTTTAAACAACACGATTTAGTTGCAAGTGCTCCATATTTGTTCAAAATTAAGTAGATTTTCAATTCCTTCGCTCTCTTGTGCATCCTGATGATTGATCATATAGTATAACCTAAAATGTTGATGCAAAAATCTATGACACAATTGATCCCATAAGAAAAAAGAATACATATGTTTAATCAATTTTTGTTCTCTTTAAGTTGCTAATTTGATAATCAAGAGATAAGTTATACATGTTATAGGATTTTCTTATAAAGGATAAATCAAAATACACTACTCCCTCCACAAAAACTAAATAATTGACCAAATTTACTATTAGGACATAAACATTATGTACACAGAGTTGTCCGCCATGAAGTCATACATATGCGACAAAGAGGGCCTAGATATGTCACCACACATCTCCCACAGGTAATTTAATCAACGTGTGGATATCAAAGACTCAGCATAGGAACACATTAACCAATCAGCGCAGAAATGATTTTGGATGCACACAACTCCATGTAGAGTACCAGAACCATGAAAATGTCATTTTAGTTTTTGTTCAAACTGCTTTTAGAAGCGGTGAACTCTAGCTTTTCATACCGTAGGTTTTCATTTAGGTTTATTATTTTGATAGAGGAATATGTTTTATATGAGATACATCTGTAACATGTAAATCTGATTTTTCATACAGAAGATGCTGCAACAACAAACTATGTTCTCTACTGTAAAACCAGAGGTTTCTCTGTTCAAAACAGAGTGTGTCGTGTGTGTGATAAATGAATGAACTTGGTTTTTGCTGTAGTAGTTTTGGGCATGTGTTAAAAGAAATATTTTTTTCGGTTTAGATCTGTTTGTGTATTTCGTTCTCTGTTTTTCACCCTGTTTTAAATTCTACAGCAGATACAATGACTGATGTGGGAAATAGTAGTTTCAGAATCACTTCGAAGTAGTCGATGGGTTGAGAACACAAGCAAAAGTAAAGGCAGAAGTTAATTTTTTAGTGCGTCTCAAAACCATCGTCAGGCACGATTGTTTTTAACTACAACGAATTGTAATTTCAAGATATGTTATATGCTTATTATAGTACTCTAGAAACCATATATGCAAGATATTGAAATATATAAAGAAAAAGAACACACACGACTATTTGACAGAAGATCTTGGAGAAGTGTGGCCCTTTATGATGAAGAGGGCAATGATGGGGTTTTGAAAAATATTTCCCAAGGATTGAAATTTTGCTAGATACATAGGCATTTGGATTTAATTGTGAAGCATTCGGTACTTTAAACTTACTAGCTTCCCTGAAAGCAGATAGAGATAGAGAAATTCTGAGGGCGCAGGCAGCTATTAAAACATCACATCTATTATCATTAATATTCATGGTATACCTCTGTTAATAAGAGGACTTCACATGATACAGCAGCTGAAAACAAACTAAACCTAAGAAGAGTTACTACACGCCCCCATCCATGGAACGGCAAGTATTATTTTGAGAGAGAAATAGGTAAGGAGATAGTGATAGAGAGGAAGACAGAGAGAGATAACGAGGTTTCTTTGCTCTGAAGGCGGTTGTGGAGTTGCAGCTAGCCCTGCCCGATAACTCTGCTTAACGATGTAGAAAGGAATGAAGCGGCCAGAGCAGAGCAGGCAAGAGACAGAGCAAGTACTTGGCGGATCCCTCGTTCCAGCTTTGGTCGCGACACGCTGCTATCCACCCATGTATTAACTGCGAGCACTCCTACGGAAGAAAACATGGCACCTATTTCCAAACCCACAAACACCAGGGAGGAGCCATCCAATTTATGCGTGTCTTCAAGCATAATTGGATTCTTCAGAACCCTTATGCTCACCAGGAATGACACGCACATAATCACCGCTGCCCATATCGAAAACCAGTCTCCGCGAGATGATGCACCCATTTCTCAAGCCCAGAGGTTATGTGGATCATCTAACAATTAGAGCCTTTTATCAAGGGGAAGAAAAACACCACTTTCCGCGTTAGTTCATTCTATCCGGGACTAATGTTGGCTGTTTCCCTCTTTCCCTCTATCTTTCCCTCTACTTTCCCAATTTCGACCAATCGTATCCGCAGTCGCACGTTGACCGTGTGGGTTACGGTGGAGAAGTTCTTCCGTGTTGGAGACTCTAATCTTCTCATTCAGAAACATCCGATGAATTTCTTTTCCAGCGCCCAAATTGGCCGGTGCACAACATTTCTTACCCTCTCAATTTCGACAGTGCTTCCATCGTTGGAAAATTGAAGCTGCATACGGACGACATTACCTCTCCTAAAGTTGTCTCTTCCGTCTAATTTTCCATTGCCGACACTTTCAGTACAACTTTAGTTGCCCTAGTCTTTCCCTGTTTCTTCCCGTCTACTTCTACTGCGTAGGTTTGGGTGGACAAATCTTCCCGCTTGTTCACACGCATCTGATCTCCGACCAAGACGCGGCATCGAGGAGCTTCCTCGTCATTTCCGCGAATTTGTTTTACGTTTTACAAAATAATTGGATTATCAAAGAAAAAATTAATGAATTCCATAGATCCTTCCTCACAGGCCTTTAAAGAGAGCAATCGACAGCAAAAGTTCCCCTTACAGCGAAGTGGTGAAGTCTGCAAAAGGCAAGCGAGTCCTTCCATTAAAAAACTCAAGCTTTAACGGGAGACCCTAGAATGGCAACAAAAGGCGACGGCAAGATAGATAAGCTGGACTTGGAAAAGGGTCCTGCTATAGATCCGCTTCCTGGGGAAAGCAAGGACAAAACATTGAGCAACAAGGAGGAGGTTGTAATCTCATATCTGTGTAAGTTACTTGTGCTTTTTGGACTGTACGAGTTTTTCGCAGAGCAAGCGAGCCCAGAAAATCAATGGGAAGAGACGAAGAAGATCTGGATAGTAGCAATCGCTATACTCTCTTGCAACACTGCTGTCATCACCACTATGCCTGCAACAACAGATGGAGCTTTGGCGCAAGCTGTGTTGATCCTCACAACCCTGTCTTTTCTTCTCGCCTTCATTTTGGTCATCACCCCGATTGCAATGCCTACCCTCCATATGCCCAACATAAAACGCTTCGTCCTTGTCTCCGCCGGAATTGTGACAGCCTGCAGCTATCTAACCTACGTGGCCACCAAAATGGGAGGCATTACACCCACCTCCATTGCTGCCATCTTCGCCTCAGGCCTCTTTGTGTCATTGATAACCATTCTCTTTCTCATTCAACTTATTTTGGCTTCTCGGCCTCTCGCACAGCCCGAGTCCAGCGCTGCTTACTGCCACTCCTCACTGCCTTCTGCTCCGCCCACTGCCGGCCGGATGACTTGAACCCCATTTGCCCACACTCTTCTTTTTTCCGCTGAATTACCCATTTAAAGGTACGTACAGCACTCTTCTTTGTTTTTCCGCTGAATTACCTAGTTAAAGGTACGGACTGCACTCTTCTTTGTTTTCCTTCATTCTACGGTTGCGTTGGATGTAGATTACTCAATCATTCTCATGATGATCTATCGACCATCAACTAGGTATTTTGTTTTCTGCATTATTCTCATGACACATAGATCATGGAATAGGTCTTGTTTCAAACACTGCTAACTAAAAAAATTTAAATGATCAGTTTTTACAAGCAATCCAATTTTAGAAAATTCACTACCTGAAATCTTACTGTCTTAACTTTTCCAGGTGTATATCTTTCATGTACAAAGAGCTCAATTGGTGAGGATGATCCACTAAGGTTCAAACCTGCGGAAGCGCATTTGTACTAGGTTTGACCCCTGGGTGACTGTGACACCACATCCCCTTGCATGTGGCAACTTACCCAAATGACGACTTCTGGTTTAGATATACGCTTACTCATAATGTTGTTATCAGCTATGTAATGGCAGAGATGCCAATATCTATGTAATCCGATTGTTTCCATTGAAAAAAAAACAAACATGTGCCATTTGGATTTTAATTTTATAAGTAATTCTAGTTTTAATTGTTTATATAAATTCAGTTAGCTTTCTTGTTATTAATTTTTTTTAAAAAATTAAATAGTAGTTTTTGTAAATTTATAGTTGTATTGTATTCTTAATTGAAAATTTTAAATAATTACAAATTGTAAATAGTTTCAATTGTTGTGAATGAATTACGGTTAAGATGTCATTTAACTAATTGTAATTTTAATGATAAGATTTGACAATTATTTATTTATTTAAAATATAAATTATTGTATTTGATGTTCTCTTTAGCATGTCATCATATACAATAATTAACTAAACATTATGATTTCCACTTTCATGCATCTATTACATAAACACATTAGCTAATCATTGTCTAGGAAAACATTTTTTCAAATTTCAAACCTTACAAAAATAGGCAAATATACTTAGGATGTTGACATTCAGTAAAGTTTGTTATTAGTGACAACACTTATTCAGATTCTATATGGCTACCAAGCTTATTGAACAGTCTATAGTGTTTGCCATGCATTTCAGTAGCCATTGAGCCACTACAGTTCCCATGGAGCATTTCAGTGGTTAGTAAGTGAATTCAGGCAGCGTGAAGTCCAACAGTTCAACCCGAGCACTTCAATGGTTACCAAGCTTTACAGTTTCTATCAAGCTAGCAGTTCATGTAAAGTGAAGTTAGTGTTAACCGAGCTGTATGATGATTAGTGTTTACCAAGTTCAGTCATGGTAAACATGTAATTCAGTTTATACTGAGTTACACAGTATTTATTGAGTCACCAGTGCAGACCGAGTTTGAGACTACTCTGAGGTGATTAGTATGGATCGAACTTCTACTTCTATCGAGTGCATGACGATGCCGAGTACCGACAGTGGACGCCGAGTATCAAAACTTCATCAAGTCAGTCTTCAGAACCCGAGTATCTACATATGGGCCAACTTTTTAATATTGGTGCTAACTTGTATATTGACCGACTTTGTAATTATGTAAATTGGATTGATATATATGTAATGTATTGTATCATATCCAAGTGTGACAATAATATTTTACAAAAAGAAGAAGAAGAATGTGAATGTGAATCAGTAGCAGACAAAGCACATTGTAAGGCCATATCAGAAAAGGAGCAGCAAAAGAAAAATCCATCACATAAAGGTGATCAGTACTTCAAGGAATCTCTATCAGCAATTCAGTTGTAAGTCAGAGATCCATTGCTTCATCCTAACAGGTGAACCAGTCCAAATCCTTTAACAAGGTAGACTTAATAGTCTTTTTTCAAATCTCTTTACCGAGTGCATACTTCATTGTGTATTTGTAAATCCTTCAACAAGGTGGACCTAGCAGTCCTAATTGCTCCTAACAGGGCAGATCATCAGAAGTGATCATTGGAAGCCTTAACAGGCCAACTTTATGTTGTAGTATTGAAGTTTTGTGGGTATCATCCCCACCCCAATTTTACTTTCTATTTGGAAGGCTTCTAGGTCATCAAATTATTTTGTTCAAGTGTTATGAATGTTTTATATTTTTAGTTTCTCATGCATGCAATTAGATCAATAGATGATAATTGTTACATTGCAATAAAGTGTTGAATTTGGTAAATTTTTAGAGGTTATTGATTCACCCCTCTCCTCTCAGTAACCTAGCATAGTCTTGAATATTTCCAACATAGGAGAATAAAGATATTTTTTTATAAATCTAAATTCCCTCTGTTTATAATTGTAGACACCTAAAATTGGGCACATCTTTTAATCAAACCCTTCACCAAATTAGCAAGGGGTTTTAAGGTTAAAATAATATGCATTTTGGAGAATTGAGGATGAATCAATCAAATTTGATTTAAATCAAAAATTCAAATTAATCAACTATTTGAACCCATTTGAAATTTACACATGAAATTCAATTTTAAACAAATTAAAATGGCCATTTATCCTCAAAATCAATTTTATATTCAAATATCTCCAAAATCATATTTTAATCAAAGTAGGATCATGAAAATTATATTTTATTCAAAATGGACGCAAGATAATAATTTAATATTTGAAGTGGGATTCTCCATTATGAATATTTTTATTCAAAGTGGATCTCATGGATATTATTATATTTGAAGTGGGATTCTCCATTATGAATATTTTTATTCAAAGTGGATCTCATGGATATTATATTTGAAGTGGGATTCTCCATTATGAATATTTTTATTCAAAGTGGATCTCATGGATATTATTATAATTGAGTGGGATTCTCCATTATGAATATCTTATTCAAAGTAGGTCTCATGGATATTATTGTTTTATTCAAATAATAATTTAATAATTGAGTGGACTCTCCATAATGAATATTTTATTCAAAATGGGTTCATGGATATTATTATTTTATTATTTAACCTTTACCCTTGGTAAAAACCAAACCTTACCCCGAGCTCTTTGAAAAAACTATAAATACAAGGCATTTCTACAACAAAGGAGGAGGTCTTCATGCATTGTGCTATAGAGCATTCTAGAGTATTGTGAGAAAAATCCAATTTCACACATTGTTATTATAGGCATTTCAAGTTCATTGTATAGTTTCAGGTTATTTATTCCATAGTTGTTATATTTAGTTTTCATCATTAAGTTGCATATGATTTTGTATTTTCATCAACATAATTGCATATTGCATTTAGTTTCATATTCATCCCACAATATCCCATTCTAGAATGTCACTGAGATGCTTGATCTGAGAGCAATTTAGTCATCGTAGTTTGGGAGACATCAGACGCTCTTGAAAGACTTAATTTGATAGTTTTTTCTTCAATTTCATTAGCTTTAGATTTGCTATCATTTAAGTTTTCATTCTAATGTTTCATGAATATGCTTTTCGTTGATATATATGTGCTAATCCAATTAATTGTTTGCATTGTCTAAGCTTTGATTTGCACAGGTACATCATTTAAGAGCATACAAATATGTAAATTTCAAATGGGTTCAAATAGGTGATTAATTTGAATTTTTGATTTAAATCAAATTTGATTGATTTATCCTCAATTCTCCAAAATACATATGATTTTAACCTTGAAACCCTTGCTAATTTGGTGAAAGGCCTGATTAAAAGATGTGCCCAATTTTAGGTGTCTACAAATGCCCCTCTTTGAACTGATATGCATAGCATATTGGTTTAAAGAATGCTCTTGAATCATTTTGATTTTGATCCAAGTTGAAAAACCTGATGTTTGATGATCTAAAAAAGAAACTTGAATGCCCCAGTTTGATTGGCTAAAGTAGAATGGATTCAATGGTTGAAGAACTTGGAAGAGAAACTTAAATGATGATGGTTGATATTGATATGTTGCCCTCTCAGAAATGAAATTGGAAAAATCCAATTGTATTCTTGAAAAATGATGATGAAAAGACTATAGAACATGATAAGAGTGGGTGTGCTGAAGAACTGGATCACACAAAAACTTGAAATAACATAGCAGCATAATCACCAAGTGATATGGAATATCAATCAAAGAGGTCAAATAGATGAAACAATCCCATCTCAGGATTCGAAGTTGGGAAAGCTAATGTTTCCTGGCTCAAGATATAAAATTTGACAAATAACAGGTTCATGATAGAACCATTAGCTAGATAGCTAGATGTGGTTGACTTAGATTGATTTAGGATAATCACTTGCAATGAAAAACTGATGTAATTTTTTGGAATTTTGTGTAAATAATCCCATGGAGGACAACTTAGGTGCTTTAGTGCACATAATGCACATAGCAAAGATTAAATATGAGTTGGCAGATTTGGATGAATTTGGTTTAGACAAGGGTTTCATCAATGAAACCAGAGAGAAGGCAATGCTTTATCAAATTCGAAGAGATGGGATGGATGCAATGGTTTAGAGATTGGTGTGGTAGAAATAGGAGAGAATTCCAATGAATTAGGTGGCACCAATCATATGAGGTATGTGATCAAAAGATGAAGGAATGGGTGCCTTTAATGAGCAAGAATTTATATATTAAACATAGATTGTTTTGGTGCCCCTAGTGATAGGATCGAATGATGAAAATGGATAAATTGTTCTAATTAAGCATGGATGCACCATTGGGTTTGATGATGAATTGGGGATAAGGGACTTTAATTGGATACATTGGTAGGCTGATGATGTTGTTGTTGAGCAAGATAGTTTCTTTGATATCAAGTGTCCTTGGGGTCATGAATAGAGGGTAAACCTCAAACTTTATACCAAACCTTTGAAACTAACTTTTGGATGAGGCAAAACAAGAATTGAAGGAATGAAATGCAAACCTAGGCAACATGAAATGAGATGCAAGCCTAAGTTATGAAATGCAACTAATTGTCACTTTTTGTGAAGAGATGTATTTTTAATTATCATCATTGAGCACTAAAAACATGATATAGTACAATTACCACTAGTTCAACCATGGCAATATGAACACTTTATCATTTTGAGCAAACAAAAAGAAAACTATGTATTGGAAAGAAAACAATTTACATTGTGTACAATATTGACAATAAATTACAAAATTGTCGCAGTATTTAACAAACACTACGAACAAAATGCAAAGAAATGACCCATGATTTCACCTTGGCATCTCTAGTCTCGGACATCATTGAGTCACTAGAAATCATGACATAAGAGAAAATAAGCATTTTTCAATCCTTTGTAGTTTCGGTTGTGTGTGAAGCAAGTGTAATATATAATAATTTCTATAATAAATGGCAATGTGGTCCCCACTTGGAAGAATAAAAGCTATGGTAAAAATAGTGGTAGGAAGTATTTGTCCAAGTTGATTGTGGTATTGATGGCATATGTTGATGTTTTTGTAATTTTTGGAAAATGTTTTAAATGTTTTTGGAATTTTTGAAAAATATTTAAATGTTTTGTAATTTTTGATGAATATTTGGATGTTTCTAGAATTTTTGAAAAATATGTGATTTTTTTTGGAATTTTTGAATGTTTTTGAGAATTTTGAAAAAAATAAATGTTGGAAAGGTTTTAATCTCCATAAAAGTGGGAACAATATGATCCATAGAGGAAGGAAAACCTTTTTTTATATGTGGGGAACTGAATGTCCATGTGGGCTCATAATGAAGGATGAGTAGAGATTTGCATAACATTTGGAGGGTTCTTATATGTAAGGCATAATTCTACATATATTAATAGCCTTTACATATGATTACAAGGCCAACATTGGGATGTTTCTCTAGGTGTGTTCTGAGACGAATACTCTCAAGGCCTATGGAAATGTGTTTAGAAAAAAAAGTGTTTGGGCCCAAAAAGGTGCTTGAGGGGCCTAAAAAAGGTGTTTGGGCCTAAAAAGGCGCTTAAGGGGCTTGAAAAAGGTGCTTGGGCCTAAAAAAGGTGCATGAGCCTAAAAAGAGATTTAAGGGGGAGCCAAGCTCTCATACTTAGGCTTACTTATTCTATGCCCCTGATTGTGTGAGGATGAAAGAGTCCAATGGATATCTGGGCTTTCAAGATAGCATTGATATATTTGTTGAAATGGGTGAGACCAATTGTGGCCATTGCAACATAAATAAGACTAATGATCCATTGGGAATTTATGTTCTTGACAAGAGGAAGGAAAAGGGGATACCTCTTGTTCTAATTGCATTCTGCCATATTTTCCAAAGCTGAGCAAGATGTTTCAAGACATAACTAAGTTGCTTCTTACTATTAGTGAGGCATGTTGGATTCAAATATTTCATGTCTTGTCGTATAGCCTATTTGAGCTAAAGTGAGCCACATTTGATAAGAATATTGAGGTGTTGTTAAAAAAAAATTTGAGCTTTCATGGCTATGTTTGGCAATTATGACCCCTATTTTGAATGGTTTTGGAAAATTTTGACAAATTTTGATAATTTTTTAATGTTTTTGACAATTTTTGAAGGTTTTTGATGATTTTTAACAATTTTTGAATTTCTTTTATGATTTTTAATAGTTTTCAAATGTTTTTGATGATTTTTAAGAATTTTTCAACTAGTGGGAGTGAGACAAGGATGTGAGTGAGATTTGTTGGACTATGGAAATAACCAGGATTGTGTGGAGGCACCTAAAGAGTCAAGGAGACCAAAGTGGGCTAAAAGGACTAAGAGAAAACTTAGGGAGCTATATTGGAAATGATGAAGGCAAAAAGATCTTCAGAACATCAAATAGATTAAATAAGAGCTAAAACGGATAGTGGGAATCATTGGTTATGGCGGATAGCTGAGATGTGCATTGATTTTCTTGCAATTCATGTCTATGATATCTCAATACATAATCTGACTCCATGTTCCTCCTGATTGGTTATTCTCCCCTTTGTTGTTGTGCTATTGACTGTCTTCACAGCTATGAACTTCGCTAGCTACCAAGGAACCATTGAACTATAACCCACAAGTATTTCTTAATTGGGTATGTGTGAAATTAACTCAACTGTGCTAGGTAAGCCTGTGGCTATCTTATTGTTTTTCTACATTAAAGGACTTGTGTTGTTTAGGGATGTCCAAAGGTGCTATCTCTCATTCCTTTTCAAACCAAAGGTGGCATTTCTCACTTCTTTTGTACCATTTTTTTCTTTTTCTTTTTTTTTGGTGTTTTGGATTTTTTTTTATTTTTGATTGTTTGATTTTTTTTTTAGAGATTACCAATTCTCAAGCAAGATCACATTTTTTTTCCCCCAATGTCTAGCATGATGTAGGATACTATCAATAAACAAGTTGAGGGATAAGATGGATAAGTGAAAATGTCGAAGTAGGTGAATGTTATCCTTAGGGACTATCTCTTCAAGATTGCCCAAGCTAGGAAAAGGTACTGACATATGAAGATTGTTTTGGATAAGCAATTTAAGTCAACAAGTTAGATAGCATATATGTAATGACCTGATGCCATAAAGGTATGTAGTTCCAAAAGAGCAAACATGTCAAGTGGTTTGTAAGAACCAATTTTTTCTTTTCTTTTTTCTTTTATTGATCAAGACCAAGGGTTCAATAGGATAGGATAGCAATAGGAAGGGATTATTAGGATGGAGCTAGGTATGGAGGTCGTGAAATGTGGGATACACAAGATTGTGATAGGGATAAGATAGTCAATGCTCACATATAGCTTAACTTTGTCAAGATTAAAGGTGAAAAAATGGATAGATGGATGATGGAAGAATTACACATGATGCCTGTTTGCCATGTTTTCATCATGGTACTTGTCCAAAGTGCCACAAGAAGTGGTTTTTGCCATAAGATAGGTTTATTTTTCTTTACTTTTGCTACCAAGGTACTTGTTTACCATGTTTTTACCAAGGTACTTTTTCTTTCTTTTCTTTTCTTTTCTTTTCTTTTCTTTTTGAAGGACTTTGAGCCATTTTTGCTTTGAATAATGCTCCTTGTTAAAGGATATGTTAAGATAGGTCAAGGTCACTAAAAGGTATGCTGAAAGATGATGATAAGGTGAGGAAAGGAAGATGGTAGAGAAGATAGGGGTAGACAAAGGATAAGGTTGTATGCTTTGGATGGATAGAAGAAGTATGGATAATAAGGAAGTGTAGGCTTCAAAAGATTGTAGAAGGGTGGGTGTAAAAGTGGGTAAGATCAACAAGGACACACACACACTGAAGGGTAGTGGGATGATATAATAGATATGGGTGAAATAGCTTGAGATATGGATTTTGGAGATGGTAGAATGCTTGTGGAAGATGATGGAGTGGAAAGCATTAGAAGTTGTTTGGAAGAAAATGGAGTGGAAGTCTTTGGAAGCCTGAATGTCAACTTTTCTTTGTTTTCAATATTCAAGTCTTTTGAAAGAGACTTGGGAATCCATATAGATTTTGATTCTTCCTTGCCTTTGAATACTTTAGAATGAATTTCTTCAACAATGAGTTAGGAATCCGTATATGCTTGATTTTTGTTCTTTGAATTTTTTGAACAATGGGTTTAGGAACCCATTATTTCTTTGTTTTTGTGGATGTTTTAGAACACGTCAGTGACAAAACAATGATTAAAACACATAACAATCTCTTTTCAAATGATCTTTTCAATCTAATACTAAAATTTTGCACATGCATAAAATTTTAAGTATACATGCAATGAAAGTACAAAAGTGCTATTCATTTCATTCAAACAATAGAAATGTCCTTGTATTCATTTACTTACAAATATACATTGATGTTTTCAAACAATGAAATGAATTAATATGCTGGAAAGAAATGATCTCACACAAACCATGAGTGTAGCTACTAAGTTTCTTTCATAAGAAATAAACAAATAGATAAGAAATAAAGAGTAGAGATAACCAGTCATTGCCTGTTGCTTTGACTGGTTATGAATTCTTTCCCTGGCGCACTCATCCAACTCTAAACTTCACGCACACCAACAGCTACAAGAAACATAAAAGCAACTGATGTTAGATCTCGAAGGATCTAAGCAATGACTGTATATCTCTATTTCTATACATACTTTATCTGTTGATGCATTTCATCATGAAAGAAAAGTAAGTAGTGATATTGAAATCTAGTGTTGAGAGAAATAAAATCATTTATGAGTTTCATGAGCCCGTGCTCGAACTTCATGAAAGATAGCTTAAACATCACATCAAATTCAGAGTATCCTAACAGTCAGGAGAACATCATTTCAGCATGCAAAGACAATGAGTATTCAGATGACTTTCAGCATCTAAAGTGTTTTTTTTTTGCAATAGTGTGCAAACAAAGAAGATAGTAAAAGAAACTCTCTGATATTGGTGCCACAAAGAGAATTAGTTATCTGTTGGAAAATGAATTGGTAATAAATAAAAAATAGAGAATTCTTAGAGTTTTTTTTAATTGCTGATGAACGTTTAAATTTGGACCAACAAATTTCAAATGCAGCTAAGTAGTATCAAAGAAAATAGGCATCTTCAACAATGAGATAAATAGTTCTAAGGAAAGCTTGCTCTAGTTGAAATGAAACAATTCACACAGATATTCTCCTATTAAAAGATCTCTATGTTTTGGAAAGAGGCAATAATTTGGTAAGGGTTCCCAGCAAGCTATCATTGAAGATAAAAATTAGAGTTTTATGAGAGGTAATATTTCCAATGGCGACTTCGAAAAACATACTACACAAATGGAAATATGAAGAAGGTAAAAAAGGGCACATGATATCTCAAATAAAAATTGGAATGCATACTACAGGAGTTTTACAATTACATATGAAGATTCTCTGTGACTAGGACAGAGTCATTATTTTGGGATTGAGTCACATAGCTGTGTAGAAAAGCTTGTTAAGTTGCCATTAACCCATACCCAAAAGGCAACATTATCATGCTAAACAAGCTTTCACTGACCCATATTTTATAAGTGTGAACCTTCAGAAAAGATAACAGTAGAGAGTTGCAATGATAGTGGTCAGTCACAATAAAAAAATAAGGAACAAGGTCTAAATCATGTTATGAAGGTAACTGTAAATAATCATGCAACCCCATTTGCGTTTTTTTTAACCTGCAAGTTCATTTGAAATATGCAACTGGAATGACTCCATACATCAGTATAAGGGTTTGAAGAACCATCAAAAGGAAAAAGTAAAATTTTGTTGTAATCTACAGAAACCCATCTGGGTATTTGCCAAAATAACAACTTTAATACTTTTCATGGTACTTTCTTCAAGAAAAACAAATTAAGCTTCAGCAAATCCATATGTCTTGTTCTTAAAAACATGACATCAAGTCTAGAGTAATGGGTTATGCATTTGAAATATACAACTGAAATGAATTCGTACAGCTCAAAGCCTAGAAAAGACAAAAACAACACATATGAAGTTATAAAAATAAAACCCTTAATCTGTCAATACTAGCAAATGATGCCATTTTTTTTTAAGAGCAATGAAAGAAAGAAAAAAAAGCAACAAAATGGCTTACAACAGCACCATATCTATAGCACAGTAACAGAAGTAAAATGAGTGCGTACCTAGCTTAAAGGGACAAGCTCGTTGCTCATAGTTTTGCTAGGAGAAAGAAGAGGGAAATTCATATTGTTCCAGCAAAGTTGTTCCAGAAAATGCCATTAAACTCCAACAAGATGAAAAACCTATCAAATGCCTTAGTAGTAGCTTCATCATTTTTCTCAAAGACTACAATGAAACCCTCTTAGCCATAGTCACAAAAGATACTTCCAAACAATATCAAAGTGAGGGAAGTTAGGTTACGTTTGAACCTTTTCTTTTATGCCCTTTGTTATTCTCCATAACATTTGAAGTTCGTGGCCTTTGTGGTAGGGTTTTTCATCTTTTTTATTATTTCTTTACAATGAGATTCGTTGCATGGTTTGTATCAAGTTTTTAATTTTATTTTGCATTTGAGATATTTAAAGAATAATATTAAAATGATTGATCATTTTAATATTTATGATTATTTGCAAAATAAAAAGGATATTGTTATGTTTGCATAGCTCATTGTAATAGAGTAATATTTGTAAGAACCCCAAATAGGCTCTACGCTGATCATTGTTTGTTTCCCTGGGTGTAATAATTGTTTTTGGTTTGTTTTTTAATGTTTTAAGCTGTTTTTGGGTTTTTGAGTTGATGAAAAGAAAATACAAATATTGAAAACTAATCTACCTCAAATTATAACTCAAATCTGATTATAATGCTAATCAAATTCATTTATTCAGATGGCTCCTAATGTTTGTACAATACTTATTGCTGGAAGCATACATTAAAAACATCATCATTAATAGTTGAAAAAACTTGATTTTTGTCTCCGATACGCAACCACGCTGCTGGTTGCTTCCTCCTTGGGCAGCGCCTATCAAAAATCACAATATTAAATCTCTGATTTTTAATTCATTGTAGCTGCTGTTATAACCCCTTCCAACCTGTAAACAGATTCATCCACTTTTTCCCTACTGAAACACAATATTGACTCCAGAATGAAGTCAACTCACAGGCAAAATTCAAGCGATATTTCACACCCTCAAATTGCATCAACTCTAAAAATACTACGTTCTCCATAGTCTGAATTCTTCTTAAACTTGTAGAAACTCTTGTTGCCACAACTTCAAGAAATTTCACAAGGCAAAGTTTTTAAGCAATTCTCATAACCTGCTCTTGAAGGAAGACAAGGTTTGTTTATAAGGACTCCTCAACTCGAAAATGAGTCTCCATGCTCAATGTGGGATAAAAGATATAATAATAACATAAAAAATGTTATTACATTAAAACTTAGAAAACCCCTTTTAATTTTTCCATAAGCTTGGACCCACAATTAATTGAAACGATGGCCCCTTTTATGATATCATGACCCTCACTTAAGTTATATATTATAACTTAACAATATAGGCTCAAAACCAATAATGTTTATTTTAACTAAATAAACATTAATATCTCCATTATTACTCAACATTTTTGAATGTCGTTTGGACTAGGAGCTAACATGATAGAACTGCATATGACCATACCCCTTTTCTAAAAATAGCAGGGGTCTATCTTTATAACTCCAAAACTACTAAAAATAGCCTGACCAAACCAAACTCAAAGGAAAACTCATCATAAACAAACTCTGGCAACCCAGAAGAGTACTCTGCTTTGGTCCTTGGAGGATCTCCACACCAAGGTGACCCTCTATCCAATCTTATTAGCCTATGAGGGTCTCTGATAGGCTAATCACCAGCTAAAGTGATGTCTCTAGCTAGAAGAGGACATCACAGTCTGCCCTCCTTGAAATTGCTTGTCCTCAAGCAATCTCAACTCTGGATGCTATAAAATCTCCTCGCTCTCCCAAGTAGCATCCTCTACCGGCAAATCCTTCCACTTCACCAAATATTCTCGGATGGTACGTTTCCTCAAGTTCCTCTCTCTAAAATCAATGATGGCCTCCGGTATCAAAACAAGTTTTCCCTCATCATCCAGGGGTGGTAGTATTGTAGAAGGCACAATATGATGCCCTAGCGCCTTTTTGAGGCGTGACACATGAAAAACATTGTGCACCTTGCTCTCCGTCGGCAAGTCTAACGCATAAGCCACCTCTCCCACTTTCCTGATAATCCTAAATGGACCATAGTATCGTGGCTTGAGTTTCTCGGCACCACTCTTCTTGAGAGTGGATTGACAGTAAGGCTGCAACATAAGATACACCATGTCTCCAACCTCAAAAGTCCGCTCAGTCCTCTTCTGATATGCATACTGCTTTTGCTGATTTTGTGCCTTAGTTAGATTATCCTTGAGAGTCTTAACAAGGTCTTGACTCTCCTGTAACAAATCACCTGCACTGGGCACTCTACTGTCACTCAAAAGCAGATCCATAAAATTAGGTGCCTCATACCCATATAGGGCCATAAAGGGTGACATCTGAATAGACATGTGATAAGTGGTATTGTAGCAATACTCACATAGATAAATCCACTTTACCCATGCCCTCTGTTGCCCTGCTATATAATTTTTGAGATATCCCTCCACCCATTTGTTTACTATCTCTGTTTGACCATCTGTCTGAGGGTGGTAGCTAGTACTCAGAGTGAGCTCTGTCGCACACAACCTGAATAGCTCCTGCCAAAAGTAACTCATAAACCTACTGTCTCTGTCACTTACAATGCTCTGAGGTAAGCCATGTAATCTGAATATCTCTTTGAAGAACAACTTTGCCACCTGTGTAGTAATGTATGCAGCAGTGATCGGAAAGAAGTGTGCAAACTTCGTAAGGCGATCCACAACCACATATATGCAGTCTCTGCCTTGGGCTCTAGGCAGTCCTATGATGAAGTCCATAGAAAAACACTCCCACTTCCTATCAAGAATCGGAAGTGGCTAAAGTAAACCGGCTGGATAGGAGTGTTCTTGCTTATTCTACTAGCAAGTGGGACACTCCCTAACATATTGAAGTACCTCTGCTTTGAGCCCTTTCCATGTGAATCGCTCTCTAATCTGTCGGTATGTCTTGTAGAAACCAAGATGTCCTGCCATAGGTTAATCATGAAAAGATTTCAAAACCACCCTCCTCACTACTGATCCTGGGACCAAAAATATTCATCCTTTGTAAATGATGAGCTCATTCACAAGGGTGTATCTGCTGTCTTGAATAGTCCCATCTATGAATCCAGCTGCCCAAGTGTCCTTTGCATACTCTGCAAGGATCAAGTGTCTCCAATCCTCCGATATGTCTGTCAGTAAGCTCAAATGGGGCCTACATGATAAGGCATCAACAACTACATTCTGTGTCCCCTTAAAATATGTAATGTCAAAGTCATAGGACTGTAACTTGCTCACCCACTTTTGCTGCCTATCATTGAGATCTTGCTGCCCCAAAAAGTGTCTTAGGCTATTATGGTCGTTTTTGATACAAAATTTTCTACCTACCAAATATTGCCTGAATTTGGCCAAAGCATGCATAATGGCCAACATCTCCTTATCATATATGTTGAAGCTCCGCTCTGGCCCTCTCAATTTCTTGCTCTCATAAGCAATAGGGTGCTTCTCCTGCATAAGCACCGCTCCAATGCCCTCTCCGGAAGCATCACAATGTAGCTCAAAAGGTTTGCTGAAATCTGGTAATGCTAACACTAGACAAGAAGTCATCAACCCCTTAAATTTCTCAAAACACTCATGTGCTTCAAGAGTCCACAAGAAAGCTCCCTTTCTCATCAAATTTGTCAAGGGTGCCGCATGCCTGGAATATCCATCCACAAACCTTCTGTAGAAACCACATAGTCCTAGAAAGCCCCTCAACTGTGTAAGGTTCACCGGTGAAGGCCACTCCACAATGGCACGAATCTTTTCAGGATCCATGCATACGCCCTCTGCACTGATGATGTGACCCAAGTACAACAACTCTGTCATGCCCAAATCACACTTCGACTCCTTTGCATACAAGGATTCTCTGTCCAATATACCCAGTACCGTGTCTAGGTGAACCAAGTGCTCCTCCCAAGATCTACTATATACCAAGATATCATCGAAGAAGACAAGTACAAATCTCCTCAACTAAGGATGGAAAACGCTATTCATTGTTGCCTGAAAAGTAGAAGGTGCGTTAGTTAGCCCAAATGGCATAACTACAAACTCAAAATGGCCACAATGACATCTAAAGGCTGTCTTCTCAATATCCTACTCTCTAACTCTGATCTGGTGATAACCTGATCTCAAATCTATCTTTGAGAAGAAGCAAGCTCCATGAAGCTCATCTATCAACTCATTGATCCTGGGAATGGGGTATCTATTTTTAATCGTCTTCCTATTAAGCACTCTGTAATCAATGCACATCCTCAATGTCCCATCCTTCTTCTTTACTAACACCACTGAAGAAGCAAAAGGAGACTTACTTGGTCTAATGTGGACCATAGCAAGTAACTCCTTTATGGTTTTCTCAATTTCATCCTTCAACCTCTTTGGATTCCTGTAAGGTGTAATCATGATGGGCTTAGCGTCCTCCTCTAACTCAATGATGTGCTCAATACCTCTGTCTAGTGGTCTACCTGGTGGAATGTCACTGAACACCTTAGAGTGTTTAACTCTAAGCTCTTGAATATGAGGAGGATATTCAATCTTATGCTGTCCCTCCTGTGATGGCATCAACATGCACTCTGCTGCCCACTCTACCTAATCATGTCGAATCAATCTAGCCATTCTATGAAAAGAGACCATCCTGAGATCACTATCCCTGATTGCCTTAAGAATATGTGTCTTCCCATTCACTTTAAACCTCATCTCCATCTCCTTGAGGTTAAGAGTGAACTCACCAATATCATGCAACCAACTCATCCCAAGAACTATATCTATATCTCCCATAGGTACAACATAAAAATCTACCTTAAAGTCATAATTATTAACTTTCAATGGGAGTCCAGTGATCCTACGATCACATTTGAGGACATAGCCATCCGCTACCCTCACTTTAATTCCCCCAAACTCCTCTATTTGTATGCCATGCTTCTCCACCATCCTAGCATCAATGAAATTATGAGTGGCACCTGTATCAACCAAGGTTATGACTCGATGTCCAGCAAGTACTCCTCTCATCTGAAATGACCCTTCTTGCTTAATACTAGTGAGACGAGCTTCCCTAAGTTGCCCATCTCCTTCCCCATCCTTGGACTCCATTTTAGACAAGTTTTCAGCCTTGTCTTCCTCTTTTTCACCATCTATTTCCTCTATATTAGACTGCTGATCTGAATTATCTAATTCTGATTCCTCATAGTATGCCCACATAACTCTGTTAGCTTTTCCCTTTGGCCTAAGAGGACAATCATGGTTTGCATCATAGGGTCCCTTACAGTAGAAACATAATTTTTTCTTCCTCAAATCATTTAATGTTTCCCTGTCAAAAGGTGCTGGAGTTTTATCTTTAGAATCATTTTTAAAATCAGTCCTCTCTGGTTTTTTATAAAATGGTTTGTTATCCTTACTAGAAGATGCTCCTTTGGACTGATATATTTTTGTTGGGACTGCATGTTCCATACTTCTTGCCTTTCTCATCGCTTCTTGTAAAGAAATAGGATCAAATGCCTTTATCCAACCTCTCAGTGGTTCAGATAGGCCCTCAATGAAAAGAACTATCAATCTATGCTCTGATATGTTTGGCACCATGACTGCCAACCACTGAAATTCACCAATGAAATACTCCAAGTTGTCTGTTTGTTTCAACTGTGCTAAGTCCCAGAAGTAAATCTCTAGATCTTTCTTGTCAAATCTTTCAACCAACCTATCCACGAAGTCCTGGTATTCTGTCACTTGGTTATGTTGAAGTGTTATCATACCATGGTACCACCAATCATGTGCTATTCCCTCCAAATGCAAGGTGGCATATTTGATAGCTTCAATCTCTGTCATTGGCCTCAGTGCCAAAAATGTGTCAAGCTTATGAATCCAAGCTTGAGCTGTCATCTTACCACTCCCATCAAATGTAGGCATAGTAAGCTTGCCTGTAGCCCTCTTCAGCTCACTATTTTGACCTCTAGGCCTCCTATCTTGTCTGAGTGACCTGTAATGCTCTCTCCTCTGATTTACAAAGTGTTCAAAGGTCATCCTCTCCCGAACCTGCGGAGCTAATAATTCCCATTCATCATTTGCAGCCAGGAGTGCATCTACGAATATGGGGTCTCCTGTCGCCTCCTCTATCAGAGCTTCTTCTAGCTCCTCCGGAACAAATGTAGGGCATGTAGGCCTATCAGCTATTCTGGAATGGGTCCATTGTGGTCTCTGATTACCTGTAGCACTCCTATTATCTCCCTGTTCTCCTGGCTCCCCATTTTGTCTAACAGGTGGGTTCATCCTTTCTACCATAGTAGTGAGTGCCTGTAATGCCTGTGCCATCTGTTGCTGCCCTATAACCATAGCACGGTAGAATTCTCTGGTATCCTGATCATCATTATTCCTCCTGTTTCTAGGTGGACTACCATCATGCCTCTCTCCCATATTTCCTGTTTCCTGTAACTGTTCTCTTTCAATCAGAGCTCTCCTACGAGTATGGTACCTGTGTGGTCCAATTTCCAGTGGCTGCATATGACTCCCCAAACCCTCAGGATGGTAGGAATGAGGCTTTGATACCAATGTAAGAACCCAAAATAGGCTCTACGCTGATCATTGTTTGTTTCCCTAGGTGTAATAATTGTTTTTGGTTTGTTTTTGAATGTTTTAAGCTATTTTTGGGTTTTTGAGTTGATGAAAAGAAAATACAAATATTGAAAACTAATCTACCTCAAATTATAACTCAAATCTGATTATAATGCTAATCAAATTCATTTATTCAGATGGCTCCTAATGTTTGTACAATACTTATTGCTGGAAGCATACATTAAAAACATCATCATTAATAGTTGGAAAAAACCTGATTTTTGTCTCCGATACGCAACCATGCTGCTGGTTGCTTCCTCCTTGGGCAGCGCCTATCAAAAACTGCAATATTAAATCTTTGATTTTTAATTTACTGTAGCTGCTATTATAACCCCTTCCAACCTGTAAATAGATTCATCCACTTTTTCCCTACTGAAACACAATATTGACTCCAGAATGAAGTCAACTCACAGGCAAAATTCAAGTGATATTTCACACCCTCAAATTGCATCAACTCTGAAAATACTACATTCTCCACAGTCTGAATTCTTCTTAAACTTGTAGAAACCATTGTTGCCACAACTTCAAGAAATTTCACAAGGAAAAGTTTTTAAGCAATTCTCATAACCTGCTCTTGAAAGAAGACAAGGTTTGTTTATAAGGACTCCTCAACTCCAGAATGAGTCTCCACGCTCAATGTGGGATAAAAGATATAATAATAACATAAAAAATGTTATTACATTAAAACTTAGAAAACCCCTTTTAATTTTTCCATAAGCTTGGACCCACAATTAATTTTAAACGATGGCCCCTTTTATGATATCATGACCCTCACTTAAGTTATATATTATAACTTAACAATATAGGCTCAAAACCAATAATGTTTATTTTAACTAAATAAACATTAATATCTCCATTATTACTCAACATTTTTGAATGTCGTTTGGACTGGGAGCTAACATGATAGAACTGCATATGACCATACCCCTTTTCTAAAAATAGCAAGGGTCTATCTTTATAACTCCAAAACTGCTAAAAATAGCCTGACCAAGCCAAACTCAAAGGAAAACTCATCATAAACAAAATCTGGCAACCCAGAAGAGTACTCTGCTCTGGTCCTTGGAGGATCTCCACACCAAGGTGACCCTCTATCCAATCTTATTAGCCTACGAGGGTCTTTGATAGGCTAATCACCAGCTAAAGTGATGTCTCTAGCTAGAAGAGGACATCACAATATTAAAATGATTTTATCTATCATTTAATATTATTTCTCATTTTAAAATGCAAAGGATATAAAGGGGTTTTATTTGCATCATTATGCTTTGCATAAATACTCTTGTAAAGGAAAATTATTTAATGATAACCTTTATAAATCATTAAATAGTTTCCTATTTGTCATGCAAAAGAAAATGAGTCATCCTGTTTCCCTCATCATGGTCTTTAAGTCTAAAATCAGTTGGGAACCTTTAGAGTGAAAATAGGCTTTATGGGTCGAATTTGGCCTTATCATAATAGTTAAGTGACATTTGTTAATTGTTAAAGCCTTTTTAGAGATATTTTAACTGAGTCATAGGGTGCTTTATGACTGGATGGAGCTTTTTGGGAAAAAGTTCATTATTTCAAAAGGTTCTAAGCCCTGTTTTTGAGGCTATCTTTTTGCATATGACCCAAGGGATTGGATTGTACTTATTGAATTTTTGGTAACTCATTTGGGGAGTTCTGATTTTATAATAGAGTTTTTGAGACCTCTTTCTAAGTCTTAAGCTTTATTACAGGGTCTGTAATTCAACATTTTGGAGGGATAATACTAGTGATAGTAGTGTGATCATGTTTTATGAAGTTAATTGTTAAGCCTTTTCCTTTCTACAAATTCTGTGTGCATCTTTGAATGGTTTGATGGATTAATTTGTGAATGTTTCATTATTCCTTTTCTTTCTGTCTCATTCTAGCACCTTTGTGTAGAAAAGGAAGTTTTCTTGCAGGTTATGATATGTGTTTTTAGGTGAAATTAATCAAAGTGAGGTATTAGTTTATCCTCCTTTTTGTAGTTTCAATACTGAAACCTTATTATAAATTATTTGTGTAAGCCTTTACAGGAAGTTGTGCTTTATGTGTATTTCATAGAGCTATATAATCCTCTCTGTTACATGTGTATTACGTCCTCATAATAACTTTTGGTGTATCACCTCCTTAGTTAAAATTTAGGTTTTAGGTTTTTTTGAAGTAATTTCTTACCTTTTCCCTCAAGTTTTCATTAAAGTTTTAGAGATTATCACTGAAGGATCCAATAGGAGCCGACCTAGAATCCAGAGGTTTCAGTTCATTATCTAGTCTCACATAGTGAAATGGCTCCCATGTTAAGTAAGGGTTATTGAAATTTCCAATTTAGTAAAGGGTGTAAATCCTGAAACTTAACACAATCAGATACCAACACTACTCTATTAGCTCTTGTTGGTTGGGTTTAGCCTTGGACCAACCTTGTTTCAACCACAACGTTCCTCAAATAGTATTGACCATACTGAATGGAAGTGTCCCTAAGTGTCTCTAAGCACTCTTGAGTTGCGATCTTTGACACAAATACAAAAATCATGACATATTTTTACTTTTCATATCTTATTACATCAAAATAAGTGACATATGATTACATGTTATATTGAATTTGATAAACATGTTACAATTTTCTATATAAAATAATGAATGTTTATGTGTTTTATTAATTGCAAGAAAGTTGAAATACAAGTTTGTATGCACACATTGAACAAGTTGGATGAAAATCTAAGTTTAATGTATATCAAAATGAACTATATATTATGTCATATCAATCATATAGTTACAAAAATATATTATGTCTCATTGGTATGGTACAAAAGTTGAATATCAAACAAATGCCAAATGTGTATAGTAGAAATGTCAAATATGCACAATACAAATCTAGAATATACACAATACAAAAGTTGAATACCTGACAAATGTAGAACATGTACAATAGAAATCTCAAATGTGCACAATACAAATCTCAAATATACATAATACAAAAGTCAAATATATGTCAATATCATGTGATGACCACAACTACATATGCATATCACTATCAATATATATATGACTACATAGGATCATCAAAATTAAGCCTCTTTGATACAGTTTGTGGCTCGCTAGGTGTCTACAGAAGAAAAAATAAAATACACTATCAAATATCTTATCTATAAGTAATATGAAAATAACTAGAAATTAAGTTCTAAATTGTGGATAGTTGATTTGTTAATTACCTCATCCCTTTGTCCCACAATTGGACTGAATGATAGTGGTAATGGGCTCCTTCATTGATGGGTGTGAGTCCTAATAAAATGATGAGGTAGAGTGATGATGGGAGACACAACTACCGATGAATCAATGCTCATGGGAGGCACAACCATCAATGAATCAGTTCTGGTACTAGGCACAACCTATATGGTAAGCAATAAAATGTTAGCATTATAGAGTGGCATTAGGGATTCCAAATAGAGTAAAAAAATAAAAAATATATTGCAGCCTAAGCTAGATCTCTTGTGCTATTAGGAGGTACAACCACTGATGAAGCAGTGCTAGTATGAGGAACAACCTTTATGGTAAGTGATAAAATGTTAGTATTATAGAGTGGCATTAGGGATTCCAAATAGAGTAAAAAAATAAAAAAAAATATATTGCAATGTGAGCTAGATCTCCTATGCTAGCAAGAGGTACAACCACTGATGAAGTAGTGATGGTATAAGGTATAACCTATATGGTAAGCGATAAAATGTTATCATTATAGAGTTGCATTGGGGATTCCAAATAGAGTAAAAAAAAAACATATTGTAGCCTGAGTTCTAAGATATCCCATTCCAGTAGGAGGCACAACCACTAATGAATTAATGTTCATATAAGGCATAGCCTATATGGTGAGTGATAAAATGTTAGAATTGTAAAGTAAGCATTAGAGATTTCTATCACACACACAAGCAATCCAAATTGAGATCATAAGAGGGCTTCAACTAAGACTCTACATACATACCTTTGGCCTCTATTATGTTTGACCCCATCTTTGATGCTCGACACTCCTAACAAAATGAAATGGGAAAGAATTTACACGAAGTCTCAAAGAGTGTTGTAATAGGTAAAAGTTAAATAACAC
The DNA here is from genome assembly GCA_028749045.1 of Cupressus sempervirens. Lineage (NCBI taxonomy): Eukaryota > Viridiplantae > Streptophyta > Pinopsida > Cupressales > Cupressaceae > Cupressus > Cupressus sempervirens. Next base: position 706,303,969 of record CM053791.1, on the reverse strand, counting down.
ATGTTAATAAGACAATTTGTTGATAATTACTATAAAATTGAAGGAAAAAACATGTACTCATTTGTAAATACAACTATTTTGTGTGTGTGTGTGTGTCTACATATATATAAGAAATGCATAATGTAATTTAAAAATTTATGAGAAAGAAAATATGAATTTTTACCTCTTCCATTGCCTCAACATCAACAGTCTTATGTGCATTCATCAATTCTACAAAACTAAATTGATTCTACATATATATAACAAACAAGCCAAGATGTATTCATCAATATTGAGTACATGTATATGCATTCATTCATAATAAATTTCAAATATAGATTTTACTTGTATTTAATACTTTTTAATTTTTATTTTGGTGTTCTTGCTAATTTCCTTCCCTTTCCTCTAGACCTTGAGCTATGTGGAGTACCCTAAAGAAGAAACAAATATAACATAAGAGGAATAAATAAGACACATCATGAGTTCAACTCAAATCATAAACTTGATAGGTGTGCAGGCTATGATATTGCATAGCTCTCAAGACCAAAGTTAATGGAAGAAAGTGTGGCATCATCAATTTGAGAAATTTCAGCCCCTGACAAGCCCTATAAAATAGTAAAGAGTATTGTCATAAATATGAGATAATATTGTAAATGGAAAGAATGCATAATAGAAAGAAGAAGATCATAGGAGGGAAATAAGACACAAGAAGGACTTGAAGGATGATATTGGAAGGATAGTTGAAAGATAGGAAAAATTGGGGCTCAAAAAGACTGCAAGGCCTAAATTGAAAACAAAGAGATTGAGAAGGAAAAGAGAGATGTGAATTAACTTTTGGCACCTTATCAAGAAATAAAAGTGGAGATTCATGATCTCCAAACTTCTACAAGACACCCTATGTGATATGGAGGTTCTTTGATGCGAATGGGTATATGGAGGATGAACTCATGAGGTTCATTAGATGGAATTCAAATATGCTAGGAGCAAGATATGTAGATAGGAATTGGATGGATTTGATGATTTTGGGAAGGTTTCAATGATGGTAGGAGATGGAAAGGTATTATTGTAGTTTTAAGAATACCAATTAAGAAAAAATATTTCAAAGCCAATGTATTCTTGTACTTTTAATCTAATATTTAAAAAGCTTTACCTCGGGTGTTCTTGCTCCTAGCCTCACACCTCTAGTAGAACGAGTACTGTGTGGTGTTCTCATACTGCTTGTTGTACCCTATATTACATATTTTTTGAACATATCAATCTAAAGTGCTCTATAAAATAAAATAAAAATTTACTTTTATAATGTTTAGGTGATTAAATAATACCATGTCAAAACTTATGAGGTTCATTAGGTGAGGTTTGTGTAATGCTAGGACCAAGAGACGTGGATCTGAATTTGACACATTTGATGAATGGAAGGGCTCCAACATTCTTAGGATATGGAAGAGGATCTATAAGAGTGTTATTAGTGTCATACCAATTAAGAAACAATAGTTTAAAGATAATGTATAATTTTACTTTTAAGAATATAATTGTACTTTTAAGAATATTTAAAAAACTTTACCTACAGTGTTCTTGCTCCTAGCCTTGCACCTACAGTAGAACAAGTAATTTGTAATGTTCTCAAATTGCTTGCTACACCCTGCATTGCATATTGTTCACATATCAATCTAGAGTGATCTATAATTTTTTTATTTTTTACTTTTATAATATTTAGGTGATTAAATAATATCATGTCAAAACTCAAACAAATAGACCTATGTATCATGTCCATTGAAGACCATCACCTTTAAAAGATCTATGAGTGTGAAATCCACACCTTCATATGAATAACAAGTATGCCCACAATGTAAACATGAATGAGATGACACTCCATCTGAAGATGCCTCCATATCTATCCCATCACACATGTTCTAAAAATTGAAACAAAAATGTTGATTGGGCCCAAAGACTGCAATGATGCACATGATGATGATGTAGGTGGCACAAGTGAGTATGAAGCTGGTGGTGTAGGTGACACAAGCAGAGATGACACTAAAGGTGCAAGTGACACAAGTGAAGATGACACTAGTGGTACAAGTGATGTTGATGGAGTTGTCATAGGCTATGATGACCAAGGTGCCATAGGTGATAATGATGGAGTTGTCACATGTTGTGATGACCCTGGTGCCATTGGTGATGATGATGGAGCTGCCACATGCTGTGATGACCCTAAAGGTGCATTTGATGATGGTTAGGGTGTAATAGCTAAAGGAAAACCACCTAACTGTGAGCTATGTTGAATGATAGCATTTTTCAATGATACAGTTGCATGAAGAGTCTATAAATCAATGGAATCCTTTACAATCGATGGAAGCACAACATGAGGAATGGTTTTTCATTTTGTACATCTCTCATTTTTTAGTAGCACCTTACGAGCCTCGGGTCTATCTTTCATAGAGCCTCTGTCTCTACCCTAGAACTGACGGATGTCAAAGTAATTTCACTTCTTGCCAAGGATGGACTCGCAATATAGCTTTCTCAAAAAATATAGAGGCACCTCATAATTATTACATGGTGTTAGGTCAAATACCATATACCAAGTCAATGTTTATCTTTCAGCATGGTGTTAGTGGGTGAGTGGTTGTAACTTGGGTCCTTGTCTTGAGCATGACTATTGTTGGTATCTACTTGTGATCCTTGATTATGATATGTTTTCTAGATATGGACTTGTATTTCCAACCATGCTAGGAGCTTTTACTTGGAGTTTGGAAGAGGACATCTCCTTAGTTGATCTCATTATTCGTGTGATCTTTGGTTTGTGTGTCATGGTTTTGTGCTTGGAGATCTTTGGAAGTGTTTGTTAGACTTCCATTGGTGTAGTTGAACATGTGAGTTTAATCCATGTTCCCTATTCTCATCACCTTGTCGTGGTGTTTCATTATTGCATTTGGTTACTTTACATTGTTGTTATGTAACTTATCTTAAGAAAAAAATTATTTAGTGCATATTTTATCCTTGTATTCCAAGGATCTTCGGGTGGGGCATTACATACCACCTATCCCAAAAATAGGATCTCATCCTAGCATGAGTTCACCAATGAATAGGAAATTTTTAGTTGCGTGTAATAGGGAGTTGTCAGATATAGGATTGATGAAAATAGAACATATATTACCTTTCTTTATGTCTTTATCTTCCACTTTCTGATATGATAACCCATTAGCATAAAATACATGACACCTATCCCTCCATGTACCCCATTTCATAACCTCCCTAGACAACCCATTTTCATTTTGGACCATTCTTTCATGTGTATTCGCTAGGTTTGAGTGGTGAGAAAGTGAAGATGATCTCAACCTTTTGACCATTTGGCTAATGTTAGAACTATTCTGTAAGAGGCAGTTTATGAGGTCATCTTGTGTAGTAGTTAAATGATGTAATTATATGCATAGAGGGTTTATAAGAGGTGGTGGTTATTGAATGAGAATATTGAGTGGAGGGTTTGATTGTGTAGGAGGTCGTCATTCTTCTCTCCATTGCTTTCTTGGATTTCTTGACGTATCTATATTAAAAAATTACAAAACATATAAATTACAAAACCACATTACAATATTTGATTAAAAATATACATAAATGAAGACTTACCTTGCTTTCAAGGCGCCATGGATAGAGATGTAATCAAAATTCATTTTTTATGCTAAACTCAATTAGGTTTTTGAGCTATTCTATGCAATCCATGTTGTTGTTTCTATTTGAGGGTATAACAATTCTCTTAAATGCAAGCAACTGTCAAATTCCAAATGCTCAGCCCTTCACCAAGTCCCAAAATCCTATCATTTACAAATCAACACACTACAAGAGGTCAAATTCTTCATGGCACTTGACCTATAGCCTATTAGTGAAAATTAGCAATATTTTTATTACTTTAGATGATTTGGAATTATAAGGGAAAATAGTATTTACAAATTGCTAGTTCATCTTCTAATTGACTATATAGTTAGTGCACATACACAACCACTTTGCACTATTATATACAATGTAGGCTAGGTAATTCCTTAGAATAGACTATGTAATGTTGCATTACTTTTGAAATAAAAGAATAGTCACCACAAATCCAACTATCTAACAGAAGACATGAAGTGTCACTAAGTTGGTCTTATATAATGAGTTAAAGAGACATAGAGGTAACCATTATGAAGATAGAGAGGAAGCTGAAGAGAATTTCTTTAATAAAGATTAATTATTATTTGTTAAACTTGAGAAAATTCCAATTCAAGACCTTCTAAATGAGAGGCATACAGTTCGTATTATTGTAGGTTTCTATCTTATTAAGGATTTTTAAAATAATAAATGTGTTAAAGAATTTTTTTTAATTAAAAATATTAGTGATAGATAATTTTAAAGTATAATAATAATTATAGTATTTGTAATATTTTGATAATTTATTAAAATACTATACATTTTAACAAACATCAATAAAAAATTATTTAAATATAGGCAAGAGTCTACAACACAACTATAAATTGTGCGTCTCTTATGTGAGAGGCCTTAGGTTCAAGTCTCCTCAAGCTTAATAAATAATAATAATAATTAATCATAACACATAACAATAATCAATCCTGACTTCAACCTCTTTTCAATTAAAAAAAATTCCCATTTATTTGTTGTCATGATCTCACATTTGATTAATGAATTGAAATTAGGTATTCTGGTAGTTTTAATAAATTGTTTGAGCTAGCTTGTGTGTTCATGATAGTGACTAATTATTTATTTATTAATTAGTTAAAATATGAGTTAAGGCTTAAGTTGAAACATTTGAATGCTTTAGTATTTAATAATAGTAAAAAAGGCTATGTATATGATATTTTTATTTGTATAATTTCCTTTTTATCAATAGAAGGAAATTTTCATAATAGTATTAAATATAAATGTATTTACACAATTATTTTTCAGTCACATTCAAAATGTAGGCACTGGAGTTAAAAGAATGGGGAAGCAAATCCTCTGTCTCACCTAGGATGCTAGCATCTTGTTTATTGAAATATACATATGCTCCTTTTTTGAAAAAGGTCTTTAGGAAGAGGGTAAGTGCACCAAGTTGTGGTTCCAAAAAGATGACACCCTTTTTTCTTTCTAATTTTAGAAAGCACGTACATGCTATAGTGTGCATGTACTATGGCTTGGGATACCCAAACCAAAGTGTGTATGTGCTTTTTAAAAGAATTTTTTTTTATAAATAAGTTGCAAACTTGCAGCCCATTCATTTTTACTTCATTTTGCAAGTCTTCTCCTCACAACGTGTATGTGAATTGAGAAAATTGAAGATTTTTGCTACCCACCTCCTCAAAATGCCTCCTCATCTTCAAAGTTTGAGATCGTGATCACGCCATATGCTGTCTACCCTTTTTTTTGCATTGTTTTATATGTTTTTGTATTGTTTTGTAGGTTTCTTTCAATTTTTCTTTAAATTTATTTATTTATTTAGATTTCAATTGATTCTTATTAGGAAATGTGAATAATGAACTGGAAAATTCCCAATAAGATCAAAACCAAAACCCTCAACAAGATCCAAATGAAAACGCTCAACAAGATGAGAATCAAAACCCTCCACAACAAGAACGAGAAATTTTGCAACTTACACCAATTGGAAGACCTCCTCATGGCACACAAGATGACATAATAAATGAAATAGAAAGAGGGAAAAATGAATTACAAGCACTCATTGGTAGGTTGAAAGCTTGTGGACAAATCAATCCAATGAGAGCACAATTGGCATCCTCCCTTGACTCCATTTTGACCTATGTATCTTCTATTAGTGGTTAGTTAGATATTTGGCACGTTAAGAGGGAGGAACAAAAAAGATATTATGCAAACAAATTATCACATCAAGATGTAAAAAAAAAAGATATACCAAAAGGTAGTATTTGTGCATTGTTTAGAAAGCTTGGTGAACAAAATACTGTTAGAGAGACAACTAAATGGTTCTCCATCCATTGTTGCATACATGATGGTATTAGAAATAATTTTTGGGATAGATGGTGGATGGCCTTTGATTCTCCTCCCTGCATTAATCATGAGGTCCCAATGTATTTCTTAAGGAAATTATATTATGAATTTGTCCTTGGAGAGATCCCCAATTATTTTGATATATTAGAATCTTATTGTAGAGGTGGGGGGTCATCATTTGAGAGGCCAGGGGCATGTTGTGACCCTAACATAGTTAGGGTACCTATTGTCAAGCCACATGGTGAGCATGTGATTATTCCTTCAGTTGTGAAGGAACATGTAGAGGCCAACACTCTATGGACTATTAATGCTTTGACACAGACTCGTATTCATTGCACAAGTCCATTATTTGAGGAGGACCCTTCTGTGTGTCACGATCACATGTGCACATCATGTGGATCCTTCTACACATTTGACAGTCATGGTGGAGATAGTATGGATGATGGGCTAGTCATTGATTAGCTCTTGAATGAGAAATTTGGCATTGACACATAGGTAAATTACAATTATAATAAACTAATTTAATCACATTTCATATGTATAGTGAATGATTAATTAATTAGCATGTATTGACATTGTTTAAAATTTAGGGTCAGAGTGTTAGCGACCCTAGTAGTAATCCCCTAGCCCTAATTCTCATCACGTTGACAAGTCTAGAGGTATGTATCGATTTAATCATTTAAATTAATACATATATTTATTAAGTAATCATATGAAGGATTGACAAAAAAATTTATGCATGTGCATCAGTTCTCTACTGGACCATCGACATTCATTAGGGACTCCAAGCCTAGGTGTGATACGAGCTTTGTAGAGGTACATTTGTTTCATGTTAATTTAATTCATTTGATTATATTTGTTTCATGTTTCATGTTACATGTAATGTGTATTGTATGACATGTAGTTCTTGACATCTGAGACTCCTCCTCATCTCCAACAATCCATCGATCATGGAGTGGCTATAGCTATGGCTAGTTCAGAGCCATTGACTATGGTATGCAAGAATTTTCTTGGTTTTAGTTGTTGTTTATAATAGTTAGGATCAAAATTTCTAATGTTATTTATAATTTATTATATTGATTGAATTGTTGTAGGGTCTTGTTGCACCCGATTGTCCGTAAGCCTTTGAGGTGGACTTGCAAAACAACTATTTGATGGCAGCAAGAAAATAATTAATTTTGTGTTTACATATATTTTATTTCAATTTATAATAATTATTTATTTATCTCTACTTTATTCGTATTAGGTCGAGTTAGAGAAGAGCCTAAACAAGAGGATGAACGAGCATGTGAGGAAGACCCCATCATCCCCATCATCTCCCTCCACATAATGACCGAAGACCTCTAGAGATTTGTTTGCTTCCCCTCATGGGAAGGAGAAGATATAGTCGATAGAAACACATGTATAGGCATTAGTGGACATATATTTTGGATTTTATGTCAGTGGACATATTCAATATACATTTGATGTATATATGAAATTTTATATTTGATGTATGACATATATTTGATGCATGGCATTATTAGACTTATGACATTATTGGTTAATATATGATATTTTTATTCATGTATGACATAATTGGTTATCATAATATATTATGTGTTTGTTAATGTATGGAATTATTGGTTATCATTTTATATTATATGTTTGTTCATGTATGACATTATTTGTTATCATAATATATTATATGTTCATTCATGTATAACATTATTAGTTATCATAATATATTATCTATTCATTTATGTCTAACATTATTGGTTATCATAATATATTATATGTTCATTCATGTATGACATTATTGGTTATCATAATATATTATGAGGTTGCATGGGGACTTGTACCCACACCCATGGTACTTGTACCTATGTACTCAAGTACCAGGTACACATATCCCAAGTACTGGGTACTCAATGGAGAGCATCATAGCTAAGGACCTTGATTGAGATTTCTAATTATTTTTTTGGTTTTTTGTTTGTGTATTAGCTCATTGTTTATCAATCTTAATTCAATACCTAATCAGTTGGAAACTTTGATAGAATATTGATTAACAATAAATGTTATCACTCTTCAAACGTAAGTTTATCATTTCTAATATGTCATCATCATATTATTTATGATCTTTTTCATGTTTAAAGTTTTCCTTCTCTGTTATTTTTTTATCAAGCTTAATTCAATATCTAATCAATTTGAAACTTTGATACAATATTGATCAACAATAATTTTATTAGTGTTAAAGCTAGAAATTTATCATTTGCAATATGTCATTGTCATATGATTTTTGATCTTCTTGTTCATGTTTAAAGTCCGCCTTCTATGTTATGCATCTAAACATTTATCATAAATTATTATTACAAACATATAAAAAATCTAAAACTGAAAACAATACATCACATTTGCAAACTTTATCACTATTCTAAATTTGAAAAATCATTGTAATGACTCAGAAATTTAAGTTTTCTATAAATATAAAAGTATAATTAAAAATAAAGTTTGACATACCCAAGTACCCCCCTCCCCTCTTATAAAAAATAGTTGTACCTGTACCCCAAGTACCCCCGTCCCCATGCAATCTTGTATATTATATGTGGATCTTGGTGTTTTCTCTACACCTATGTGGTCTACAGGATCTCTTGCTACTTAAAACATCCCTTGACCTTGCCCAACCTCCTCAATAGGTTAGCTGATCCAAACTTGCAATATCACTCCCTTACTCTTCTAGGAACACTATCCCTCCAAACGTTTTATAATTCTACTAGGGTACCACATCACTCCCTAGTCTAATCAAGGTTTCCATGATGTCCTAAGGTGTTATTGAAACACTTGTACTATGCTTGAATGGATAACAACAATGGGTTTGTACCCAATTTCAAGATTTTTCACAAAAGGACTACAAGGAGAGCCCCTAATTAGGCCTCCACCCAAATTTCTGTGGTCAATAGCTCCTTTTTCTTGGAGTTTCAACACCTCTTTCCTTAAGAAAAAATTATACATGGGACTTTTCTCAATGATTTTTAGGGTCTTAGGGTGCATATAGGTAGTACAACAAAAATAACAAAATTAAGGCTTTGGTAGGGTTTTCTTGGCTACCTCTTGTCCCCACTTTTAAGACACCTTTTGTGCTTCATCAAGGCTCCTCCACAAGTTAGAACCTCCTCATACCTGTCTTCAATCCCTGAAAAGGGAAAGTTTTCATTCTTTAAGCTTTGCTCTCAAGACCTCTTTCTTTGCTAATAGTCCCTAGCTAGGCATTTGCTAGCTCACCTAGGGCTTGGTCAAAGAATTCTTTGCACTCACTTTCATGGCCCTTTCTTCCATAATATAATACATTAGGGTTTGTAGCCTTGAAATCCAAAAGACCATGGAATTTCCATGACAGAGACAAGACTTATAGCCCTTTCATGATATACAACTCCAAAACTGGCAGTAGACAGGTATCTTTGAAATTTTTTACAAAACCTTTCAAAACTTGGTCACAAACTATAACTAATGCATGGAAAATGAAAAAAAATAATAATAAGACAACTGGAACATGCAAAAAAATGATAATAGCCACATGATTCGCCTCCAAACAAGATTAAAAACTAGTAAAGTCTATGCTAAAATAGTCACAGTCTGCTACATACATTCTAATAGTATGGATTCGTACAAGAAATGAGTTTCCAACCCTTGATTAGGGTTCCTCCAAGCATAAATAGGTTGCTCCTCAGGTTAGAGATAGGTTTTAGGGCTGTTGCAAAGATTCTTTACAAAGTAGGTCTTTTAGCAACAATTGGAAAAAGTTGCTCAACAACTTTTAAAAATTGCAAGCAATTTTGGGGCAATTTTTATTGCTCAGGTTGTCTTGTTTTGAATCACATTTCAATACCATGCTATGCCTTCGAAAAACATCCTTGGAAGTGAAAATTTCACTATGTTGCTTCACTTAAGAATCCCTAAACTCAAAGTAACATCCCTTCCATAAGGTGGTAGATTTACATAACATTGCATTGTTCATGCACTTTGGTCTTCTAAACAAGTGATCCACCTTGGAAGGTTCTTTTAATCCACACCCATGCTTAGAATGAAATAAAAACTCCTATATCAACCTTCTCCCAACAAAGAGCTAAGAATAATACCAACCCAAAGTCAAGGTACCATTCTCAATAGAGACCAAAGAGGAAAATTTAAGACCTATCCTAGCTTGGACACAAAAGCATGAGCTAAATGCCCTTATTGTATTCACACCAAAAATGATATGGTGGGAGCCTTAAAATGGTACTCCTACACCACCTTCCAAGAGATTCTTCAACATCCTATGAGTGAAAACACTCTTCCAAAATCCTATGACTATATTTTCTTTGTAACAACATGTAATTTGTTGATTTTTGGACAACTCTTTAGAAAGGGAAGTGGTTATGTTTCAAACCCATGAAATGAATATTAAGACAACCAAGAAGATCATTAACATCTTCCACTAACTCCATTCAGCGATAACATGTAGCTATATAAGGTGTAATGACTCTCAAAACACTAATTGAGTCAACTTATTAACAAAAACAACAAAAAAGGAAAATTGTTAGGACTAAGGCAATTTGGGTTTATAGGTGACCTCAAGTTCCTTGACCTTACAAAAAAGGATTACTTTATTACCATAAAAAAACATGTTTAAAATGATGTGTATGATCACCCCTTTACCTTCTATCATGAGTCTCCATCATTGGATGAGATGACATATCCAGTTGCAACTTTGTACTGGCCAACACTACAAGTTTCAGCACCACCCAAGATGGCATCGCAAAATCAAAATAGAGTAATATCACCAAAAAGAGAGAGAGGTTATTGTAGGTCTTTGCAACATGGTCCTATAGCTTTGAGATATGCCCCATCAAAGATCACTACCCTATGACATTTAGTGACCCTTAGAGATGTTTCAGTTTGGTGTGCCTAAGAATGTTCAAGCACTTAATGAGATAGGATGAGCTTGGGGCTAGGGTTTACCTAACTACTTAGAGCTAACAAAATAAATAGTTATTTTCCACGATGTATGGTGAGGGAGATTTGGCAGTTGGCAACTTTGTATTGGCCAACACTACGAGTTTTAGCATCACCCAAGATGGCATAACAAAATCAGAATGGAGTAAGATCTCCAAAAAGTAAGAGAAGTTATTGTAGGACTTTGCAACACAGTCCTATAGCACCTAGAATTGCATCTATACCTTGCACAAGCTCCAAGATATATTCCATCAAAGATCGCTGCCCTATGGCATTTAGTGACCCTTAGGGACGTTTCGGTTAGGCATACCTAAGAATGTTTGAGTGCTCAATGGGATGAGATGAGCTTGGGGCTAGGGTTTACCTAGCCACCCAAAGCTAATGAAACAGACAGTTTGATCCCATGATGAATGGTGAGGGAGATTTGGCAGTTGGCAACTTTGTATTGGCCAACACTGCAAGTTTCAGCATCACCCGAGATGGCATCACAAAATCAAAACAGAGCAATATCTCCAAAATGTGAGAGAGGTTATTTTAGGTCTCTACAACATGGTCCTATAGCATCTAGAATCACATCCATACCTTGCATAGCTTTGAGATATGCCCCATCAAAGATCACTTCCCTATGGCATTTAGTGACCCTTAGGGGCATTTTGATTCAGCGTGCCCAAGAGAGTTTGATTACTCAACAGGATGGGATAAGCTTGGGGCTAGGGTTTACTTGACCACCCAAAGTGAACAAAATAGACAATTTGGTCCCACGATGAATGGTGAGGGAGATTTGGTAATTAGCAACTTTGTACTGGCCGATACTATGAGTTTTAGCATCACCTGAGATGGTGTCACAAAATGAAAATAGAGTAAGATCTCCAAAAAGTGAGAGAGGTTATTGTAGATCTCCACAACATGGTCCTATAGCACCTAGAATTACATCCATACCTTGCACGAGCTCTGAGATATTCCCTATCAAAGATCACTACCCTATGGCATTTAGTGACCCTTAGGGACATTTCGGTTTGGTGTACCCAAGAATGTTCAAGCACTCAATGAGATGGGATGAGCTTTGGACTATGGTTTACTCATCCATTCAAAGCTAATGGAATAGACAGTTTGATCCCATGATGAACAGTGAGGGAGATTTGTCAATTGGCAACTTTGTACTAGCCAACACTATGAGTTTCAACATCACCTGAGATGGCATCGCAAAATAAAAATGAAGAAAGATTTGAAAAAAGCAAGAGAATTTATTGTAGGTCTCTACAACACAGTCTTATAACACCTTGAATCACATCATACCTTGTACGAGCTCTAAGATATGCCTTGTCGAAGATCACTGCCCTATAGCATTTAGTGACCCTTAGGGACGTTTCAATTTGGCATGACCAAGAATGTTCAAGCACTCAACGGGATGGGACAAGTTGGGGGCTAGGGTTTACCCAGCCACTTGGAGCTAATGGAATAGATAGTTTGATCCCACAACGAACGATGAGGGAGATTTGGTAGTTGGAAACTTTGTACTGACCAACACTATGAGTTTTAGCATCACCCGAGATGGCATCGCAAAATCAAAATGGAGTAAAATCTCCAAAAAGTGAGATTTTATTTTAAGTCTCCACAACATGGTCTTATAGCACCTAGAATCACATCCATACCTTTTATGAGCTCTGAGATATGCCCCATCAAAGATCGTTGCCCTATGGCATTTAGTGACCCTTAGGGATGTTTTGGTTCAGCATGCCCAAGAATGTTTGAGCACTCAACGAGATGAGATGAGCTTGGGGCTAGGTTTTACCTGGCCACATGAAGCTAACAGAATAGACAGTTCAATCCCATGATAAATGGTGAGGAAGATTTAGTAGTTGGCAACTTTGTACTAGCCAACACTACGAGTTTCAGCATCGCCTGAGATGGTGTTGTAAAATCAAAATGGAGTAAGATCTCCAAAAAGTGAGAGAGGTTATTATGGGTCTTCACAACATGATCCTAGAGCACCTAGAATTGCATCCATACCTAGCACGAGCTTTGAAATATGCCCTATCAAAGATCACTGCCCTATGGGATTTGGTGACTCTTAGGGACTTTTCAGTTTGACATGCCCAAGAATGTTCGAACACTCAACAGGATGGGATGAGATTGGGGCTAGGGTTTACCTAGCCACTTGAAGCTAATGGAATAGACAGTTTGATCCCACAATGAATGGTGAGAGAGATTTGGTAGTTGGCAACTTTGTACTGACCAACACTATGAGTTTTAGCATCACCCAAGATGGTATCACAAAATCAAAATGGAGTAAGATCTCCAAAAGTTGAGAGAGGTTATTATAGGTCTCTACAACATAGTCTTATAACACCTAGAATTGCATTCATACCTTACACGAGATTTGAGATATGCCCCGTCAAAGATTGCTGCCCTATGGCATTTAGTGACCCTTAGGGACATTTTGGTTTGGCGTGCTTGAGAACGTTTGAGCACTCAATAGGATAGGAAAACCTTGGGGTTAGGGTTTACCTAGCCACCCAGAGCTAACATAATAGATAGTTTGACCCCATAATGAATGGTGAGGGAGATTTGGCAATTGGCAACTTTGTACTGGTCAACACTACGAATTTTAGCATCACCTGAGATGACATCACAAAATCAAAACATAGTAAGATCTCCAAAAAGTGAGAGAGGTTATTGTAGGTCTCTACAACATAGTCCTATAGTACTTAGAATCATGTCCATACCTTGCACGAGCACTAAGATATGCCCTATCAAAGATTGTTGCCCTATGGCATTTAGTGACCCTTGGGCACATTCCGGTTCGGCATGCTTGAGAATGTTTGAATGCTCAACAAGATGGGACAAGATTGGGGATAGGGTTTACTTAGCTACTTGGAGCTAACAGAATAGATAGTTTGATCTCACAACGAACAGTGAGAGAGATATGAGCAAGATATGTATGCGTAGGCCACTTTGTGCAAGATATGAGAAAAAGTTGCTAATTAGGCCAAATTGAGTCTTTTTGAGTATTTGGTCAAGATAGCCTAGGATGAGGTGTTTTTAGTTGTTTTTTTAATAGTTTGGAACCTTTTTCAAGTCCTAGAAGTGAAATCTAGTGAACTTTGCATTAGTTGCACTTTTTCTGCAAAATTACAAAAGTTGTAAAAGTTGCTTAAAAATGCAAATCTGACTGGAAACCTTCTAACCTTCAAAAAAGTGTTTCCTATGCTCATATACTCGAGCATGGATAGTTACAACTTCCAAAAACTTCCGTTTGCAATTTTTTTGTAAAAATTGCAAAAGTCGCTCAAGCAACTTTTTGAGCAACATTGCAACTTTGCATTTATAGGACTTGGGAAGCCAAGATACTCAAGTTGGGCGTGATCCCTTAAAGTTCTCATCAAGATATATTAATGATCTTAATTTAATAACAAAAAGGTCATTGCAACCTTTAAATGGAGACTTTAGCTTAAATGGAGATTGTTAGTTCCCAAACATGTCTCAGTCAAGTAGATGACTAGTTTACAAAGCAACTAGTAGGAAATGATGTTGTAAAAATGAACTCAATAATCAGGATGGTTTGAAAAGACTAAAATAACTTATTTCCAAATACTCACCCCTTCACCAATTACCAAACTCCTACCATTCACAAATCAACACGCTACAAGAGGTCAAATCCTTCATGGTACTTGACCTAGGGCTTGATTGGAAAAATCACAAAACACATCCTCCTATCTTGAAACCTTGGAATCTTAAAAGGAACTCTACTAACTATCATTTCCCAAGCAGGCATGAAATTTTAACTAAGGAAATTGTAGTTAGAGGCCGATTTTAGCTGTGTGCACCAAAATGTTGTCTTAAAAACCTAGTTTTAGTAAAAATGCAATAACTTGAGTTAGTAAACATGTAGAACAATGTGACTAGAAGAAAAAGAAAGCTGATTCAAATCTCCATCTCAAAAATTCATCACATCTATCATAAAGTCTATACATTTCATGCAACTTGAAAACAACAGTAAAAATGACTCGAAAACCTAATTTCTTTCTTTGCAACTTCTTCCAATCCATATATTAATGCCCTCTAGTACTCACAAATGATGTATATATATCTCTTATGCATATTTTAATTGTTAGAACCAATATTTTAATAGTTATAGACCCTTTCCCTCTAAGTTGCAAATTTGAGCAACTTTTACAACTTTCAACAATGCAACTTTGCACAAAAAGTGCAATTTTTACATTTTTCACTTGATTCCACTTCTAGGACTTGGAAAAGATTCCAAAATACCTAAAACCAACTAAAAAAAACTCAGTCCTAGGATTTCTTGACCAAAAACATTAAAAATCCCAAATTTGCCGAATATGCAACTTTTGCTCATAAATTGCATAAAGTGACTTAAGCATACAAAATGGTGTCTTTATTTGACAACCATGGACTTCTCATCCAAGGGTTTTTTATTCTAGTCTAAGTAGGTAAAAAAACATGAAAACCAAAATATAAACCAAGTTGCAAGCACCTATCGGCTTATCGGTTTCAAATTTTGTATAACAACTAAATTGGAGGTTGATGCTTTTTCCTATTAGTATGATGAGAACTCTACCATGGTTGTCTATTGTTCCATTAAATTATAGGAAATCTCATGATGTATTTGAAGAGGCCCTTTGATACCTTTGTATTTCTCTATGAACTTTGTAAAAACCACTAGATTGGGATAGTATCTAAAATCATAGAGGAAACATTGCATCTATTAATCCTATTTATCATTATGATGGTGTATATTAGCATGTATATCTTCAGACTATTATGTATTTTAGACTTGATGATCCCCTTGGTTGTATCAATTGTATCATATGAATAAAGATCTCACAAAGTATATAAATATACCTTAAATGATTAGAAAACCTATCTCAACTTGCTCTATTAAAAAAAATTCATTGTTGCTTAGTGCTTTTTTGGATTTGTCCTTGTAATAAAAATCTCCATATGGTCAAATTGAAAAATATTAAGAAACCATCAATATGGATTGTGGAAATTTCATGTATTTTTAAAATATTTATTTTCTCTTCTACAACCAAGGAGTTATGAATGCAAAGAAGTGGGTAGAAAACTTTTTCATTTTGGATAAAATTCATTATTATTTGTGAAGGAAGGATTGAGCACACTTGTATGATTATAAATAAATTTGCTAATAGTTTGACCTCTCATCATTACAAATTTAATTCATGGAAGTTTATCAATGACTTCTAGCAAAAAGTGAAGAGAATGTTGTGCATATGAGATCCTAAAACTTATCTTCCACTAACCACATAATATAATAAAGTGAAAGTGTATGTTTTGATATGGGCCTATGTAATGCATCTATAGATTTCATGAAAATTTGTGCCAAGATTATTTTTTAATCATGTAAGTCATTTTAGATGATATGGTAACCTATCATATCCCACTCTTTATAGTGTTTAGCAAGTACATCTATTGCATCTTGAATTGCATCCCTCAATATTATTTTCCAAAAAATATCATGCAAGGGAGATTTAAAACCAAGACATGCAACTATAATTGCATCCACCATCTCTTTTCAATATAGAGACCTAGAAAAATTATATGGTATACTAGAATTAAATAATATAAATAATTTTTTTAGTTTACACATGAACATTAAGTTCCACTCTATACTCTAAAGATAGGTGTGAACCAAGTTTAGTAAGAGGTGTGAACAAAACAATGCTTATGTCTCCTTTGTTAGGTCTATTTGATAAACAAGAAAACAAATGAATTTGGAAAAGCTAGAACTTGACCAAATAACCCTAAAGACTATTAAAACCTTTTAAGGATCACAAAAATCCTATTGACATTTAAAAACCACCAAAATTGCTTATTTTTGACCCATTGGTACAATTTGGCACTCTGACTTATAATGGAACCCAGAGCCCAATTGACCTTACATTTTGGTCTTATTACAACATTCTTATTAATGTTCCAAATCGAAAACTAGGATCACTATCCATTTGCTTTGGTGCTCGACACCAGTTTCCATCAAGAAAAATGATGTAACCATCCTCTTTCTATTCTAACTATGACTTGGAGATGGATTATTAACATGTATCATATGTGATTATGCATACTAATGTAGGGAACAGTTAGAGGATGTAGATGATTGGTGCAAAGTCTACAACCTTAATCCACCAAAACCTTCTTAAGGGCC
Source organism: Cupressus sempervirens (assembly GCA_028749045.1). Lineage (NCBI taxonomy): Eukaryota > Viridiplantae > Streptophyta > Pinopsida > Cupressales > Cupressaceae > Cupressus > Cupressus sempervirens. The sequence goes on along the minus strand of CM053791.1, from coordinate 706,286,853 downwards.
TAGTAGTAGCCAACCCACTGTAAGATGCCAAACAAGGTTTTCGGCCTTTACCCAATGCTAACCTCTATCTCTTCAAATGGACTCCACTTCTCCAAGGTCTTACCCTCTCCCTAGGTTTCTTAGAAAACTTGGGCCAAAATAAGGCTTTAGGGACACTAGCCCTAAACTAGGCCAAATAGGGTAAATTAGGAAAAATGCTATCAAAGGTTCAAAAAATGACTTGTTTTTTCATACTTAGTCCTATCCCATTGGAATTCATCCACTTTTAGGGTTCCCCACCAAAAATAGACCTATTTCCCAAATCTAGGCCTAGAAATCCTAGTAGGTCTATTTTTAGTTTTCCAAGGTTAACTCCCAAACTCCCCAAACAATGTGGCAAAAAAAAGCCTTTTTGGATACCCTTTTCTAGACTCTTGAATATTCCAAAAACTCATGGGCTGATCCTACTCTAGCATACCCAAACACCAACTAGGTTCACAGTCCTAATAAGCCTAATTAGGCTGGCTTTCCAAGGAAAGTGTTAAGAGATGGGGTCATAGAATTAGCACAACCACTTGGGAATCTTCCTCACCATGTAAAAAATCTATTCCACCCTTCACCTAGGTCATTACAGCAAGTATGAGAGTTTTACACCAATTTCTCTTCAAAATTGGGCTAAACACATGATGATGTTCAGCCTAGGGCCTGCAAGCAAAAATAGTAAACCAAATTTTCTCCCCCTAAAAATCTACCATATGTAAGAGTACACCCCTAAATTGATTCCCACCAAATGGAATCAAGATCTCACTGTTGGATTGCAAGTTAGAGGGCCATAAGTGCAATCTAGTCAATTTATAGGCTTACCCAGGTAGCCTTCAGTAAAATGGAAATATCTTATAGAAATGAATAGATAAAAACCTCAAACCAAATTAAAATGAAAGATACTTAAAATACCTATCCAACCATATCAAATTTTCATATGTTTGAATTCGTACAACAACAAAACACAAGAAAAATGGCAAAAAATTAGGTTTTTATTGCTTCAAAAGACATCAGATCCTTACAACCATCACCTATTGAGGCTTGTATGGTCATATCATACATATATTATTCCATTAAAATGGTTATAACCACATTTCAAATGTTGGTTTTAATGTACACTTGGTTTTTCAACAAAATTGCAAAGTTGCCAGCATTTTTGCAATTTTGCTTAACAACTTATGCAATTTTTTGCAATTTTTGACATTTTAACTCCTAGACACCTAAAACTTAACCCAATGACCCTAAAGACCTTTATAACCTTCAAATAAACATTAAAAACATTTTTTCTTTGAAAAATCACCTATATTGTTCATTTTTTACCCCTTGGTTCAATTTGTCACTCTAGCTTATAATGGTACCTATAGTCTAATTGACCTTACATCTTGGGTCTTATTACATAACTTTGAAACTTTGATCCTAATTCACAACTAGGATGACACCTATCTATTTTAATTGGTGCCCTACACCAATGATCATCCAACTGGACAAGTTTCGAGTGCTTGGGTGCATGAAAATGCATTAAATTTGATGCCATAGGTATACCAGCAGGAGATCTGCCTAAAGGAGGCTATGGTTTCATGTAAAATAGTCAAATTAATAATAATAAACATGGTATAGGATCAACTAACATGTCTTGGAAGGGATTACTTGGTCAGATTTGAAGAGGCCCTAGTTTTTGGCCTTGTTTGGTGAGGGTTTCATTAAAAGTACATATAGAGAGTTGATGGGTTCAATGTAATTGAATAATACTCTCTTTAGGATTATATTAGGATATTTTTTCAAGTTTAATGGTTTGGGGATAATTATTTCATATAGTTCCTTTGCAAATGGAGGGGTTTTTATGCCTAAAAAGTGGCCCATAGTGTAACAACAGAGACTTGGTCCAAAAAAATCATACCTCATCCTTTGATATGTTATAGAGAAGAAAAATGGTTATCCTAATATTCAATTTATTTTCTTGATGTTATGGAAAAATGTGGAGAAAAATGAAAGAGGACAACATTTGAGGGCTAATTGGGGCTTGTAGGCCTCGTAGGTTGGGATGATTGGTTTACCTTAGAGATAGACTCTTAGTATTTGGTAAACCAGTTATTTGAGGTGTATTAGGGTATTCAAAACCATTATATTATTAAGTAGTATTTGGATAAGTCATTTACCTAATTTGAGAAACTTAAGCCTTAAGGTTGCATTCGGAAACCTTTGAGAAAATACATTGTTCAGAGTATTTTCTCATAGAACTTGGAAGGGCACATCTTGCTCTACATCACTTTGCCTATAATTTTCTATAAAGAAGATATGTAATCATACCCTAAAGACTTGATTGCAAGTGTAGACGAGATACAATGTGTAATTGGGTCCTAGAGCTACATTACAAGTTGTAAGTTCAATAAATGTTGATATGTAGTCAAGTCTCAAATACTTAACTATGGTTGTGTTAAGAGGGTGATATGCAATTAGGTCTTCAAGAATAGATTGTACGGATGCAAGGCTTAACCCAATGACATATGAAGATGCTTAAAGAGCTTGCAATCAATTCCTAGAAACTTAATTGCAATATGTGCCTATCAACATAGAAGGATGACTTATTGGTTGGGTCTTAAGGCCTACCAACCACTTAGGCATGAGAAAACTTGCAATCAAGTTTGTGATACCCAATTTCACTTTGTTAATGTATGTAACTTATGACTTGTAATTGATGTCAAGGATCCTGACTACATATGAGAACTAAGACAAACTATTCACATGTTGAGCTTCAAATATCAACCTATACAATAGTAACTATGAGGATAATGCAAGGGCATTCAAAGACATCAAAAAGGGCCTAAGTGATGCAAGTGGTAGGGTACTAATAAGGTAGATTGGGAGAGTACAACCTACAAGAACAACCTAACAAGGTTTGACAGCCCAAACAAGGCTTAAGACCCCACACTTGCACCTTGACAACAAATATTTCTTAATACAAGAAACCTACACTAGACATGGAACCAAGAACTCAGATTCAAGAGATGATGTTCATACATCAAAATAGGCATATCGACTGGAATTGAAGATCCCAAACTGAGAAAAGGACATAGTTCCTTCATTAACCTCTTGGATTCCTAGTAGCCCAAGGAATGAGACTTAGGTCTGCAACTTGTACACTTAGCATGAAAATAAAAGACTAACATCAAGATTACTTCCTATTTCTAGTGTGCTATCGGATTCCAAAGTGGAGAGATCCCATTAGCAAGCAAACTGTCAAAACTTGAGGGGACAACATTTAGACACAAGGGCTAATTAGGCCACATTTAAAAAGGAGGTACCATTTAAACACATGATAAAAACATGAAATCAATTGGACATGTTGAGGAATGATCCAAATATTTTGATTACCAAGTTACAGACCATAATATGGAGATTTGAGACCTTAAAATGTTGGGACAGTAGGTTTGTGTATTGATGCATACAAGGTATATGCATCTAGGGCATCATGTTTCTTCCTTCTTCCTACATCTTATCACCTGAAACCAAAAGCATATTAAAGTTCATTTAAAATACAAGGATTCCACCAAAGGCCATAATTTTCCTATGGTGGAATCTCAAATTATATCTTGATTTCAATCAAAACGCTTGAAACCCTTGAATTATGGGCTGTCGACACTAAAATAGGAATAACTTGAATTTTTTAGTGTTTGAAGACCTCAAAAAAATTGAATTAGAAAGGTTATTAAAATATCTATCCAACCATACCAAGAATAGATCCCTAGGCATCCGTACACAACTGAACAATGCAAAAAAAAACCCAAAATGTAGAAAACAAGGTTCTTTTTATTGATTTTAATGCCAAAAATGTACACTGTACCTTCCACTTTCCTGAAAGGGCTATATTAAGGTCTTTCCCAACTGATCCAACCATATTTGAAAGGTTGTGACCATTGGAGAAAAGATTAGAAGCATTCTTGCTCAGTTATGCAAAAAGTTGCATAGCAACTTTTGCACTTTTAATGCATTTTTTACATTTTAGTGCCTAAAACCTACATTTTAACCATTCAAATGAGTCTAGGTTGGCCCAACACAACTAATAGACCATATATTATAAGTATATTAATTCAAATTACATAAGTTCTTACCAAGAAAAAATCAAGAGCAACATATTGAAAGGTTATGTTAAATAAAAATAATGTTGATGATGACCTTCAATCTACCTTTGAACCCTTTTAAAGAAAGTCAGATCTCAATATACTTCATTATTTAAGATGAAACAATATGCGCATTGCTCAATTCACTTGCATCATATGTTCTTTACTTTTTTCTATCCCTGCCTATATAATTCAAACTTCTACTACATGAAAAATACTTTCTAACACTTCCAACTTGTTAAATGTGCTATCCCTTAGCAATTCCATGCTAGGGACCCTTCTCTAAGCTAGAGACTTATCCCTTAAGTTGCTCATTTCTGTATGGTAAGGTATGCCTTGACTTTTAGGCCAATTAGTGACTCTTCCAAATACATTGTGACTTCTTATACCCTAGTTATCACACCTAGGTCTAATGACCCTTATCGATGTAGAGCACACGACCTACTTTTGCCACTTCATTCTTAAAGCTCTAAGGGTACCCAAACCCACTTCAGGATGATGTCTTGGTTACCAACCTTTTCCAAATGATGACTTGTACTTATCCAAGTGGACTCCACTCTCCTAAGTTCCTTCCCTTTTCTTAGGGCTCTTGGCAAACTTGGATCAAAATATGGCTTTAGGGACACTTGCCTTCAACTAGGCCAATTAAGGAAAAACAAGTAAAAAGGTTTCAAGACTTCAAACCTAGATTTGATTCAGTATTTTTAGGAATAAACCACTAGGATTCATGGACTTTCAAGGCCCCAACACCTTCAAAGGATTAATATCCCTAACTTAGACCTAGAAATCCCACTAGGTTAAAATTAAGTTTTCCTTGGAAAACTTCCAAACTTTCCAAAGGACAAGGCCAACTCATCACCTTTTCAAATATCTTTTACCTAGTTCTTGAAGATTGCAAAGGATCAAGGGCTGACTCCATGCCAACATACCCAAACTCCACTTTAGTCCATAAAAACTTCCAACATCCACAGCCAATTTGCATAATTTACTAGGAAATCATTTAATTTATGCTTAATTGTAAAACAACTATATCTACATCTAGTTTTTCTCAATGAACTTCTATAGGATTCCCTTGCTCAGCCACAAAAACTACAAGAAAAAAGAATATTCTTGCATCATTTGGTACTCTTTTTGCAGGTGTCACAGATGTCATTCAACAAATTTTACTTTATATTCTTTCTTAATTTTACCTGTAAGATATACTTACTCTATGGCTGGTATGCATTTTCATCTCTATTATCATTTATTGTATTCATTTTATGAGTTCGAGAATTTGTTCACTTTGAAATGGTAATTGTGATGATCCAACCTAAAAGGGTTGTCATACCACATGACAGATTCTAATTCTTTAGTTACATTTTAGAAATTTCAAATTGCTACTTCTTTAAGCTTATCAATGAATTCTCAATTATCTTCAGACTAAAATATTACACAAATGTAAAAAATATTAGATTTTTAAGATAGATATCAACTTTAAAGAACATATAAAATGGCACTAGCTTTTTATGTAGCATTACCCATCTCAAATGAAAACTATGAATAAGTTCTACCCAAAAAAAAAACACATGAACTATCTAAAAAAATTATAACATAAAATATACTATTTAATGAAACATTTAGACACAAGGGCTAATTAGGTCACATTTACAAAGGAGGTACCATTCAAACATGTGCTAAAAATATGAGACCAATTGGAGATATTGAGAATGATCCAAATATTCTAATTACCAAGTTATAGACCATAATATGGAGTTTTGAGACCTTAAAATGTTGGGATAGTAGGTTTGTGTATTGATGCATACAAGGTATGGGCATCATGTTTCTTCCTTCTCCTTGCATCTTATCACCTAAAACCAAAAGGATCTTAAAGCTCATTTAAAATAAAAGGATCCCACCAAAGGCCATAATTTTCCTATGGTGGATCTCACATTATATCTTGATTTCAATCAAAACACTTGAAACCCTTGAATTTTCAGGCTATCGGCACTAAAATAGGAATAACTTGAGTTTTAATGAGTTTGAAAAACTTAAACCAATTTTCATTAGAAAGGTTATTAAAATATCTATCCAACTATACCAAGAACAAATCCCTAAGCATCCGTACACAATTGAACCATGCAAAAAAAAAATGCAAAATGTAGAAAACAAGGTTCTTTTTATTGATTTTAATGCCAAAAATGTACATTGTACCTTCCACCTACCTAAAAGGGCCATATGAAGGTCTTCCCCAACTGATGCAACCATATTTGAAAGGTTGTGACTGTTGGAGGAAAGATTAAAAGCATTTTTGTTTAGTTATGCAAAAAGTTGCAAAGTTGCATAGCAACTTTTGCACTTTTAATGCATTTTTTACGTTTTAGTGCCTAAAACCTGCATTTTAACCATTCAAATGAGTCTAGGTTGACCCAACACAGCTAATAGACCATGAATTATAAGTATATTAATTCAAATTACATAAATTCTTACCAAGCAAAAATCAAGAGCAACATATTGAAAGGTTATGTTAAATAAAAATAATGTTGATGATGACCTTCAATCTACCTTTGAACCCTTTTAAAGAAAGTAAGATCTCAATATACTTCATTATTTAAGATGAAACAATATGTGCATTGCTCAATTCACTTGCATCATATGTTCTTTACTTTTTTCTATCCCTGCCTATATAATTCAAACTTCTACTACATGAAAAATACTTTCTAACACTTCCAACTTGTTAAATGTGCTATCCCTTAGCAATTCCATGCTAGGGACCCTTCCCTAAGCTAGAGACTTATCCCTTAAGTTGCTCATTTCCCTATGGTAAGGTATGCCTTGACTTTTAGGACAATTAGTGACTCTTCCAAATACATTGTGACTTCCTACACCCTAGTTATCACACCTAGGTCTAATGACCCTTATCGATGCAGAGCACACATCCCACTTTTTCCACTTGGTTCTTAAACCTCTAAGGGTACTCAAACCCACTTCAGGATGATGTCTTTGTTACTAGCCTTTTCCAAATGATGACCTGTACTTATCCAAGTGGACTTCACTCTCCTAAGGTCCTTCCCTTTTCTTAGGGCTCTTGGCAAACTTGGGTCAAAATATGGCTTTGGGGACACTTGCCCTCAACTAGGCCAATTAAGAAAAAACAAGTAAAAAGGTTTCAAGACTTCAAACCTAGATTTGATTCAACATTTTTAGGACTAAACCACTAGGATTCATGCACTTTCAAGGCCCCAACACCTTCAAAGGATTAATATCCCTAACTTAGGCCTAGAAATCCCACTAGGTCAAAATTAAGTTTTCCTTGGCAAACTTGCAAACTTTCCAAAGGACAAGGCCAAATTATCACCTTTTCAAATATAGTTTACCTAGTTCTTGAAGACTCCAAGGGATCAAGGGCTGACTCTATGCTAGCATACCCAAACTCCACTTTAGTCCATAAAAACTTCCAACATACACAGCCGATTCGCATAATTTACTAGGAAATCATTTAATTTATACTTAATTGTAACACAAGTATATCTACATCTAGTTTTTCTCAACGAACTTCTATAGGATTCCCCTACTCAGCCACAAAAAGTACAAGGAAAAAGAATATTCTTGAATCATTTAGTGCTCTTTTTGTAGGTGTCACAGATGCCATTCAACAAATTTTACTTTATATTCTTTATTAATTTTACGTGTAAGATATACTTACTCTATGGCTGGTATGAATTTTCATCTCTATTATCATCTATTGTATTTATTTTATGAGGTAGAGAATTTTTTCACTTTGAAATGGTAATTGTGATGACCCCACCTGAAAGGGTTGTCATACCACATGACAAATTCTAATTCTTCAGTTACATTTTAGAATTTTCAAATTGCAACTTTTTTAAGCTTATCAATGAATTCTCAATTATCTTCAAACTAAAATATTACACAAATGTAAAAAATATTAGATTGTTAAGATAGATATCAACTTTAAACAACATATAAAATGGCACTAGCTTTTTATGTAGAATTACCCATCTCAAATGAAAAAAAAAAAAGTTCTACCGAAAAACCAAACACATGAACTATCTAAACAAATTATAACATAAAATATACTATTTAGATGAAACCATGAATGATGATAATGTACCTAGATGGACATGCAGGTCATAATCAACTTTAACCATGAAATCAACATCCCATTTAGCAAGTGTTGTAGAGAAGTAGATCTTGGTTTTTGTCGAGAGCTGATGGTAGCCTTCAACATGTTTGAGTCTAAGGAAGTCATTATTCTCTACATCTTCTTTGTCAATTGCATGATCCAAAATGCCACCTGGTGTAGCACTATGCCCAATTACAAACCTTATCACTATCCCCTTCTCCTCCTCCAACTTCTTCAGCTTTGCCCCTGCCATTCTCATTTCCCATTTCCCATTTTATTTGTAGGCTTCAAATAAGACATAGTAATATTCAAACTAAAAAACTTACAATTGTTACAAGTTTTTTAATTGAGTATAGTTATTGACCTTGTGGCATCCAAGTGTATCAGATAGAATCACGTTGTTTTCTACTGCTAAAAGTAGTGTTGATTCCCACCACAACAAATGCATTTTTGGCAGAATATTTATTTTCTTTCTCCACTCCATTCATCTTCATTCCACTCTCAACTCTTGCTACTCCTAATTCCATTTCTAGTGAAGATATTGTTTTGTCTAATGACCTGCATCACTCATGCACCTTTATATTCTTCAAATGAATCTTAAAACTATCCATTACAATACCACTTATCCCCATAGATTCAACTAATTTAAAATTCTCATACATTTATATATATCTTAGATGATAACACATCAAAATTCAATCTAGCATTATAAGATGGGTTTTATAAGTTTATGATTTGAAAATAAATTTGTTTTGGAGTTTATCTGAAATAATTACAGATAACAAAAAAAATAAAAGATAAAAGCATGTTAGTCATAATATCATTATTGGTAATAGTGTTCCAAATGCAAAGAATTATTTATTTGAGCTTCTAGCAATGATCAAGTGGCTTACTAAATGGCTTGATGAGTCTTGGAAAATTCTCCCATTATATCCTTGCTTTCGCCATTTTCAAGTTTCTGGTTACATGCACACAATCATGACCTTACATCACAAAACATTCAAATTCTAACAAGTTTCATGTTCTTTCATTATATTTTGATCTAAACAACAAATTCTAAACTTTCACTTATTCAAATGACTAATCTGAAAATGAGTTCTATTAAAGAATCTAATATAAATTCAAATAATGTATCTAGATTCTAAACAAATCAAAACATGCAATCTATAATTTAAAATTATCTCATCACTTACACATAATAACAATACCCACATTCTCATCTTTCTCTCTCTCCCTCTCTCCTTATTCAATCTAATGAACCAACTGGATCTGCTCTACATTTTAATGTTTCAAGTATTACCTCATGGTCTAACTCATGAACTTTCCAAAGAATCTTATTATGTGGTTTTCCACCATATTTTATCAAGTGGACATTTGATATAACAAAAAGGTTCAAATAATGAAATATCTTTCTCTCCATTTGCCAATCCTTGAATAACCACAAGTTAGGGTTTTTCATAGAATATTGTCTAAGCCATGTGCCAGTTACAACCACCGCACTGATATGGTACTCTAAACCTTCACCACCTATAACTGAGTGATCCAATTTTTGTTTGGCTTGGACACAATGCCACAAATAATAATTTTTCCCTTCTTCATTGCCTTTAGGTGCAATAACAACAAAAGCATGGCCTGCAATGACAAATGTACAAAATGCGGTCATTAATTCAGAAAATACTTAGGTAAAATTTATAGAGCTACATATTGAAATTACAAAGATATATATATATATATATATATATATATATATATATATATATATTACCATGTTTCACTAGATTAAAAAATGGATCAAAGTCAATAGATGAATCCATCTCTACCATTTCTAGTGCTTGTGGGGGACGATAGGTGTCGATTGGGTCCAAAACCCATATATCCCATTTGTCCACCCATTCAGTTGACTCATAGTCATCCTAATTTTCCTCTGCACATGATGGACAATAACATGCCATTCTTTGCGTGTGGATACTCCATGAACCTGAATTAGAGCTTCTAAAAGAGTGCAACTCACTTAATATTGTTAGCGTGAAACAATCCTCATATGGTGCAATGTTAGTATTATCTATCAACCAAACAAATCTACGAACTGTAGACTCACCTTCCTTACCTGAACCCATTGTAGCATTACACCATTGGACAATGGATTTTACATTTGTCAATATTGTTCCATCTTTGTACTTTAATTTTTTATGAGCTAAAGCTCTTTTGATGCATGCACCTGCACCATCATGCTCTCCCTTTCCATTACCAACCTCTATGAAATTCCACATATATTGAATTCTACACAATCTGTGCATCTTGCTCAACCAATAGAACATCCATGCATTCTTGAATTGAGATGCACAATTATCTAACCAAATAATGTGTTGATGATATGGTATGCCCCTATTAGCCAAATCTTCATAAAATAGTTGAAAACAACCATGTACAAATTCTATAGAATATGATCGATCATTGCTGATGTAAAAATGGTACTCCCTCAAAATCTTTCTATCATCCTCTCTACTTGTAGGTGAATGCATGAATGTTATGTGAACAAATATGAAAACTTATTGAGAAGTATAATACTTTTCTAGCACCTCATTTTGTGGTTGTAGTGTGTAGTTCTCTATGAAGTCTATAACCAAAAAAATGGTTTCTTGTGGAAACATATCCTTGCACAACTTGAATTGCAAGTCCAGTCATCAAGCTCTATGTGTATGCCTTGCATACTCGTAAATAATTTTTTCACGAAAAAATCTTCATGAGATCATACACTAGAATTTTTTCAATGACTAAATCACATCTTTTACCTTGTTTTCCATCTTTTAGAGCATATGTCATTGTCTTAAATTTTTCGTAATCTACTATTTCATTTCCAATTGCATGTGTACTATCCATATGTTCACAAGTTGATAAAAGTTGCAAAGAACCACAAAATAAGCATGTACCATCCAAGTATGATGTCTTGTAAAATTGTTGGCCATCCCTTATTTCACATAAAATGTTGGATATAAATTCCCTTGAAGATCTTGGTGGCTCATTCATGTCACAATCATGCAAAACAAACTTAGAATGCAAAAACACACATATATGCCTAAAAACATCAAAATGGTTAGAAAATTCAATATGTATCCTACAACAAGAAGTTGTGCGTGTGTTATTTGTCTTCACAAAAAAAGGTTTACCCATCTTAAAAAATCTTTGACTTATTTGAATTTGAGGATACATACCAATAAATTTTGCAAAAAATTGTGACTGAGTTGAGTCCAAAGAATGTTTTTCATGTGGTTTGCAATTTTGTCTACCAATCCTCCTTCTTACAACATCTCTTTGATTAGGAGAAACACGTGTGTTATTTTTCAAAAAATCTTTGATCAATAATTTCAAAGCTTCACTAATTTCTTTATCCTTTCGTGGTAGTCTACCGCTAAATATTCATAACTCATTTTTTGTTGGATCTTCCAATCTCTCACGCCTTAGCATGGCTCTCCTTAGAGTACCTCTACCAATTTTTAATGTTTTTCTTATCTTTCTCATGAGTTGAGTTTTCTTTATTTGGGTACTTACTATTGTCAATGTAAGTACTCGTCTTGTGATATTACTATCTTTTGGTGCATGATTTAGAACCCACTTTGTCATAAGCACTCATTAGATTCTTTATAATTCATTTTTCATTTGAATCATCCATCGTTCTTAGCCCAAGAATCTTCATGATAGGCCTAAATTTCAAATTCCTCATCATTTCAAAAAATAATTTGCATTGACCTCTAATATTTAATTCTTCAAAGAATAATCTCCACATATGATTAATTTTTCTTTGACAAGTACACTTGCTAATCTTGTTAGGCATTGATTACAAAATGTTAGTATCAATATCAATCAAATATTTTGGTCTTCTAAAATGAATTCTAGAAGGTGTTATAATCTCTTCTATTCCCTCAACATTTTGAATATCAACATAAGGTTGAGTGTTTTTTGTACCTTGAACCGAAGATGATGTGCCTTGGCAATAAGATGCAAAAGATGAAATATCACCTACTTGATATGTTGATGTTGTGCCTTAAACATGACATGATGGAGTTTGTACATCTTTGGATCTACAAATTAGTGCCTCTTCAACATGGGAGGATGATATGACTCCAACATTGGAAGATGGTGTAGCCTCACAATTTAATTGTCTTCTTGAGCGTAATAGTCTCATTTGTTCTCTTTGTCTTTCCAATTCTTCCTCTTTGTTTCTTTGTATCAATGGTTCTTGTTCCTCTTCAAATTTAAATTCTTCATTATTGCTTTGCAATTTTCTTTGTCAATGTAGTCATTTCATTTTATCTCTTTTAATTGCCAAATCTATCTCCCTCTCTTCCTTTGTTTGAGTTTTTGGTTTTTTTCCTTGGCATGATGATGATTTCTATATGTCAAATTATTCAAAAGTTTGAATTACTTACAATTTGTAAATTAAAAATCATTCAAATACATATAAAAATTACAATTATTTCAATGAATACACAATATATATCAAATAACTTGTCAAATTTCTAACCATTTCCAAATAACAATATATTCAAACATACAAATTTCAATGAACTCACTATATATTAAACAACATGTCAAATTACAATCAAATTTGTCTCTATATATCAACAAAAAATATTTAAAAAGGATTGCACTAACCTTTTATATAGAAATAATATTCAAAAAGCCTTCAAATAGTATATCCAATGATTGAATTTGTTGTTTGCTAGCTTCAAAAAGTCTTCAAATAGTTTTTGCTAACTTCCAATAGCTTAAAACCCATATTTTCCATTGGAACAACAGAATGCACAATAGAAAAAAAATAGAATATGGATCAAAAGGGACCCAAACTTGCTTTATGACCATTTTTTGGTGAATTCACGTAGTGCATATGCACTATGTGAAAATAAATCTCTCCCTATCCCACCATCCCCCATCCCCTACTCTCTCTCTCTCCTTACTCTCTCTCCTCTCCCATCCCCTACTCTCTCTCTCTCTTTCTCTTCCTCTCCTACTCCCTCTCCCATCACCTACTCTCTCTCACTCGCTCTCTCCCATCCCCTAGTCTCTCACTCTCTATCCTCTCCCATCCCCTACTCTCTCTTGCTCTCTCTCTCTCTCCTCTCCCATCCCCCACTCTCTCTTGCTCTCTCTCCTCTCCTATCCCCTACTCTCTCTCTCTCTCTCACTCTCCCTCTCCCACCGCCTACTCTCTCTCACCCTCTCTCCTCTCCCATCCCCTACTCTCTTTGTCTCACACACTCCCATCCTCCCTCTCTCTCTGACACTGCCTACTCTATCTCTCTCCCCTCTCCCATCCCCTACTCTCTATCCCCTCTCCTATCCCCTACTCTCTCTTTTGCTCTCCCTCTCTCACCACCTACTCTCTCTCACCTTCTCTCCTCTCCCATCCCCTACTCTCTCTCTCTCACTCCCATCCCCCCTCTCTCTCCCTCTCCCACCGCCTACTCTCTCTCTCTCTCCTATCCCCTACTCTCTCTCACTCTCTCTCTCCTACTTCCTCTCCCACCACCTACTCTCTCTCTCACTCTCTCTCACATCCCCTACTCTCTCTCACTCTCTCTCAGGTCTCACATCCGCTACTCTCTCTCACTCTCTCTCTAGTCTCACATCTTCTACTCTCTCTCACTCTCTCTATCCTCTTCCATCCCCTACTCTCTCTCTCCTCTCCCATCCCCTACTCTCTCTCTCACTCTCCCTCTCCTACTCCCTTTACCACCACCTACTCTCTCTCTCCCATCCCCTACTCTCTCTCTCTCTCTCTCTCTCGCTACTCTCTCTCCCCCCTCTCCCATCCCCTACTCTCTCTCTCTCACTCACACACTCTCATCCTCCTCTCTCTCTTGCTCTCCCTCTCCCACTCCCTCTCCCACCACCTACTCTCACTCTCTCCCATCCCCTACTCTCACTCTCTCTCTCCCATCTTGTTCTATCTCTCTGCCACCCCCTACTCTCTCTCAAACTCTCACACCCTCTCCCATCCCCTACTCTCTTTGTTACACACACTCCCATTCCCCTCTCTCCCTCTCCCACTCCCTCTCCCACCACCTACTCTCTCTCTCTCTCTCTCTCTCTCTCTCTCTCTCTCTCTCTCTCTCTCTCTCTCTCTCTCCCTCTCCCCTCTCTCTTTTCTCCCATCCCCTACTCTCTAGATCTCTCACACACACTCCCATCCCCCCCTCTCTCTTTCCCTCTCTCACTCCTTCTCCCACCACCTACTATCTCTCTCTCTCACTCTCTCTCTCCCTCTCTGCTCTCTCTCTCTCCCATTGCCTACTCTTACTCTCTCTCCCATCCCCTACTCTCTCTCACACTCTCTCCCATTCCCTACTCTCACTCTCTCTCTCGCATCCCATTCTCTATCTTTTCCACCCCTACTCTCTCACACTCTCACAATCTCTCCCATCCCCTACTCTCTCTCTTACACACACTCCCATCCCCCCTCTCTCTCTCCCTCTCCCACTCTTTCTCCCACCACCTACTCTCTCTCTCCCATTTTCTACTCTCTCTCTCTTGGGCTACTTTCTCTCTCCCCTCTCCCATCCCCTACTCTCTCTCATTCATAGACACACACTCCCATTCCCCCTCTCTCTCTCTCCTCTATCATCCCCTAGTCTCACTCTCTCTCTCCCATCTTGTACTCTCTCTCTACCACCCCTTGCTCTCTCTCACACTTTCATACTCTCTCTCATCCCCTACTCTCTCTCTCTTACACACATTCCCATTCCCCCTCTCTCTCCCTCTCACACTCCCTCTCCCACTGCCTACTCTCTCTCCCATCCCCTACTCTCTTTCACACACCCACACACTCTCATTCCCCCTCTCTCTCCTCTCCTATCCCCTACTCCCTAGATCTCTCACACACACTCCCATTCCCCCTCTCTCTCCCTCTCCCACTGCCTACTATCTCTCTCTCTCACACTCTCTCCCTCTCTACACTCTCTCTCCCATCCCCTACTCTCACTCTCTCTCATCCCCTACTCTCTCTCTTCCACCCCTACTCTCTCACACTCTCACACTCTCTCCCATCCCCTACTCTCTCTTACACACACTCCCATCCCCCCTCTCTCTCTCTCTCCCACTCGCTCTCCCACTGCCTAGTCTCTCTCTTAGATTACTCTCTCTCTCCCCCCTCTCCCATCACCTACTCTCTCTCTTTCACACACCCACATACTCCCATCCCCCTCTCTCTCCTCTCCCATCCCCTACTCTCTAGATCTCTCACACACACTCCCATCCTCCTCTCTCTCTCCCTCTCCCACTCCGTCTCCCACCGCCTATTGTCTCTTTCTCTCACTCGCTCCCTCTCTACTCTCTCTGCCACCCCTACTCTCTCTCTCACACTCTCTCTCATTCCTTACTCTCTCTCTCTTACACACACTCCCATCCCCCCCTCTCTCTCTCCCTCTCCCACCACCTACTGTCTCTCTCTCCCATCCCCTACTCTATCTCTCACTTGCTCTCCCTCTCCCTCTCCCACTCCCTCTCCCACCGCCTACTCTCTCTCTCTCTCACTCTCTCCCTCTCTAATCTCTCTCTGCCAACCCCTACTCTCTCTCACATTTTCACACTCTCTCCCATCCCCTACTCTCTCTCTCTCTTACACGCATTTCCATCCCACCCTCTCTCTCCCTCTCCCACTCCCTCTCCTACTACCTACTCTCTCTCTCCCATCCCCTACTTTCTCTCTCAGGCTACTCTCTCTTTCACACACACACACACACACACACCCATCCCCCCTCTCCCTCTCTCCTCTCCCATCTCCTACTCTCTCTCCCCTTTCCTATCCCCTACTCTCTCTCTCACTTGCACACTCTCATCCTCCTCTCTCTCGATCTCCCTCTCCCACTCCCTCTCCCAGTTTCTCTCCCATCCTCTACTCTCTCCCTGCCACCCCCTACTCTCTTTCTCACTCTCATACTCTCACCCATCCCCTACTCTCCCACTCTCTCCCATCCCATACTCTCTCTCTGCCACACTCTACTCTATCTCCCCCATCCCCTACTCTCTCTCTTATACACACTCCCATCCCCCCCTCTATCTCTCTCCCTTTCCCACTCCCTCTCCCACCACCTACTCTCTCTCTCACTATCTCTCTCCTATCCCCTACTCTCTCTCTCCCCTCTCCCATACCCTACTCTCTCTCTTTCATAGACACACACTCCCATCCCCCCTCTCTCTAGATCTCTCACACACACTCCCATTGCCCCCTCTCTCTCCCTCTCCCACTCCCTCTCCCACCACCTACTCTCTCTCACTCTCTCTCCCATCACCTACTTGCTCTAGACCACCCCTATTCTCTCTCACACTCTCTCTCATGCCCTACTCTCTCTCTTACACACACTCCCATCCCCTCTCTCTCTCCCTCTCCCACTCCCTCTCCCACCACCTATTGTCTCTCTCTTAGGCTACTCTCTCTCTCAGGATACTCTCTCTCCCCTCTCCCATCCCTTTCTCTCTTTCACACACTCACACACACACACTTCCATCCCCCCTCTCTCTACCCTCTCCCATACCCTACTCTCTCTCTCTCACACATGCAATCCCATCCCCCTCTCTCTTGCTCTCCCTCTCCCACTCTCTCTCCCCCCCCATCCCATACTCTCAATCTCTCTCTCCCATCCTATACTCTCTCTACCACCTCTACTCTATCTCTCTCTCTCTCTCACTTCTTCTCTCTCCCATCCCCTACTCTCTCTCCCCTCTCCCATCCCCTACTTTCTCTCTCTGCCACCCCTACTCTCTCTCACACTCTCATACTCTCTCCCATGCCCTACTCTCTCTCTCTCTCTCACTCTCATCCTCCTCTCTCTCTCTCTCCCTCTCTTGCTCCCTCTCCCACTGCGTACTCTCTCTCTTCCATCTTGTACTCTCAATCTCTCTCTCATATCCCGTACTCTCTCTGAAACCCCTACTCTCTCTCTCTCTCTCTCTCTCTCTCTCTCTCTCTATCTCCCATCCCCTACTCTCAATCTCTCTCTCCCATCCTGTATTCTCTCTTTGCCACCCCTACTCTCTCTCACACTTCCTCTCTCTTTGATCATATACTCTCTCTACCACCCCTACTCTCCCTCACTTCCTCTCTCTCCCATCCCCTACTCTCTCTCTCTCATGCACACACACACACACACACACCCATCCCACCCTCTCTCTCTTATTATAACTCTACCTCTCTTCCTCCCTCTTTATACACTATTTAGATCTCAATAGTGTGTGCTCACTAAAGAATGCACATACTATTAAGACTCAAATTTAAAAAGCTCTAAATAGTGTGTGCATGCTATAGTGCGCACATGCTATAGGGCACACACACTATTCAAACCTTTGCATTCTACCAAGCCTGAGGCATGGTTTTGCCTTAGGAATCCAACCCAAAGGTTTGGAGTCTATAAACTAGTTTGAGACTTGTATTGTTGCAAACATACAAAAATGATTGATTTTTCTTGTGTGCTCTTCTTCAAGATTCCTCATGGTTGAGAATCGATAAGATTAGGTTACATGACATTGTATGTCTTTGTGTTAGCTATATAACCATATAATTTATTTTTTATTTCAACTATTTCAAGCCTTTCATCTATAATTTATTTTGATTATATGTCCATTTGTTGTCAAAAACCAACATGTACTAATTGGGCTGCAAATTTTAGCTTGTTCATCAAATTTTGTAACAACTTAGCTTTTTAGAAACTAGACTCCATTCTACACACTTTCAAAAAAAGAAGTTTTGATATTAGATTAGTTTTCAATAATTTCTAGGGGAAGCATATAGATATTTCACGTTTTTAGGATGTGTCTAGTTAAAAAATTCATTAAAAAAAACACACACATTATAAAATTACCTGAAAAATATGGGATAAACTACATAGTGTTAAGTAACTTTTTACCAGAGTGATTAAAGAATTTCTAAAAATTTTAGGGGGGGCACACTTTGTGCTGTGTTATGTTTTTTGGAATAAACATTACCACTTTCTATGGCCCCCTTTTTTGAGGACCTAAAACTAAACTATTTTGAAAAAAATTAGTAGTTTAGAAACTAGATTCAAAGGACTCCTACTTTTGTTTTTGTCATATCTTAACATTTTGAGCTTAACTATCTTCAAATTCTTGTTGAAGTTTAGAAATTGCTGATTTTAGAAAAAAGGTGTCCACTTATACCCCCCTTTTGGCACACAGCTTGGTGCACGTACCCAAGATGTTCCTTCCCTTACATATTATTGAAAAAATAAAGATATGTTTACAGTACGTATATCCCAATTTTGGGGATTTTGGAGCAAAGAAGCCTTCTCTTATCCATACCTAGAAAACAATTTCAGATTTTTGGAATTAATCTACATAGATTACAATTGTTTATATAGAGCGCATTTGCTTTAGATTCATACTTTGAGCATGTCATTTTCTGCACTTCTTTTGGAAAGGGGATGCATCTTGTCACTGGACACTGCAATCTGGCTAAGATATTGGTTAGAGAATAAATTACATTTATCAAAATGTAGTAAGATGAAATAACATAGGACTAAAATTTAAGTTTTCTCAAACTAAGTAACTTATATGTAGTTATGAATAGGCATACCTTTGTTTCCAAATAATTATTAATACAATTTCTAACTTAATATAGGATAGCTATCACAATGCCTTCTTAATATAAATATATACTATATAAATAAAATCTAAAAAAATCTTATACTTGTCATCATGCAATACTATTGCAATCAAATATGGTTGACCATCATTATTAAATAAATATATTCCTGCCAATTATAAACTGAGGAAATTTAGATTTATAAAAAAATCTTTATTCTTCTAAGTATATTTGCCTATTTTTGTAAGGTTTGAAATTTGAAAAAATGTTTTCCTAGACAATGATTAGCTAATGTGCTTATGTAATAGATGCATGAAAGTGGAAATCATAATGTTTAGTTAATTATTGTATATGATGACATCCTAAAAAGAACATCAAATACAATAATTTATATTTTAAATAAATAAATAATTTTCAAATATTATCACTAAAATTACAATTAGTTAAATGACATCTTAACCGTAATTCATTCACAACAATTGAAACTATTTACAATTTATAATTATTTAAAAATTTCAATTAAGAATACAATACAACTATAAATTTACAAAAACTACTATTTTTTTTAAAAAATTAATAACTAGAAAGCTAACTGAATTTATATAAACAATTAAAACTAGAATTACATATAAAATTAAAATCTAAGTGGCACTTGTTTGAAGAATGACATACAAAATAAACAAAACTAGGCATTTCGATAAAGACTCTAATTAAACAAAGGCTCTGCCATTGAGGTTCTTCAACAAATACTATATATATATATATATATATATATATATTAATACATTATTGTACAAACATAGAGTGATTGGATAGAATCTAGAAGAAAGCATAGGAAGTATGCCTGTGTTGTCAGAGCGAATGAACAACATAGGGAAAATGTGAGACACTTGTCAAGGTACAAATCTTCGGCTATTTAGCCAATGCCAATTGTATTATAGAGCATTCTAGAGTATTGCGAGAAAAATCCAATTTCATGCATTGTTATTATAGGCATTTCAAGTTCATTGCATAGTTTCATGTTATTTATTCCACAGTTGTCATATTTAGTTTTCATCATTAAGTTGCTTATCATTTTGTATTTTCATCAACATAATTACACATTGTATTTAGTTTCATATTCATCCCACAATATCCCATTCTAGGATGTCACTGAGATGCTTGATCTGAGAGTAATTTAGCCATCATAGTTAGGGATACATGAGGCGCTCTTGAAAGACTTAATTTGATAGTTTATTCTTCAATTTCATTATCTTTGGATTTGCTATCAATTAAGTTTTCATTCTAATGTTTCATGAATATGCTTTTTGTTGATATATAAGTGCTAATTCAATTAATTGTTTGCATTGTCTAAGCTTTGATTTGCATAGGTACTGTTGGCGCTCAAAATTGTAGCCCAAATTTTGAGCACTGTTGAGAAAATTAAGCCCTATAAATGCTTTCTGATGAGATTGTACCCGACTATACCTTTGAGCCCTATGAGGTGTTTAATGTTTCTAGCACCTTTCATTTAGTGCATCCATGTGTTTCATGAAGTTAAATTGAGATTCTAAGTCATTTGGCAAAGTCTTGTTTTGAGCAAATGTCAACTCTGCATTTTTCACCGAAGTGTCAAACAATGATAGGAAGCTGTGTTTGTCATTGAATATTTCGTACCCAAAATTGGGTCATGATCCCCCACTTTGGGAGTGTCTAGTGTCCATACCTAAGAACCTATGTTTTAAATTTCGAGTCATTTCAAATCCGTTTGACTAGGTTTTGAATCCATTAAAGTTGGTAGTTTATTGTTTTCATTGCTGATGCACATTGTACATAATTCTGGGAAGCCCTGCTTGACATGCTATAACTTTTGACTAGTTGACCAAACTGCTAAATTTCATTTTGCATTGTATTGTAGACATTAGAGAATTTTTATGTTTCAAGTTTTAGCTTATGATGAATCCGTTTGATCAGTTTTCAAACGTGATTCCAAATGCAATTTCTAAAGTTTTACTGTGTCAGTATTTGTAGATTGATTGGTACCCCTGTTCGGGACATCATAACTTGAGATTCGTGATTAGTAAGATCGAATGGATTGTACCCCTATATTGTCCTCTGAAAATAATTTAAGTGTGCCAGTTTGCAAGTCATGATGAATCTGTATGCACACCTTTCCAGGTCATTTCCATTTGAAAAAAATGCTTTTCTGCCATTCTTTGCAGTCAACAAATCCAAGTAGCTCACTTTGACCGCTTGCCATTTGTGCCCAGTTATTTTTCATGAGACCAAATACTAGAATTATACTCTCCTCATGATAGAGAACCAATGTCCCATGTTTTGTCTTCTCAGGTGTCCATTTGCCCAATTTTTGAAGCCGAATCCAAACCCAGTTGATTGCTTTCTGACATTTTTATCTGCAGGTGATTCTGAGAGGTCAACTTTGATAGTGAATATATTTTGACCCCAAATTTTTCATGAGACAAGATTCAACAGGGTGCAAGAGTGCAGAATAGAGAGTTAGTGTGCCAATTTTTAGAGCCCGGTCAGATGTTTGGATCAGTTTTTAAGGCCAGTCAAAGGACCTCCTAACACAAAGTTGAAAGTTTGCAAAAGGATGCGAAATGAGCTTCAAATTCATTTTCAGTAGTTGAATTTACTTCAATTTAGTTCAAGAAGGTTGATGGATCAGTTTGAGGATCCAGTTACTTGGGAACAATTTTTTTTTTAGCCAGATCTTCTTTGGGATCCGACTAAATTCATAGGCTTAATGAAGCAATATAAGTTTCAAATATGTTTAAAAGGAAGAGTGATTGTCTTAACAAGAGAGCATGATTTTGATAAGAGTATATCAATATGTTGGATGCCAAAGACTTTTGTTGTATCTTGAGTCTTAAATCAAACCTTTGTAGGTAAAATCCAAAGCCATTGACATTAGAATATGAAGGATATCTTATGATCTAAACGTGAATGGTAATCTGTTAGAATTTGTGTTACAATGGACTAGTGTATTTGAAAGTTTTGAAAGAAATGCATTACCTCATAATTATACATGAAGTATCATGGGCATTTGCATGTGGACACTTCATTACTGGAAGCTGCTAAGCAAGAGAACTTGGATTTTACTTGTAACATTTTGGTTCATCAGAAATCGGGTGTAGGTAAGAGTGCCACAATCAATTCTATTTTGATGAATCTAAATCTAAAACTAATGCATTTCAACCAGCAATAGGGAAGGTTAGGGATATACTGGGAACCATTCATAACATTAAGGTCAGGGTCATTGATATGCCCAGTCTCATGCCTCCTCCTGCTGATCAGCATAGAATTGAAAATATTATTTTGTCAATTAAAAATTTGTCAAGAAAAAGCCAACCAAGGATCAGATGGAACTAGACATTGGAAGTGGTTGTTGCAAGTGAAGAATCAATTTTTTTACACAAATCAGGTGGCCAAGATAAAGCATGTGGGAAAGAACCATTGAAAAAATTAACACTGCTAAATCAATTTATGGCCAAGAAAAATGTCACGTGGCAGTCTTCAATAACAGTCTCATCACAATTTATGTCAAGTGCGATGAATTGGAAAGCACCTGTAGGGTTCTTGACGAAATGCAGAGGCAAAACTCCTACTCATGGTCTATCACGATTGCAGCTTATGCCAAACATGGCTTTTTGGTTCAAGACACTCTGCTTCTCTTTTGAAAAATGCAAGAAAAATTTGTCAAATGCAACAAGTTCACATATTCCAGTGTTCCTCCAGCATGTGCCAAATTGGGATATCTGAAATTGGGAATGGAGGTTCAAAAATAGCAAAACCATGAGAAGCAAGCTGCCAGTAAAGAATAAAATGCCGAGCAAAATAAAGAATAAAATGCCGAGCAAAATAGAAGGTAGTAGTAGGAAAGAAAGGAGATACCCATGCAAGTAAAATCCTACCCATGTAAAAATAGCAGACTCACGTTGAAAGCAAGGTATCCACATGTTGGTAAATAGATTTGTCCTTCTTCTTTTCCTCTTTTTATGTGCCCAAATTTATAACGAAGAATAATTTACACAATAGTTGGGAAACTGTTTCTAAGAATATTTAGTTTCCCTCTGAATTGAGGTACAGCTCCCTATGTAAATGATATTCAATGAATTATATTTTATCTCTAATTCCTACTGCGAGGTATGCTCTTAACCTGAGAGTAGGAGAGGAAAACCAAATTAAGCCTAACTAGAACTTAATTTAGGCAAGAAAAATTTCTCAATATCGAAACAGATTTATGTATCCACACTTCTTATGAATTCATAAGTCCATCTGCACAAGACTAAAATAAGTTGAAATCTAAATCTGAACTACAACTGATGAATCGAGAAAACTAACAGAATCCTTTTGTCAAATGAAATATAACAATACTTATTACATCCATTTGAATTCCAGAAAATAGGGAAAATGAAACTCTGTTCTTTCTTAGTTCTCTGTAATGCAGAAAGGAAATACTAACAAATTACAATACCTACTAGAATGGAAAATGATTGAAACGAAGTGCCACTCAATTTTCTCTGCAATAGATAGTACTTCACACCAAAAATTTTTGACCTTTGATTAATCATTGAATTTCATACATATAGGATTTGAGAGATGACCGTTACAATGGGAATTTCAATCGGTTCATCTTCTGAATATGACGAATGACAAGATGCCAGTTTGTCGGATTTCAAAATTTACAAAAATTTGCAACATTTACATCAGAGAATAGAAAAGGAGTGTTAAATAAGTCATTTAGACTTCTTTCCCTTTTCAATTTTTGCCCTATATGTTCTGGCAGCCACTATGATTGGGATCATCTCCTCATGACTAGGCACATGTACATTGGTGAATCTTAAGAGCCACTTTGAATGCTCTCGAGGTAACTCCTTTACTGCACCCAGCTGACGTGTTAACACTCCAGCTGCCACATTTACGCATCCACTCAGTGCCTGCAACTCTAGCACTCTATTTTGACTACTTGAAGTCATTCCAGATAGGTTACTCAAGTATGTGGAGAAATTATTCTTCATTACTTCTATCTCAATGAGAGCCTTTCCTTTCCCACTGCTTTGTGGGTTAGTGTGTAATCCTTGCATGAGCTCAAATGCTTTGTCTTGGATCTTCTTCACCTTTTCTTTTGTTTCTTTGAGTCCTTCCTCTGCCTCTTGAATCATCTCCTACTTGAATTGCATGTTTTGAAGTCATTCGAACAGAGGCTTGATTCCCTTCTTCAAAATCTTTGCTTCAACTGCCTCCTTTTCCTTCATTTGGATGATCATATTTAGGAGAGAAATGCATTCATCACACCTTGCCTTTTCTGCGGCCAAAGTGTTGTGATTAGAAGTGATATTATCCTTCTTAATTTCTAACCGAAGGATAACATTCCCAATTTGATCAATCAGAATAGCTCCATCTGTACTAAGCTTCTCAATCCATTCTTTTCTAATCTGACCAAAATGCCTATCTTTCTAGAGCTGTGATATGAAGGCTTGTACATCTTCTGCTGAAGGATTTTCAGTGGCAGGCACACCAATGATAGTTTCCAATGGAACAACTAATTGCCAGATGAATCTTCTCGACTCCTCTATTTATGCTTTCATTCTAACCTTTGATGACTTGAGATCCTCCAATTGCTCTTCTATCACCTCATTACTCAATTTCCATAGGCCTACTTTTGTATCATGTCTAGCTTCCCCAAGATCAATTGAGTGCAGAGTGAAGTCCTCTGGCCTCATATCTTCAATTCTCCCTTCCTTGTTTGGTTTTGCTACCTCCATAGTTAGGTGCCCTATTTTTGGATCTCGTCCCAATATTGACAAGGTCTTCTACTTTTTAGTTTTTAATAAGGTAGATCCTAAGCGAACCGCTTGACATACAACATCCTTTGAAGGAAAATTTTCATCTTTTCTTTTCCTCTTCTTCTCCAAAGTATCCTCAAGCCAAGACTCTGTATTAATCACTTTGGAGGTTGTTCTGAGTGATTCAATGCTGAACATTTTCTTCTTTACTGGAGTCATTGTTGCGATAGCTATAGAAAAGGGGGTCTTTGGATCTCGAGAAAGGAGCTGAGATAAACCTGGAGCTTTCTCTTCTTCTTGAGCTTTCTGGGTAGCTTCATCAGACTCAATGGATTCACCACTACTACTTTTATTATCTCCAATTTCTACTATCTGAATAGGAGAACTAGCAGGCTTAAGAACAAGAGAGCTTACAGATGGAGTAGGGCTACGACAAGGGGATAAGATAGGAGCAGCATGAAGAGATGGAGTTGGAGAAGCTTGAGGAGATGGGGGGAGAGTAGCATGTGAAGGTGATGCTAGAGCAGGAGATCCATCTTTCTGTTCCTCCGTTTCTTTTTCAGTTTCAGCTTGGGTTCTGATTACTGGTAGTGATCCCCCTTAACAAGTTAGGGTTATTGAAACATTCCTCTCTGGGGGTTGATCACCTCCACCTGTAGATTGAGCTGGAGCTTGAGCAGTTGTGGCAGTAGCACCGGGAGTGGCACTCTGAGAGGAAGTTGTGGTGAATGCATCATCCTCATGGAGCTCCTTGCAAATCCTCATGGTGAATGCATCATTTACTTGGATGTGTTCTGCATAAATATTCTGTAATTGCAAGCATGGGTAAAACTCATAGCTTTTTACATTATCAGGAAAATTCTCAATTCTAGGGAGTCCCGACCACAATTGAAGAGAACCCAACATGTATATCAAGAAAGAGGACATATAAAATGAATTATAAAACTTGGCTACACTGAGAGCCCTAGAAAGATGCTCACTGACCTCATATGCCCAGTCAATATACTGTGTGTCTAAGCAAATAACTTGCACCAAAAAGAAGTACTACTCTACAAAATTAAAAGCTTCTACCTCACCTTTGAGTCGATGCAATAGAACCAAAATGTCAACAATTTCTGGTTTGAGGTCCATGCTGAAAAGAGTTTTAGGGACTTTACTCTTAGCTCCCCTTGGCTTTTGAAACCAAGATTGCATGATCTCCCTCCTCCAAACCATCTTCTTCAAAGAGTACTCGAACATGGCTCCACTCATCATTAAATCCAAGAACTCCTCTTGTTCTGGAATCTGCAAGAAATTCACTACAGCTTGGCGATCAATTGAAATCAACACTGTTTGATCAGGCAATAGAATTTTCCTTGTATCAGGGTTGTAATGATTGATGCATTCCAACATCAACTCTGAGGCTTGTACTACCATAGGAAACCTAGCTGCTTCCACTAATCCACTTCCCTGAAGTTTCTCTGTTATGGGATGGATTGGCTCTGCTCTCAATCTCCTTTGAAAATCTTCCATATCATAGAAGTGGAGTGAAGTATCTGTGATATTCGACCACACCGACTTAATTTTGCCCAATACATCAAAGCCCTTGAATCTTGTTGCCATTTTATTTGATGTATGATAGCAACAATTCAAACAACTATAATTGATACAAGGAGCAAACTCTGTAACTCAAAAATTACTTGAAAGCACTATTTAGTACAACAGCATAACAGTGAAACAGGAGTTTGAAAATCTGTTACTTCCCTTTTTATAAAATAACCTTAGATTTGCCTATTGAATTTCATAAATCATGCCACACGAGCAAAATTAAGGGTAAATCCATTGGATTGGTGGATGTAAAGGTTCTAACAGATTTATCTTTGTCTTTTCACTATTTCCGTTGGCTCAACGACAACTCTCATTAATTACCAATTTACTTCCCGTTTCATCCATCTTTCAAAAAAACACGAGCGGAGTACTTCCTTAGGAAAAATTTTCTTAGGTCAATTTTACTTGCAGAAACCTAATCGATCCACTAATTTGCTTCTATTTACTCACCCAAAATAATCTGCAACCAAATCACATACTTACCATGCTTGTAGGAATGACTTTCTCTGAAGTGTAGAAAATGGCCTTCGAGGGTAGAAAACTCGTAGCGGAGAAGAAGATTTCCGATTTTCCCTTTAAGCTTTCACTTTTTCCTTTCAACCCTAAGCACTTTACTAACAAATTTCAAGAAATATAAAAGAGGCTTCGTGGGTGAAAAATGGGGCCCACTTAGCAACTTTACTTCTCCATTTGGGCCTTTGCGGAAAATTTAACTCTTGGTTCGAAATCCGCCAAAGGAGAAGCTACTTCTGAATTTTCCACCGATGCTTACCCTGCTCATCTTAATGATTTTTGAGTAATTTTCGCTATGCAAACTTGATGATATTTGAATGATCTAACCATTATGCGGCTTACATACCCTTGTTTCAGCCTACCAGTAGCAACTATGGATCTCTGCGGAGTTTTACCTTCTGGGTGCAAAAACCCACAATGGAGAAGAAGAAACTTGTATTTCTGCCAATACTCATTGTTTTACTTCCTCCAACTTATTCACTTTATTCTAAGCCTCCAAAAAATGCAAAACTAGCTTTGAAAGTGAGGGGTGGGGCCCATTGGCTTTCTCAACTCCGTTACATACACCTCTTCAGAAAACTGATAACTGACTTCGAAGTCCGCAATGGAGAAGCTCTTTTTTGGTTTTCTGCCAATGCTTATCTCGATCATTTTCCAAGTTTTAAAATGGTTCTCGCTATGAGATCATGACATTACTTGAACGATCTTTCCATAACATGATTCACTTTACCTTGATGAAGCTCACAAATAGCATTTGCTAGTCTTTGCAGAAATCTACCTCTGGGGTGCAAAAATCCGCCGAAGAGAAGCTAGAACTTGATTTTTCACCGATTCAATTTTCTTTAACTCCAGATCAAATGAGCTGCATGGAAATCAAAAGATGTAGCACAAATCAAGAATCTCCATCGAGGATGGCTCTAAACTACCCCTAAGACTCATGACAACCAAGAAATACCCACCCGGGCTAAATGTGATACGGGAGAAGGGAAAAGATGAAAACTCGATGGAGAAACTCAGCACCTAAAGAAGAAAGACCTAGTGACCCGACTTGACAGAACGTAACATTAGTTCACTCTCCACTTTGCAAAAATTGTATATGGTGAAAAGTGGGGCAACATCACAATGAAGCTATAGTTTATAATAGAGGAGGCCACAACCTATAATGGAGATGCCTTTTATAGGGGAAGACATAACAAAGAAGTTGACCCTATGTCCAATGGTTAACTAAGAACAAAGACCCCAGCATCCAATCAAGAAGCTCACACTGAGTAGAAAATATGAAGCCATAAGTAGCAAAGAAAATGGAAGGTGACCTTGCAAAAATGCAAAAGAAAGGTAAGAAAGTAGCAGGGAGCTGTTTGGCATTTAACAAAGAGCAACCATGAGCATAAAGAAGCTACCCAAAATGAAAGATAGTTCACGCATGGAAGAAGAGCAAGTAGTAAACTAGGAGCTTTTATCCCACATCACCCATATGATGAATATTTTTGCTGTTTAAAAACCATTATACACAATATCTAATGTGTCCACAACAAAGAAGCCTTTTGTAAAGGCAAAGGCAAGCATAGGTGGGGGCCCACTCATCTGGCTAGTTGAATGAAAGGAATGAAATTTTGAACAAATATTTGCATAAGTAAGATGATGTTAGCAATTTCAAATGCGCTAAAAATGTTGAAAATTTGGGAAGGTGCCATGTCGCCATCAAAAAATGGCAAGGTTTTCTTGTAGTGACATAGCGACCTACTAAAAAACCTCAAAATCTAGCAAAGATGGTCATGGGTCCCATCTGTTTGATGTGATAGTTCAATAGTGAACCAGAGAATGACAAGTGGCAGCTAGGAAGTGATGTGGTGAGCAAGTTTTAATGATGCACCAGATTGTGCCACATGGCAGATCAGAGGGTCGTCGCTATGTTGATATAGAGAAGTTGCTCACTCATTAGTATAGTGACATAGCGAGTATGACTTGGCATCCAGGTGGTGGGATGATGTGGTGATGACAAAGATGAATGAGGTGATGCCACATGGTGCTAGCTATACAGGTGCGAACCAATTAGAATGTGCCACATGTCAAGAATGGTCAAACTAGGTTTGACCTAGATGAAGAATGGTGGGAAAATTTGAGAAAACATAAATTTTAATTTTTTATTAATTTTCCCTCAAAATCACGTGCAATCATCAGGAATTTTAAATAATGTTTGAACTTTAATATATTTTGAACTTTATGAGAAGTTTAAATTTTTGCAAAATGTGTGCAAACCTATGAATGGGAGCCTAAAACTTCAGAGGGCCATAACCTAGGCATTTTTTTATCCAAAATAGGTTTTCCAATATACCACTAGAACCGAGAGAATCCAAAATTTATGAATATGAGGTTAGATTGTGCATAGGTATTCACCAGTTCATGCTATAGGTCATTTTGTGAAATCTGAGGCATTGGTAGTAGAACAAGAAAATTTGATCATTGAGCATCAGAGTTGGTTACAGAGCAGATTTGAAAACTTTTTGAAGCTTAATTGTGGTAAAAGTAAGCTAGAAAAGATTATCTTGCATTCTAAAGGCTAGTTAACTAATTTTTACTTTTTACTTTGAGTTCAATTTGATATTAGAAATCAGTTATCTTTTTTACCAAATTTCTTAGATATTTGATGCACTTGAAAGCCAGAATCATGGGGATTTGATAGACAGTTATAGAGAGAAGGTAGAGAGAGGTTTTTTCATCTTCTTGGGAAGGAATTTTGAAGGGACACTTGTCAGTTATAGATTCAATCTGAGAATGGCTTCCTTCCTATATCTTTCTTTCTTCTTCTCGTTTGTAAGGTTGTTGGCAATTTTCTCTGGGTAATACTAGTAGGGTTCCAGTGTTTTACTATGAAACCATTTTCTTCAGCATATTCTCTCTTGTATGAATAGTAGTAGGAAGGATAATACAAATAGTTCAGATCTGTTAGGTGTTTTCATGTTTTCACTTCATGCATTTGGTTGTATTGTTTCAAGGAAATTAATACAAAGAGCAAAAGAATTTCATTAGTTTCATTCTGATTCTCATCTCTAGTCTCAATGAATTGTCAATGTTTTATGATCTTTGAACAAAGAGCTTAGGTCATAGTTGTTGTCCCTTAAGGTTGTTTTATTGTTTCTTACGACTCAAGGAGTTATGTAAATGCTTCAGTAAATCAACAGGGTTGCAAGTTTATTGAGAAGGATATCATGTAAGAATGAGGTTTGGATTGAGCATCGATGTTTATTTACAAGGTAAATAGATAGATCGTATATCTGAATATATACCTAAGTATCAAATATCCATATGTATGCATTTGATTCATGGATTTTACCAATGGATTAGGCACTAGTCAATTACATGATCATTAAAGTCTTACTGCTGAATATCTGATGGTTTGTTGAATTCAACATTATTAATCAAATGTTCTTTCCCTTTCATGTTGAAGAACTTAAATGTGATGCCCTCACTTAGCTTGTGAATTTCCTAGATTTGCAACTTGCTACTATAGATCTATGTTATTACATGAGTTATTAGGAGATATAGGGGTTCTCATTTGTTTAATAGATTTAGGGATATGTTTTGCACTGGTACGGTATCAATTGAATTTGAGGTCTACCCACCTAGGTTTAGCAGAGCCTAAAGAAGAAGAAGGAGTTATGCCTTATAGTTGGCTCAAGACTATAGTCTAGTGTATATATCATAGGAAGTTGCTAGCCTTAGATGCATTTATCTAGTTTCTTGGTTATTTACAAAATTGTTAAATTAGGAGCCAACAGGTACATCATTTAATATCATACAAATATATAAATTTCAAATGGGTTCAAATAGTTGATTAATTGAAATTTTTTATTTAAATTAAATTTTACTGATTTATCCTCAATTCTTCAAAATACATATGATTTTAACCTTGAAACCCTTGCTAATTTAGTGAAAGGCTTGATTAAAAGATGTGCCTAATTTTAGATGTTTACAAATGCTCCTCTTTGAACTGATATGCATATCATATTGGTTTTGATCCAAGTTGAAAAACCTGATGTTTGATGATCTAAAAAAAAACTTGGATGCCCTAGTTTGATTGGCTGGAGTAGAATGGATTAAATGGTTGAAGAACTTGGAAGAGAAACTTAGATGATGATGATTGATATTGATATGTTGCCCCCTCAAAAATGAAATTGAAAAAATCCAATTGTATTTCTGAAAAATAATGATGAAAAGACTGTAGAACATGATAAGAGTGGGTACACTAAAGAACTAGATCACACAAAAAATTGAGATAACGTGGTAGTGTAATCACCAAGTGATATGGAAGATCAATCAAAGAGGTCAAATAGATGAAATAGTCCCATCTCAGGATTTAGAGTTGGGAAAACTAATGTGTCCTGGCTCAAGATATAGAGTTGGACAAATAACGGGTTCATGATAGAACTAATAGCTAGATAGCTAGATGTGGTTGACTTAGATTGATGGAGGATAATCACTTGCAATGAAAAATTGATGTAATTTTTTGGAATATTGTGTAAATAAGCCCATGGAAGACAACTTAGGTCCTTTAGTGCACATAATGCACATAACTGAGATTAAATCTAAGTTGGTAGATTTGGATGAATCTTGTTTAGACAAGGGTTTCATCAATGAAACTAGAGAGAAGGCAATGCTTTATCAAATGTGAAGAGATGGGATGGATGCAATGGTTTAGAGATTGGTGTGGTAGAAATAGGAGAGAATTCCAATGAATTAGGTGGCACCAATCATATGAGATATGTGATCAAAAGATGAAGGCATGGGTGCCTTTAATGAAGAAGAATTTATATATTAAACATAGATTATTTTGGTGCCCCTAGTGATAGGATTAAATGATGACAATGGATAAATTGTTCTAAATGAGCATGGATGCACCATTGTGTTTGATGATGAATTGGAGATAAGGGACTTGTTGAGATAATGGGTGTTGCACACATTGCATAATATTGTTATTTTATTATTTTATTTTTATTATGTAATGTTGTACCTAGATGGACGTGCAACATGTAAAGATTCTCATGAAATATTCTTGATGAGTTGTATTGTAACATTGTGATAATATTTTATGTAATTATTTAATATTGGGGGAAAGAATTAAATGCCCAATATTAAATGTGGGGTCAGTGGGTTAGGTAGCACATGGTTTTAGCACATCATTTATGTAATACCACTTGGTGGTTTTGTGGGACTTGCTACTATATAAGCAACCACAAGGGTAGTTGTTGTAGAGAGAGAGAGAGTGACAAGGAGAAGACAAAAGGCAAGAGTCGAGCGGGACAAGGCTTGACAGGTTAGCCAAGGGAGCATTTGTGAAGGTTGACAGCATGGCACGGGATGTGTGGATTCATGCTTGTTCACATAGTTTGCTCGGTTGTGGCTATGGCCATGAAGGCTTCCATGGTTGTATGACAATGGTATTTTTGCTGAATAATACATGATGATGGATGCTTTTGGAGGCTGGATTTTTCCCTCAATGAGGGTTTCCCAGGGTATATCTTGTGTCACAATTTTGTGGGTATGTTGTCTATTCTCTTGCATGTGGATTTTAATTTCGTGTTTATTTTAGATCTATTATGGGTTATGTGGAAACGGTTATATTCTTTATTGCCAAGTTTCCTTACAAGTGGTATCAAAGCTATGGTTTTATTATTGTAACCCTAGATTGAATCCATGGGAATGCATGAGAGGATAAAAGAAAGGGCAAGATATATGAATGATTTATTGCAGATCTGAGGGTTTTGAGTTTGCTGTTGTGATGGGATGTTAAAAGATTTGGGCATGTGAAATTGTTGGACAATTTTTTTATTTTTTTTTCGGATGTTTCATTTAAAATGAGGGTTTTAGGGGTAGCTTGCAGAAATGACCTCCTGGGTAAAAATAGACCTCACCATTGGATCCGAGTCGACATTTCCATAAAATTTGATATATAATATGCCCTAGTTTGGCCATGTTAAGAGGAAATGAAAGAGTTTTTTGGTTTCAGCCCATGATGGCCGTCAAATTTAATCCTGTCGAAATTTTCGTAACTGAAAAAATAAAAAATGAAAAATCGTACTGAAAATGGTAAAAAGACTGTCTTAGTAAAACAGCCATAACTTTTTCTCAGAATATCAGATTTCAGAGTTCTTATAGGCATTGGAAAGCTAATTCAGAGCACTACAACATGGCATAGGTTTGGTTCTATGATTTTGATATTTTGTCAGGTTTTGAGAGCCCTAAAGTCAAATGTTATTTATTTTGAGCACAGATTAGGGCATAACTTGGGCATACGGAGTCAGATTTTGGACTTCGAGTAGTCAACAGAAAGCTCTTGGAGAGCTCTACACATTGGTTCAAATTTGGTGCAGGTTTGGCATGATTTATTTGTTGATATATTGATCTAAACAGTTTATAGGTATATTTTGACTATGGTAACATTGTGAGTTTATGGCATTGGAAATTTAAGATTTGATGTCATTGTATACTCAGTTCGTATTTCAGATTGGTCTCATGATGATATGATTATCAGTGTTTGGTTTGGATATGCATGATGACTTGTTGGATCTACAAGTTGTGCAGTGTTGTAAGCGGTCTATACTTACAAGTTGCATTTATAGCTTGGTTATGGGTTGTCTTTGCCCATTGATCTTTCATTATTGATGCATATTCAGATTGGTGGCTTGGATTTGGGTTGTCTATGCCCTAAGTCACATGATTTACTATTTTCTTCATGTAGAAGGGATGAGATGTTGTTGCCAGGTACAATCATGGTGGAGGATTGTGGTTGACTATGCTGACAGGTTGGACATATTGAGAGCCAGATGCTCAGTTCATGGATGTGATCATGGTGTCATGGATTTTGGCATGACATGATTGGTTATACAGGTACATCCTTGATGTTTATTAGCTTGAATTTTTTGATTTGGTTATGGTGGTATATCTTCTTGGTAGAGGATCATGGTTATTTGGTTTCTTTTTGAGGAGCTCATGATGTGCACTTTGAGTTCTTTGATGGTTTGATACCTTGGTTGATTCTCATGGTTAGAGGATGGGTTTTTCATCATGATGTCATGGATAGCTTGGATACATAGTTTAGTAAGAGCTTGTGACAGTGATGAGGTGACAGTGCAGGATTAGTTCTTGGTTTGGTTTGGATCTTCATGTAGGAGATGGATTTTATGATGCCATAGGTGACTTGGTACCACGGTTGAGTGGGAGTTTTTTTGGCATTGATATATTTATTGAGTGTTTGTAGATGTTGGAGGTTTGTCT
The DNA here is from genome assembly GCA_028749045.1 of Cupressus sempervirens. Lineage (NCBI taxonomy): Eukaryota > Viridiplantae > Streptophyta > Pinopsida > Cupressales > Cupressaceae > Cupressus > Cupressus sempervirens. The sequence goes on along the minus strand of CM053791.1, from coordinate 706,252,836 downwards.
TAGATCCTGTTGCTATAGAAGCATCTTTGACATTTGCATGGTGCACTTGTTATCTTCATGGTGTTTGAAGATGGTTAGATCTTGAGGACTCATGAAGTTCTTGGTTATCTTCATGGTATGTGGAGATGGTTCTTCCTAGTATGTGGAGATGGTTTTTCTTCATGGTGTGTGGAGATGGTTGCATCTTGAGGACTCACAGCGTTCTTGGTTAAGGTGTGGTTTATACTTTTATTTGGCATGTTATCCTTGGTGTAAGGATGGTTTCATTATTATGTCATGGTATACTCTTGATACGCGTTTAGAGTTGTGACATGTTATGATATGTTCATGTGGAGCATGTTATCTCTTTAGTTGAGATGGTTAGATCATGTTGTCATGTTTATGTTCCTGAGGCCATGGTTGGAACTTTGACATTGATCTTGGTTTAGTTTCTTGGTATTGAGTACACTGATCATAAGCTGGATACTTCATGATATTGCTATGTTGCATTTGGAGTTGGCATGGATTGATTGGTTACAGGTGCTCATGGATACTTAGAGACGGTGGTGACGCTGATTTCTCTTGGATTAGAGAAGTATTTGTTGGGACGGTTGTTGGTTTCAGCAGGAAGTCCGAGGGGCAGTCACCTGATATGGACTTGAGAGGAGATTGTTCTTAGATGAGTCTTGGTTGGAGACTTGGGTATCTTGATGAGCATTCTCATTCCCCACTCTTGGTCTACTCGGCGGTTTTCTACTTGAGAGGTATAGCCCATTGTTTTTTCTCAGGTGCATTATATTTATGCTTATCTTTCATGGACATGGATCTTGAGCTATGGTACATGAGTTAGTTCTGGAGGGTTCATTTGAGAGATGGTTTAGCATTGGTTATCTCCATGTGCATATGTTGTTATGCTGGTTGAGTTTGGGAGATGGTTTTATATTGGGCATATTCCTTGGATTAGGAATGGTTATTCCTTGGTTTAGGAATGGGTTTATTGAGTTTGATTTTCTTGTGAGAGGCTTACATCCATGATGAGTTATATGGTATGGTTTGGGTGTTGTTGAGGCTTCTTTTTGGGGTTTTATGGAGGAGATCATACTTGCACAGTTTACATCTAGAGGTGTGTGTAGAAGGACATGATACAGGTTATGATTTGCATGGTTTCTCTGGTCTTGGTTATCTTCTTGGATGTTCAGTTTTTCTTACATTGGATTTGAGATTGGTTAGAGATTGTGATCACTGGTTTGTGCTCATGTTTGTCATGTGAGAGATGACATGGTTATTTCTTTATCTCTTTCCTTTGTTGGTTGTGGAGAATTTGGGAGACTGTTGGAGACTTGTTATGAGAGTTATTCTTGTAGGATATTGGTTTATGTATTGTGGATGTCCTTGATACTACATGGATTCACTGTTGGGCCCATTTGCCGTTGCACCAAAAGCCATGACTATTAGTGAACATGGAACACCACATAATTAACCACCTGTGGGCAGGGGAGCGCATCGTATCACCCAACAATCTCCCCCTCAACGCGCATACCAGGTGCTTACGTGGGTCGAGAAGGCACCGGGGAGATTTGAACCCACGACCAGGCCAAAACTAGGCTTTGATACCAATTGTAGGGCCCATTTGTCATTGCACCAAAAGCCATGACTATTAGTGAACATGGAACACCACATAATTAACCACCTGTGGGCAGGGGAGCACGTCGCATCACCCAACATTCACTTCTTTGAGATGTTGTTGAGTGGATTGGTTATAGATTTGACATTATCTTTTGCAGTGGGAGCTTCTTGGTATATATGTGGCAGGTATTTCTCTTGAGGCTTGTGATTGCAGGTTGCAGATTGGATATGTTGGTGATATGAGATTCACTTGTTATACCTTTGAGGTATGGATAGTTGGATGGGTTTGGCACTTTACTGTGGGTGCTATTTCAGCTATGGATATTTTGACAGCTATGGATACATGTGATTACCTTTGGATTAGGTTATTTGTGCTTGGAATTTTAGTTGGTACAGGATTTTATGATCTTCTAATGCGACAGGTTGGGTGGTTTTTCTCTTTGGATGGCTTCTATGTATGTCCAATGGGAGTGGCATAATAGGAGGTGAGATCATTCATGTTTGAGATGCTGGATACTTTGATTTTGTTGCGAGTACCAGGATGGAGCACATGGTGTATTTTGATCCATGATGGTGGATGTGCTTGGAGGGATTGTTCCCTTGTTCATTTATGTGGCTACGGATTGACCCTATGTAATGTATACAACAAGTGGGAGATTGTTGAGATAATGGGTGTTGCACACATTGCATAATATTGTTATTTTATTATTTTATTTTTATTATGTAATGTTGTACCTAGATGGACGTGCAACATGTAAAGATTCCCATGAAATATTCTTGATGAGTTGTATTGTAACATTGTGATAATATTTTATGTAATTATTTAATATTGGGGGAAAAGAATTAAATGCCCAATATTAAATGTGGGGTCAGTGGGTTAGGTAGCACATGGTTTTAGCACATCGTTTATGTAGTACCACTTGGTGGTTTTGTGGGACTTGCTACTATATAAGCAACCACAAGGGTAGTTGTTGTATAGAGAGAGAGAGAGTGACAAGGAGAAGACAAAAGGCAAGAGTCGAGCGAGACAAGGCTTGACAGGTTAGCCAAGGGAGCATTTGTGAAGGTTGAAAGCATGGCATGGGATGTGTGGATTCATGCTTGTTCACATAGTTTGCTCGGTTGTGGCTATGGCCATGAAGGCTTCCATGGTTGTATGACAATGGTATTTTTGCTGAATAATACATGATGATGGATGCTTTTGGAGGTTGGGTTTTTCCCTCAATGAGGGTTTCCCAGGGTATATCTTGTGTCACAATTTTGTGGGTATGTTGTCTATTCTCTTGCATGTGGATTTTAATTTTGTGTTTATTTCAGATCTATTATGGGTTATGTGGAAACGGTTATATTCTTTATTGCCAAGTTTCCTTACAGGACTTTAATTGGACACATTGGTAGATTGATGATCTTGCTGTTGAGCAAGATAGTTTCTTTGATATCAAGTGTCCTTAGGGTCATGAATAGAGGGTAAACCTCAAACTTTATACCAAAACTTTGGAGGCAAAACAAGAATTGAAGGAATGAAATGCAAACTTGGGCAACATTTAATACAATGAAAACCTAAGTTATGAAATGCAACTAATTGTCCCTTTTTCTAAAGAGATGCCTTTTTAATTATCATCATTGAGCACTAAAACATGATATAGTACAATTACCACTAGTTCAACCATGGCAATATGAATACTTTATCATTCTGAGTAAACAAAAAGTAAACTATGTACAAGAAAGAAAACTATTTACATTATGTACAATATTGACAATAAGTTACAAATTGCTACAGTATTTAACAAACACTACAAATAGAAAGCAAAGAAAAGATCCATGATTTCATCCTGGCATCTCTAGTCTCGGACATCATTAAGTTACTAGAAATCATGGCATAAGAGAAAATAAGCATTTTTCAATCCTTTGTAGTTGTGGTTGTGTGTGAAGCAAGCGTAATATACAATAATTTGTACAATAAATGGGAATGTGGTCCCCACTTGGAAGAATAAAAGTTGTGATAAAAATAGTGGTAGGAAGTATTTGTGCAAGTTGATTGTGGTATTGATGGCATATGTTGATGTTTTTGTGATTTTTGGAAAATGTTTTAAATGTTTTGGAAATTTTTGAAAAATATTTAAATGTTTTGTAATTTTTGATATATATTAGGATGTTTTTGGAATTTTTGAAAAATATGGGTATGTTTTCGGAATTTTTGAAAAATATATGAATGTTTTTGGAATTTTTGAAAAATACATGAATATTTTTGGAATTCTTGAAAAATATGGGAATGTTTTTGGAAAATTTTTAATACATATTTGAATGTTTTTGACATTTTTGAAAAAAAAATGTTGGAAAGGTTTTAATCTCTATAAAAGTGAAAACAATATGATCTGTAGAGGAAGAAAAACCTTTACTTATTTGCAGGGAGCTAAATGTTCACGTGGGCTCGTAATGAAAGATGAGTATACATTTGCATAACATTTGGAGGGTCTTGATATGTAAGGCATAATTCTGCATATATTAATAGCCTTTATAGACAATTACAAGGCCAACATTGGGATGTTTGTCTAGGTGTGTTTCAAGATGGATACTCTCAAGGCCTATGGAAAGGCATTTGGGCCTAAAAAGGCACTTCAGGGGCCTAAAAAAGGTGCTTGAGGGGCCTAAAAAAGGTGATTGGGCCTAAAAAAGGTGTGTGAGCCTAAAAAGGCATTTGGGGGGAGCCAAGCTCTCATACTTACGCTTACTTATTCTATGCCCTTGGTTGAGTGAGGATGAAAGAGTCCAATGGATATCTAGGCTTTCAAGATAGCATCAATATTTGTCAAAAGGGGTGAGACCAATTGTGGCCACTACACCATAAATAAGACTAATGATCCATTGGGAATTGTTATACTTGACAAGAGGAAGGAAAATGGAACACCTCTTGTGCTAATCATGTTGTGCCAAATTTTTCAAAGCCCTGTGAGATGTTTTAGGACATAACTATGTTGCTTCTTAATATCAGTGAGGCATGTTAGATTTAAATATTTCATGTCTTGTCATATAGCCTATTTGAACTAAAGTGAGCCACATTTGATAGAAATTTTGAGGTGTTCTTAATTTTATTTTTGAGCTTTCATGGCTATTTTTGGCAATTATGATCCCCTTTTGAATGGTTTTGGTAATTTTTTACAATTTTTTGAATTTTTTTGAGAATTTTCGATAATTTTTGAATGTTTTTGACAATTTTCAACAAATTTTGAATGTTTTTGATGATTAACAATTTTTGAATGTTTTTGATGATTTTTAACAATTTTTGAATGTTTTTGATGATGGTGGGAGTGAGACGAGAATGTGAGTGAGATTTGTTGGACTATGGAGATAACCAAGATCATTTGGATGCACCTAAAGAGTCAAGGAGACCAAAGTGTGCTAAAAGGGCTAAGAGCAAGCTTAGGGAGCTATATTGGAGATGATGTAGGCAAAAAGGATCTTTAAAACATCAAACAAATTAAATAAAAGCTAAAATGGATAGTGGGAATCATTGGTCATGGCAGATAGCTGAGATGTGCATTGATTTTCTTGCAATTCATGTCTATGGCATCTCAATACATAATCTAACTCCATGTTTCCCCTAATTGGTTGTTCTACCCTTTTTTGTTGTGCTATTAACTATCTTTGCAGTTGTAAACTTTGTTGGATGCCAAGTAACCACTGAACTATAACCTACAAGTGTTTCTTGATTGGGTATATGTGAAATTAACTCGACTGTGCTAGGTAAGTCTACGACTTTCTTGATTTTTTTTCAGAATTGAAGGACTTGTGTTGTTTAGGGAAGTCCAAAGGTGCTATCTCTCATTCCTTTTCAAACCCAAGGTGGCATTTCTCACTTCTTTTATACCATCATTTTCTTTTTCTTTTTCTATTTTTTGGTGCTGTGGATTTTTTTGAGTTTTTGATTTTTCGATTTGATTTTTTTTCTTTTTAAAGACATTACTAATTCTCAAGCAAGATCACATTATTTTTTCCTGAATTTCTAGCACGACATAGGGTGGTATAAATAAACAAGTTGATGGATAAGATGAATAAGTGAAAATGCCCAAGTAGGTGAATGTTATCCTTAGGGACTATCTCTTTAAGATTACCCAAGCTAGGAAAAGGTAGTAACATATGAAGCTTGTTTTGGATAAGAAATTTAAGTCAACAAGCTATATAGCATATAGGCACTGACCTGATGCCATGAAGGTATGTAGTTCCAAAAGAGAAAACATGTCAAGCAATTTGTAAGAACCAATTTTTATTTATTTATTTTTAATTGATCAAGACCAAGGGTTCAATAAGATAGGATAGCAATAGGATGGGATTATTAAGATGGAGCTAGGTATGGAGGCCAATAAATGTGGCATACACAAGATTGTGATAGGGATAAGATAGTCAATGCTCACATATAGCTCAACTTTATCAAGATCAAAGGTGAAAGAGCGGATAGAGGGATGATGGAAGAATTACACATGATGCCTATTTGCTAGATTTTCATCATGGTACTTGTCCAAAGTGCCACAAGAAGTGGTTTTCATCATATGATGGATTTATTTTTCTTTACTTTTGCTACCAAGGTACTTGTTTACCAAGTTTTTACCAAGGTACTTTTTCTTTTCTTTTCTTTCTTTTTGAAGGACTTTAAGCCATTTTTTCTTTGAATAATGCTCCTCATTAGAGGATATGTTAAGAAAGGTCAAGGTCACTAAAAGGTATGCTCAAAGATGTTGATAAGCTAAGGAAAGGGAGATGGTAGAGAAGATAGGGGTAGACAAAGGATAAGGTTGTATGCATTGGATGGATAGAAGGAGTATGGATAATAGGGAAGTTTAGGCTTCAAAAGATTGTAGAAGAGTGGGTGTAAAAGTGGGTAAGATCAGCAAAGACACACACATTGAAGGTTAGTGGGATGATATAATAGATATAGTTGAAATAGCTTGAGATATGGATTTTGGAGATGGTAGAATACTTTTGGAAGTTGGTGGAGTGGAAAGCATTAGAAGTTGTTTGGAAGAAAATGGAGTGGGAGTCTTTGGAATTCTGAATGTTAACTTTTCTTTGTTCTCAATATTCAAGTCTTTCAAAAGAGACTTGGGAATCCATATAGATTTCAATTCTTCCTTGCCTTTGGATACTTCAAAATGCATATATTCAACAATGAGTTTAGGAATCCATATATGCTTGATTTTTGTTCTTTTTATTTTTTGAACAATGGGTTTAGGAACCCATATTTTCTTTGTTTTTGTGGATGATTTAGAACACATTAGTGACAAAATAATAATTGAAACACATAAAAATCTATTTTCAAATGATCTTTTCAATCAGATATCAACACTACTCTATTAGCTCTTGTTGGTTGGGTTTAGCCTAGGAGAAACCTCATTTCAGCCACAATGTTCTTCAAACAGTATCGACCATACTAAATGGAAGTGTCCCTAAGTGTCTCTAAGCACTACCGGGCTATGATCTTTGACATAAATACAAAAGTCATGACATATTTTTCCTTTACATGTCTTATTACATCAAAATAAGTGACATATGATTACATGTTATAATGAATTTGATAAACATGTTACAATTTTCTATATAAAATAATGAACGTTCATGTGTTTTTGTTAATTGCAAGAAAGTAAGTTGAAATACAAGTTTGTATGCAACACATTGAACAAGTTGGATGAAAATCCAAGTTTAATGTATATCAAAATGAACTATATATTATGTCATATCAATCATATAGTTACAAAAATATATTATGTCTCATCAGTACAATACAAAACTTGAATATCGGATAAATGCTAAATGTGTACAATAGAAATGTTGAATGTGCACAATAAAAATCTAGAATATACAATAAAAAAGTTGAATATCGACAAATGTAGAATGTGTACAATAGAAATATTGAATGTGCACAATACAAATCTCAAATATATATAATACAAAAGTCAAATATATGTCAATGTCATGTGGTGACCACAACTACATATGCATATCACTATCAATATATATGACTATGCAAGATCATCAAAATTGAGCCTCTTTGATACAATTTGTGGCTTGCCAAGTGTCTACAGAAGAAAAATTAAAATACACAATCAAATATCTTATCTATAAGTAATATGAAAATAACTAGAAATTGGGTTCTAAATTGTGGATAGATAATTTGTTCATTACCTCATCCCTTTGTCCCACAATTGGACTGAATGATAGTGCTAATGGGCTCCTTCATTGATGGGTGGAAGTCCTAATAAAATGATGAGGTAGAGTGATGATGGGAGATACAAATATCGATGAATCAATGCTCATGGGAGGAACAACCATCAATGAATCAGTGCTAGTATTAGGTCCAACCTGTATGGTAAACAATAAGATGTTAGCATTATATAGTGGCATTAGGGATTCCAAATAGAGTAAACAAATAAAAAATATACTGCAACCTAAGCTAGATCTCCTATGCTAGTAGGAGGTACAACCACTGATGAAGTAATGTTGGTATTGTATGCACCCTAAAATGGTCACCTAGACTATGGACCCCCATTATTCTATTTATCAATTATTGGCTTTCCTAAATCAAATAGTTTGCAATATTTTATTAAATCAATTTAAATCAAATTTGGTTATTTATTTTTCTAAGGTTGATCATTTTATCTTAAGTCTTTCTTAATTAAAGGAAAATCTCCCTTTTAACTAAATAAAATAAGTCCCCATTTAATTAAAATAAAACCTCTCTTTTAATTAAATTCATCCACATTTAATTAATTAAGAGAAAAACCCCTCTTTTAATTTAATTAAATATTTCCTATTTAATTAAAAGAACTTGCTCCCTTTTAATTAAATAAATCCCACGTGAAAAAGGAAATGAAAAAAAAAAATTAAATAATTTCCTTTTTCCTTCCCTCATTTAATTCTTCTCCTCTTTTCTCATTGGTGGAATTTTGTCTCACATGGATCAAACTCTATTATCCCATATTGGTTGTGAGAAGCCTCCCACCACCACATTTTCCTTTATAAGGGAGAGCCCTCTCCTCATTTTTGATATCCACAATTATTCTATTGTTATGATCTATGATTATACATCCATGATTATACTATTGTTATGCTACATGTTTGGAAAGCGATTTTTGAAGGAGTTTGAATACTAAAAATTTTTGTGCAGAACTTCTATCTTCTTGTCTTCTTCTCTCATGAATCCATGGCTTCCATCATGAGGTTTCACCCTTGCATTTGCATATTAGCTTAGATCCATATTTTTTTCATAAATTAGTATTGCATTGGTATTGTATTTCCTTTCTTGCATTGTTTTACATTGCTATCATATAGATTAGTTTTCATCTCCATTTGCATGCATTTTGTTTCCTTGAATCTCTTATTTTATGGTGTACTTGCATGGGCACAAACTAGGTCAAACTGAGGGCGTCCATTACAAATCCTTGCACTCCATGAATAGAGAGCTATGCACCACCATTTAAGACCTTATTTTTGAGAAATGTTAAGTACAATGACTCATAGAAGTGTGCTCACATTTTAGGCATACATTTTGGCACCCACCATGGGGCAACCCACCTTTACTTGTTGGTTTTGGGTATTTTTGGAGTTATCCTCCTTGTGCAGATTTGCTTGGAGATTAAAAAATTCTAGATCTGAAAGATTTGATCATATCTCCCAAATAGTTAGGTATTTTGATCTGAATTTTGTTTACAAATTGGCCACATATCAAACAAGCTTTAGTCCAATTTTTAGATTTTTCTAAGATATTTTAAATTTTTTATAATTTTTTCTTTATTTTTAATGAAAAATCATTTGAAGGAGCAATCCAATTTTTTTTTTTAGAAATGTCTTCATTTTGGGAAAGCTCTCTAAATTCTAAAAAGAGCTAGTTCTTTGCGTTTTGATTTAGAAATCATATTATGGATCAATAATTTGATTTGCAAAAACTAGTTTATTTTGACAAAATGGCTCCCTAGGGCACAAATAAAAAGATATTTTTAAAATTATGACATTTTTAGAAAGCTCTCTAATTTTTTATAAGGGTCACTTTTTTGCATTTAGGGTTTTGGATCTGAATTTATATCATATAGGTCCAATCTTTATGACTAGGTCAAAAATCAATAAAAAGGGGCATTTAATGAATAGCTTGTATTTAATTTTTACAATGGATCAATACATGATGTGAGCTTTCATTTGGGTTTTTTTATTATTATTATCACTCTTAAAAATTAGATTTTTGGATCTAACCCTAGTTTTGCATAAGTTGGATATACATTGCATATCTTGTGTTTTCTTGTTTTGCTTGTTACTTTGTTCATTACGAGTGAGCATTCAAGCATAAACAAAAGGTGCAATAGAGAAAAGATGCATTACATGGATTACCAAGTAATTTTTGGGATCTCTATAACATTTGGATTTGGAAGTAAAATGAACAATCTCATATGTTTGGCTTGAGTGCTCTTACATGCTTTCATAGATTCACACTTCATTTGGTGCTATAAATTGGATCTAGATTTGCTTTCACGCATCTTTGTTTCACATAGTAATTAGGCCCTATGAACACTATTTGGGAGATCTTCAAAGACTAAGCTTCATTCACTTACTTTACATGTGAAGCTCCTCTTGATGACAAATCTCCTTATAGGTAGGGAAGGATATTTTTTATTATCTCACTATTCCTCTTGGATTTGTCCTCAACATCCATTAGTACTTTCTCTTCTGAGATTGGTGGTGTTTGTTGTTGGATTTTTTAAAAAGTTGGTGAGGTAATTTCAAATTAGCATGTCAAAGAATATTGTTTTCTATGTTTGGGTAAGGTGAAGAGGTTAGAGGAGTATGCTCTATTCCCTTTTGGGTACATCAGAAGCTTGGAACCCTTGAATCCAAACCAAGTCCCAATGTGGTACAACTTTGTGAGTCTTCCTTGATTGGAGAGGGTTAAACCTTAGTGAAAATTCCCTTTATTGGTTCAACCATGTGGATGGTACCTCAAGCAGTAATAGCCATTTTTGACATGGTAGTAGCAACTATTATATAAATATCCTTGTGGGGAAACCCTCATGGGTGTAGTATATTGTTGGGCTATTAGACCTCCTCAGTATCTTTGATTGATTACATTCTCGAAATATGTCAAAACCCTAGTGCATCGGGATTGGATTTCACCCACTCTAGATTGCAAAAACTATAGAGTTGAACATTACTAAGAACTATAGTGCTACCAAATTTTCTTTTCTAGGACTATGTGCATGATTAGAAAATATTTTAAGAACATACACAGTAGTGGTTCTAGGGATTAGATTGATACTACGACACTATTCTTGTTCATGTGCAAGATTGCTTTGTCCCTTGCTCATTGTTTGAATACATTTTCTTGAAATCCTTGATTGTTGTCTTGCGTGGTTGGTCGTGATTAAAAATCTATTGATACACCTAGTTGAACATTTAAAATGAACAAAATTTGAGTTCTTGAGTTGAGACTTTACAATCAAACTATTTGGTTGTCCTATTATTTCCAATCTCCCTAGGGTGATCCAATTCAAATTAGGCTACTTACCCCATTGTTAGAAGCTTCTTTGTACCTTGGGTTATTGTTCTTTGACCACTTGAATTAGTAATTATTGATTTCATAGGAGACCTTATTTGGAGTTGGTGAGTTAGAGACCATCCTTGTTGAGAAAGATATACCTTGGATTCTTTGATATTACGCTTGGAGAGTCTTAGTAATCTCTTGTCCATCCACTTTCACCAAAATTCAATTTTAATTATTTATAATTTGGTTAAGTCATCCTGCTGGTCTATATGTCTTAGAGTATTCACCCAAAGTTGTGGCCACCTCTATGGTAGTGTTGGTTTACTCCTATTGAAATATTTTACCTTATCATTTCTTTTGTGGACAAGTGAGTGCTTTTTCTAACTTACTTTGGTACCAACATTTCTTAGGGTTATCCTATCAACTAGTACCTTTTCTTTCATGTTGGTTACAAGTGCTATTATATGTTGCTCAACATTCAAATGAACTCAAATGATATGGAATTTTACAACATGAATATTGATCTTCTTTCTTCTTCATCTTCCATGTCTTTCTAGTCTCCCAGTTTCATTCTTCCTCTTCTTCATGTCTTCTTGATTTTTTTTCTTCCTATTATCATATAGTCTACCTTCTTCTATTCACCCTTTCTCTTCTTCCATGCTTGATTCCTCTTCTTCTAGAACCATGGATCTTGAATGTCTTGTTAGGGATCCTCATTTGAGCTTAGATGAACTCGACCTCCTTCTTAAATTTGAAAAGTGTTGTTACTACAATAGATATATGGATGCTAACCTTGTGACAAAAATTATTGAAAAAGGAAAAAAATTAGACGTTATTGATAGGATCATACACGATATCACATCACAATATCCATCTTCCAAATATTCCTTATCATTCAAATTCTTCATCTTCCAAGTCTTATCATGATTCTTCTAAATATCATTCAAATTCTTCATCTTCTAAGTCTTATCATGATTCTTATAAATATCATTCAGATTCTTCACCTTCTAAGTCTTATCATGATTCTTGTAAATATCATTCAAATTCTTCATCTTCTAAGTCTTATCATGATTCTTCTAAATATCATTAATATTCTTCATCTTCTAAGTCTTATCATGATTCTTCTAAATATCATTCACATTCTTCATATTCCAAGTCTTACCATGATTCTTCTAAATATCATTTGTGTAGGTCTTCACCTACCTCTTCTTCATGATATCATTCTTCTTCTACTTCTACCAAGAGTCTTATTCCTCTTATTGAGACATACCATAATGAACAACATGAAAAGACTTTAGATATGCCTATATATAATGCCTGTAGTGATAATGATTATGATGATGATGACTATTATATTCCTATGAGTCCTAAAAGTCCTCCTAGTCTTGTGCGTGTGCTTAAAGGGGATGAGTCATTGATAGATATTGATGGTAATCCATATGACTCGAATCTTGAAAATAACATTGATAAATTTTGTGAACAATATCTAAATGATAAATTTTCATTTTTTGAGGAAGAGAAAACATTTTTTTGTGCTGAAATAAAGCATCAATGGCATAAGAGTTCCTCTTCTAAGAACCCTCATGTTGAAAATAAAGATTACACTCTTGAGCAAGATCATGTTAATGTTGAACCTTTGTCTTCTGATGCTCCCCTTCCATCTTCTACTTCCTCTGCTATCCATACATTCCCTAAAGATTCTAAGTCTCTCAAATCTTCTACCAATCCTTCATCCAAGAAAGATCATAATACTTTTCATGTGGTTCCCTATAGTTATCCTCAAAGGCTACCTCTTAAAGAAACTCAAGCTAACCTTCACTTGGCTACAAATACTTTTGATAATGCTCAACCTAAAGAGCCCAAGCCTTCATGCGCTATAATGCCTACTTCAGCTAGTTCTTTATCATCTATTCCAAAGTCTTCTATAGAATTCCAACATACTTCCTTCTCCTTAGGAGGGGCTTCATGTCAAGAGGACTCTAAAAATGATAAATAAAATAATATAAAGAAAGATCAAGATTGAGAACCCTCCATGTCATCCAATTATTTTCACGATATCTCTGATCCATTTCATGATTTTTTTAATCCTCTATGCCCTTCCTCATTCATTCCACCATGTCTTAAGTCTTCTCCTAAGCAAGGTCAAACTACTACTTACACCACTGAGCTTATTGACAATCAAAATGACCTTAATATAGTTGCACCTTCCAAAGATGATACTTCCATTAAGGTTATTAAAAATAGTGTTGTTACTTCCAATGTTGAGCCTATTGAAAATCAAGAAAAAAAATCTACACTTATGCTATTCAAAGATCCTTGTCAAGATCAAAGTCTTCCATCTTCTTGTTCTATCACTCGTTGTTCCCTTCCATCCTAAGTCTTCTCAAGCTTCAAGTACTCCTATCAAAAAAGTTTCTCCTATTCAAGATGTTCATGATCCTATTGAAAATCCTAATGCTCACTCTAAAGATGTTTATGTCCTTGATTGTCATATAGATGTTGATGAACTTATTGATTACCCTTTTACATCTTCCACATCCATCCTTGGACCTCCCCCACTGATACTAAATGCTTCACATCTTCCTTCCATCTTAGATCCTTATGTCCCTTCACTTTCCCCTCCCAACTCTCCTAATTCATCATCCATTTTGGATCTTTACATCCCTCCCTCTCCTATCTTTCCTCAAGATCAATGTAGATGCATATCCTTGAATCCTTTTCATCCACCCACTCACCTAAACCACTCATATCATCCTTCTTATTCCACAAGTCCCAAGACTTTTGGAAGTAACCTAAATTTTCAATACAAGAAAAAGAAGCAATTCAAGAATCCATATAAAAAATAAGACCACCATGTCTCCTCTAATAGACATGGGGGCATAAAGTCAAAAGAGATATCTAAGAAAAAAGTTATAAGACAAGTATGGGTTCCAAAATCCCTCATTGAAGATATTATCTCTAAATCATCAAAAAGAAATGAAAAGAGGCCTATAGCTATATGCATTCCAAAGTCTCTCTTGAGAGAGTCTAATGTTGAACAACAATTGAAGTTGATATTCAAGCTTCCAAAGAATTCCACTTCATCTTCTTCCAAAAGCATTCTCCCATTCCATGCACCTAAGCCACAACCTTTTCTATCCACCCACCATATTCCTTCACATATTCCTTGATTTACATTTTCTCCATCCTCTCACTAGCCTTCAAGGTGTGTGTTGACATTGATATTGCCCTCCATTTCCATCTTCCGATCTTACTCACTTTGCATGAAGCCATATCCTCCATTTTTGTCTTCCATCTTCCTTTCCCTATCAACATTTTTGAGCATATCATTTCAACTCCTTTGCATGTCATTGTTTAAGCTTTGAACGAGCATTATCTAAAAAGCTTGACTTCTTCTAAAAATTCAAAAAAAAAAATTGAAAAATTGAAAAATTTTGAAAAGAAAAAATGATTTTTTTTAAAAATGTGCCTTGGTGAAAACTTGGTAATCAAGCACCTTGGTAGCAAAAGTAAAGAGAAATAAATTTTTCCTATGGTGAAAACCCCTCCTTTTTGGTGCCCTAGATAAGTACCATGATGAAAACCTGATAATCAGGCATCATGCGTAGTTCTTCTACATCTTTCATTCATTCTATTTTCTCTCTTTGATCTTGACAATGTTAACCTATACACAAACATTTGGCTATCTTGTGAGATATCTTATGATGATCTTGATTTCATTCCTTTCATGTTTAGCCTTCATATCTATTTTCCTCCATTCATTCTAGTCTTTCACTTTCCTTTTCCCATTTACCCCTTTGGTCTTGATCTAATAAAAAAGAGTAAAATAAAATGCTATGAAGCCTCTTGACATGTTTACTCCTTTGGATTGCATCTTTCCAACTTTTACATTATGCTTTCATGAATTGTCTTATGCTGACCTTTCATTTCTTGTTCAAATGTGCTTTACATGACATTTTTTCTCTAGCATGGGTACTATTGAGGAGTTTTCTCTTGATAATTTCTTCCCTTTATTCTCCTTCATTCTCTTATCTTTCATTTCTTCCACTAGCTTGCTAATCACTATTGTCCTCTACCTTGGCAGACATTGTGATTGCACGATGTAATCTTGCTTGAGAGTTTGATGCCCATTCTATCTGGGGGCATTGTATATTATTTGTATATATTTATCAATCCTAAAAAAATACAAAAAAATGATATATTTCAAAAATCCAAAAAAATGATATATTTCAAAAATCATAAAAAAATGATATATTGGGAAAATTCTAAAAATTGAAAAATTTCTTGAAAAAAGATTATCATCTTAGTGATAAGTTCTTTGATGTATCTTCAAAAAAATTATATATTTTAAATAATATATATGTTAAAAAAAAAAAGACCAAGTGAAATGCTAAAAATAGGCGCTACTTGGGGCCTTTGTACCCTTGTTTCTTAGCGTGTGTCCTCGACACTTGACCTTTCTCCATCATGCCTTGTCCTTGTTGAATTGGTTTGGAATTGGCCTTTGTCTAGGGGGAATAACTAAGTTAGATTTGGTCTCTTGGCTACGTTAGTCTTTAGGATACCTTGCAACTGGTGTTTTTCAACACCATCCCAATTATATTTTTCAATATGATCCTTGACATCGAGTGCTTTTCAACACTTATTGGTTTGGTCTTACCCAGTTTTGTCATATGATCTGCCCTGCTTGCAAGCATTCAATCCTTATTCGTGGAACTCAGTATTAGTTTAAACATTTAAATTTTTAAACACAAACACTTTATGCTTGACTTATGCCATGACCTTTTCTCTTTGTGCTAATTGTTATTGATTTTTGTTGAGTGTCCTTGTCTGATAAGTCTCTCTAGGATGCATAGCTAGAGGGCTTGGCGCATGTTTTAATTTTTTTTTCTAGTTATGGGTGTGGTCTTGAAACTCTAGAGTGTCTCTTTTTGTTCCCTTGAAACACTTAGGAGATTTGAAGCATCGTCCTTGACTATTTTTGTACAACTGTTCTTCTGATCATCCTGGAATCTATGCCTTGATGTGAGCATGGTTTTGCTACATTAAATTGGGTAAGCTAACATGAAAGTCATCTTGACCTTTATGTCTTTGATGCTTATGTTAGAATCTTTCCACATTCCAATCTGATATAAATCATATTCATATCTTCATAGTTGCACTTGTGACTAGTGATGATTGTGTGATTTTTTGATGTCTGTTAATAATGGTCCAATGATAAAAATAAGTTCCTTTACATTCTCTAATGAATAATGAAAACAAAATCCTATGTTACAGTTTCTCTATTGCAAGTACACCGTTGTATTTTCGTGTAGCTTGCATTATTAGACTTCATGTTAGTTTGCATTTTTAGGTTGCATTGTGAGTTTGAGAGGGTTTTCCCTTCATCTTTATTGTGGACTTTTAATCAACTATGGTCATTCTTTGATCTTCATTTCCTTATTTCTTTCATGATCTCAATCAAAATTTCTATCTTAAATAGTTGATTGATTTTGGAGCATTCTATTTCTTATGGAAAATTTTATATCCTTCTTTCTATTTCTTTTCATATCTTCCAAACTTCTATCTTCCATTTACTTTTACCCCACTTCTTTTCTTCTAATTCAACTTTGGGGTATCATATTTCATGCTTGATGATCTACCTTGGCTCTATGATTCTTAGATCTTTTATCTTACATCAAGAACTTTATCTTTTGTTTGATTTGATCAAATTTATTAATTTTTTTTTTCTCCTCTATCTCATTTTGATTTTGATCACGAGGGGGCAGTATCTATCAACTTCAATCCTTGATTTAGTTTTATCAATTTTATCTTTGACTTTTTTAAGTCAAAATTTATTTGTATTCTTTGTCCTGATGTGTTCTCGAATCGACCAAACATCTAGGTTGTTTGTGACCAAAAATCAATTGCACACTTCAATTTCTTTCTTTGACTACATGTGTTCCCAAATCGATCACACATTAGTCAAAGAGGGGCAAATGTATGCACCCTAAAATGGTTTCCTAGACTATGGGCCCCCATTATTCTATTTATCAATTATCAAATTTTCTAAATCAAATGGTTTGCAATATTTTATTAAATCAATTTAAATCAATTTCCTTGATCAAATTTGATTATTTATTTTTCTTATGTTGATCATTTTATCCTAAGTCTTATATAATTGAAAGAAAATCTCCCTTTTAATTAAATAAAATAAGTCCCCATTTAATTAAAAGAAAACCTCTCTTTTAATTAAATTCATCCACGTTTAATTAATTAAGAGAAAAATCCCTCTTTTAATTTAATTAAATATTTCCTATTTAATTAAAAGAACTTGCTCCCTTTTAATTAAATAAATCTCACATGAAAAAGGAAATGAAACAAAAAAAAATTAAATAAATTCCTTTTTCCTTCCCTCATTTAATTCTTCTCCTCTTTTCTCATTGGTGGAATTTTGTCTCACATAGATCAAACTCTATTATCCCATGTTGGTTGTGTGAATCCTCCCACCACCACATTTTCCTTTATAAGGGAGAGCCCTCTCCTCATTTTTGATATCCACAATTATTCTATTGTTATGATCCATGATTATACATCCACAATTATGCTATTTTTATGCTACAAGTTTGGAGAGTGATTCTTGAAGGAGTTTGAATACTAAAACTTTTTGTGGAGAACTTCTATCTTCTTGTCTTCTTCTCTCATGCATCCATGGCTTCCATCATGAAGTTTTATCCTTGCATTTGCATATTAGCTTAGATCCATATTTATTTTCATACATTAGTATTGCATTGATATTGCATTTCCTTTCTTGCATTATTTTACAATGCTATCATATAGATTAGTTTTCATCTTCATTTGCATGCATTTTGGATTCTTGAATCTCTTGTCTCATGGTGTACTTGCATGGGAACAAACTAGATCAAACTGAGAGCTTCCACTATAAACCCTTGCACTCCATGAATAGAGAGCTATGAGCCGCCATTCAAGACCTCATTTTGAGCAATCTTGTATACAATAACTCATAGAATTGTGCCCACATTTTAGGCATACAGGTGTGAGGCACAACCTATATGGTAAGTGATAAAATGTTAGCATTATAGAGTGGCATTAGGAATTCCAAATAGAGTAAAAAATAAAAAAATGTACTACAACATGAGCTAGATCTCCTATGCTAGCAAGAGGTACAACCACTGATGAAGTAGTGATGGTATAAGGCACAACCTATATGGTAAGTGATAAAATGTTATCATTATAGAGTGGCATTAAGGATTCCAAATAGAGTAAAAAAACAAAAATATACTACAACCTGAGTTGGATATCCCATTCTAGTAGGAGGCACAACTACTAATGAATCAATGTTCATATGAGGCATAGCCTATATGGTAAGCGATAAAATGTTATAATTGTAAAGTAGGAATTAGGGATTTCTATCACACACATAAGAAATCCAAATTGAGATCACAAAAGGGCTTCAACTAAGACTCTACATACATACCTTTAGCCTCTATTGTGTCTGACCCCATATTTAATGCTTGAGACTCCTAACAAAATGAAATGGGAAAGAATTTACATGAAGTCTCAAATAGTGTTGTAATAGGTAAAAGATAAATAACACATGTTAATAAAACAAATTGTTGTAATTACTATAAAATTGAAGAAAAAAAAATGTACTCATTTGTAAATACAACTATTTTGTGTGTGTGTGTGTGTGTTTAAGAAATGCATACTATAATTTTAAAATTTATGAGAAGGAAAATATGAATTTTTACCTCTTCCATTGCCTCAACATCAATAGTCTTACAATTCTACAAAACTAAATTGTTTCTACATATATACAACAAACAAGCCAACATGTATTCATCAATATTGAGTACATGTACATTCATAATAAATTTCAAATATAAATTTGACTTGTATTTAATACCCTTTTTTTGTTTCGGTGTTCTTATTGATTTCCTTCCCTTTCCTCCAAAACTTGAATTATGTGGAGTACCCTAAAGAAGAAACATATATAACATAAGAGGAATCAATAAGACACATCATGAGTTCAACTCAAACCATAAATGTGATAAGTGTGCAAGCTATGATACCACATAGCTCTCAAGGCCAAAGTTAATGGAAAAAAGCATGGCATCATCAATTTGAGAAATTTCAACCCTTGACAAGCCCTATAAAATAGTAAAGAGTATTGTTATAAATATGAGATAATGTTGTAAATGGAAAGAATGCACAATAACAAGAAGAAGATCATAGGAGGGAAAGAAGACACAAGAAGAACTTGAAGGATGATATTGGAAGGATAGTTGAAAGATAGGAAAAATTGGGGCTCAAATAGACTATAAGGCCTAAGCTAAAAACAAAGAGATTGAGAATGAAAAGAGAGATGTGAATGAACTTTTGGCACCTTATCAAGAAATAAAAGTGGAGATTCATGATCTCCACACTGCTACAAGACACCCTATGTGATATGGAGGTTCTTTGATGCAAATGGGTATATGGAGGATGAACTCATGAGGTTCATTAGATAAAATTTGGGTATGCTAGGAGCAAGATATGTGGATGGGAATTGAATGGATTTGATGATTTTGGGAGGGTTTCAATGATGGTAAGAGATGGAAAGGTATTATTGTAGTTTTAAGAATACCAATTAAGAAACAATATTTTAAAGCCAATGTATTCTTGTACTTTTAAGAATATTTTAAAAACTTTACCTCGGGTGTTTTTGCTTCTAGCCTCACACCACTAGTAGAACGAGTACTATGTGGTGTTCTCATACTGCTTGTTGTACCCTACATTACATATTGTTTGAACATATCAATCTAGAGTGCTCTATAACATAAAATAAAAATTTACTTTTATAATATTTAGGTGACTAAATAATACCATATCAAAACTCATGAGGTTCTTTAGGTCCATTTTGAATAAAATATGATTTTCATGATCCTACTTTGATTAAAATATGATTTTGGAGATATTTGAATATAAAATTGATTTTTGAGGATAAATGCCCATTTTAATTTGTTTAAAATTGAATTTCATGTGTAAATTTCAAATGGGTTCAAATAGTTGATTAATTTGAATTTTTGATTTAAATCAAATTTGATTGATTTATCCTCAATTCTCTAAAATACATATGATTTTAACCTTAAAACCCTTGCTAATTAAGTGAAAGGCCTGATTAAAAGATGTGCCCAATTTTAGGTGTCTACAATTATAAATAAAGGAAATTTAGATTTATAAAAAATAAAATCTTTATTCTCCTAAGAATATTTGCCTATTTTTGTAAGGCTTGAAATTTGAAAAAATGTTTTCCTAGACAATGATTAGCTAATCTGTTTATGTAATATATGCATGAAAGTGGAAATCATAATGTTTAGTTAATTATTGTATATGATGACATGCTAAAGAGAACATCAAATACAATAATTTATATTTTAAATAAATAAATAATTGTCAAATGTTATCATTAAAATTACAATTAGTTAAATGACATCTTAACCATAATTCATTCACAACAATTGAAACTATTTACAATTTATAATTATTTAAAATTTTCAATTAACAATACAATACAACTATAAATTTACAAAAACTACTATTTAATTTTTTTTTTTAAATTAATAACTAGAAAGCTAACTGAATTTACATAAACAATTAAAACTAGAATTACTTATAAAATTAAAATCTAAGTGGCACTTGTTTGAACAATCACATACAAAATAAACCAAACTAGGCATTTCGATAAAGACTCTAATTAGAAGAAGGCACAGCCCTTGAGATGCTTCAACAAATACTATATATATTTTAATACATTACTATACAAACATAGAGTGATTGGAAGGAATTTGGAAGAAAGTGCAGGAAGTATGCTTGTGTTGTCAAAGCGGAAGGGCAATGTAGGGCAAATGCGGGGCACTCATCGAGGTGCAAATCTTTGACTGTTTAACTAGTGCCAATACAATGCATGAAGACCTCCTCCTTTGCTCTAGAAATACCTTGTATTTATATATTTTTCAAAGAGCTTGGGTAAGGTTTGCTTTTTACTAAGGGTAAAGGTTAAATAATAAAATAATAATATCTATGAACCCATTTTGAATAAAATATTCATTATGGAGAGTCCACTAAATTATTAAATTATTATTTGAATAAAACAATAATATCCATGAGACCCACGTTGAATAAGATATTCATAATGGAGAATCCCACTCAATTATAATAATATCCATGAGATCCACTTTGAATAAAAATATTCATAATTATGAATCCCACTTCAAATATTAAATTATTATTTTGGGTCCATTTTGAATAAAATATGATTTTCGTGATCTTACTTTGATTAAAATATGATTTTGGAGATATTTGAATATAAAATTGATTTTTGAGGATAAATGCCCATTTTAATTTGTTTAAAATTTTATTTCATATGTAAATTTCAAATGGGTTCAAATAGTTGATTAGTTTAAATTTTTTGATTTAAATCAAATTTGATTGATTTATCCTTAGTTCTCCAAAATACATATGATTTTAACCTTAAAACCCTTGCTAATTTGGTGAAATTCCTGATTAAAAGATGTGCCCAATTTTAAGCATCTACAATTATAAATAGAGGAAATTTAGATTTATAAAAAAAAACTTTATTCTCCTAAGTATATTTGCCTATTTTTGTAAGGTTCAAAATTTGAAAAAATGTTTTCCTAGGCAATGATTAGCTAATGTATTTATGTAATATATGCATGAATGTGGAAATCATAATGTTTAGTTAATTATTGTATATGATGACATGCTAAAGAGAACATCAAATATAATAATTTATATTTTAAATAAATAAATAATTATCAAATGTTATCATTAAAAAAGAAATTAGTTAAATGACATCTTAACCGTAATTCATTCACAACAATTGAAACTATTTACAATTTATAATTATTAAAAAATTTCAATTAAGAATGCAATACAACTATAAATTTACAAGAACTACTATTTAATTTTTTTTTTAAAAATTAATAACTAGAAAGCTAACTCAATTTATATAAACAATTAAAACTAGAATTACTTATAAAATTAAAATCTATGTGGCACTTGTTTGAACAATGACATACAAATAAACAAAACTAGGCATTCTGATAAAGACTCTGATTAGAAGAAGGCCTGATCCTTGAGGTTATTCAGCAAATATTATATATTTTTTAATACATTCCTGTATAGACATAGAGTGATTGGACACAATTTGGAAGAAAGTGTAGGTAGTACGCTTGTGTTGTTAGAGCAGACGACCAGCATAGGGGAAATGTGGGGCACTTGCTGAGGTGCAAACCTTCAATTATTTAGCTAGTGCCAATACAATGCATGAAGACCTCCTCCTTTGCTCTGTAAATGCCTTGTATTTGTAGATTTTTCAAAGAGCTTGGGTAAGGTTTGGTTTTTACCAAGGGTAAAGGTTAAATAATAAAATAATAATATCCATGAACCCATTTTGAATAAAATATTCATTATGAAGAGTCCACTCAATTATTAAATTATTATTTGAATAAAACAATAATATCCATGATATCCACTTTGAATAAGATCTTCATAATGGAGAATCCCACTCAATTATAATAATATCCATGAGATCCACTTTGAATAAAAAATATTCATAATGGAGAATCCCACTCAATTATAATAATATGTATGAGATCCACTTTGAATAAAAGTATTCATAATGGAGAATCCCACTTCAAATATTAAATTATTATCTTGGGTCCATTTTGAATAAAATATGATTTTCATGATCCCACTTTTATTAAAATAGGATTTTGGAGATATTTGAAGATAAAATTGATTATTGAGGATAAATGCCCAATTTAATTTTTTTTAAATCGAATTTCATGTGTAAATATTCATCAAAAATTACAAAAAATCAAAATATTTTTCAAGAATTCTACAAAGATTTAAATTTTTTTCCAAAAATTACAAAAACATCAACATATGCCATCAATACCACAATCAACTTGGACAAATACTTCCTACCACTATTTTTATCATAGCTTTTATTTTTCCAAGTGTGACCACATTCCCATTTATTGTCCAAATTATTGTATATTACACTTGTTTCACACACAACCACAACTACAAAGGATTGAAAAATGCTTATTTTCTCTTATGCCATGATTTCTAGTGACTTGATGATGTCTAAGACTAGAGATGCCAAGATGAACTCATGGGTCATTTCTTTATTTTTTGTTTGTAACGTTTGTTAAATACTACGGCAATTTTGTAATTTATTGTCAATATTGTACATAATGTAAATAGTTTTCTTTCCTGTACATAGTTTTCTTTTTGTTTTCTTGGAATGATAAAGTGTTCATATTGCCATGGTTGAACTTGTGGTAATTGTACTATATCATGTTTTTGGTGCTCAATGATGATAATTAAAAAGGCATCTCTTCACAAAAAGTGACAATTAGTTGCATTTCATAACTTAGGTTTGCATCTCATTTCATGTTGCCTAGGTTTGCATTTCATTCCTTCAGTTCTTGTTTTGCCTCATCCAAAAGTTATTTTCAAAGGTTTGGTATAAAGTTTGAGGTTTACCCTCTATTCATGACCCCAAGGACACTTGATATCAAAGAAACTATCTTGCTCAACAACAATGTCATCAGCCTACCAATGTGTCCAATTAAAGTCCCTTATCCCTAATTCATCATCAAACCCAATGGTGTATCCATGCTTAATTAGAACAATTTATCCATAGTCATCATTCGATCCTATCACGAGGGGAACCAAAACAATCTATGTTTAATATATAAATTCTTGCTCATTAAAGGCATCCATACCTTCATCTTTTGATCACATACCTCATATGATTGGTGCCACCTAATTCATTGGAATTCTCTCCTATTTCTACCACACCAATCTCTAAACCATTGCATCCATCCCATCTCTTTGCATTTGATAAAGAATTGCCTTCTCTCTAGCTTCCTTGATGAAACACTTGTCTGAACCAGATTCATCCAAATCTGCCAACTCAGATTTAATCTCTACTATGTGCATTATGTGCACTAAAGCACCTAAGTTTTCCTCCATGGGCTTATTTACACAAATTTCCAAAAAATTACATCAGTTTTTCATTGCAAGTGATTATCCTACATCAATCTAAGTCAACCCCATCTAGCTATCTAGCTAATGGTTCTATCATGAACCTGTTATTTGTCCAATTTTATATCTTGAGCCAGGAAATGTTAGCTT
Organism: Cupressus sempervirens; assembly: GCA_028749045.1. Lineage (NCBI taxonomy): Eukaryota > Viridiplantae > Streptophyta > Pinopsida > Cupressales > Cupressaceae > Cupressus > Cupressus sempervirens. The sequence goes on along the minus strand of CM053791.1, from coordinate 706,228,502 downwards.
TCCCGACTCTAAATCCTGAGATGGGACTGTTTCATCTATTTGACCTCTTTGATTGATCTTCCATATCACTTGGTGATTACACTACTATGTTATTTCAAATTTTTGTGTGATCCAGTTCTTCAGCACACCCAGTCTTATCATGTTCTATTGTCTTTTCATCATCATTTTTCAAAAATACAATTGGATTTTTCCAATTTCATTTCTGAGAGGGCAACATATCAATATCAACCATCATCATTTAAGCTTCTCTTCCAAGTTCTTCAACCATTCAATCCATTCTACTCTAGCCAATCAAACTGTGGCATCCAAGTTTCTTTTTCAAATCATCAAACATCGGGTTTTTCAACTTGGATCAAAACCAAAATGATTCAAGAGCATTCTTTGAACCAATATGCTATGCATATTAGTTCAAAGAGGGGCATTTGTAGACACCTAAAATTGGGCACATCTTTTTATCAAGCCTTTCACCAAATTAGGAAGGGTTTCAAGGTTAAAATCATATGTATTTTGGAGAATCGAGGATAAATCAATCAAATTTGATTTAAATCAAAAATTCAAATTAATCAACTATTTGAACCCATTTGAAATTCACATATTTGTATGCTCTTAAATGATGTACCTGTGCAAATCAAAGCTTAGACAATGCAAACGATTAATTGGATTAGCACATATATATCAACAAAAAGCATGTTCATGAAACATTAGAATGAAAACTTAAATGATAGCAAATCCAAAGATAATGAAATTGAAGAACAAACTATCAAATTAAGTCTTTCAAGAGCATCTGATGTCTCCCAAACTACATATTTGATTGATCCATCCTCAATTCTCCAAAATGCATATTATTTTAACCTTAAAACCCATGCTAATTTGGTGAAATGCCTAATTAAAAGATGTGCCCAATTTTAGTTGTCTACAATTATAAATAGAGGGAATTTAGATTTATAAAAATATATCTTTATTCTCCTATGTTGGAAATATTCAAGACTATGCTAGGTTACTGAGAGGAGAGGGGTGAATCAATAACCTCTAAAAATTTATCAAATTCAACACTTTATAGCAATATAACAATTATCATCTATTGATCTAATTGCATGCATGAGAAACTAAAAATATAAAACATTCATAACACTTGAACAAAATAATTTGATGACCCAGAAGCCTTCCAAATAGAAAGTAAAAATGGGGTGGGGATGACACCCACAAAACTTCAATACTACAGCATAAAGTTGGCCTGATAAGGCTTACAATGATCACTTCTGATGATCTGCCCTGTTAGGAGCAATTAGGACTGCTAGGTCCACCTTGTTGAAGGATTTACAAATACACAATGAAGTATGCACTCAATAAAGAGATTTGAGAAAATACTGTTAAGTCTACCTTGTTAAAGGATTTGGATTGGTTCACCTGTTAGGATGAAGCAATGGATCTCTGACTTACAACTGAATTGCTGATAGAGATTCCTTGAAGTACTGATCACCTTTATGTGATGGATTTGTCTTTTGCTGATCCTTTTCTAATATGGCCTTACAATATACTTTGTCTGCTACTGATTCACATTCACATTCTTCTTCTTCTTCTTTTTAAATATTATTGTCACACTTGGATATGATACAATACATTACATATATATCAATCCAATTTACATAATTACAAAGTCAGTCAATATACAAGTTAACACCAATATTACAAAGTTGGCCCATATGTAGATACTCGGGTTTTGAAGACTGACTTGATGAAGTTCTGGTACTTGGCGTCTACTGTCAGTACTTGGCATCGTCATGCACTCGATAGAAGTAGAAGCTCGGTCCATACTAATCACCTTAGAGTAGTCTCGAACTTGGTCAGCTTGGTAACCATTGAAGTGCTCGGGTTGAACTACTAGACTTCATGATGACTAAATTCACTTACTAACCACTGAATGAAATTTCTATTGTTTGAATGAAATAAATAGAACTTTTGTACTTTCATTGCATGTATACTTGAAATTTTATGCATGTGCAAAATTTTAGTATTAGATTGAAAAGATCATTTGAAAAGAGATTGTGATGTGTTTTAATCATTTTTTTGTCACTGATGTATTCCAAAACATCCACAAAAATAAAGAAATAATGGGTTCCTAAACCCATTGTTCAAAAAATGCAAAGAACAAAAATCAAGCATATACGGATTCCTAACTCATTGTTGAAGAAATGCATTGTGAAGTATCCAAAGGCAAGGAAGAATCAAAATCTATATGGATCCCCAAGTCTCTTTTGAAAGACTTGAATATTGAAAACAAAGAAAAGTTGACATTCAGGCTTCCAAAGACTTCCACTCCATTTTCTTCCAAACAACTTCCAATGCTTTCCACTCCATCATCTTCCACAAGCATTCTACCATCTCCAAAATCCATATCTTATGCTATTTCACCCATATCTATTATATCATCCCATTACCCTTTAGTGTGTGTGTCCTTGTTGATCTTACCCACTTTTACACCCACCCTTCTACAATCTTTTGAAGCCTACACTTCCTTATTATCCATACTTCTTCTATCCATCCAAAGCGTACAACCTTATCCTTTGCCTACCCCTATCTTCTCTACCATCTTCCTTTCCTCACCTTATCAACATCTTTGAGCATACCTTTTAGTGACCTTTACCTATCTTAACATATCCTTTAACAAGGAGCATTATTCAAAGCAAAAATGGCTCAAAATCATTCAAAAGAAAAAGTACCTTGGTAAAAACTTGGTAAACAAGTACCTTGGTAGCAAAACTAAAGAAAAATAAACCTAGCCTATGGTGAAAACCACTTCTTGTGGCACTTTGGACAAGTACCATGATGAAAACCTAGCAAACAGGCATCATATGTAATTCTTCCATCATCCATCTATCCATTTTTTCACCTTTAATCTTGACAAAGTTGAGCTATATGTGAGCATTGACTATCTTATCCCTATCACAATCTTGTGTATCCCACATTTCATGGCCTCCATACCTAGCTCCATCCTATTGCTATCCTATTCTATTGAAACCTTGGTCTTGATCAATAAAAGAAAAAAGAAAAGAAAAAATTGGTTCTTAGAAACTGCTTGACATGTTTGCTCTTTTGGAACTACATACCTTTATGGCATCAGGTCATTACCTATATGCTATCTAACTTGTTGACTTAAATTTCTTATCCAAAACAAGCTTCATATGTCAGTACCTTTTCCTAGCTTGGGCAATCTTGAAGAGATAGTCCCTAAGGATAACATTCACCTACTTCGACATTTTCACTTATCAATCTTATCCCTCAACTTGTTTATTGATACTATCCTACATCATGCTAGACATTGGGGGGAAAATAATGTGATATTTCTTGAGAATTGGTAATCTCTAAAAAAAATATCAAACAATCAAAAATCAAAAAAATCCAAAGCACCAAAAAAAAAGAAAAAGAAAAAAATGGTACAAAAGAAGTGAGAAATGCCAGCTTTGGTTTGAAAAGGAATGAGAGATAGCACCTTTGGACATCCCTAAATAACAAAATTTCTTCAATGTAGAAAAACAATCAAGATAGCCATAGGCTTACCTAGCACAGTTGAGTTAATTTCGCACATACCCAATTGAGAAACACTTGTGGGTTATAGTTCAATGGTTCCTTGGTAGCCAGCAAAGTTCACAGCTATGAAGACAGTCAATAGTACAACAAAAAAGGGGAGAGAAACCAATTAGGAGGAACATGGAGTCATATTATGTATTGAGATACCATAGACATGAATTGCAATAAAATCAATGCACATCTCAACTATCTGCCATAACCAATGATTCCCACTATCTGTTTTAGCTCTTATTTAATCTGTTTGATGTTCTAAAGATCATCTTGCCTTCATCATCTCCAATATAACTCCCTAAGTTTTCTCTTAGCCCTTTTAGCCCACTTTGGTCTCCTTGACTCTTTAAGTGCCTCCACACAATCCTGGTTATTTCCATAGTCCAACAAATCTCACTCACATCCTTGTCTCACTCCCACCAGTTGAAAAAATCTTAAAAATCATCAAAAACATTTGAAAACTATTAAAAATCATAAAAGAAATTCAAAAATTGTTAAAAATCATCAAAAACCTTCAAAAATTGTCAAAAATTGTCAAAAACATTAAAAAATTATCAAATTTTTCAAAATTTGACAAAACCATTCAAAAGAGGGGTCATAATTGCCAAACATAGCCATGAAAGCTCAAAAAAAAATTAACACCTCTATATTCCTATCAAACGTGGCTCACTTTAGCTCAAATAGGCTATATGACAAGACATGAAATATTTGAATCCAACATGCCTCACTAATAGTAAGAAGCAACATAGTTATGTCTTGAAACATGTTGCTCAGCTTTGGAAAATATGGCACAATGCAAATAGAACAAGAGGTATCCCCTTTTCCTTCCTCTTGTCAAGAACATAAATTCTCAATGGATCATTAGTCTTATTTATGTTGCAATGGCCATGATTGGTCTCACCCATTTCAACAAATATATCAATGCTATCTTGAAAACCCAGATATCCATTGTACTCTTTCATCCTCACACAACTAGGGGCATAGAATAAGTAAGCCTAAGTATGAGAGCTTGGCTCCCCCTTAAATGTCTTTTTAGGCTCATGCACTTTTTTTAGGCCCAAGCACCTTTTTCAAGCCCCTTAAGCACCTTTTTAGGCCCAAACACCTTTTTCAGGCCCCTCAAGCACCTTTTTGGGCCCAAAAACTTTTTTTGGGCCCCTAAACACCTTTCCATAGGCCTTGAGAGTATCCATCTCAGAACACACCTAGAGAAACATCCCAATGTTGGCCTTGTAATCATCTATAAAGGCTATTAATATATTTAGAATTATGCCTTACATATCAGGGCCCTCCAAATGTTATGCAAATCTCTACTCATCCTTCATTATGAACCCACATGGACATTTAGTTCCCCACATATAAGTAAAGGTTTTTCTTCCTCTATGGATCATATTGTTCCCACTTTTATGGAGATTAAAACCTTTCCAACATTTATATTTTTCAAAAGTTTCAAAAACATTCAAAAATTCCAAAAAAAATCACATATTTTTAAAAAATTCTAGAAACATCCAAATATTCATCAAAAATTACAAAACATTTAAATATTTTTCAAAAATTCCCAAAACATTTAAAACATTTTCCAAAAATTACAAAAACATCAACATATGCCATCAATACCACAATCAACTTGGACAAATACTTCCTACCACTATTTTTACCATAGCTTTTATTCTTCCAAGTGGGGACCACATTGCCATTTATTGTAGAAATTATTATTTATTACACTTGCTTCACACACAACCACAACTACAAAGGATTGAAAAATGCTTATTTTCTCTTATGTCATGATTTCTAGTGACTCAATGATGTCCAAGACTAGAGATGCCAGGGTGAAATCATGGGTCATTTCTTTGTATTTTGTTTGTAGTGTTTGTTAAATACTATGGCAATTTTGTAATTTATTGTCAATATTGTACATAATGTAAATTGTTTTCTTTTCTATACATAGTTTTCTTTTTGTTTGCTCGAAATGATAAAGTGTTCATATTGCCATGGTCGAACTAGTGGTAATTGTACTATATCATGTTTTTAGTGCTCAATGATGATAATTAAAAAGACATCTCTTCACAAAAAGTGACAATTAGTTGCATTTCATAACTTAGGCTTGCATCTCATTTCATGTTGCCTAGGTTTGCATGTCATTCCTTCATTTCTTGTTTTGCCTCATCCAAAAGTTAGTTTCAAAGGTTTGGTATAAAGTTTGAGGTTTACCCTCAATTCATGACCCCAAGGACACTTGATATCAAAGAAGCTACCTTGCTCAATAACAACATCATTAGTCTACCAATGTGTCCAATTAAATTCCCTTATCCCCAATTCATCATCAAACCCAATGGTGCATCCATGCTTAATTAGAACAATTTATCCATTGTCATCATTCGATCCTATCACTAGGGGCACCAAAAAAATCTATGTTTAATATATAAATTCTTGCTCATTAAAGGCACGCATGCCTTCATCTTTTGATCGCATACCTCATATGATTGGTGCCATCTAATTCATTGGAATTCTCTCCCATTTCTAGTACACAAATCTCTAAACCATTGCATCCATCCCATCTCTTCGCATTTGATAAAGCATTGCCTTCTCTCTGGTTTCATTAATGAAACCCTTGTCTTAACCAGATTCATCCAAATATGCCAACTCAGATTTAATCTATGCTATGTGCATTATGTGTACTAAAGCACCTAAGTTGTCCTCCATGGGCTTATTTACACAAAATTTCAAAAAATTACATCAGTTTTTCATTGCAAGTGATTATCCTACATTAATCTAAGTCAACCACATCTAGCTATGTAGCTAATGGTTCTATCATGAACCCATTATTTGTCCAATTCTATATCTTGAGCAAGGACACGTTAGTTTTCCCAACTCTGAATCCTAAGATGGGACTATTTCATATATTTGACCTCTTTGATTGATCTTCCATGTCACTTGGTGATTGTCATGTCCCCTTTTCAAAATAATAAAAAATAATAAACTTTGCTAAGGTAGGCAAGCTCCAAAAAGGTGAAGTTTCGGCAAAAGGGGCTAATCTTTGGAAACCAATGGACTAATAAATAAAAAATATTATTAAATTTTATTTTATTAACTCCTCTTGGACGTGAGTTAGGGTTATGCCCTCTTTTAAGGGGTTTGGAGGCATTTTGGGCTCATTCTAGAACTTGATTTTTGCTAATTTTCTTTGTTGTTCTTCAGAGGCTACCAAACCTGTGGAGAAGGAGACCCAAGAATGAGAGTTTGTAGGTTTCCAGGAAGGCTAAGGATGGGAGTTTGAATCCATTCCATGTGCATGCTCATACAGAGTTTGCCTTTGTGCTGAATAGTGTTGATTTGTGGGTTTTCGACGTTGTTTTTGGTTTGAGTTTGGTGTTTTCAGTTGAGTGTTTCATATCAGTTTGGGTTGCTGCTGTATTTTAGAATTTAAGATGTTAAAATAGAGCTAAATATATGTATTGGGATGTGATTAAACTTCTGAGATAGTTTATGAGTGTTTTAGTGGTGTTTCTGGGCATTTTTGTGTTAATTTCGGGAGCCCGATTGAGCATAGTTTTGTCCTACATTTGTGAGTTGTTGTGTAAAGGCTATACAAATATGGAAATGTCATTTTGTAGGCTGTTATGCTGCTGAAATTTTTATAAAAATGTCCATTTTCAGATTTATTAATAATTTGTGAAGTTGTGAAGTTTTTGGCACTATTTCGGACATACCTGATTTGGGTTTATTTGAGAAATTGGTGGATCTTTGTAATATTGGTTGTTTGGTTTTTTAAAATCTGATTTGAGGCTTGAAATATCATACAAAACTAGTAAAGGGACATTTTAGTGGTATCAGAGCCATGCTCTTGCCAGCCTGAGGGTTTGTAGAAGTTTGCATGTTAGTTTTGACAACTACCCAGATCTTGCATGTCAGTTTTGACAACTACCCAGATCTTGCATGTCAATTTTGACAACTACCCAGATCTTGCATGTCATAATTTATGGTTGCATGTTGCTTCTAATTAGTTGCATGTCAAAATTTATGGTCGCATGCAACTAAGTGAAAGAGAGAAAAGATATTTGTAGCGAGAAAAGAATAAAAAAATTTTGATCAAACCTCCAGTTGAAAGTAGAAGTACAAAATCCAAGGAAGAGAAAAGTATGGTTGATCCAAATGAGATGGCAAAGAAATTCTTCCATGACATCCAAAATACTCAGAAGCAAACAGTGGATGGTTTGGTAGAAACTAGAGAGGCTTTGCGAATATTGACAGAAAAACTACAAGGAGTTGCATCTATTAATGAGAAAGGGAGCACTTCAGAGGAGCCAAGAAATGGGAGATCCACACCATCTAAATCAACCAAAACTATTTTCTTGCCTGCAGATGAGCCACCAGTACCAAATCTAGCCATTAATCTTGTAGAAGAGGTTACAGGTAACTTGATTACATTAAGAGCTACTTACAATGACTTAGATGATGACTTTCATAGTTTAGTTCCTTTTAGAGAATATGTGGATATGATGAACACTTTGATGCCCAAGAAAGAGAACAAGAGGGAGCATGACACAAGTGGAAGAGAGCTCAAAATAAAATAAGCAAGTTTACAGCACCTACTTTTGATGGAACAAATAAAATTTCAGCTAGAGCATGGCTACAAAAATTACAAACTTTCTTCACACTTAACCCCATGAAAGAGAGTGATGTTGTTCAATTTGCAAGTCTACACTTGGAAGATGCAGCCTATGATTGGTGGTATCATGGAATGACTACTCAAGGTCATGATCAAGTAACTACATTTGATGATTTCAGTCAAAGAGTGATAGATAGATTTGACCTCAAGGATGATGAAGAGTACTTTAAAGAATTGTCAAAGTTGAAGCAAACCAAATCAGTTAATGAGTATATAGGAGAATTTCAAAAAGTGGCTGTTATGGTACCTAATATGAGTGAAAAGAGGATTGTTTATCTTTTTCTTGATGGTTTAGAAGATTCTGTTAAGGGTTTGGTTAAGGCTTTCTCACCCTCAACCTTACAGGAAGCTATCAAAAGAAGCTTGCAACTTGAAACTTGCATGCCTATGAAATCAGTCACTAATCAAAAACCCCCAAATCTTTGGCAACATAAGGGAAATTTTCAAAAAAAGACTTTTCCAACACTACCACCAAAAGATGTGAAGAATGTGGCAAAAAAGAAGGTAGATGAAGAGACTAGGAGTGAATTACGAAGGAAAAAGCTTTGTTTTACTTGTAGAGAACCATGGGTTCCAGGACACAGATGTTTGGGGAAAGGTCAAGTGCACTATATTGAAGTTGCTTCAGAATCTAATTCAGATGAGCATGAGGAATTTCATGATACTAAGGAGGAGGTAGAAGAAGAGAAAGAAAAAGAAATCAGCAAGGATGGCACTTTAGCAGCATTATCAGGAGTCCCAAGATACCATCCCTTCCGAATTCGAGGGGTACTAGTAGGGCAAAGGTTGACAGTTCTTCTTGATAGTGGGGCAACTCACAATTTTATTGATGAGGGATTTTTCATGAAAAGAGGGCTTAAAGCAAAAGATTTTGAGGGATTCAATGTTACTGTAGCTAATGGATTCACTATGCCTTGCACACGGGTGGTGAAACAACTCAAGATGACCTTAGGAGATTATGAGTTATGTGATGACTTCTATGTGGTTGGTATTGGGGACATAGATCTTGTATTGGGTGTCCAATGGTTGCACTCTATTGGAGGCTATTACATGAACCATCAAACTATGGAGTTTAAATTTCATTCCAATGGGAAAGAAGTCATATTGAGAGGTTTATCGAATGGAGCACCTAGGGCGATCTCTGCAAAGAGGATGGAGAGGACTTTTCGAAGAGGACAAGTAGCATGGGCAGCATGAGTCATGATCCATCCAACAAACTCTCCAAAGAATCAAGGTAATTTCCATTTTGAAATTCAAAGTATTCTAGATAAGCATAGTATAGTTTTCAATGACTTGCCTCCAGGATTACCACCAGATAGAGGTTTCGAGCATGTTATAGAGTTAGAACAGAGTGCCAAACCAGTTATAACGACCCCATACCGCCATCCAAGAGGTTATAAGGAAGAAATTGAAAAAACTATTCAAGAACTCCTAGACATGGGATTCATAAGGCCTAGCTCTAGTCCATTTGCATCATCTGTGGTACTTGTCAAGAAAAAGGATGGTACAATGAGAATGTGTATAGACTACAGGGTTCTAAACAAGAAGACCATAAAAAATAGGTATCCCATACCACGCATAGATGAACTCATTGATGAGTTACATGTTGCTGTATACTTCTCAAAAATTGACTTAAGATCAGGGTACCATCAAATCTGAATGAGGAGTGAAGATGTGGAAAAGATTGCTTTCAGATGTCACTTTGGGCACTTTGAATTTCTTGTTATGCCATTTGGCCTCACTAACGCACCTGCAACATTCCAATCTTGTATGAATAAGGTATTCAGCCAGCATCTTCAAAAATTTGTTTTGGTATTTTTTGATGATATCTTGATTTACAGTAAAACATGGGAAGAGCGTCTAAAGCACATAGACACTATTTTGGGAATCTTGGAGCAGAAATCCTTCTATGCTAAGCTATCTAAATCTGAGTTTGGTTTGACAGAGATCCTTTATTTAGGACATATAATAAGTTCTAAAGGAGTATAGGTTGATCAACAAAAAATCCAGGCAATTTTGGATTGGCCTCCACCCACTACTATAGGAGATTTGCCAAGGGATTTTCTCAGCTTGCTGCCCCCTTGACTAATTTGACAAAGAAAGGAGCTTTTGTTTGGATAGAAGAGGCACAAAAAACATTTGATAAGCTTAAGGAGGTAATGAGTTCATGCCTTGTGCTTGCAATTCCAGATTTCTCTTTACCTTTTGTTGTTGAATGTGATGCTTCTGGAGAAGGTATAGGGGCTGTCCTAACTCAAAGGGGACATCCAATAGCATTTGAGAGTAGAAAATTAAATCAATCAGAGAAAGGTTACTCCATCTATGATAAAGAAATGTTGGCAATCATTCATCCACTTCATAAGTTTAGACAATATTTGGTATGTGAGAGATTCATTGTAAAGACAGACCATAATAGCCTCAGGTTCTTCTTGAACCAAAGGGATTTGAATGATCGTCAACAAAAATGGGTAAGCAAATTGCAAGCTTATGATTTTGATATTGAATACATGAAAGGAAAGAATAATGTGGTTGCTGATGCTCTCTCAAGAAAGCCTACTTTGTGTTCCTTATCATCTATCTCTGCTAATTGGAAAATCTCCATAATTTTAGAGTATGCTAAAGATTCCTTTGCCACCAAGATTTTGGATAAGTTAGCGGATGATAACAGGTACAAGGTTGTTGATGAATTGATTTATTACAAGAACAGGATCTTCTTAGTGCCAGGATCAAAAACTAAGGAGAGGATATTGAGGGCCTTTCATGACACACCTTTGGCTGGTCATCAGGGATACTTCAAGACAAACAGGCAAATTCGAGAGCGGTTTTCATGGAAGGGTATGAAAGAGGATGTCCTTAAACACATTAAAGAATGTATGGTATGCCAGCAAAGCAAGAGTGAGCAAAATTTTCCCGCAGGGTTGTTGCAGCCACTTCCTATTCCTGAACAAAAATGCGAAAGTATTTCCATGGACTTCATCACTGGGTTGCCCAAGGTTCAAGGTAAGGATTGCATATATGTGGTGGTAGATAGACTAACTAAGTATGCACATTTCTTTCCTATCACATCTGATTTCAAGGCATCACAAGTGGCCGAATTGTTCTTCAAGAAAATTTTTAGATTACATGGCTTGCCTAGAAACATTGTTAGTGACCAGGACAGTAGATTCCTCAGCTCTTTTTGGAAGGAGCTCTTTCATTTGGCAGGAACTGAACTCACTCCCAGTACTAGCTATCACCCTCAAACAGATGCACAAATAGAGATAGTTAATAAATGGATAGAGGGATATTTGAGGAACTATGTTTCAAATCAACAATATGCTTGGGTGAAATGGTTACACCTAGGGGAGTATTGTTACAATACATCTCATCACATGTCTATTGGTATGCCTCCTTTTCATGCTCTTTATGGTTATGATGCCCTTTCCTTTGTCGATCAAATACATTTTGATAGCAGAGTACCTGCAGCAAGTGATTTCATCAAGCAAAGCGAAGACATAATAAGGTCCCTCAAGGATAATCTACAACATGCACAGAACCAACAAAAGTTATATGCTGATAGGAAAAGGATTGAAAGATCTTTTAAGGTGGGAGATTTGGTATTTGTTAGGTTTCAGCCATATAAGCAAAGCAACTTGAAGAGGAATGGGGCAGAGAAACTCAAGCCAAGGTTCTATGGGCCTTATAAGATCATCAAGAAGGTAGGAGAAGTAGCTTATGAATTGGAGCTCCCACCAAATAGCAAAGTACATAATATTTTCCATGTATCTTTCCTAAAGAAGGTTCTAGGCTAGAAAACCATGGTATCTACAGAATTACCACCTCTTGATGATGAAGGGAAATTAGTTTTCATACCAGAAGAGATTTTGGATACAAGAGAGAAAAGATTGAAAAACAGGAGCGTCATAGAGCATTTGGTCAAATGGAAAGGATTACCACTAGAGGATGCAACTTGGGAAGGAGCACATATTCTTGAGAATTCCAACCTTCATTGCTTGAGGACAAGCAATATTTTGGAGGGGAGGACTTGTCATGTCCTCTTTTCAAAATAATAAAAAATAATAAACTTTGCTAAGGCAGGCAGACTCCAAAAAGGTGAAGTTTTGGCAAAAGGGGCTAATCTTTGGAAACCAATGGACTAATAAATAAAAAATATTATTAAATTATATTTTATTAACCCCTCTTGGACGTGAGTTAGGGTTATGCCCTCTTTTAAGGGGTTTGGAGGCATTTTGGGCTCATTCTAGAACTTGATTTTTGCTGATTTTCTTTGTTGTTCTTCAGAGGCTGCCAAACCTATGGAGAAGGAGACCCAAGAACGGGAGTTTGTAGGTTTCCAAAAAGGCTAAGGATGGGAGTTTGAAGCCATTCCATGTGCATGCTCATACAAAGTTTGCCTTTGTGCTGAATAGTGCCGATTTGTGGGTTTTCGGGGTTGTTTTTGGTTTGAGTTTGGTGTTTTCAGTTGAGTGTTTCATATCAGTTTGGGTTGCTGCTGTATTTCAGACTTTAAGATATTAAAATAGAGCTGAATATATGTATTGGGATGTGATTAAACTTCTGAGATAGTTTATGAGTGTTTTTGTGATGTTTCTGGGCATTTTTGTGTTAATTATGGGAGCCCGATTGAGCATAGTTTTGTCCTACATTTGTGAGTTGTTGTGTAAAGGATATACAAATCTGGAAATGTTATTTTGTAGGCTGTTATGCTGCTGAAATTTTTGTAAAAATGTCAATTTTCAGATTTATTAATAATTTGTGAAGTTGTGAAGTTTTTGGCACTATTTCGGACATACCCGATTTGGGTTTATTTGAGAAATTGGTGGATCTTTGTAATATTGGTTGTTTGGTTTTTAAAATCTGATTTGAGGCTTGAAATATCATACAAAACCAGTAAAGGGATATTTCAGTGATTACATTTCTATGTTATTTCAAGTTTTTGTGTGATCTAATTCTTCAATGCACCCACTCTTATCATGTTCTATAGTCTTTTCATCATCATTTTTCAGAAATACAATTGGATTTTTCCAATTTCATTTCTGAGGGGGCAACATATTAATATCAACCATCATTATTTAAGTTTCTCTTTCAAGTTCTTCAACCATTCAATCCATTCTACTCTAGCCAACCAAATTGGGGCATCCAAGTTTCTTTTCAGATCATCAAACATCAAGTTTTTCAACTTGGATCAAAACCAAAATTATTCAAGAGAATTCTTTGAACCAATATTCTATGCATATCAATTCAAAGAGGGGCATTTGTAGACACCTAAAATTGGGTATATCTTTTAATCAGGCCTTTCACCGAATTAGCATGGGTTTCAAGATTAAAATCATATGTATTTTGGAGAATTGAGGATAAATCACTCAAATTTGATTTAAATCAAAAATTGAAATTAATTAACTATTTGAACCCATTTGAAATTTGCACATTTGTATGCTCTTAAATGATGTACCTGTGCAAATCAAAGCTTAGACAATGCAAATGATTAATTGGATTAGCACATATATATCAACGAAAAGCATATTCATGAAACATTAGAATGAAAACTTAAATGATAGAAAATCCAAAGATAATGAAATTGAAGAACAAACTATCAAATTAAATCTTTCAAGAGCATCTGATGTCTCCCAAACTATGATGATTGAATTGCTCTCAAATCAAGCATCTCAGTCACATTTTAGAATGGGATATTGTGGGATGAATATGAAACTAAATGCAATAAGTAATTATGTTGATGAAAATACAAAATCATATGCAACTTAATGATGAAAACTAAATATGAAAACTATGGAATAAATAACATGAAACTATACAATGAACTTGAAATGCCTATAATAACAATGCATGAAATTGGATTTTTCTCGCAATACTCTAGAATGCTCTATAACACAATGCATGAAGACCTCCTCCTTTGCTCTAGAAATGCCTTGTATTTATAGTTTTTCAAAAGATCTTGGGGTAAGGTTTGGTTTTTTACCAAGGGTAAAGGTTAAATAATAAAATAATAACATCCATGAACACATTTTGAATAAAATATTCATTATGAAGAGTCCACTCAATTATTAAATTATTGTTTGAATAAAACAATAATATCAATGAGACCCACTTTGAATAAGATATTCATAATGGAGAATCCCACTCAATTATAATAATATCCATGAGATCCATTTTGAATAAAAAATATTCATAATGGAGAATCTTACTTCGAATATAATAATATATATGAGATCCACTTTGACTAAAAGTATTCATAATGGAGAATCCCACTTCAAATATTAAATTATTATCTTGGGTCCATTTTGAATAAAATATTATTTTCATGATCCTACTTTGATTAAAATATGATCTTGGAAATATTTGAATATAAAATTGATTTTTGAGGATAAATGCCCAATTTAATTTGTTTAAAATTGAATTTCATGTGTAAATATTCATCAAAAATTACAAAAAATTTAAATATTTTAAAAAAAATTCTAGAAGATTTAAAAGATTTTCCAAAAATTAGAAAAACATCAACATATGCCATCAATACCACAATCAACTTGGACAAATACTTCTTACCACTATATTTATCGCAACTTTTATTCTTCCAATTGGGGACCACATTCGCATTTATTGTCCAAATTATTGTATATTACACTTGCTTCACACACAACCACAACTAAAAAGGATTGAAAAATGTTGATTTTCTCTTATGCCATGATTTCTAGTGAATTGATGATGTCTGAGACTAGAGATGCCAGGATGAAATCATGGGTCATTTCTTTATTTTCTTGTTAAATACTGTGACAATTTTGTAATATATTGTCAATATTGTACATAATGTAAATAGTTTTCTTTCCTGTACATAGTTTTCTTTTTGTTTGCTCGGAATGATAAAGTGTTCATATTGCCATGGTTGAACTAGTGCTAATTGTACTATATCATATTTTTAGTGCTCAATGATGATAATTAAAAAGGCATCTCTTCACAAAAAGTGGCAATTAGTTGCATTTCATAACTTAGGTTTGCATCTCATTTCATGTTGCCTAGGTTTGCATTTCATTCCTTTAGTTCTTGTTTTGCCTCATCCAAAAGTTAGTTTCAAAGGTTTGGTATAAAGTTTGAGGTTTACCCTCTATTTATGACCCCAAGGACACTTGATATCAAAGAAACTATCTTGCTCAACAACAACATCATCAGCCTACCAATGTATCCAATTAAAGTCCCTTATCCCCAATTCATCATCAAACCCAATGGTGCATCCATGCTTAATTAGAACAATTTATCCATTGTCATCATTCGATCCTATCATTAGGGGCACCAAAACAATCTATGTTTAATATATAAATTCTTGCTCATTAAAGGCACCCATGCCTTCATCTTTTGATCACATACCTCATATGATTGGTGCCACCTAATTCATTGGAATTCTCTCCTATTTCTACCACACCAATCTCTAAACCATTGCATCCATCCCATCTCTTCGCATTTGATAAAGCATTGCCTTCTCTCTGGTTTCATTGATGAAACCCTTGTCTGAACCAAATTCATCCAAATTTGCCAACTCAGATTTAATCTCTGCTATGTGCATTATGTGCACTAAAGCACCTAAGTTTTCCTCCATGGGATTATTTACACAAAATTCCAAAAAATTACATCAGTTTTTCATTGCAAGTGATTATCCTAAATCAATCTAAGTCAACCACATCTAGCTATCTAGCTAATGGTTCTATCATGAACCTGTTATTTGTCAAATTTTATATCTTGAGCTAGGAAACATTAGCTTTCCCAACTTTGAATCCTGAGATGGGATTGTTTCATCTATTTGACCTCTTTGATTGATCTTCCATATCACTTGGTGATTACGCTGCTATGTTATTTCAAGTTTTTGTGTGATCCAGTTCTTCAGCACACCCACTCTTATCATGTTCTATAGTCTTTTCATCATCATTTTTCAAGAATACAATTGGATTTTTCCAATTTCATTTCTGAGAAGGCAACATATCAATATCAACCATCATCATTTAAGTTTCTCTTCTAGGTTCTTCAACCATTGAATCCATTCTACTCCAGCCAATCAAACTGGGGCATCCAAGTTTCTTTTTCAGATCATCAAACATTAGGTTTTTCAACTTGGATCAAAACCAAAATGATTCAAGAGCATTCTTTAAACCAATATGCTATGCATATCAGTTCAAAGAGGGGCATTTGTAGACACCTAAAATTGGGCACATCTTTTAATCAGGCCTTTCACCAAATTAGCAAGGGTTTTAAGGTTAAAATCATATGTATTTTGGAGAATTGAGGATAAATCAATCAAATTTGATTTAAATCAAAAATTCAAATTAATCACCTATTTGAACCCATTTGAAATTTACATATTTGTATGCTCTTAAATGATGTACTTGTGCAAATCAAAGCTTAGACAATGCAAACAATTAATTGGATTAGCACATATATATCAACGAAAAGCATATTCATGAAACATTAGAATGAAAACTTAAATGATAGAAAATTAAAGCTAATGAAATTGAAGAACAAACTATCAAATTAAGTCTTTCAAGAGCGTTTGATGTCTCCCAAACTACGATGACTAAATTGCTCTCGGATCAAGCATCTCAGTCACATTCTAGAATGGGATATTGTGGGATGAATATGAAACTAAATGCAATATGCAATTATGTTGATGAAAATACAAAATCATATGCAACTTAATGATGAAAACTAAATATAACAACTATGGAATAAATAACCTGAAACTATATAATGAACTTGGAATGCCTATAATAACAATGTGTGAAATTGAATTTTTCTCACAATACTCTAGAATTCTCTATAACACAATGCATGAAGACCTCCTCCTTTGCTCTAGAAATGCCTTGTATTTATAGTTTTTTCAAAGAGCTCGGGGTAAGGTTTGGTTTTTACCAAGGGTAAAAGTTAAATAATAAAATAATAATATCCATGAACCCATTTTGAATAAAATATTCATTATGGAGAGTCCACTCAATTATTAAATTATTATTTGAATAAAACAATAATATCCGTGAGACCCACTTTGAATAAGATATTCATAATGGAGAATCACACTCAATTATGATAATATCCATGAGATCCACTTTGAATAAAAATATTCATAATGGAGAATCCCACTTCAAATATAATAATATCCATGAGATCCACTTTGAATAAAAATATTCATAATGGAGAATCCCACTTCAAATATTAAATTATTATCTTGCGTCCATTTTGAATAAAATATAATTTTCATGATCCTACTTTGATTAAAATATGATTTTGGAGATATTTGAATATAAAATTGACTTTTGAGGATAAATTCCCATTTTAATTTGTTTAAAATTGAATTTCATGTGTAAATTTCAAATGGGTTCAAATAGTTGATTAATTTGAATTTTTGATTTAAATCAAATTTGATTGATTCATCCTCAATTCTCCAAAATGCATATTATTTTAACCTTAAAACCCTTGCTAATTTGGTGAAGGGTTTGATTAAAAGATGTGCCCAATTTTAGGTGTCTACAATTATAACTAGAGCGAATTTAGATTTATAAAAAAAATATCTTTATTCTCCTATGTTGGAAATATTCAAGACTATGCTAGGTTACTGAGAGGAGAGGGGTGAATCAATAACCTCTAAAAATTTACCAAATTCAACACTTTATTGCAATGTAACAATTATTATCTATTGATCTAATTGCATGCATGAGAAACTAAAAATATAAAACATTCATAACACTTGAACAAAATAATTTGATGACCCAGAAGCCTTCCAAATAGAAAGTAAAATTGGGGTGGGGATGATACCCACAAAACTTCAATACTACAGCATAAAGTTGGCCTGTTAAGGCTTACAATGATCACTTTTGATGATCTTCCCTGTTAGGAGCAATTAGGACTGCTAGGTCCACCTTGTTGAAGGATTTAGAAATACACAATAAAGTATGCACTCAATAAAGAGATTTGAGAAAAGATTATTAAGTCTACCTTGTTAAAAGATTTGGATTGGTTCACCTATTAGCATGAAGCAATGGATCTCTGACTTACAACTGAATTGTTGATAGAGATTCCTTGAAGTACTGATCACCTTTATGTGATGGATTTGTCTTTTGCTGCTCCTTTTCTGATATGGCCTTACAATGTACTTTTTCTGCTGCTGATTCACATTCACATTCTTCTTCTTCTTTTTTTAAAATATTATTGTCACACTTGGATTTTGATCAATCCGATTTACATAATTACAAAGTCAGTCAATATACAAGTTAGCACCAATATTACAAAGTTGGCCCATATGTAGATACTCAGGTTCTGAAGACTGACATGATGAAGTTCTGATACTCGACGTCCACTGTCGGTACTCGGCATCATCATGCACTCGATAGAAGTAGAAGTTTGTGTCATGCCCATAATTTCATACCCAAAATAAAATATAGATTCTTTTAAAGGAAAGCACTATTTTCTACTACAAATTTCAGATCTGCACTATAAGGAAACAAAACTTTGATTAACTAAATTATCTCAACTTGAAAAAGCATTACATTTAGATTTCCATTTTAAAGTCTTTCAAATATAAATCTTAATAAGACACATAACTTTATTTTTTTTCTTGTATTCAAATAGGAAACCTTTCATACGTCACAAATGTAAGATCAAAAACTTCTCTTTTGCATAGAGTCATATACACAAGCTTGAATCAAATAACAAGACTTAGCTTTTATAGTTTGCAAAGAAAACTGCAAATACTCAAACAATGCTCATTTTCCACCCTACCAATTTATAGCATCATGAGGCCTCTTGTGCCCTAGTCATACCTTGGAGCAAGAACTCACTGCATCTAAGGATCATAGATGTTATCATGTGAGTGAGTTCCTAATTCAAGAACAATATTTTAAACTACACTTGTTGTACATTTCAGACTTACATGAATCCGACTCAAAGAGAAATACTACAAAAGAAAATGGATAGAAAGACTCATCTCTCTCTCTCAAGTTCCCTCTTGATCTTCTTCTCCTCATACTGGTTCTACCATCATCTCCCCTTCTCCATTCTCCTATTCTGCATATAACTTCCCCTTTTCATCTCCAACAATGGTGAATGGTCAATCCTCCAAAGTTTTCCTCCTCCTTCTTCCAAAACCCTATCCTCCTTTAATGAAGGCACATGTCTTTCTTATCAATCTGTCATAACCCATTGTCTCCCACTATTCATTTTCGTCATATTTGAAGTGGGGCCCTTTTGAGGTGTCATAATGTAAGTTTTGACCATGATTTGATGCTCAACTAACCCCCAACCCTAGGTAGTATAAGTGGGTTAGGTTATTTTAACCCAAAATGCACTCTAGGGTCCATTTTAATGCCTCTAATGTCCAACTTTAGTTTACATCCGATTTTACAAGAATTTGCATGGAGATAGACTTTGATTATTTTACAGGAGTTGGCATAGTATCTTTGAAGGTCTTTATAATCATCCTCTGCACAATTCAAATTAAACATCAGCAACCCAAACCTATAAATATATAATTGTAAACATTAATAGATATATCCTTGATTGAACCATAGATCAACACATTAGACCAACATCATATTCTAACATCATTTTCTTAAGAATCATATGTCTGTGAAAATTTATTTGCAAATGTGTATCATTCATTCTACTATAACTACTTCTCTAGTTACAACATTTTCAAGAATAGTAGCCACATTAATAATTCATAACATATGTATCATAACACCTTACACATACATTAAATCAAGTTCTTACCATTGAGTCTAAATATATAATGAGATGGGATATTACATACTACCCCTTTTTTCATTGACTTTCTCCTAGAAGTCACCAATGTTTTGTGAAATCACTCCCATATTTAGATTATTATTCACATCAACGATCTTTTCATTTAAATTGATTGGCAATTTCTAAAAAAATTCATCAAGCATAGGTACTTACTTCCACTAATTATAGGATTGAACTCATAACATCTCTTAGAATAACATAACGAGTATCACTAATATTCACTGTGTTATCTACATTCTAATCATTTTTGTACTTCTTTATTTTAAATTAAATGATGCATAATTCACTTCAAAACAATAATCACATAACCCGAACTTGATTTCCATTTTCACAATCACCTTATGTAAAATGTATTCATCACAACAAAATATCTATTTAATTCAATTGGCCATAATTTCAATTACAAAAACTATCTAATTATCATGATGAGGTAAGATGAACAATATAAGGTATTGACCCATAAGGTAACTCACGTTAGCTAATCAAGGTTTTAACATAAATTAGATATTCTATCATAGTGTGACTTAGGTCTAATGCTACCGGTCTCATAATCTATCATGTCATATGTAAAGAGATCCAATTATTTCTATTTGTAATCAATGCCAATTATATGTACAAAATCTATAGTTTATCGTAAGTTGAGTCTAACTTTGCACATTAATTAATTAAGCAAGATTCTACTATACAAAGTATCACATACACATTTGCGACTAATATTCAGATGGTTACAAAAGATAAGTCAATCTTATTTAAGAAATACTAATCATAGCAAGTCACATAAGGATCCTCCCTAATCATGTTATTACATAAGCCATATAATGTTCTTTAATGACAAAATTAATATTTACTTCTAATCAAATTATATTGCAGACAAATTAATGATCCTTCTAGTCCTTACTTGGTTGGGACCTTACAGTTCGATCCATACTAATCACCTCAAAGTAGTCTCGAACTCGGTCTGCACTGGTGACTCGGTAGATACTGTGTAACTCAGTATAAACTGAATTACATGTTTACCATGACTGAACTTGGTAAACACTAATCATCATACAGCTCAATTAACACTAACTTCACTTTACATGAACTGCTAGCTCGGTAGAAACTGCAAAGCTTGGTAACCATTGAAGTGCTCGGGTTGAACTGCTGGACTTCACGTTGACTGAATTCACTTACTAACCATTGAAATGCTCCGTGGGAACTGTAGTGGCTCAATGGCTATTGAAATGCATGGCAAACACTATAGACTGTTCAATAAGCTTGGTAGCCATATAGAATCTGAATAAGTGTTGTCACTAATAACAAACTTTACTGAATGTCAACATCCTAAGTATATTTGCCTATTTTTGTAAGGTTTGAAATTTGAAAAAATGTTTTCCTAGACAATGATTAGCTAATGTGTTTATGTAATAGATGCATGAAAGTGGAAATCATAATGTTTAGTTAATTATTGTATATGATGACATGCTAAAGAGAACATCAAATACAATAATTTATATTTTAAATAAATAAATAATTGTCAAATCTTATCATTAAAATTACAATTAGTTAAATGACATCTTAACCGTAATTCATTCACAACAATTGAAACTATTTACAATTTGTAATTATTTAAAATTTTCAATTAAGAATACAATACAACTATAAATTTACAAAAACTACTATTTAATTTTTTAAAAAAAATTAATAACAAGAAAGCTAACTGAATTTATATAAACAATTAAAACTAGAATTACTTATAAAATTAAAATCCAAATGGCACATGTTTGTTTTTTTTTCAATGGAAACAATCGGATTACATAGATATTGGCATCTCTGCCATTACATAGCTGATAACAACATTATGAGTAAGCGTATATCTAAACCAGAAGTCGTCATTTGGGTAAGTTGCCACATGCAAGGGGATGTGGTGTCACAGTCACCCAGGGGTCAAACCTAGTACAAATGCGCTTCCGCAGGTTTGAACCTTAGTGGATCATCCTCACCAATTGAGCTCTTTGTACATGAAAGATATACACCTGGAAAAGTTAAGACAGTAAGATTTCAGGTAGTGAATTTTCTAAAATTGGATTGCTTGTAAAAACTGATCATTTAAATTTTTTTAGTTAGCAGTGTTTGAAACAAGACCTATTCCATGATCTATGTGTCATGAGAATAATGCAGAAAACAAAATACCTAGTTGATGGTCGATAGATCATCATGAGAATGATTGAGTAATCTACATGCAACGCAACCGTAGAATGAAGGAAAACAAAGAAGAGTGCAGTCCGTACCTTTAACTAGGTAATTCAGCGGAAAAACAAAGAAGAGTGCTGTACGTACCTTTAAATGGGTAATTCAGCGGAAAAAAGAAGAGTGTGGGCAAATGGGGTTCAAGTCATCCGGCCGGCAGTGGGCGGAGCAGAAGGCAGTGAGGAGTGGCAGTAAGCAGCGCTGGACTCGGGCTGTGCGAGAGGCCGAGAAGCCAAAATAAGTTGAATGAGAAAGAGAATGGTTATCAATGACACAAAGAGGCCTGAGGCGAAGATGGCAGCAATGGAGGTGGGTGTAATGCCTCCCATTTTGGTGGCCACGTAGGTTAGATAGCTGCAGGCTGTCACAATTCCGGCGGAGACAAGGACGAAGCGTTTTATGTTGGGCATATGGAGGGTAGGCATTGCAATCGGGGTGATGACCAAAATGAAGGCGAGAAGAAAAGACAGGGTTGTGAGGATCAACACAGCTTGCGCCAAAGCTCCATCTGTTGTTGCAGGCATAGTGGTGATGACAGCAGTGTTGCAAGAGAGTATAGCGATTGCTACTATCCAGATCTTCTTCGTCTCTTCCCATTGATTTTCTGGGCTCGCTTGCTCTGCGAAAAACTCGTACAGTCCAAAAAGCACAAGTAACTTACACAGATATGAGATTACAACCTCCTCCTTGTTGCTCAATGTTTTGTCCTTGCTTTCCCCAGGAAGCGGATCTATAGCAGGACCCTTTTCCAAGTCCAGCTTATCTATCTTGCCGTCGCCTTTTGTTGCCATTCTAGGGTCTCCCGTTAAAGCTTGAGTTTTTTAATGGAAGGACTCGCTTGCCTTTTGCAGACTTCACCACTTCGCTGTAAGGGGAACTTTTGCTGTCGATTGCTCTCTTTAAAGGCCTGTGAGGAAGGATCTATGGAATTCATTAATTTTTTCTTTGATAATCCAATTATTTTGTAAAACGTAAAACAAATTCGCGGAAATGACGAGGAAGCTCCTCGATGCCGCGTCTTGGTCGGAGATCAGATGCGTGTGAACAAGCGGGAAGATTTGTCCACCCAAACCTACGCAGTAGAAGTAGACGGGAAGAAACAGGGAAAGACTAGGGCAACTAAAGTTGTACTGAAAGTGTCGGCAATGGAAAATTAGACGGAAGAGACAACTTTAGGAGAGGTAATGTCGTCCGTATGCAGCTTCAATTTTCCAACGATGGAAGCACTGTCGAAATTGAGAGGGTAAGAAATGTTGTGCACCGGCCAATTTGGGCGCTGGAAAAGAAATTCATCGGATGTTTCTGAATGAGAAGATTAGAGTCTCCAACACGGAAGAACTTCTCCACCGTAACCCACACGGTCAACGTGCGACTGCGGATACGATTGGTCGAAATTGGGAAAGTAGAGGGAAAGATAGAGGGAAAGAGGGAAACAGCCAACATTAGTCCCGGATAGAATGAACTAACGCGGAAAGTGGTGTTTTTCTTCCCCTTGATAAAAGGCTCTAATTGTTAGATGATCCACATAACCTCTGGGCTTGAGAAATGGGTGCATCATCTCGCGGAGACTGGTTTTCGATATGGGCAGCGGTGATTATGTGCGTGTCATTCCTGGTGAGCATAAGGGTTCTGAAGAATCCAATTATGCTTGAAGACACGCATAAATTGGATGGCTCCTCCCTGGTGTTTGTGGGTTTGGAAATAGGTGCCATGTTTTCTTCCGTAGGAGTGCTCGCAGTTAATACATGGGTGGATAGCAGCGTGTCGCGACCAAAGCTGGAACGAGGGATCCGCCAAGTACTTGCTCTGTCTCTTGCCTGCTCTGCTCTGGCCGCTTCATTCCTTTCTACATCGTTAAGCAGAGTTATCGGGCAGGGCTAGCTGCAACTCCACAACCGCCTTCAGAGCAAAGAAACCTCGTTATCTCTCTCTGTCTTCCTCTCTATCACTATCTCCTTACCTATTTCTCTCTCAAAATAATACTTGCCGTTCCATGGATGGGGGCGTGTAGTAACTCTTCTTAGGTTTAGTTTGTTTTCAGCTGCTGTATCATGTGAAGTCCTCTTATTAACAGAGGTATACCATGAATATTAATGATAATAGATGTGATGTTTTAATAGCTGCCTGCGCCCTCAGAATTTCTCTATCTCTATCTGCTTTCAGGGAAGCTAGTAAGTTTAAAGTACCGAATGCTTCACAATTAAATCCAAATGCCTATGTATCTAGCAAAATTTCAATCCTTGGGAAATATTTTTCAAAACCCCATCATTGCCCTCTTCATCATAAAGGGCCACACTTCTCCAAGATCTTCTGTCAAATAGTCGTGTGTGTTCTTTTTCTTTATATATTTCAATATCTTGCATATATGGTTTCTAGAGTACTATAATAAGCATATAACATATCTTGAAATTACAATTCGTTGTAGTTAAAAACAATCGTGCCTGACGATGGTTTTGAGACGCACTAAAAAATTAACTTCTGCCTTTACTTTTGCTTGTGTTCTCAACCCATCGACTACTTCGAAGTGATTCTGAAACTACTATTTCCCACATCAGTCATTGTATCTGCTGTAGAATTTAAAACAGGGTGAAAAACAGAGAACGAAATACACAAACAGATCTAAACCGAAAAAAATATTTCTTTTAACACATGCCCAAAACTACTACAGCAAAAACCAAGTTCATTCATTTATCACACACACGACACACTCTGTTTTGAACAGAGAAACCTCTGGTTTTACAGTAGAGAACATAGTTTGTTGTTGCAGCATCTTCTGTATGAAAAATCAGATTTACATGTTACAGATGTATCTCATATAAAACATATTCCTCTATCAAAATAATAAACCTAAATGAAAACCTACGGTATGAAAAGCTAGAGTTCACCGCTTCTAAAAGCAGTTTGAACAAAAACTAAAATGACATTTTCATGGTTCTGGTACTCTACATGGAGTTGTGTGCATCCAAAATCATTTCTGCGCTGATTGGTTAATGTGTTCCTATGCTGAGTCTTTGATATCCACACGTTGATTAAATTACCTGTGGGAGATGTGTGGTGACATATCTAGGCCCTCTTTGTCGCATATGTATGACTTCATGGCGGACAACTCTGTGTACATAATGTTTATGTCCTAATAGTAAATTTGGTCAATTATTTAGTTTTTGTGGAGGGAGTAGTGTATTTTGATTTATCCTTTATAAGAAAATCCTATAACATGTATAACTTATCTCTTGATTATCAAATTAGCAACTTAAAGAGAACAAAAATTGATTAAACATATGTATTCTTTTTTCTTATGGGATCAATTGTGTCATAGATTTTTGCATCAACATTTTAGGTTATACTATATGATCAATCATCAGGATGCACAAGAGAGCGAAGGAATTGAAAATTTACTTAATTTTGAACAAATATGGAGCACTTGCAACTAAATCGTGTTGTTTAAAGAAGTTATCTTCGATAATTTCGCGTGCCTCCTCTATATGTAATTATCTATATCATCTTTAATTAATCCTCTCTGTATATCTACCCCCCTCTCCTTATCTACCCCTTTTTCTTCTCAATGCATCCCTCTCCTTTATATACATCTTCATCTCTATTTGTCTTCCTCTTCATCACTATCTTCTTACCTATTTCTCTCACTCTTTCCCCCTCTATGTATGTCCCCCTCTCCAGATTTCTAACAAAACATATATTGTCATATTTAATTGTTTATGAATGTTGGGTGATTTTTTTACATCAATTATGGGTCACATTTGATTCTGAGAAATGCATACAGATCTTAAGAATGTAAGATGAGTTGTACTATATCAATTATGGAGTACATTTTATCATATGATCGACACTTAAAAATATAATCATTAATGAAAGTTATATAATATTCATGATAGGTTATATTTACCACGTTCCATGTTAACAACTTTTAAATACATTATGCATTAGATTTGACTATTTCTCAAAATTACAAAACTTAGGCATGTGTGATGAATTGTCATATCTTAATTATGGTTTACATTTAATTTGTGTTCAATTTTTTACAATTTTAAAGAATGTGTGGTGAATTGTGATCTATAATTTGATGTATACCAAGTATATTAGTGCTAGCCTCACAATGACTTAGAGAGTATTTTGTTTTTAAAGTATTTGTAGTGTTTTAATACTAAAAATAAAATATGAAATATTTAATATGTTTATATAATATTATATAAACATTAATATTCATAATATATATTATAAGATACACACATTATATTATTAACATAATATTATAGAATTTTATATTTATATAATACAATTGTCTTTATTTTCTCAAATTTTACATAATACACATCATTAAAATAATTAAATTAAAATAATATTTGTAATATGTAATGCAATTATTTTTTATTATAAACAAATATATATTTACATAGTGCCAGAATCGAATCATGGAAATTTATAACTGTGAAACTTTTACCAATATTCCCTCAAATGAAGCTTCAATATTTTGCGCCTTTATAGCTCAAACCTTTATCTTCTTCCTCAACACGTGAGAGGAAGTTGGCCATGATCAAGTTTTCTAATTTCATACTTTTAGATGAAACCCTAATACACTTAATTCATAATACCAAATGAATTTCACCAATTGAATTTCAGCACCCATATGGTATTTACATTTATTATGTTCTCAAATGGCCTTAGGTAGATTTATTATTGGTTGCCCAATCCAATGGGGTTAGTTGTTGTAACTAAAGATAGCACTGTCATTGTCCTCAAGATAGCCTTTATAGGACGTGCCTTCATTTATTGATTTTGTCATTATCCCCTCGTCAATGAACCCCTACCTACTTCTTGAGAAATTCTCCTCAACTATTTGAATTCTCCAATGACATTCCCACCATTTGAATCCCTTAAGAAACATTAACAATAACAAAATCACTCTTCTATTGCATACACACAAAAAATAAAATAGTTGTAGCTTCAAAATCACACTCACGGAAAGCTTGAATCCATATTTCTGAGATTTTTAGTGTTTGCTTCAAACATAGAAGATCATCTCTTCTATAGATTAACACTAGATGCTCTATCATTTGTCTAGTACAACTGTAATAGCAACCAGGTGTGAGGGGTATGTGTAATATGTCTTCTTGGAAGGAGTGATTGAATAGAATGGAAATTTTATTCTATTGACATCTTTTTTTGGACATATTATAATCATAATTTCACTTAAAAATATTTGTAAGAATGATAGTTAAAAGATGCTATCATAAATCTTTGTCGAGATAGTGGACCACATGCATGAATATATTACATCCACTTGCATACATAATGCGTAAATCTGAGCAACAGAGATGGTATAGGCTATTTGCATAAGCAACAATGTGAGAAATTCTAAGTATTGTGAAAAAGTAGGAGGGAAAATCAATGGATGAACCAATTTCCATGGTCGTCCATTGCCTTTACTAAAATTTCAGCCTTTCATTCTAAAAACCATCTCTTGCAGTTCATACCATGTACTTGGAGTGATGGGGTCAAAATGCTTTGAATTCTCCAATTAGGGGCCAAAAGCCTAGTGGATAAGCATAGATAGTGGTGATGTGGATTTACAAAATAAAACCAAAAAAATAGTGAAATCATCCATACAATTTGATTGCATAAGTGACTTTGATGGTCGTCTACTACTATGAAATGATTGCAACTGTTGATGGGACAAATTAGCTTGGCACATTTCATATAAGGGAACACATTTGATGCAATTATTTAAGCTTATGTGGGTGGGGAGGGGTTTCAATTTGATCTCTATGTGATGAAAATGTAAGAGAGAAGATGATGGAAAATTAAAATATGACAAAAGTTTTTTGGCATCTTCCCTATGGTTGGTTCCTTATCATGGGGTTAGTGCCTCAGTAGTGATATTTGTAACACCCCGCCATGTGACCCAAAATAAATTAACCTAAAGTTTCACTAAGTTTTCCAAACATTTTTTTTTAAAGATAATAACTTAACAACAACATATAATAGCAGAAGCAATAACATACACTCATACATCAACAACACATAAACAAGTTACAACTCTTAAGGGTCCCATGATGATGAATCACATGTAATTTTAATTAACACTAAATCCAATATATAATAAATCCTCATCAAAAAATAATGGACAAGTATGAATCCATTTAAATAATGTATAGTCATCTTGAATGCCACTTGGTAATAATCATAATACACCATCATCCACTGTACAAGTAACAGCGTATGAAGGACCGAAATAATATACATCATGAAATAAATTACATCATTTTGTAAGATCTATGAAATCAAATACAATACACTAAGTATAACCATCCATCATAGAAATATAGGAATAAATAGAATGGAACATCTGTACAAACACATCTAGCAGTGGCATTCGACGGTCAGATCTCAATGGTATAAGAAAAAGCACTACCACCCAACCTTGTGGAATAAAAAAAGGTCCATTCCCACTGCACTAAGGAGATAAACTCAAGTCCCAAATGACTAACAAACTCAAAAGTCAAAATCCAACATTTAAGTTCAAGGAATCACCTAAAAGAAAACTATCTCAAAGGTACCAAGACACAAGTATCAACTAAACCCAGAGCCAATAGAGACACATAGGAAATCTATTATGCTTGGGGGCAAGTGTCACCGCATGAACCAACTCTAGGGTTACCCGACTAGTATTTTAATCCACCGGCCCCCTAGTGACTCTATGCAACACTAGTATCATTTCATACTAACAAGGCATACTAACAAGTCAACACTAAGGTTACCTTGCTAGTCTTTTAACCCTCTAGCCCCCTAGTGACTTTTTCTAGTACCAATATCTTGGTAATTCATTTTCAACCCATTTAATTAAATTTTATCACTTATTAAACAACCTACAATGGGTTACCCATCAGCCTCTTTAGGGCCTCGGCCTCCATTGCAAGCCACTTCCCAACATGACATAGAGATAACCTACCCTAAGCTTAGTAAAATCAAAAGATCACAAAAGACCACATATCATATATCAGTTCTTAAACAAGCAACTGACAAGTACCAAAAATCACTAATCATAATCACGGATTCTACCAAAATGATCATCCTAACAATATTGATCCCAAAATCAAGTATACATAAACCAAACCATGTCATAACATGACATCACCAAGAACAAATCATACAAACACCTTAGTCCTATACAAGCAACTAAAAAGCAATCAAGTATAACTGATCGAACACTCAAAGGTTATATCAGCTAGGTCACACCATTCACCTTAGTTTCACACAAGAACACTAGAAATAAATAAAAATCAATAGATCAAAACACATCATAAAGCATACAAGACACATTACCATGGTTGAGTATAAAAGATCATATACAATGCATCATCGTGACATCACAGAGAAAAATCCCAAGCCTCTAGTAAACATCCTGACTAGTCAAAGCTAAGTCAACTCGACACCCAAGAGTAAAATCACACGTTATAAAAAGAGTACATACAAAAGTAACTTTCATAATTTATTAGGTTTTGAAAACTCTAAAGTTCAATATTTACTAAAGGTTTTTAAATTAAATCACATAAAATTCTATAATGGAAATCAATTTTCTCAAACAAGGGTTTCAACCTAGAGAAATTTTGGGAATAGAAACACAACAGACATGGAGAAGATAGGAATTTGAAGAATGAGAAACTACTACACAAACCCACAAGATCCTACCTAGATCTGATGCTAAAACAATGAATGCACAAACACGCAAGAATCTTCCTTTTCCTTCGAAAATCCTCTTTTTGAAAATTGACTTCCAAACCTGTGTGTCTAGAAATGAGCTCTAATTTCTTTAATAAAGAGGTTTTTTTCCCCCAAATTAGGGCTTTGATCATGCAATCATGTGAAAACTCTTCGTCTTTAATTATTATATTTTAATTTTCATGCACACATTTTATGCAATTTAATTAAAATAAACTTTATTAAATTAAAGCTTTCTCTTTGTTATTAATTTTTGAAGCGTTTATAATAATATATTTATTAATTTAATTAATAATATTATTTAGAGTTTATTATTAAAATAAAACTCATAAATAATTATCATTAAATTAAATAAACATAACTATGCCACAATTAGAACCATAACTTTATCTTTAAATTTTCATTCTTTTATTTAAATAAATTCATGAGACGTTTTTTTACTAATATATTTATTAACTCAATTAATAACATTATTTAAATTTTATTATTAAAATAAAACTCCTAAATAATTATCATTAAATTAAATAAATATAAATACGTCAAAAATAGAACTTTAATATAGTCTTTTAAATTTAATTCTTTAATGCACATTTAAAGAACTTTTAAATTAAAATCTTCTTTTATATTTTCTTTTCCTCCACTTTATTAGTTAGTGCAAGCACTATTTAAAGCATAGTTTATTATTTAAATTAATAAGAATATTAAAGCTCATTATTTAAATGTAACTCTAATCTAATAATTATTAATTAAATAATCATAATAAAACAATATTAAATCTTTAATCTTTTAATATTTTTATTCAAGTCTTAAAATTAGATTTTTAAAATAAATATTTTAAACTGAAGTACATATTTAATAATGTAATTAAATAACATCATATTCTAATCTTTCTTTAACCAATTTTCTAAACTTAGACCTCTCAACTAAATTTAGACCTCTAAATTTATACTTCTGAATTTAGACCTCTAAATTTTAGACTTTCTTATTTAATTCATAAATTTAATTAGTTTTTAATTAATTAAATATTCACATATTTTAATATTTTCTTTTTAATCTAATAATATATATTACTCAACTAATAACATTATTTTGAGTTTATTATTAAAAGAAAACTCCTAAATAATAATTATTAACTTAAATAAATATAAATACGCCAAAATTAGAACTTTAAATTGATCTTTTAAATTTAATTCTTTTATTTAATTAATTTCTCAATTAATTAAATATAATTAAATATTAAACTTTCTATATACAATTTTTATGCAATAACTTTATGCAATCAAAATTAAAATATCTTTATTACATTAATTTGCTCTCTCTTTTTAATTAATTTATTATATTTTAATTTTTATGCATAAGCTTTATGCAATTTAATTAAAATAAACTTTGTTAAATTTATGTTTTCTCTCTCTAGTTAATTACGAGACATTTTAATAATATATTTAACTATTGAATTTCTTTATAAAATTTTTATTAAATTAGATCATTAAATTATCTTTTAATATGATTTAATTAAAATAGAAAATCATCATGCAAACCCACAAAACCAAATACTACAACTCAACTAAAAGTGAAAGAACAAAGTCAAACTCCAGGTCAAAGTCATAGATTCATGTCACTTGATGAATTCGGAAAGGTGAAACTAACTCAAATAATTGTCTTATTTTCTAGGACAATTGCCTTAGGTTAGGATTTGGACTCAAGAGTTATCTCCCCACTTATACCATTGAAATACTATGATAGGGTACACTCATCCTGGCAATTCAAGGAAGTCGATATCTAGTACCTGTAATCTGCATAAAATCCATGCATGTACAAACATAATATTCTAAACTAAACAGGCAATGGCAGGAAGTGGTACATCATGTAGATCCTGATTAGCAGGTGACTACGACTCCTTTCATCAACCACATTAGAAACATCACACATAAAGAAAACATACATGCAAAGCATACACATGCAAGTATGGGGTAAGTATCCATAGAAACTGCATAAAAATCATTTGTCTAACTAAAATCATTAAATAATTGAAAGTCACTAAATGAACATATATATATCATCATCGAAACAATCATGAGATAACTGAAATAACTAGTACTAAAGTAACTCAACACATCTACTAACTGACTATGAAATACAATTAATGCATTCCTGTAATCCAGCACCGCTAATCATAAAACATAATAATAGAACAGGCCTAAAAGAATCCAGTCAAATCAAATAAGAAAGGTCAAGTAGGGGTAGGCATTACAATATGCATTCCGAGTGTATTTCTAACCATGGGTTTTCATAGTGTAATTAGAAGGATATGGACAAAAGTAATTTTTAAGTAAAAATCAAATTGTAGGATATGTATCTCAAAAAAAGGGGAAAAAGACTCTCTAGATCATAATATTAGACTAGAATGACTTATTTGTGTTGAGCATCATTGTTATATGTTGACAACAACATAAATAATTGTGAAGTTATCTCTTTGAAAGATGATAGAATAACCAAATCCAAGGGTTTGGGAGGCTATTTTTCAACCACCTAGATAACTTGGTTGAAGACTAAGGCTTTTGTTCTTAAGGAGGCCTTTGTTGGTTTGGTAAGATCAATCTGTAATTCTATAAAACTAAAAAAGTAATTGGAGGAATTTTGTTGTGTGTGTTTTCCTAAATGTTAATGAATGCAATTATTAATGTGCAACTAATATCAATGCCTAATTTAACCATATTTTTAAATAAATTTGAAGAAAGAGATAAGGTAACAAGAATTGTAAGAAAATTACTGAAAACAAAATTCCTAAATGGACATAGGCCACAATGGCAATGCATATATGAGTTAAACCTTTGAAGGGAATGGTAGAAAACTAAAAAGATTTGAAGTAGCACAACTCTAAATTCACTGACACAATTATGGATGAAACTTTGTAAGATTGAATGATTTTCACAATTCATCAAATCATGCGGCCACCAATGATGTGCATGCACACAAGACAAAATTCTATCAATGTACCATTGAATCTCTCTTCCCCAATTTGTCACTATAGAGTTAATGTGTTTATTCATGACAAACTCAAAAATACTAACATCAAACAAGCATTTAACACAATAAGACAATTGAATCCATCACTATTCATGAACATATGTTAACAAAGAAAATGCATATTCTAACAAGAATCACTACATATATAATGAGAGAACCAATTACATATACTTTATTGTGTAGATACCAACCTAATTTCACATATTAAAATATTGGTTTAATTTATTTTTAGCTGCTATATTATGTATACTCCTCTATGAAACAAAGGAATGTCATTGCAAAGTAAAGCATAATATATACCATGAATATTAATGATAATTAGACGATAGATTTTTTATGTGTGATGACCCTTGTACTTTTTTGGGAAAATTTGTCATGAAATTTATTTAAAAGTCACAAAACCACATTAAAAAAATTATTAAATCATTTTGTGGTAGTTGGAAAATTTGTTCACATTAAGAAAACAATGTTCATCATTATTCTTTTCTAATTTTATTTGAATTAAAATATCCTCTAAGCTATTTTTTATTCATTAAAATAATCAAGCTAGTTATATTTTTAATTAAATAGTTTAAAAATTAGAATAAATAAAAATATTGTATAAAATAACAAGTTCATTTCTTTTTAAATTTAATTTTTCTTTTAGCAATAAAAGTAAAAATATATTTTTTGCTATTTTTAAAATTAATTTAAATAATCATTACAAATTTTTTTTATTGCTTAGAAAACAATAATATAAATGCAATGATAATACCTTTACATTTTAAAATAAAAAATTATAATAATACATTCAAAATTTTATGTACTAAATTTAAGATTATTTTTAAAATTAAATAAATAGTTTCTCAATATTTTTGTTAAATTTAATTATCAGATTTATTTGATTTACTGAATTATATATGACTACCCCTGATCTCTTTTGTAGAATTTTTTTAATAATATATATAGACCTTTTGTGATATATGTATGTATGTATGTATACATGTATGTATTATATCTAAATACAAATGTGTAATGTCCTCAATTTTAATAAAATACTTTAAATAATTAATGGTCCAAAAATGTAAATACTATTATTTGGACCTTGAAATATTTAAAAAAGATCACCAATTTTTATTAATCATCCATAAGTTTTTGTTGTGTCGACATACTTTGTAAACTATCAGGAGTTTTTCTCCAAAGGGGTATTTATGTGTGGCATGTAGGAAGTTTTAAGGATATGTGATTTGGATTATTACTTTGTACTGCAAATTCCTATTAGAATTTTGTATATTTACCATTTTGGAAATGGAAGATCTTCCCTAATTGGCTATTTTGGTTTTGATGGGATTCAACCCTCACCCTATTATGTGCATATATTTCTTGGCTTGGATCTAGAAAATCAAAGCACCAACCTTATTTTGCAAATATAATATTTTTAGTTTTAGCAATAGCTTGCTCATCTCTGTGTGAGCATACACTTTTGTGTCTAGCTATTATATGGTGCATTCAGTGAATTATATCTTCCCCTCACATCTCTAGTTCACTCCCTTTGGTAGATTCCTCAAACACTGCTATGGGATTGAAACTTTCCCTCGGGTGTTTCCCTCAGGCACTTTCCCTCGATTTTTTCCCTAAAGAGTTTCCTTAGGGTACATTCCCTTGACTACTCTCCCTTGAGCACTTTCCCTCAAGAAATATTACTTAGACACTTTCCCTCAAGTGTTTTCCTCGAGTACTTTTCCTTGGGTGCTTTCCCTTGCATGCTCTCCCATGGATACCTTTCCTCAGGTACTTTTCCTCATGGACAATTCTCTTTTAGACCAAGTTCTCCCTTAGACTGAATTCATATTTAGATCAAGTTCTCCTTCATGTCAAGTTCTCCTTCAAGTTGAGTTTCCCTTCTGATTGAGACCCTCTTTGGATTCATATTTCCTTCCGAATAAGATCACCTATGACTAAGATCATCTTGGAAATATTATAGTGGTATCATAGATAGAAATTCTACCATCTTGTTGGGAGTTGATATTTGTCTTATCATGTACTATGGTACCTAGCGATGTCACTATGGTACCAAGTTCTCCCTTAGACTGAATTCTCATTTAGATCAAGTTCTCCTTCGTGTCAAGTTCTCCTTCAAGTTGAGTTTCCCTTCAGATTAAGACCCTCTTTGGATTCATATTTCCTTTTGAATAAGATCGCCTATGACTAAGATCATCTTGGGAATATTATAGTGGTATCATAGATAGAAATTCTACCATCTTGTTGGGAGTTGATATTTGTCTTATCATTTACTATGGTACCCAGCGATGTCATATATTCTCTCTCTTAGGTTCCAGCTAATTAGATGGCACATCTATTAGTTGAGTACTTTGAGAATACTTTGGCATGCTTATTGTTGGATGGTTAAGTGTAGGATGATATATACAAGGTGGTTGGAAACATTATTTACCACAAAGATAGACTCTATTTGGTATTAAGTCCAAGATGAAGGAATGAATTCTGGAGGAAGATAACTACACAAATATCATTGAACCAACACCTAATGGTCATCTTAATGGAAATGTGGGTCTACTAGTGGCCCTCCAAATGAGTAGGCTCTACTAATGGTTTTTCAACTTCATGGAGATGCTACCAATGATTCCTTGCAAGAGAAACCATTGGTTGAATATGGAGTTTATCCTTTCGTTTTCCATAAGGAGTGCATGATTGTAATTTTTCCTTATGAAGGGCTTCGTCAGGGAAGCATAGTAAGTTTAAAGTAATAAATGTTTCATAATTATTAGTGTCTAACGATGGTTTTGAGACACACTAAAAAATTTACTAATTCTTGGATGCCTATTTTACATTTTTTTCTTTTGTTCTCAACCCAATCTACTCCTTTGAAGTTATTCTGAAGCTATTATTTCCCATATCAATCATTGTAACTATTGTGGAATTTAAAATAGGCTAAAAAATAGAAAACCAAACACACAAACAAATTTTAACAAAAAAATATAGCTTTCAACACATGCCCAGAACTGCTACAACCAAAACCAAGTTCATTCATTAGATGTACAACACACTCTATTTTGAACAGAGAAACCTTTTCTTTTATAGTAGAGAACATATTTTATTATTGCAGCATCTCCTGTGTATAAAAAATCAAATTTACATGTTACAAATGTATCTCATATTAAAAATATTCCTCTATAAAAAAAAAAACCTAAATGGAAACCTACGGTGTGAAAAGTTAGACTTCATTGCTTCTAACAACAGTTTGAACAAACACTAAAATAATATTTTCATGGTTTTTGGTGCTCTACATGGAGTTGTGTGCATCCAAAATCATTTTTGTGCTAATTGGTTAATGTGTTCCTATGTTGACTAAATCTCATGGGAGATGTGTCATGATATATCGAGGCCCTCTTTGTCACTTATGTGTGCATTAATGACAGACAACTTTGTGTACATAATACTTATGTCTATTGTGGCTAGCCTAATTGTAAATTTGGTCAATCAAGATTTTATATATAGTTTTTTAATTATTTGAGCTTATGTATGGATTCAGTTGGATTTTTGTGGGGTACAGGGGGTTCAATTTGATGTCTATGTAATGAAAATGTTAGAGAGAAAATGATGGAAAATTAAAATATAGAAAAATTTGTTGTAGTGGTTGATTAGGAGATCCTACATCTTTTTAGTTCATTAACTCTAGAATTTGATGGCTCTTTTGTTAACTTTTATAAACTTGTACCTTTCCCTAAAGAACTTACTCCTTTAAGTTATTTACAGGTTCTTTATCATGGCATTAGTGCCTTAGTATTTCATATACATTTCTCATCTTGGCTTATGGCCTAAAATATTTGTACTTGGCAAGCAAGTTCTTTCTCATTTTCCCTATGGTTGGTTCCTTATTATTGGGTCAGTGCCTTAGTATTTCATATGCATTTCTCATCTTGCCTTATGGGTTACAATATTTGTAATTGGTGATATGCATTCTAAGTGTATTTCTAACCATGGATTTTCCTAGTGTAATTAAAAGGATATGAGAAATGGGGAAAAATGTAGTAGTGTGTTATAATGTAGAAGTGATTGAAAGTGTGTATAGCTATAGTATTATAGAATTATAGAAAGGAAAATTAATATATTTCTATGAGTGATCATACAATTGTTTTAAATGTTTTGTTAAGGATTTTGAAAGAATACAAAAATATTGACAAGATATTGAAGGATAACTAAATGGACAAATGAACCTTTGAAGTAAAAATCCAACCATGGGGTATGTATCTCAAAAAATGGGGAAAAATACTCTCTAGATCATAATATTGGACTAGAATGACTTATTCATGTTGAGCATCATTGTTATATGTTGACAACGACATAAATCATTGTGAATTTATATCTTTAAAATATGATAGAATAACCAAATCCAAGCATTTGGGAGGCTATTTTTCAACCACCTAGATAACTCAGTTGAAGACTAAGGCTTTTGTTCATAAAGAGCCCTTTGCTGGTATAGTAAGATCAATCTATAATTTTGTAAAACTAAAAAATTAATTGGAGGAAATAAATTTGTTTGTAATTTCCTAAATTTTAATGAATGAAATTATTAATGTCCAACTAATATTAATGACTAATTTAATCATATTTTTAAATAAATTTAAAAAAAGAGATAAGGTAACAAGAATTGTAAGAAAATTACTAAAAACAAAATTCCTTAATGGTCATAGCCCACAACAACAATGCATATATGAGTCAAATCTTTGAAGGGAATGGTAGAAAACTAACAATATTTGAAGTAGCACAATTATAACTTCAATGACACAATTATGGATGAAACTTTTTAAGATTGAATGATTTTCACAATTCATCAAATCATGTGGCCACCAATGATGTTTGTGCACAAAAGAAAAAATTCTATGAATGTACCATAGAATCTCTCTTCCCTGGTTTGTCACTAAAGAGGTAATGTGTTTATTCATAACAAACTAAAAAATACTAAGATCGCACAAGCATTTAGCACAATAAGACAATTGAATCAATCACTATTCATGAACATAGTTTAACAAAGAAAATGCATATTCTAACAAGAATCACTACATATAGAATGAGAGAGCCAATTACATATACTCTATTGCATAAATACCAACATTTGTTGTAGTGCCTCTTGTGTTTGTAGTCTGTACAGGTTGTCTATTTTGATTGGAGAGATACTTGTTACTCTTATTGCTATTTGTACTTTGAGATGACCTGAGGGTTGGATGCTATACTTTGATTCAGTGCCATAGATGTCCTACTACTATGCTATTCAATTTATCACATTTTCATGTTGATGCTATTATGAGATGACAGTAGATCTATGATGATATCTGGTTATATAGATTATTGGACATATTTGTTGATTATGTTATGAGCTGGATTTTATGCTATGGTCATTTACTTCATTCATGTATCTTTACACTTTCTGCGAATGTGAGTGGTGTAAATGGATTAATAACTTATTTAATGAATTAATTGCTTCAACTATTATATTATATGCAATTGCACTTGATCGTGTGTTTTAGTGTACATGTTTTATATCCCTAGTAGTGGCTAATGGAGTTAGTGATTCAACTATTCATATTTTACCAATGTCGTCCCTGTATGGTCGATGTATCCTTATTTTAATTATTTTAATTAAAACCTTTCATTGATTAGTAAATCTCAACTCATCTGCATTATCTAGTTAGACCAGTGAGCGTGTCTATGCATTTAGAGGTTTGCTTTGTCAAGAAAGTGTTAAGTGATTTTCTGTGATTTTGGGTTTTCGGGCTTTAAATCTTTTCAAATTTATTTTCTGGCAGCTTTGCCTTAAGTGAATTCCCATTTAACCTATTTTCATTTGGGTAGATTCAAAGTCTAGCTACTATAGTTGGCTATTTTCCCTAATCGACTATTCACTCAAAAAGTGAATAGGCGTTGAAAGAGGAATTTAATTCCTCACTTTTTCTATTTTGGATTTTAGAATTTGGAGAGCTTTTTCCAAATCCTCCTCTAAAGGATTGGACTTTTGTTTGTTCAGGGAGCTATGAGCATGGGATCTTTACAAGGTTGGTCTTGTTGGATTCGGCTTGGGTAGACCTTGCTTTGTCATGATTTTCAACAGATTTAGCAGGTGTTTTATTTTATTGTGCGAGTTTTAATTTTTGCCCCTTTTGTTGTTAGGTAGGGCATTCTCATTTTATTGTTTTCACTTTGTTTTAGCTTTTTTTTCTTATAGTAGTATGTTAGGAGGTTGAGAAATAGTGTTCCCCTCTATTTCTGTTTGCTGGTTCTGCCCGGTTTGTCGGGTATGAACATTTTCCCTATTTTCAGGATTAGGGTTCGAGATTTTGAGCCATTATGCTGGTTGTTTTTGCATACGGTGTTTGAATTCATTTATTTTTGGATTTTTGAGGATTTTGAGCCCAAAGGCCAAATAGGTTTTAATTTTGGAATTTTTTTAGATTTTGGGGTTTTTACCTCATTTTGTGTGCCACCTTGTTTTGTTGGGTTTTCTCAACACAGTGTTGTTCATGGGCCTAGATGATCCATTTGGATATCAGTTAGACTACTAGTACTACATTTTTATGTTGCATTGGGATGCATGTTGCATTTTTCCTCTTGAGTCTATATTTGGTTGAGTGACTTTCTGTTTTGTTTTCTCATCCAGTCCTTGTGTTATGATCTTTGTGATGGTGGTATGCCACAAACGAGTACATGTGCATACATTTACCAAGCAACTTGCAAGGCTTGGTATTCTATGAAATTTCCAGAAATAAGATCATTAGGGTTAGATTGGGAAATTGCATGCCTACGGCCACTCATCATTAGATGAGCATGGGTAGGGTAGGGTAGCATATGGAGGGGGCTTCTACCTTATAGCCTTGTGATCATTGTGCCCAGAGGGTTGGTGAAGGAAGTTTTAATTAAGTGATAACTAAATAGAAATATTGGGTGGTAATAAATAACTTAAGATAATAAAATGGTTTAGTATGTGCTCCTTCCGTTGGGAAGTCTGAGCTTCCAATACTAGCTTGGGCTTGTTAATGCCAAGCAACTCTCCATGACATTAGCCCCTACTTAGTAGCCCATTGAGTGTCTGACTAGGAACTATAGTTTTTCATTGTGTCTTGGTTTTAGTCATCATACTGCTTAGCGTGTGTGTTAGCCATGGATGTTTGTTCTGCAAGTATTTGTGGTTGGATCATTGTCTCCATCAGCATAGTGGCTGTGGACCTACAAGTGCCACATGGTTGGGAGGCGTAGCTATCTTCACCACTGCTAGGGACCAGTGTACAAAGATGGTCTTTTGTTCTAGCATGACCATTGCTAGATGTTATCCCTTGGTACTTCGAGTTCCAGAGTATGCTTTCTCATGATTTATGCTATCATTGGAATGATTGTATATCATGTTTAGATGATGTTATTTGTTGATGCATTTCCTTGTTTTGATGATTAACATGTGATAGGAGATGTTATCTACTTTGTAGGATTATCTTATGCTCTCCACTAGCATGTTAGATTTCCTTATGCTTATGTTGTAGCATGTTTTAGTAGTGACATCCCTATTATGATAGTACTGACGATTTGATCAATGACTTGTGATGTTATGCACAGGGGATGGCTAGGACCCATGCTGGTCTTATGATGCTATTGATGGTTGGGAGGAACAACGCATTTAGTTTGTTTTACTGCACTTTGCGATGTTATTTATGCTTACTACAATGTTGGTTTCAGTACTCTACAATGTTCCCTTCTGTTCTTTTTCTTTGTTCTTTGATTAGATGTTTAGATGTTATTTCCAACTTTTTATCTTTCAGTATTATATTTGAGCATTTCACCTCAGAGTGTTGTGGAGGATTTCATTTTCTTAGTTTTCATCCCTTTTGTTTTTGGTGTATTGATGCAAATCCTTGCATGAAATTGTGTTTCCTCGTGTGAAATCTTACTTTCTTACTTGAGAAAGTAGGATCCTTATGCAGTGTTCTAGGGTTTCTTACATGGCATGGGGTACATCCTCATGTGAGATCCCACACTAGTTTGTGCAGCATGGGGCACATCCTCGCGCAAGATCCCACACTATTTTTGGGGCTAAGGCAAGTGCATCCTCACACATAGTGGTGCACTTCCTCATGCAAGAGTGCACTTCCTCATGTGAGAGTGCACTTCCTCACACGCAATGGTACACTTCCTCATGTGAGAATGTACTTCCTCATGCGAGAATCTATCAAACTGTTGGGCTCACATAGAAAATAGGGGGTGTTTCCCTTAGTTTTTGGAGATCAATTTTCAAAGTTTCTAGTACCCTTTGGGATGCCTTAAATTACCATGATCCAACAAATTTTAGATTTTGTGTTTTGTTGTCATTTTGGCTTCAGTTCCCTGTTATGTGTTGTGTTAGTTTGGGTAGTGGCATTAGGAGATCTATTGGTTGTTGGGATGGTGGTTGAGTCTTTCATTGCAATCTTTCGATCCGTGTATATTGTCATCTTGTGCACGTACAATTGTTTTAAAAAAAATATCTTGGCTTGTATTTCATCCTTGTTCCAAGCATCTTCGGGCAGGGCATTACATATGTTACATATTACAATATTGGTTTAGTTTGTTTTCAACTACTTTATTATGTAAACTCCTCTATCAAACAAAGGAACTCCATTGTAAAGTAAAGCACAATATATACCATAAATATTAATGATAATTAGCTAATAGGCTTTTTATGTGGGATGACCATTGTACTTTTTTCATAAATTTGTCATGAAATTACTTTAAATGTCACAAAATGACATTAAAAAAGTTGTTCAATCATTTTGTAGTGGTTGAAAAATCTGTTCACATTAAGAAAATAATGTTCAACATTATTATTTTCTAATTTTATTTTTAAAAAACACTTCTTATCTTTTTTTTATTCATTAAAATAATCAAACTACTTATATTTTTAATTAAATAATTTGAAATTTAAAATAAATAAATATATATATATAGTCTATTTTTTTAAAATTAATTTAAATAATCATTGCAATTTTTTTTATTAATTAGAAAATAATAATATAAATGCAATGATAATACCTTCACATTTTAAAATAGAAAAATTATAATAATAAATTCAAAAATTTATGTACTAAATTTAAGATTATTTTTTATTAAAAATAAAATAAATAGTTTCTCAATATTTTTGTTAAATTTAATGATCAGATTTATTTGATTTATTGAATTATATAGAAGTGCCTTTGACCCTTTGTGTGTGTGTGTGTGTGTGTACACACACACACATAGCTTTTGATATGTGTGTGTGAACTTTGAAATGCTTGATATCAATATTTATGTTGAGGTGTTAATTCTTTACACCATGACAACTAGAGTCTTGTTTCTAATTGAACAGCTAGTACTTTTCAAAGAAAATTTTCTTTAAATAATGAATATGTACTCTCAATTGAAATAGATAAATGGAGGACTATAATATATATAAATGTTTATATTATATCTGAATACAAGTGTGCAATGTCCTCAATTTTAATAAAATACTTTAAATAATTAATGGTCCCAAAAGTTAAATAATATTATTTGGACCTTTAATCATTTAATAAAGGGGCCCACTTTTTATTAATTTTCCATAAGTTTTTTTTTGTGTCGACATACCTTGTAAACTATTAGGAGTTTTGTTCGAAGGTGTATTCATGTGTGGCATTGATGAGGCTCTAGAAGGCCATCTCTATAGGATCTTTTTTATCTTGTTTTCAAACATGTATCTTGCAAACAATTATGGCTTTATGGTTTTAAGGAGATGAACTTATGTTTTTATTATGTATATGTTATATATATGTGAAAACATGAAGTAAGGATATGGATAGTTAAAGATGCAATGTTTGCTTAAATTCATGGACATAAATGATATGATGAAGTAGTTATACATATTGATAAATGTTTCCCCCATATTTGTTATGTTTGGGTAGTTTACCTCCTGTAGCCATAGGATTTGTGAGAGTATTAATTAGGACTTTACACCTTTTCTCTAATATTGATGATGAAATATATATATATATATATATATATATATATATATGGAGATGGTGTGTGCATTGATTATTTTGCAGGTATTGAATGTGAGTATTTTGTTCACTCATCCAAGGGGCCTCACTTAGTGAGTGAACTATTATGTTAGAATAGATTTCAATTCCTTGTTTATTAGAACTATGTTGCTCCTATAGCCATTGATAACATAATTAGTGAACCATTCTAGTAGCATAGGTGGTTAGATTAATTCATAACCGTGATTACATGCTTTGGTAGAGTAATTTCATTTACTAGTTCTAGCTTGGTCTCCCTTCAGCTTAAGTATTTGAATTCCATAGATTAGTCTTAGATTGAGAGAGTTTAAAGCATATACTTTGCCAATGCCATTTCAAGTTTATGTCCTTGCTCGATAATTAAATAAGACCGAATAATTCTTGTAGAAACTAATTAGGATGTCCAATCCTTAATAAGTAGTTCATTGCTATAACATTTTTGATACCATTATTTGGCCAACCATTTTTGGTGTCATTGTCAGGGATGATGTTAATTTAAACTTCTTTTAGTAGTTGCATTTCTAGTTTTAATATTCTAGAGCTTAGTCTCAAAAGAATTTTATCCGTAGAAGGAGAGACCTCCTTGGGAGATTTCTTCCTCATGATTATCAAGAGAAACCATTCAATATTTTTAATCTTGAACCTAAAGAACCTCACAGTGAGAATGAAGTAGAAGAAGAACCTTTTGAAAATCCATTTTTTGTTTCTCAAGAATGGGTACCCTCATTCTCTGATGAATCCTTGAATTTGAACGACCTTTTTGTCGAACTTGAATACCAAGACGACCCACTTGCCCTTGTTATCTATCAAGCACCAACATCACGAAGTCCTACAAGAATGGCTCAAGCATAGTCACCTACATTTCCTTTTCCTATCCCTCCTCAACAAGGAAATCAAAATATGAAGAACATACCCTTTGTAGCACTTCCCAAGTTCTATAGCCTAATTACTGAAGATCTTGAAACCTTCCTCTTTGAACTTGACATACTTTGCAGAAGTTATGACTATACAACTGATGGCCACAAGCTGAAATTATTTCCATCCACTCTAAAGGATGTTTCTCTAAGATGGTTTATGGGGTTGGGTGCCAATGTCATAGTAGATTGGCCTGCAATGAGTAATTTATTTCTTTCAACATATAAGGACTATTATAGGGGTCAAGATTTGAAAAGGGGTGATATTTTCAAAATGTCCCAAAAGGAAGATGTGTCATGCCCAAAAACTTGAAGGCAAAAACACACACACAAATTTTTTTGAATTAATAATTAAACATGCCCTAGGTTTGAAATGATTGATAATAGTTTTAGTACAGGTTCTTTACTTTACGTCTTAAGGTTATAAACATGAGGGCGATTACATTGTTAAAATTTTGAAACTTTTGTTACTAGATTGATATCAATCTTAAGTTATGCCATTTAAGAATTAAACATATCAAAAGATATTAACAGTGTAAGTTACACTTAACTTTTGACTAAAAGATAAAGGAAACAATCCAACATTTTCTATTGGTTTTAACATATGCTAACGAAATGAAACAAATGATAGTTTCATAATGAGTTTGCTAAAACCTTAAATGTTTAAAATTTATACTAACTATATTAAAACAGATAACCTAAAACCAACTCACAATTAAACAACATAGTTATCAACTAACTTAATAATTAAATGATTATAAAAATTTCAACGTAATACTAACTTAAAACTTTACTAAATTAAACTAAGTACACTTTAACAAATTAGAATATCATTTTAAAACTAACAATTTAAAATTTAAAAACAATATATAAAAAGAAACTAACTAAACTAACAT
Organism: Cupressus sempervirens; assembly: GCA_028749045.1. Lineage (NCBI taxonomy): Eukaryota > Viridiplantae > Streptophyta > Pinopsida > Cupressales > Cupressaceae > Cupressus > Cupressus sempervirens. Next base: position 706,183,615 of record CM053791.1, on the reverse strand, counting down.
GCTAAAATAAAATAACTTAAAGATTTAAACTAATTAACTAATTACATTCAGAATTTTATCAACAAAAAAAAAAAACAATTTTAATAGACTTAAATTAATCTAAAAATCTAATTAACATTTATAAAATAACTAAATTAACTAAATACTAACTAGCTAATCTAATACTAAATTATATTCTAAATTCTAACTACAATCAAACTAAAAAAAAAAACAATTAAATCATACACTACTAACTAAGCCTACCTATTGACTAGCATCTAACCACTAACCCTCTTGTCCTAAGACCTAACGTACACCCTAGCCTCTAACATCCACTTGACCACAAGTCAAGTGGATGTGACCCCTTCCTACTCCTCTCCCTAGGCCCCACGCAATCCCAAACCTGCACATCCAAGAGAAGGTACGCAGGGGGAAACAAGGACTAAGGTTTTAAAATAAGCAAAAAAAACTTACTAACAACAAAACCATCCCCAAACTAAACCAATGTCCAATTGCAATGTCATATCATGACATAACACTCTCTCCACTCCACTTGCCACGCAGCCCGAGGTAAGGAAAACGCAGCCCAAGAGGGGGCACGTGAACAGAGGTGGGCAAGGAAGGGTTAAGGAAATGAAGATGGCCATTCAAATTTTCCCTTCACAACATTAATGCCACCTTTCCCACAACTGGCCGCTAGGAATGGAGGAGGATGGGGATGGGACAAGGTGGCAGGGTGACATCAACCACCCATCCCATCCACTATGACATGAGGCAGACACAAAAAGATCTCTTTAAGGAAAGCTTAAACTGACGTGCAAGGCCAAGGAGGGAAATAAAAACATAAAGTTTTATAGGTGAAGAAAAGATATTCAGAATATTAAAGTTATAAAGGCTTAATAACTTATGCATTGTATTAGCTATCATATATATATATATATATATATATATAGTTTTACTTCTAATTTTAAACACTAATAGATTCTTAGAATATTCTCTGTTGCAAAACAAGGATTATCACATTCTCTCATACAAACTCCAGCATCCTGTAGGTGGATTATTTGATAATTTATCTACTCTCTCTCTCTCTCTCTTGAAACTCAATGTATATTTTTCTTTTGCAATTATATTACCACAATAGGTGTTTGCATTCTCTTATAAATTTCTAGTTTATCATCTCCATGAACCTCAAATGGCCATGCATTTCAATGAAACCACATTACATGAAATAACCATCTACGTGTTCATTTAACTATCTAATAAAACTGATGGATCAACATAATGACTAAACTAGTCTTAAGGCAATTGAGAAAATAAGAGATCAAAATGATAATGCTCCATTCCTTTTGAAAGGAGTATCAAAATACACAAAGTTATTTCTCTATCATGTTTCAATTTTAGCTTGGATCTCTTGACATAATTCTTCCTACATGTTCTTGCAAATTTATTTTCAACACAATCAACCATGAACTAAATCATTTCAAACTTGATAAAGACACCATACATTTACATGGATTAGCAACATCTCTCTCTACTGTCCATATGAATAGAGGCATCACCATACATCACAAATTGAATCATGTATAATTGAACATCATTGTTGCATCTTATCTTTGATACACATTCATATGACAACATAGAATACGAAAATTTTAAGAGAAGTAAATTTACTCAATCACTTATTTTATTATCAACCTGATTCAAGGCTCAGCCAGGAAAGAATCAGGAAGAAAACCCGGCTTCGTTGCCATATATAATAAGGTTTAAACAATACAATTTACAATAGGATCTCAATCCCAATTTTCAATAATTTTATCAAATTTTCTTCATGATCAAAATCAAGGAGTTTGTAATGTCTTCTAAATCTCATTTCAAGAACCATGGAGGAAACCAATAACTGATCGGGTGACAACCAAGCAGAACCAAAAGAACATCAAGCATGCATAATCATACATGGTTTACAAAATAAGATTCATAGTGAATCAAGACTAGGGAGAGGTGGATTCTTCCAACTGGAGAAGTCAAGCACAACACCAATTCAGATGCCCAATCGGGGCCAATAACCAAGAACTTCTGTTCTTCCATTTTAACTTGCCATACTCATACTAGGTTTGTGCTGACGGGTAGGGGCCCATAACACCCTACCCTTTATCCCTCTTCTCATCCTGAGAAGAGACTCTACACAGGTTGGAGTCCAACTAAATAGACCTCTCCCAAAATTGGTCACTTCTGCCCTCTCCTAGGGTGAGTAATACCAAAACACCCATGCAAGGAAACTCAAAATTGCAAACATAAACAAGAAAGGAAAACAACCAAAATAACAAGGTTTACAAATCTTCCCAACATACCCACAACCATACAACAATAAAACAACAACAAGGTAACAAGAACATGAAACAAAACATAAAAACTGAATAAGGGAGATGGAAGTTTCCTACCTTCTCAAAGAGGTAATGGCAATGAAAAAATTTGAGTAGAGTATCCCTCCTTCCTTCAAGCTTCAAGAAATCTTCTCTAAATGTAGAGATTGGGTAACCAAACCACTAGTCCAAGGAAGGCCTCTAAATAAGCCTCCAACTCAACCACCCAAAAGGAGCAATAACTATTTCCACCCACTAGCCACACTAGAAACTCCTAACTCAACCTACACCATGGTTAAACCCTAAGAGGAGGTGGGGTAAGACAACTCATGACAACCACTTGCAATTTTCGCACAAAGGCAAAAAAGGGACTTTTTGAGTGCCCTCAAAAGTCAAAGCTAGGGGTTTAGGGGTTGGAAAAGACCCCTAACCCATACCCATACCCTTAGGTTAGAATAAAAACATGTTAAAAGCCTTAAGAAAGAGGTTAAGAGACAAAATAAAATCTAGGAATAAAATAGGTCCATCTAACAACTCTAACTAGCAAATAAAGCACGTAAACATTTTACGAGTGTCAAGCAACACTGAAAGAGCATAATTACGAACAATAGGGTTTCCAAATTTTAGCACATGGAGATCAGTTTTGTTCCTCTGTAGGGTTTCTTGGCTAAATATCTGCACACTCATTGCACACATCAGTAGTCCCAAAAATCACATGTACATATATACGTATTAGAAATTTACATAATTTGAAACATACATAAATCAGCGTTTTCTTACATCCTACTTATATCCTTAATCATAAAGATTCCAACTCAATGTGTTAATCCCACATTTTATTGATTTCATCAACATACATATACATGAGCATTAAATGACAATCATCAAATATATTTGGAAATAACATCACACAACATGAAATAATAAAATATGTTCTAAGCATCAGATAATGTCTCGACATCTCGAGTCGCGGATAACAAAATAAGAGTAATGTATCACTATGCTACGATGGGTCAGGGGCGAGGCCTCACATCCTCCCCCACTAGGCATGAACTTCCTCCTGGAGTTCATCAAAAAGGTACGGGTACTAAGATCACATCTGCGCTGCATCCTCCCATGAAGCTGTGACCTCATCGTAACAATCCCATTGGACCCTAACCTGGTCCAGCTCTCGGCCTCGAAGTGCTAGGGTCCGTCGGGCAATAATGCGGATAGGCTCCAGTGCTAGCTGCCCGTCTGACTCCACCTGTAAAGCATCCCAATCAATAATATGAGACTCGTCATAAATGTATCCTCTAAGTACTGAAATATGAAACACATCATGGATGCATGACAGGCTACGTGGCACAGCTAAACGGTATGCAACAGGTCCTATCCTCTCAAGGATCTCGAACTGCCCAACAAACTGGGGTGCCAACTTAGAGCCCTTTCCGAAATGAATCGGACTCTTGTGTGGTCGAACCCTCAGGAACACTCTATCACCAACCTGATACTCTCGATCTGTCCTCTTCGCATCTGCATACTTTTTCTGCCTATCCTGTGCCTCTTTCAGGCGCTGTCTAATCAGGGTCACCTGCTGCTCCATCTCCTTTACTAACTGGGGACCAATAGATACTCGATCCTCAATCCTATCCCAACTCAAGGGTTTCCTGCATGGTCTCCCATACAAAGCCTCATACGGCGGCATACCTATGGAAGAATGATGCCCATTGTTATAGGAAAACTCGACAAGATGAAGGTATGCCTCCCATTTGACCTGATGGTCCATCACGTACATACGTAGCATGTCCTCCAAAACCTGATTCACTCGCTCGGTTTGGCCATCGGTTTGAGGATGGTATGCTATACTAAAATTCAGCCTAGTGCCCAAAGCCGACTGCAACTCTCTCCAAAATGAAGAAGTGAACAAAGAGTCTCTATCAGATATGATCTTACGGGGAACACCATGAAGCCTAACAATGTCCCGTAAGAACACCTGAGCTATGTCTCGTGCTATAAATGTAGTACGCACGGGTGAGAAATGGGCAACCTTGGTCAATGTGTCGACTATCACCAAAATGACATCATGGCGACGAGATGACATAGGAAGACCAACAATAAAATCCATAGATATAGTGTCCCATTTCCACACTGCAATCTCATGTGGTTGGAGAAGCCCGCCAGGATGACGGTGCTCCACCTTCACCCTCTGACACTCGAGGCATCTCACAACTATGCTAGCAATCTGCACTCTCATGCCTGGCCAATGATACAACTGCCTCAAATCTGCATGTAACTTCTTAACACCGGGGTGCGCTGCATAAGGTGCTCTGTGAGCCTCAAGTACAATGAGCTCGCGCAAACCTCCAATGGAAGGTACATACATACATCCCCTATGACGCAAAATTCCATCGGACTCTAAAGAATATTCTGCAAACTTCCCTTCCAAGGGCCTCTGAGAATGTGCTAACTGACTTACTTCTGCATAAAGTTCATCAGTTGGTAAGTGTTGCAAGATCCGCTCTCTCAAGTCGGTGCAAGTAGTCACAGATGAAAGTTCATGGTGCCTTCTGCTTAAGGCATCTGCAACCACATTCTCCTTTCCCTTGATGTAATGAACATCAAAATCATACTCACACAGGAACTCCATCCACCTTCTTTGCCTAGCATTAAGGTTCGGCTGAGAAAATATGTACTGCAAGCTCTGGTGATCGGAATGAAGCTCGAATCTATGACCCAGAAGGAAATGTCGCTATCTCACCAAGGCATGAACCACTGCCGCTAGTTCTAGGTCATGAGTAGGATAATTGAGTTCATGAGTCTTCAACTTCCTAGACTCAAAGGAAATAGGTCATCCTTCCTGCATAAGGACCGCTCCTAAACCATCTAAAGATGCATCGGTGCACACCAAAAAATCTACAATAGGATCTGGTACTGCAAGAATTGGTGCACTCGTGAGGGCTCTCTTGAGCTCTTCAAAAGCTCTACCACACTTCTTCCCCTTTCTCTGAAGAGAAGTGATGGGGTGTGCCAATCTAGAGAATCCTGAAATGAAGCGTCGATAATAACCTGCTAGCCCCATAAAGCTCCTCACTTCGGTAACACTGGTGGGTGTTGGCCAATCCATGATAGCCCTGATCTTTGATGGATCTACTAAGACACCATCACCCGATATGACATGACCCAAATAGTGTATCTCGAGTCTGAAGAATGCACACTTCGACAAGCTGCCAAACAACTGATTCTCTCTCAGCCTCTGCAATACCTATCTCGGGTGTTCTTCATGCTCTCTCTCATCATGAGAATAAATTAGAATGTCATCAAGAAACACAACCACAAACTTATCCAAAAAGGTACGAAATACTCCATTCATGAGGCTCATGAATACAGCTGGAGCATTCGTAAGGCCGAAAGGTACCACGGTGAACTTGTAGTGGCCATACCTAGTACGAAAAGCTGTCTTGGGGATATCACTATCCACAATTCTCAACTGATGGTAACCCGACTTTAGGTCAATCTTTGAAAATACTCGGGCACCCTGTAACTGGTCAAAGAGATCATCGATTCTGGGAAGAGGATATCGGTTCTTGATGGTCACCTTGTTCAATTGCTGATAATCGATACACAACCTAAGTGATCCATTCTTCTTCTTGACAAAAATCACCGGTGCACCCCAAGGTGACACACTAGGTCGAATATGCCCCTTCTCCAAGAGTTCTTCCAACTGAGCCTTTAGCTCACTAAGCTCATGAGTAGCCATCCTATATGGTGCTCTCAAAACTAGCTCAGCTCCTGGCACTAAGTCTATGTGGAAATCCACTGCCCGCGGTGGAGGCATACCAGGAAGCTCTGAGGGAAACACATCTGCAAACTCCTGAAGGATTGGAAAATCATCAAGGGATGGCTCCCTTTCTGATTCTTCCTCTCGATCACTGATAGTGATAGCAAATAACTAACAACCCTTTCGCATGCACCGTCTAAGCTGTATAGCGGAAATCATATGAAGGGACACTGGCCTCTTCACTCTGAAGATCTCCCTAGGGATACCATCATCATCTACACATTCCACCCTCTTCTGTCGACAATCCACCTTGGCACTGTGGGCACAAAGCCAATCCATGCCAAGGACAACATCATAAGAACCTAGAGGGGTAATGCGTAGGTCAGTCCTAGTGGACATGTCTCCAATCTGCATCTGACAACTCCACACCATGGAACTAACTGACACTCTGGCTCCTGAGGCTAACTCTACCTCCCAACTAACATCCTGTCTAACTACCACTAGCCCGCAATGCTCCACCACAAATGGAGATATAAAAGAGTCAGTAGCTCTGAAATCAAATAAAACTGCAACCATATGGCCCTGTATAATACCTGTAGCCTCGATAACTGTGGCCTGATGCTCAGCCTGGCGGTTGTCAACCGCTGCAAAAATTGTATGGGATCTACCCATGTCACCAACTGTTGGCTCTGAAAAAGCCCTGCTCTGACCACTGGATGTCTGTCCTTGCGGACACTCCCTAGCTATATGACCCATGCCACCACAAGTGTAGCATGGTCCACGAGAATAAGATCGTGCACCGTGTGACCCTGACTGCTGTGGGCCTCCTGATCTACTAGATCTGCTGAAACCTCCCCTAGAAGACTGCTGAGTCTTCACTGACTGAGATTGTGGGGCCTGTACTTTCTGCTCCTGCCTAGGACCCTGCGACTGCCACTGCTTGGGCCTAGAGCCCTGATAACCATGAGAAGGTTTCTGCTATTGTTGCTGCTGGGGTTTTGGCTGCTGAGACTGTTGGCCCCTAGAGAACCCTACTGTATAATTCTGATTCCCTTTCCAAGGGGGTTTCTGTTGGAAGGAGTTTCAGTTCTGAGGCCGATCCCGTGACTCCTGCCTCCCTCGAGTATCCTCAGCAACTAGTGCTATCTCCACTGCCTGTCTGAAAGTGGAAGGGAAGGCCATCCTAACTGGGCCCTAAAGAGAGAAATTCAGACCCATGATAAAGCGATGCGCCTGAAGTTTCTCGTCCTTCATGTATTCCACATAGGGAAGGAGCTCGAGAAACCTACTCTCGTACTAAGCCACTGTAAGGCCTCTCTGATAAAGAGAATGGAACTCCTCTATCTGCTTCTGTCAAAAATGCTCTAACAAGTACCTGTCGTGAAATCTTTCTAAGAAAGATTCCCATGTGAGGGTGTCCATCCTCACTCCACCAATGATCTCCTCCTGATGCCACCAGTTGGAGGGATCCCCTCTCAATTGATGAACTACTAGTCGTGCTTTTAGATTACTCCCATAAGGGCGTAACCCAAAGCACCGCTATAAGCTCTGCAACCATGCCTCTACTACTGAACACTCAGTGGTACCGGTAAACAATGGTGGTCCGAGTCGAATCAATTCCCTGATGTCATCCCCTACATGTCTAAGAGGTCTGTCAAAAGGGGGTCCTCTCTGGTGTATGGACTCTTCCTCGTGATCACCCTGACCCTCTATCTGTCTCGGTGGGGGACTCCTAGTCCTCTCTCTGACTCTGGGCCCACCTCCTCTGGGTCCCTCTACTTCCACTACTGGAATCTGCTGGACTGGCTGAACTATAGGTACCACTCTCTGCTGAACTACACCGATCAAAGTCTGGAGTGCATCAATTATGTCCTGATTTGGGTTCGGTGGTGGTGGAGGTGGGGGTGGAGGTGGAGGTGGTGGTGGAGGTGGAGGTGGAGGTGGTCCACCCTCCTGTCCCACTCTACCACCCCCAGTCTTATGACCTCTACCTCGCCGGTTGCGAGTGACAGGCGGCATCTACACAATTAAAAGTTTGAGTTAAGTTTAGGAAGCATAATGGTTTAAGGTTCCTAGTGTTGAAACACGAGCTCTGATACCAAAATGTCATGCCCAAAAACTTGAAGGCAAAAACACACACACAAATTTTTTTGAATTAATAATTAAACATGCCCTAGGTTTGAAATGATTGATAACAGTTTTAGTACAGGTTCTTTACTTTACGTCTTAAGGTTATAAACATGAGGGCGATTACGTTGTTAAGATTTTGAAACTTTTGTTACTAGATTGATATCAATCTTAAGTTATGCCATTTAAGAATTAAACATATCAAAAGATATTAACAGTGTAAGTTACACTTAACTTTTGACTAAAAGATAATTGAAACAATCCAACATTTTCTATTGGTTTTAACATATGCTAATGAAATGAAACAGATGATAGTTTCATAATGAGTTTGCTAAAACCTTAAATGTTTAAAATTTATACTAACTATATTAAAATAGATAACCTAAAACCAACTCACAATTAAACAACATAGTTATCAACTAACTTAATAATTAAATGATTATAAAAATTTCAACGTAATACTAACTTAAAACTTTACTAAATTAAACTAAGTGCACTTTAAAAAATTAGAATATCATTTTAAAACTAACAATTTAAAATTTAAAAACAATATATAAAAAGAAACTAACTAAACTAACATGCTAAAATAAAATAACTTAAAGATTTAAACTAACTAACTAATTACATTCAGAATTTTATCAACAAAAAAAAAAACAATTTTAATAGACTTAAATTAATCTAAAGATCTAATTAACATTTATAAAATAACTAAATTAACTAAATACTAACTAACTAATCTAATACTAAATTCTAACTACAATCAAACTAAAAAAAATACAATTAAATCATACACTACTAACTAAGCCTACCTATTGACTAGCATCTAACCACTAACCCTCCTGTCCTAAGACCTAACCTACACCCTAGCCTCTAACATCCACTTGACCACAAGTCAAGTGGATGTGACCCCTTCCTACTCCTCTCCCTAGGCCCCACGCAATCCCAAACCTGCACATCCAAGAGAAGGTACGCAGGGGGAAACAAGGACTAAGGTTTTAAAATAAGCAAAAAAAACTTACTAACAACAAAACCATCCCCAAACTAAACCAACGTCCAATTGCAATGTCATATCATGACATAACACTCTCTCCACTCCAATTGCCATGCAGCCTAAGGTAAGGAAAACACAGCCCAAGAGGGGGCACGTGAACAGAGGTGGGCAAGGAAGGGTTAAGGAAATGAAGGTGGCCATTCAAATTTTCCCTTCACAACATTAATGCCACCTTTCCCACAACTGGCCACTAGGAATGGAGGAGGATGGGGATGGGACAAGGTGGCAGGGTGACGTTACCCACCCATCCCATCCACTATGACATGAGGCAGACACAAAAATATCTCTTTAAGGCAAGCTTAAACTGATGTGCAAGGCCAAGGAGGGCAATAAAAACATAAAGTTTTATAGGTGAAGAAAAGATATTCAGAATATTAAAGTTATAAAGGCTTAATAACTTATGCATTGTATTAGATATCATTTATATATATATATTGTTTTATTTCTAATTTTAAACACTAATAGATTCTTAGAATATTCTCTGTTGCAAAACAAGGATTATCACATTCTCTCATACAAACTCCAGCATCCTGTAGGTGGATTATTTGATAATTTGTCTACTCTCTCTCTCTCTTGAAACTCAATGTATATTTTTCTTTTGCAATTATATTACCACAATAGGTGTTTGCATTCTCTTATAAATTTCTAGTTTATCATCTCCATGAACCTCAAATGGCCATGCATTTCAATGAAACCACATTACATGAAATAACCATCTACGTATTCATTTAACTATCTAATAAAACTGATGGATCAACATAATGACTAAACTAGTCTTAAGGCAATTGAGAAAATAAGAGATCAAAATGATAATGCTCCATTCCTTTTGAAAGGAGCATCAAAATACACAAAGTTATTTCTCTATCATTTTCAATTTTAGCTTGGATCTCTTGACATAATTCTTCCTACATGTTCTTGCAAATTTATTTTCAACACAATCAACCATGAACTAAATCATTTTAAACTTGATAAAGACACCATACATTTACATGTGTTAGCAACATGTCTCTCTACTGTCCATATGAATAGAGGCATCACCATACATCACAAATTGAATCATGTATAATTGAACATCATTGTTGCATCTTATCTTTGATACACATTCATATGACAACATAGAATACGAAATTTTTAAGAGAAGTAAATTTACTCAATCACTTATTTTATTATCAACCTGATTCAAGGCTCAGCCGGGAAAGAATCAGGAAGAAAACCCGGCTTCGTTGCCATATATAATAAGGTTTAAACAATACAATTTACAATAGGATCTCAATCCCAATTTTCAATAATTTTATCAAATTTTCTTCATGATCAAAATCAAGGAGTTTGTAATGTCTTCTAAATCTCATTTCAAGAACCATGGAGGAAACCAATAACTGATCGGGTGACAACCAAGCAGAACCAAAAGAACATCAAGCATGCATAATCATACATGGTTTACAAAATAAGATTCATAGTGAATCAAGACTAGGGAGAGGTGGATTCTTCCAACTGGAGAAGTCAAGCACAACACCAATTCAGATGCCCAATCGGGGCCAATAACCAAGAACTTCTGTTCTTCCATTTTAACTTGCCATACTCATACCAGGTTTGTGCTGACGGGTAGGGGCCCATAACACCCTACCCTTTATCCCTCTTCTCATCCTGAGAAGAGACTCTACACAGGTTGGAGTCCAACTAAATAGACCTCTCCCAAAATTGGTCACTTCTGCCCTCTCCTAGGGTGAGTAATACCAAAACACCCATGCAAGGAAACTCAAAATTGCAAACATAAACAAGAAAGGAAAACAACCAAAATAACAAGGTTTACAAATCTTCCCAACATACCCACAACCATACAACAGTAAAACAACAACAAGGTAACAAGAACATGAAACAAAACATAAAAACTAAATAAGGGAGATGGGAGTTTCCTACCTTCTCAAAGAGGTAATGGCAATGAACAAATTTGAGTAGAGTATCCCTCCTTCCTTCAAACTTCAAGAAATCTTCTCTAAATGTAGAGATTGGGTAACCAAACCACTAGTCCAAGGAAGGCCTCTAAATAAGCCTCCAACTCAACCACCCAAAAGGAGAAATAACTATTTCCACCCACTAGCCACACTAGAAACTCCTAACTCAACCTACACCATGGTTAAACCCTAAGAGGAGGTGGGGTAAGACAAATCATGACAACCACGTGCAATTTTCGCACAAAGGCAAAAAAGGGACTTTTTGAGTGCCCTCAAAAGTCAAAGCTAGGGGTTTAGGGGTTGGAAAAGACCCCTAACCCATACCCATACCCTTAGGTTAGAATAAAAACATGTTAAAAGCCTTAGGAAAGAGCTTAAGAGATAAAATAAAATCTAGGAATAAAATAGGTCCATCTAACAACTCTAACTAGCAAATAAAGCACGTAAACATTTTACGAGTGTCAAGCGACACTGAAAGAGCATAATTACGAACAATAGGGTTTCCAAATTTTAGCACATGGAGATCAATTTTTTTCCTCCGTAGGGTTTCTCGGCTAAATATTTGCACACTCATTGCACACATCAGTAGTCCCGAAAATCACATGTACATATATACGTATCAAAAATTTACATAATTTGAAACATACATAAATCAGGGTTTTCTTGCATCCTACTTATATCCTTAATCATAAAGATTCGAACTCAATGTGTTAATCCCACATTTTACTGATTTCATCAACATACATATACATGAGCATTAAATGAAAATCATCAAATATATCTGGAAATAACATCACACAACATGAAATAATAAAATATGTTCTAAGCATCAGATAATGTCTCAACATCTCGAGTCGCGGATAACAAAATAAGAGTAATGTATCACTATGTTACGATGGGTCGGGGGCGAGGCCTCACAAGATGATTCTCTAGAGGATTATGTTTCAAGATTCATCTTCAACTTGTAGCATAACACACAACACCAGTTGAATGAGGAGTCAAAGAAACATCTTTTTCTAATAGGTGTGAATGATGAATGTATTGAGGCCTTAGATCTTATGGTGGGAGGAGATATCACTTAGAAAAATTGGACTGATATATAGAACATATGTCTTAATTATTCCAGGGATGCTACAAAGAAAGGTAGGGGACTTAGAGACCTACCGCATAAGTCCAATGGTGGTTCAGGGGTATCTAAGATGGAGTTATCCAAACTACTATCAAATTTCAAGCAAGACATCATTAATGATGTAGCCACTCAGATGGATGCCATGCAGGTAAGAAGGAAGAAAGATGAAGTTGATACCATGTAAACTGAATACTTTCCAGATTGTAGGGAGAAGAAAAAGAGCTATATATGCAAGTCTGTTGCAAGCCTAGAGTCACAACCAATGCCTACTAGGTTCAAAGCCATTGATGAAAATGGAGAAGTGCTCTACATTGCTCAACAAAGGCCATGGGTGCAAAGACAAGGTATGCCACAAGATCCTCTTCAAAATTGTAATGGTAACAATCAATGGAAATATTCTTAGAACACTATTTTTAGTGGGAACAATAATTGGCAACAACCTTAGCAGGGTTGGCAGCAACCTCAGCAAGGTTGGCAGCAACCCCAAAATTGGAATAACCAACCTAGTCAGAAATCTTTAATGCCACCACCTTAGCAATAGGCTTTAATGTCTCCTCCTATAGCCACTAATACTCATCATAAGAAGACTCAGTTGCTAGTTCAACCTAATCCTAATCCCAATAATACCAAACATTCAACACAACAACAAAGCTATGCTATTTTGTTGAATGATATCCACTTAAGGTCAGACATTACTCTTTCTTCACCCCAAAAACCTATCATAACTAAAGTTGAGGATCCCCCAACTGAATTAGTGGAGGTATCTATTAAGAAAACCTCTCCTATAGCCAAAGATCCTCAGTTTCCTCATAAGTTGATGGAACAAGGTCAGCTTGTAGAAAACCAAGTAGTAATTGATTTTCTTAATTAGTTGAAGTAGATGACAGTAAAAATACCATTACTTGATGTTATTAAGGAAGTGTTTGTCTATACTAAAGCCATCAAGGAAGCATGCACCAAGAAGCCAAGAAGAAAGAAGAAGAATCCAAAAACTATTCATGTCTTAGGATAATTATTTGATCTAATATTGGAGAAATTAATTGTGCCCAAATATTCTAACCCTGGGAGTCCTATGGTTACTGTCACCATTCATGGGATGCAAGTTCAAAATGCTTTAGTTGATCTAGAAGCATATATAAATGTCATGAAAAAGGATGTATTGTCTCAATTGCGTATCATTGGTCTCTAGAAAACACCAACCATACTTCAACTTGCTGATAGTTCTACTATCAAGCTAGATGGGATGATAGAAGATGTCATAGTCACCTTTAACTCCTAGAAGTGTCCAATAGATTTTTTTTTTCCCTTTCCCCAAAAGCTAACATGGGTGGGTATCCTTTGCTTGAAACCATATTACCACCTTTGAACACACCTCAGTGTTTAGAAACCTCCCAATTCCTTCATACTTTATTACCTCATGAGGTGGACTCTTTCCTAGTTGCCTAGTTTTTCATGGAAGATAAGGTAATCAAGATAGAAGTTGGTCTAGGAAGAGAGTTGAATGTTAGCACTGCCCTATCACCTTCCCATTAGAAAAGTGTGTTGTAGTTATTGCAAGAGAATCAAAAAGAATTTTCTTGGGACTACATGGACATGAAAGGATTAGATCCTATGGTATGCACTCACAAGATCTATATCAGTCTTGACTTCAAACCTATCTAACAGCCCCAAAGGAGAGTCAACCCTATTTTGAGGGATATAGTTAAGGATGAACTGTAGAAGCTAGTAAGTGTTGGTTTTATCTACCCCATATTAGATAGCCAATAGGTCTCACCCCTGGTTATTGTACCAAAGAAGGAAGAAAATGGAGAGTTTTTGTGGATTATAGGGAGCTCAATTCAGCCACTAAGAAGGACCACTTTCCTTTACCATTTATAGATCAAGATCTTGACAACTTAGCTGGGAAGAAATATTTTTCTTTTTTGGATGGTTTTAGTGGTTACAATAAAATACAAATAGCTCTTGAGGACTAGAAAAAATAACCTTTACATGCCCATGGGGAATTTTTGCATACTCAATCCTACCTTTTGACTTGTGTAATGCCCTAGCCACATTCTAACGAGCTATCATAAGTGTCTTTTCTGATATATCTACTGACAGTATGGAAATATATGTGGATTATTTTATTGTTTATGGGACTACTTTTGAGGATGCAAAATCAAACTTAGAAAAGGTACTCAAGATATGCCAAGACTATAACCTTTCGCTAAATAGTGAAAAATGTTTTATGATGATGGAAGAATGAGTAGTACTAGGTCATTTCATTTCACCACAAGGCATCCAAGTAGATCCAACTAAGATTGAGGTCATTTATACCTTACCCATGCTAGACAAGAAGAAATATGTGTGAAGTTTCCTTGGCCATGTCGAGGGTATGTGCAAGATCATGGTCAACCAAACTATGCTCTTAAGTAGCAATAAAAAATTAGAAAATCAAGGTTATGTCAACTTCACATATAATTTTCTACTTGTTATTAATTTTATATCAAAAAGTTTAGAGAAAAGAATCTCTAGCAAATTGAATCTAGTTTCTAAACTACTAGGACTTATCTCAAAAAAAAAAATTGATTGGTTAAAATTTTGAATTTTAATGCAATATTACAAAAATTTTAGAAAAAAAATAAAAAGTAGAAGTATGCCTGACCACCTTAACCAAAATCAAATGATAATATTTTTTAATAATATTCTAGATATAAGTAGCCGACTCATGCCTGGATGTGACACATATTTTTGGGTATTTTTATTCTAAATAAATAATAATTAATTAATTTTTGACTTTAGCATTTTTGGAATTTAAAAACTCTCATGTCTAACCACATTAACTAATTCAAAAATCTGCAAAATTCAAATTTTTATTTTTTTCCCTTATAGTAGAAGAAACATAGAATGTGATGCATCTTTTGGATTTAAAAAATGTTGTACCATTTGAAAGTTATAGTTATTTTCCGAGTAGTGTGTTAGTCAGCACTTTATATGTAAATCCATTAGAAAATAAGTAATAATTACTTACTAAACTCATAATTTGACAAACCTCCATAAGAACATTCTTAAGAAACACTTTTCATTTCATCAAATTTTGGTAAAAAAAAAGTCATTAGCTACATGTTTGAAGTAAAAATCACATAAAAATAGGCCAAAAGCACATTTTTAGGATGTTTTTAAAGTTGACCATATAGGTTTGGTATCAAAAGATATAGTAGCCCTTATAAATATATTAATTGTTTTCATTAAGCATTAGGGTAGGTGGGAAAAAAGTTGGAATAGATTTTGAAATGGTTTAAGATTTTTCAGAACTCTAGATTTTTCAGATCACCAGTTTTTGGCACACCATGATCCTGCACATACCCTCGAGTACTATAGAAGATTCATCAAGGATTTCAGTAAACTTGTAGCACCCTTGTATAACTTGTTTAAAAAGGATTCTAAATTTGCCTATGACTTTGAGTGTACTACATCTTTCTTGCAGCTTAAAGAAGCTCTCACCACAATAGAAGTTTTGAGAGGGCCAAATTGGGGATTGCCTTTTCACATTCATATAGATGCCTTAGACTATGCTATAGGTGCAATACTAAGATAGAAGGTAGCATCAGTTGAACATGTTATTTATTATATCAGTAAAAAATTTCAAGTTGTAGAGTTTAATTATATAGTCACTAAAAAGGACTTGCTTGCTGTTATCTATGCACTAAATAAATTTAGGCACTGCATTATTGGATATGAAATATTTGTTCATACTGACCACTTTGCTATAAAGTAACTAATGAATAAGCCTACAATATCAGGAAGATTGGCTCACTGGTTGCTACTTATGTAGGAATTTGACATCACAATAGTAGATAAGCCAGGAAAGGCCAATGTAGTAGCTAACTTTCTCTCTCAGATGCATGTCCCTGATTATCCTACAACCATTGATGATAGTTTTCTAGATGAACATATTTTCCTTTTGTTAGCACAAAATCCATGGTATGTAGATATTGTAAATTAATTAACCAAAGAAAGATGTTAGTTCACTTCTCTACTAAAGAAAGGAAGTTACTAGCTAGAAAGAACTTTAACTTGTCTTGGATTTCTAGATTAATGTATTATATTGGTCTTGATCAAGTCATGTGAAGCTGTATCAGGGAAGATGAAACATATGATATTTTAAGGGCATGCCATGATGAGCCTTGTTGAGGTTATTTTTTAGCCAAGCAGACAATCTTTAAAATATTGACTACTGGATGATATTGACCGAGTTTACACAAAGATGCAGCTAGATACACAAAGAAATGTTATAAGTGTCAACACATAGGGAGACCCACTAAGACAGATGAAATGTCCCTGCAACATTAGATAGTTGTTGCACCCTTTGACAAGTGGGGGATTGACTTTGTAGCTCCTATTGAACCCTCTTCACAAGGTAAATCCTATATTTTAAGTTACATCCTATTGAACCCTCTTCACATAGGCCGCAATGGAAATGCATATATGAGTTAAATATTTGAAGGGAATGCTAGAAAACTAAAAATATTTGAAGTAGCACAACTCTAACTTCATAGACACAATTATGGATGAAACTTTGTAAGATTGAATGATTTTCACAATTCATCAAATCATGCAGCCACCAATGATGTGCATGCACATAAGACAAAATTCTATGAATGTACCATAAAATCTCTCTTTCCCGATTTGTCACTATAGAGGTAATGTGTTTATTCATGACAAACTCAAAAATACTAACATCAGACAAGCATTTAACACAATAAGACAATTGAATCCATCACTATTCATGCAACATATGTTAACAAAGAAAATTCATATTCTAACAAGAATCACTACATATATAATGAGAGAACCAATTACATATACTTTATTGTGTAAATACCAACCTAATTTCACATATTTCAATATTGGTTTAATTTATTTTTAGCTACTATATGATGTAAACTCCTTTATGAAACAGAGGAATGCAATTGTAAAATAAAGCACAATATATACCATGAATATTAATGATAATTAGTCGATAGACTTTATGTGGGATGTTCCTTGTACTTTTTTGGGAAAATTTTTCATGAAATTTATTTAAAAGTCAAAAAATGACATTTAAAAAATTGTTAAATCATTTTATGGTAGTTGGAAAATCTGTTCACATTAAGAAAACAATGTTCAACATTATTCTTTTCTAATTTTATTTGAAAAAAATCTCCTCTTATCTATTTTTTATTCATTAAAATAATCAAACTAATTATATTTTTAAGTAAATAATTTTTTTAAAAAAAAATATTGTATAAAATAAAAAGTTTATTTCTTTTTAATTTTAATTTCTCTTTTAGCAATAAAAGCAAAAATATTTTTTTTGCTATTTTTAATAGTAATTTAAATAATTATTACATTTTTTTTATTAAGTAGAAAACAATAATATAAATACAATGATAATACCTTCACATTTTAAAATAAAAAATTATAATAATACATTCAAAACTATACTAAGTTTAAGATTATTTTTAAAATTAAATAAATAGATTCTCAATATTTTTGTTAAATTTAATGGTTACATTTATTTGATTTATTGAATTATATTTAACTGCCCTTGACGTCTTTTGTAGATTTATATTTTATAATATATATAGACCTTTTGCGATATATAATAATAATAATAATAGTAAAATACTTTAAACAATTAATGGTCTAAAAATTTAAATACTATTATTTGGACCTTGAACTATTTTTAAAAATTGTTGATTTTTATTAATCATCCATAAGTTTCTACTATGTCGACATACTTTGTAAACTATTAGGAGTTTTTCTCCAAAGGGATATTTACATGCACCATGTAGGAAGTTTTTAGGATATGTGATTTAGATTATTACTTTGTACTACAAATTCCTATTGGAATTATGTACTATTCATCATTTTGGAAGTGGAAGATCTTCCCTACTTGGCTATTTTGGTTTTGATGGGATTCAACCCTCACCCTATTATGTGTGTATATTTCTTGGCTTGGATCTAGAAAATCAAAGCACCAACGTTATTTTGCAAATACAATATTTTGAGTTTCAACAATCTTGATCATCTTTGTGTGAGCATATGCTTTTGTCTTTGGCTATTATTTGGTGCATTCAATGAATTATATCTTCCCCTCACATCTCCAACTCACTCTCTTTGGTACATTCCTCAAACACTACTATGGGATTGAAACGTTCCCTCGAGTGTTTCCCTCAAGCACTTTCCCTCTACTATTCTTCTAAGGATTTTCCTTAGGGTATGTTCTCTTGACTACTCTCCCTTGAGAACTTTCCCTCGAGAACTATTCCTCAGGCACTTTCCCTTGGGTACTTTGCCTTGGGTGCTCTCCCATGGATACCTTCCCTTGAGTACTTTTCCTCATGGGAAATTTTCTTTCAGATGATGTTCTCCCTTTGACTAAATTCTCATTTAGATCAAGTTCTCCTTCAAATTGAGTTTCCTTTTGGATCGAGACCCTCTTTGGACTCATATTTCCTTCTAAATAAGATCGTCGATGACTAAGATCATCTTGGGAATATTATAATGGAATCATAGATAGAAAACTTGCCATCTTATTGGGAGTTGATATTTGTCTTCTCATGAACTATGGTACCCAACGATGTCATATATTCTCTCTCTAAGGTTTCAATTGATTAGAAGGCACATCTATTAGTCAAGTACTTTGAGAATACTTTTGCATGCCTATTGTTGGATGGTTAAGTGTAGGATGATAGATACAAGGTAGTTGGTGACATTATTTACCAAAAAGACAAACTCTATTTGGTATTAAGTCCAAGATGAAGGAATGAATTCTAGAGGAAGATACTTGTACAAATATCATTGAACCAACACCTGGTCGTCATCTTGATGGAAATGTGGGTCTACTAGTGGCCCTCCAAATGAGCAGGTTGTACCAATGGTTTTTCAACTTCATGGAGATGCTACCAATGATTCCTTGCAAGAGAAACCATAGGTTGAATATGGAGTTTATCCTTTCATTCTCCATAACAAGTGTATGATTATAATTTTTCCATGTGAAGGGCTCCCTCAGGGAAGTGTAGTAAGTTTGAAATAATAAATGCTTCACAATTGTCAGTGTCTAATGATGGTTTTAAGATACACTAAAAAAATTAACTTCTTCCTAGATACCTATTTTACATTTTTTATGCTTTTGTCCTTAACCCAATCTATTCCTTCAAAGTTATTTTGAAGCCATGGTTTCCCATATCAGTCATTGTAGCTCTTGTGGGAATTAAAATAGGCTAAAAAATAGAAAACCAAATACATAAACAAATTTTAACAAAAAAATATAGCTTTCAACACATGCCCAAAACTACTACAACCAAAACCAAGTTCATTCATTAGATGTACAATACCCTCTATTTTGAATAGAGAAACCTCTATTTTTATAGTAGAGAACATATTTTATTTTTGTAGCATCTCATGTGTATAAAAAATTAGATTTACATGGTACAAATGTATCTCATATAAAAAGTATTCCTCTATCAAAAAAAAAAGCCTAAATGGAAACCTACGATGTGAAAAGTTAGACTTCACCACTTCTAGAAATAATTTGAAAAAACACTAAAATGATATTTTCATAGTTTTGGGTGCTTTACATGGAGTTGTGTGCATCAAAAATCATTTCTGCACTGATTGGTTAATGTGTTCCTATGCTAACTAAATCACATGATATTCGCACATTGATTAAATCTCATGGGAGATGTGTCATGATATATCTAGGCCCTCTTTATCGCTTATGTGCACGGTCATGACAAACAACTTTGTGTACATAACACTTATGTCTATTGTGGCCAACCTATTGTAAATTTGGTCAATCAAGATTTTATATATAGTTTTTTAATTATTTAAGCTTATGTATGGTTCACTTGGATTTTTGGGGGGCATGGGGGGTTTAACTTGATGTCTATGTAATGAAAATGTAAGAGAGAAAATGATGGAAAAATTTGTTGTAGTGGTTGATTAAGAGATCCTAGGTAAAAGTACAAAGCTATTTCACCTTTTAGGCTAACTTATCTGAATGAATGAATTTAAGTATTTCTATCTAAAAATCAATTTTGTTCAAACATGTGATCTAGACAAATTTATTCTAGCTAAGTTATTTATGGTCTCACACTTTTCCAATTGGAAATGTCTAGTTTGTATCTAATTACTAAAGAAATAAAATTATTTTAGAAAAATGACATTTTAATAAATCTTACTATTTTTTATGATATTTTTTTAATAACATATAAACACTATTTTATAGACCTCAAAGTCAAGAATATTCTCATATAAAGTTTATAGTGTTTTAATTAGATATATATGTATGTGCAGGATCATGGTGTACCAAACTATGGCCTTAAGTGGCAGTGAAAAATTAGAAAATCTGAGTTATGTCAACTTAACACATAATTTTAAAGTGGTTATAGACTTTATATCAAAAAGTTGTAAGAAAATAATCTGTAGGAAATTGAATGTAGTTTCTAAATTACTAGGCCTTATCAGGAGAAAAAAATAATTGATTGGTCAAAAGTTTGAATTTTAATGCAGTACTACAAAAATTTCATAGCAAAAATAAAAAGTAGGTGTA
This sequence comes from Cupressus sempervirens, assembly GCA_028749045.1. Taxonomy (NCBI): domain Eukaryota; kingdom Viridiplantae; phylum Streptophyta; class Pinopsida; order Cupressales; family Cupressaceae; genus Cupressus; species Cupressus sempervirens. The sequence goes on along the minus strand of CM053791.1, from coordinate 706,162,679 downwards.
TGTCTAACCACCTTAATCAAAATCAAATGATAATACTTTTTAAATATAATTATAGATATGAAAATTAGACTCATGCCCGGATGTGACGCATATTTTTCGGTATTTTTATTCCAAATAAATAATTAAATATGAATTTTCTACCAAAATTTTTTCGAAAAAAAAAGAGTCCCATGTCTGACCACCTTAACTAATAGAAATTTTTACCAAATTTAATTTTATTTAATTTTTTCTTATACTAGGTGAAGCATAGAATGTGACGCAACTTTTAGATTTAAAAAATTTTATACCGTTTGAAAATTATAGCTATTTTTCAATCACTATGTTAATCAGCACTTTACAATAATCTTCATTGATAATTAACTAATAAATACTTATCAATCTCAGAATTTGACAGAAATTATATTGATGGAATCTTGAGAGCGATATTAAAAAACCCTTTTCGTTTCATTCAATTTCAATCAAAATAACATTGTCAGACGATTACCCGAAGTCTGAGTATCACTAAAACCCTCTTCAAACACGTCTTTTGGGTTGACCGGGTAGGCTTGGTAAATACCAAGCCAAATCGGATATCTGATTTGAAATCGGATATCCGATATGGCTAGGTGAATTTTGGTGGAAATTTTGAAATCCCAACCCATTTTGGAGGGAAAACCGGATTTAAGACTTATAGCTTATGATTTATAAATTATTTTTGTTATATTACTATGTAAATATGTATTATAATATATTATATATATATTATAACGTAATGTAAAGATATAACATATAATATATTAATATATAATAATATGTTATGTTATTCTCATTATAATCTATAAAAATAATTTATATTATTACTATTTTTACTAAATATAATAACGTAATATATATATTATATATATAAGTATGTTATTAATATATATATATATAATAACATAATATTTTTATTAAATATAATAAAGTAATATATATATATATATATATATATATTATAACGTAATATTTTTATTAAATATAATAACCTTATATATATATGTTATTAATATATATATAATAACGTAATACTTTTATTAAATAGCTTATAACATAATATTTTATAGCTTATGATTTATAAATTATTATTTTTATATTACTATGTAAATATGTATTATAATAAATTATATATATATACATAATAACGTAATGTAAAGATATAACATATAATATATTAATATATAATAATATATTATGTTATTCTCATTATAATCTATAAATATAATTTATATTATTATTATTTTTACTAAATATAATAACGTAATATATATATATAAGTATGTTATTAATATATATATAATAACGTAATATTTTTATTAAATATAATAACCACACACACACACACACACACATATATATATATGTTATTAATATATATTATTATATTAATACGTATGTTATTAATATATATGTATATTATTAATATATATGAGTCAAAGGGCGTCATAGGTTGACCTATGACCCCCTTCGACCCATAAGAACGATTCTAATATGCCACTAGGGGTCCTAGGACCTCCTTCGACGCATTACATGACGACATATATCCCTAGGGGTCCTAGGACCCCTACAGACATATTTGAATCGTTCTTATGGGTCAAAGGGGGTCATAGGTTGACCTATGATCCCATTCAACCCATTAAATGATGACATATGTCCCTAGGGGTCTAGGACCCATAGGGACATATTAGAATCATTTTTATGGGTCAAAGGGGGTCATAGGTTGACCTATGACCCCCTTCGACCCATTAAATGATGACATATGTCCCTAGGGGTCCAAGGACCCCTAGGGACATATTAGAATCGTCCATATGGATCAAAGGGCGTCATAGGTTGACCTATGACCCCCTTTGACCAATTACATGACGACATATGTCCCTAAGGGTCCTAGCACCACTAGGGACATCTTATAATCATTCATATGGGTCGAAGGAGCTCATAGGTTGACTTATGATCCCTTTCGACTGATTACATAGTGACATATGTCCCTAGAGGTCCTAAGACCCCTAGGGACATATTAGAATCATTCTTATGGGTCGAAGGGGGTCATAGGTTGACCTATGACCCCCTTCGACACATTACATGATGACATATGTCTCTAGTGGTCTTGGGACCCCTAAGGACATACTAGAATTGTTCATATGGGTCAAACGAGGTCATAGGTTGACCTATGACACCCTTCGACCCATTACATGAAGACATTTGTCCCTAGGGGCCCAAGACCCCTAGGGACATATTAAAATCGTTCATATGGGTCAAAGGGGGTCATAGGGTGACCTAGGACACCCTTCGACCCATTAAACGATGACATATATCCCTAGGGGTCTTAGGACCAATAGGGACATATTAGAATTGTTCATATGGTTCAAAGCAGATCATAGGTTGACCTATGAAACCCTTCGACCCATTAAATGACGACATATGTCCTTAGGGGTCCTAGGACCCCTAGGGACATATTAGAATTGTTCATATGGATCAAAGGGAGTCATAGGTTGACCTATAACCCCCTTCGACCCATTAAATGATGACATATGTCCCTAGAGGTCCTAGGACGCCTAGGGACATATTAGAATTGTTCATATGGGTCAAAGGGGGTCATAGGTTGACCTATGGCCCCCTTTGGCCCATTACATGACGACATATGTCCTAAGGACCCCTAGGGACATATGAGAATCATTCTTATGGGTCAAAGGGGGTCATAGGTTGACCTATAACCTCATTCGACACATTACATGATGACATATGTCCCTAGAGGTCCTAGGTCCCCTAGGGACATATTAGAATCGTTCATATGGGTTGAAGGAGGTCATAGGTTGACCTATGATCCCCTTCGACCCATTAAATGACAACATATGTCCCTAGGGGTCCTAGGACTACTAGGGACATATTAGAATTGTTCATATGGGTCAAAGGGGGTCATAGGTTGAGTTATGGACCCCTTTGACCCATTACATGACGACATATGTCCCTACGACCCTTAGGGACATATGAGAATCGTTCTTATGGGTCAAAGGGGATCATAGGTTGGCCTATGACCCCCTTCAATGCATTACATGATGACATATGTCCCTACGGGTCCTAAGACCCTTAGGAAAATATTAGAATCGTTCTTATAGGTCAAAAGTGGTCATAGGGTGACCTATGACACTCTTCAACCCATTACATGACGACATATGTCTCTAAGGGTCCTAGGACCCCTAGAGACATATTAGAATCATTCTTATGGGTCAAACGAGGTCATAGGTCAACCTATGACCTCCTTTGACCCATTACATGATGACATATATCCCTACGAGTCATAGAACACCTAGGGACATATTAGAATTGTTCATATGGGTCAAAGGGGGTCATAGGTTGACCTATGACCCCCTTTGACCCATTACATGATGACATATGTCCCTAGGGGTCCTAGGACCCCTAGGGACATATCAGAATGCTTCTTATGGGTCAAAAGGGGTCATAGGTTGACCTATGACCCCCTTCGACAAATTACATAATGACATATGTCGTCATGTAATGGGTCGAAGGGGGTCATAGGTCAAACTATGACCCCATTTGACCCATATGAACAATTCTAATATGTCCCTAGGGGTCCTAGGACACCTAGGGACATATGTCATCATGTAATCTGTCGAAGGGGGTCATAGGGGTCATAGTTCAACCTATGACCCCCTTGAACCCATAAGAATGATTCTAATATGTCTCTAGGGGTCTTAGGACCGCTAGGGACATATGTCATCATTTAAAGGGTCAAAGGGGGTCATAGGACAACCTATGACCCCCTTTGACCCATAAGAACGATTCTAATATGTCCCTAGGGGTCCTAGGACCACTAGGTACATATGTCATCATTTAATGGGTTGAAGGGGGTCATAAGTCAACCTATGACAACCTTTGAACCATATGAAGCATTCTAATATGTCCCTAAGGGTCTTAGGACTCCTAAGGACATATGTCATTATGTAATGTGTCAAAGTGGTTCATAAGTCAACCTATGATCCCCTTACACCCATAAGAATGATTATAATATATCCCTAGGACATATGTCATCATCTAATAGGTCGAAGGGGGTCATAGGTCACCCTATTAGCCCCTTTAACCCATAAGAACTATTCTAATATGTTGTCATGTAATGTGTCCAAGGGGGTCATAGGCCAAGCTATGACCCCCTTTGACCCATAAGAATGATTCTAATAAGTCCCTAAGACCCCTAGGGACTTATTTTGACCCATATATACGATTCTAATATGTCCCTAGGGATCCTAGAACCCCTGGGGACATATGTCATCATGTAATAGGTCGAACGGGGTCATAGGTGAACCTATGACCCCTTTTAACCCATATGAATGATTCTAATATGTCTTGAGGGATCCTAGAACCCCTAGGGACATATGTCGTCATCTAATGGGTCGAAGATTCTAATATGTCCCTCAGGGTCCTAGGACCCCTAGGGATATATGTTGTCATTTAATGGGTCGAAGGGGGTCATAGGTCAACCTATGACCCCTTTTGACCCATATGAAGCATTCTAATATGTCCCTAGGGGTCCTAGGACCCCTAGGGACATATGTTGTCATGTAACGGATTAGAGGGGGTTATAGGTCAATTTATGACCCCCTTTGACCCATAAGAATGATTTTAATATGTCCTTAGTGGTCCTAGGACCCCTAGCTATATATGTCATCATTTAATGGGTTGAAGGGGGTCATAGGTCAACCTATGACACCCTTTGACCCATATGAAGCATTCTAATATGTCTCTAGGTGTCCTAGGGCCCCTAGGGACATATGTCATCATGTAATGTGTCGAAGTGGGTCATAAGTCAACCTATGACCTCCTTTGACCCATAAGAATGATTCTAATATGTCCCTAGGGACATATGTCATCATGTAATGGGTCGAAGGGGGTCATAGGTCAACCTATGACCCCCTTTGACCCATATGAATGAATCTAATATGTTCTTAGGGGTCTTAAGACCCCTACGGACATATGTCATCATGTAATATGTCGAAGGGTGTCATAGGTTAACATATGACCCCCTTTGAGCCATAAGAATGATTCTAATATGTCCCTAGGGGTCCTAGGACCCTAGGGAGATATGTCATCATTTAATGGGTCAAAGGAGGTCATAGATCAACCTATGACCCCCTTTGACCCATATGAAGCATTCTATTATGTCCCTAGGGGTCCTCGGACCCCTATGGACATATGTCGTTACGTAATGGGTCGAAGGGGGTCATAGTTCACCCTTTGACCTCTTTTAACCTATTAAAAGGATTCTAATATGTCCCTTGGGGTCTTAGGACCCCTAGGGACATATGTCATCATGTAATGGGTCGAAGAGGATCATAGGTCAACCTATGACCCCCTTTGACCCATAAGAACGATTCTAATATGTCCCTAGTGGTCCTATAACCCCTAGGGATATATGTCATCATTTAATGGGTCAAAGGGGGTCATAAGTCAACCTATGACCCTCTTTGACCCATAAGAACAATTCTAATATGTCCCTAGGAGTCCTAGGACACCTAGGGACATATGTCATCATTTAATGAGTCAAATGGGGTCATACATAACTCTATAACCCCCTTTGATCCATAAAAATGATTCTAATATGTCCCTAGGGGTCTTAGGACCCCTAGAGACATATATCATCATGTAATAGGTCGAAGGGGGTCATAGGTCAACCTATGACCCCCTTTGACCCATAAGAATGATTCTAATATGTCCTTAGGGGTCCTAGGACTCCTAAGGATATATGTCATCATTTAATAGGTCGAAGGGGGTCATAGGTCATCATATGACACCCTTTGACCCATATGAAGCATTCTAATATGTCCCTAGGTGTCCTAGGATCCCTAATGACATATGTCATCATGTAATGGTTCGAAGGGGGTCATAAGTCACCCTATGACCCCCTTTGACCCACAAGAACAATTCTAATATGTCCCTAGGGGTCCTAGGACCCCTAGGGACATATCTTGTCATTTAATTGGTAAAAGGGGGTCATAGGTCATCATATGACCCTGTTTGACCCATATGAAGCATTCTAATATGTCCCTAAGGGTCTTAGGACCCTTAAGAACATATGTCATCATGTAATGTGTCAAAGGTGGTCATAGGTCAACCTATGACTCCCTTTGACCCATATGAACGATTCTAATATGTCCCTAGGGGTCCTAAGACTCCCAAGAACATATGTCATTATTTAATGGGTCGAAGGAGGTCATAGGTCAACCGATGACCCCCTTTGATCCATATGAATGATTCTAATATATCCCTACGGGTCCTAGGACCCGTAGGGACATATGTCGTCATATAATGGGTCGAAGGGGGTCATAGGTCAACTTATGACCCCCTTAGACCCATATGAAAGATTCTAATATGTCCCTAGGGGTCCTAGGACCCCGAGGGACTATGTCATCATGTAATGGGTCATGAACAATTTTAAGATGTCTCTAGGGGTCCTAGGACCCCTAAGGAAATACGTCATCATATAATTGGTCAAAGGGGTTCATAGGTCAACCTATGACTCTCTTTGACTCATAAGAATGATTCTAATATGTCCCTAGGGCTCCTAGGACCCCTAGGGACATATGTCGTCATTTAATTGTTCAAAGGGGGTTGCTATGACCCACTTTGACCCATATGAACGAATCTAATATGTTCCTAGGGGTCCTAAGACCCCTAGGGACATACGTCATCATATAATATGTCGAAGGGGGTCAGAGGTTAACCTGTGACCCTCTTTGAGCCATAAAAAATGATTCTAATATGTCCTTAGGGGTCCTAGGACCCCTAGGGAGATATGTCATCATTTGATGGGTTGAAGGGGTTCATATGTCAACCTATGACCCGCTTTGACCATTTGAAGAATTCTAATATGTCCCTAGGGGTCCTAGGACCCCTATGGACATATGTCATCAGGTAATGGGTCGAAAGGGGTCATAGGTCACCCTATGACCCCCTTTGACCAATTAGAAGGATTCTAATATGTCCCTATGGGTCCTAAGACCCCTAGGGACATATGTAGTCATGTAATGGGTCGAAGGGGGTGATAGGTCAACCTATGACCCCCTTTGACCCATAAGAATGATTCTAATATGTCCTTAGGGGTCCTAGCACCCTTAGGGACAAATGTCATTATTTAATGGGTTGAAGGGGGTCATAGGTCAACCTATGAACTCCGTTGATCCATAAGAACAGTTCTAATATGTCCCTAGGGGTCCTAGGACCGGTAGGGACATATGTTTTCATTTAATGGGTCAAAGGGGGTCATTGGTAAACCTATGACCCTCTTTGACCCATATGGACGATTCTAATATGTTCTGAGGGATCCTAGGACCCCTGGGGACATATGTCATCATGTAATGGGTCGAACGGGGTCATAGGTCAATCTATGACCCCCTTTAACCCATATGAATGATTCTAATATGTCCCTAGGGATCCTAGGACCCCTGGGGACATATGTCGTCATGTAATAGGTTGAAGATTCTAATATGTCCCTAGGGGTCCTAGGACCCCTAGGGATATATGTTGTCATTTAATGGGTCGAAGGGGGTCATAGGTCAACCTATGACCCCCTTTGACCCATATGAAACATTCTAATATGTCCCTAGGGGTCTTAGGACCCCTAGGGACATATGTCGTCATGTAATGGGTCAGAGGGGGTTATAGGTCAACCTATGACCCCCTTTGACCCATAAGAACGATTGTAATATGTCTCTAGGGTTCCTAGGACCCCTAGCTATATATGTCATCATTTAATAGGTCAAAGGGGGTCATAGGTTAACCTATGACACCATTTGACCCATATGAAGCATTCTAATATGTCCCTAGGTGTCCTAGGACCCCTAGGGACATATGTCGTCATGTAATGTGTCGAAGAGAGTCATATATCAAACTATGACCCCCTTTGACCCATAAGAACGATTCTAATATGTCCCTAGGGGTCCTAGGACCCCTAGGGACATATGTCGTCATCTAATGGGTCGAAGGGTGTCATAGGTCACCCTATGAGCTCCTTTGACCCATAAGAATGATTCTAATATGTCCCTAGGGGTCCTAGGACCCCTAGAGACATATGTCATCATTTAATGGGTCAAAGAGGGTCATAGGTCAACCTATGACCCACTTTGACCCATATGAAGCATTCTAATATGTCCCTAGGTGTCGTAGGACCCCTCGGGACATATGTCATCATGTAATGTGTCGAAGGGTGTCATAGTTCACCCTATGACCCCCTTCAAACCATATGAAAGATTCTAATATGTCCCTAGGGGTATTAGGACCCTTAGGGACATATGTCATTGTGGAATGTGTCGAATGGGGTCATATGTCACCCTATGATCCCCTTCGACCCATATGAATGATTCTAATATGTCCCTAGGGGTCTTATGACCCCTAAGGACATATGTCATCTTGGAATGTGTTGAAGGTGGTCATTGGTCACCCTATGACCCCCTTCGACCCATATGAATGATTCTAATATGTCCCTAAGGGTCCTAGGACCCCTAAGGAGAAATGTCATCTTGTAATATGTCAAAAGGGTTCATAGGTCATCCTGTGACCCCCTATGACCCATATAAACTATTCCAATATGTCTCTAGGGGTCGTAGGATCCCTTAAGGACATATGTCGTCATGGAATGTGTCGAAAGGGGTCATAGATCATCCTGTGAGCCCTTTTGACCCATATAAATGACTCCACTAGAAATAATATAGTAAAAATAATAATAATATAGTATAACAATCATATATATATATATATATATATAATTTATAGATTATAATAATAATAACATAATATATTATATATTATAATTTACATATGATAATAATAATAATAATATATTATAGATTATAATTTATATATGATAATAATAATAATATGTATTAATAACATATATATAATATATTATGTTATTATATTTAATAAAAATATAGTAAAAATAATAATAATATATTATAATAATATATATTATATTTATAGATTATATATTATATCTTTACGTATTTCATAACTCAAATTAGTTCTATCACTTACAAATTTGTTTTTTCCTCTAATTTTTGTGCCTTTTCCCTCCAATTTTTGTGTCGCCAATATCGGATATCGGATCTCATATCGGATATCCGATATGAGATCCGATATCCGATCTCAAATCGGATATCCGATAAGGCTTGGGCCTTACTTTCCAGGTTTGGTACCCGGATAGGTGAAAAAAAGTCAAAGTGGATTTTGAAGCGCTTTTAGACGTGTTCAAACTCTATTTTTTTCACATTGCCACTTTTTGGCACACCATGATCCTACACATACCCATATTAATATTAATATAGTATATTGTAATTAAAACATTTTATAGGCACATATTTTAACACTCGAAAAGAAGTTGATTTTGAAAAAGAAAAAATATTAAATAATATTAAAAAAAATTAAAAATTATATTAAATTCTAGAGGAGAGAGTCCTCTTCTAGAATCTATAATTTTTCTTCTAGTTAGAATAGATTTGTTTTGAAAAATGTGGTGGGAGATGAAAACTATTGATTTTAGGTGATTTGAAATTTGAGTCATTCTAAAAGAGAAAATATAGGTCTAAAACTAATTTTTACTTTTGAATGTTTTAGTTATATATGTTATCTATAATATAGTCTGAGATCAAAGAGAAATAAGGTTATCTCCATATAGTTTTATGGTGGGAACTAGACTCCTAGTTATCAGCATTTTTTAGTAACTAAAAAATCATCTATAAAAATTAGAAAAATAAATCAATTCCTATTCTAAATAATTATTAAAAATTATAATCCTAAACTTCTTCCATTTTTGCACATTTTATTAGTTTACTTCATTTTCAAATTCTAAACGATAATACCAATTTTATATCATTAAAGTTGAATAGTTATACTTTTGTTAGCCTTTTCCTTTACAAAAGGGTGACACAGGTTTGTGCTTTTACCCTCCTACATCTCTTCAGTTCAAGTTTTATTCCTTTTAGAAGCTGATGACTCTTTTATTAACTTTTATAAACTTGTACCTTTCCCTAAAGGAATTACTCCTTTAAGTTATTTACAAGTTCTTTTGCATCTTCCCTATGGTTGGTTACTTATCATGGCATTAGTGCCTTAGTATTTATATGCATTTCTCATCTTGTCTTATGGCCTAAAATATTTGTAATTGGTCATATGTATTCTGAGTGTATTTCTAACCATGGATTTTCTTGATGTAATTATAAGGATATGAGAAATGGGGAAAAATGTAGTAGTGTGTTATAATGTAGAAGTGATTGAAAGTGTGTAAAGCTATAATAGTATAGAATTATAGAAAGGAAAATTAATATATTTTTATGAGTGATCATACAATTCTTTTAAATGTTTTGTTAAGAATTTTGAAAGAATAAAAGAATATTGACAAGATATCAAACGATAACCAAATGGAAAATTGAACCTTTGAAGTTAAAATCCAACCGTGGGGTATGTATCTAAAAAAATGGGGAAAAAGACTCTCTAGATCATAATATTGGACTAGAATGACTTATTCATATTGAGCATCATTATTATATGTTGACAATGACATAAGTCATTGTGAATTTATATCTTTAAAATATGATAGAATAACCAAATCCAAGTGTTTGGGAGGCTATTTTTCAACCACCTAGATAACTGAGTTGAAGACTAATAGTTTTGTTCATAAAGAGGCCTTTTCTAGTTCAGTAAGATCAATCTATAATTCTGTAAAACTTAAAAAGTAATTGGAGGAAACAATTTTGTTTAAAATTTTGTAAATTTTAATGAAAGCAATTATTAATGTGCAACTAATATTAATGACTAATTTAACCATATTTTTAAATAAATTTAAAAATAGAGATAAGGTACCAAGAATTGTAAGAAAATTACTAAAAACAAAATTCCTAAATGGACACAGGCCACAATGACAATGCATATATGAGTTAAATCTTTGAAGGGAATGGTAGAAAACTAACAATATTTGAATTAGCACAATTATAACTTCAATGACACAATTATGGATGAAACTTTTTAAGATTGAATGATTTTCACAATTCATCAAATCATGCATCCACCAATGATGTGCATACACATAAGACAAAATTCTATAAATGTACCATAGAATCTCTCTTCCCTAATTTGTCACTATAGAGGTAATGTGTTTATTCATGGCTAACTCAAAAATACTAAGATGACACAAGCATTTAACACACTAAGAAAAGTGAATCCATCACTATTCATGAACATAGTTTAACAAAGAAAATGCACACTCTAACAAGAATCACTACATATAGAATGAGAGAACCAATTACATATACTCTATTGTGTAAATACCAACCTATTTTACATATTGCAATATTGGTTTGGTTTGTTTTCAATTACTTTATTACGTAAAATCCTCTATCAAACAAAGGAACGCCATTGTAAAGTAAAGAAAAATATATACCATGAATATTAATGATAATTAGCTAATAGGCTTTTTATGTGGGATGGCCATTGTACTTTTTTTTAAGAAATTTTTTCGTGAAATTACTTTAAAAGTTACAAAATGACATTTAAAAATTTGATAAATCATTTTGTGGTGGTTGGAAAATATGTTCACATTAAGAAAACAATGTTCAACATTATTCTTTTCTAATTTTATTTGAAAAAAAATCTTCTTATCTTTTTTTTATTCATTAAACTAATCAAACTTCTTATATTTTTAATTAAATAATTTGAAATTTAAAATAAATAATAATATTGTATAAAATAACAAGTTTATTTATTTTTTTAATTTAATTATTCTTTTATCAATAAAAATAAAAATAATTTTTTAAACTTTTATTTTTTCATTAATTTAAATAATCATATGCATATTATATATAAGTGCCCTTGACCCCTTTTGTGTGTGTGTCTATACACACACACACACACACACACACACACACACACATATATATATACATACACACACACACATATATATGTATATATATGTATATATGTATATGTATATATATATATATATATATATATATATATCTATATATATGTATATATGTATATATGTATATGTATATATATATATATATATATATATATATATATCTATATATATGTATATATGTATATATGTATATCTATATATGTATATACACATATAAATATAGATATACATATATACATACATATAGATATACATATATACATATATACATATATACATATACATACATATATATATGTATATGTGTATATATGTGTGTGTGTGTATATATACATATATACACATATACATATATATATGTATGTATATGTATATATGTATATATGTATATCTATATGTGTGTGTGTGTGTGTGTGTGTGTGTGTGAACTTTGAAATGCTTGATATCAATATTTATGTTGAGGTGTTTAACTCTTTACACCATGACAACTAGAGTCTTGTTTCTAATTGATCAGATAGTACTTGTTAAAGAAAATTTTATTTAACTAATGAATATGTACTCTCAATTGAAATAGATAAATGGAGGACTATAATATATATATAAATGTTTATATTCTATTTGAATATAAATGTGTAATGTCCTCAATTTTAATAAAATACTTTAAATAAATAATGGTCCCAAAAGTTAAATAATATTGTTTGGACCTTTAATCATTTAATAAAGGGACCCAATTTTTATTAATTATCCATAAGTATTTTTTGTGTTGGCATACTTTGTAAATCATTAGGAGTTTTGTCCAAAGGGGTATTCACGTGCAACATTGATGAGCCTCCAAAAGGCCATCTTTATAAGCTCTTTTTATCGTGTTTAAAAAAATGTATCTTGCAAACAGTCACGACTTTATGGTTTTAAGGAGATCAATTTATGTTTTTATTATGTATATGTTATATATAAGTGAAAACATGAAGTAAGGATATGGATAGGTAAAGATGCTATGTTTGCTTGAATTCATGGACATAAATGTTATGATGAAGTAGTTATACATGATGATAAATGTTTCCCCCATCTATGCTATGTTTGCGTAGTTTACCTCCTATAGCCATAGGATTTGCAAGAGTATTAATTAGAACTTTACACCTTTTCTCTAATATTGATGATGAAATATATATATATATATATACATATATACATATATATGTATATACATATATACATATATATACATATATATGTATATATGTATATACATATATATGTATATATATATGTATGTATATATATATGTATATATATGTATGTATATATATGTGTATGTATATATATATGTATATATATATGTATGTATGTATGTATGTATGTATGTATATGGAGATGGCATTTGTGTCAGATTATTTTGAACCTATATTGGTTGCAGGTATTTGAAGACCAACATTTTAGAGCTGCAGAAGTCAAATCCAGCCATAAGTTTCTAAACCTTTGCAAGAGGAGCTAGTCATTCATTACTTTCTATTGCATGTAGTATACGAATGTAGCTTCCACAACTTGCTATATTCCTAGAAGATTTATTCATAGTCAATGTTGTTTCTATTTAAAAATTTATGAGTCTATAATTGATCCTTATGAATGGAGTGACTTTAGTAGGGTTGGCAGCAACCTCATCAGGATTGGTAGCAACCTTAGCAAATTTGGCAGCAACCCCAAAATTGGAATAACCAACCTAGTCAGAAGGCTTTAATGTCACTACCTCAGCAGCAGGCTCTAATGTCTCCTCCTAGCCACTACTCCTTAGAAGACTCAGTTGTTAGTTCAGCCTAATCCTAATCCCAACAATACCAAAAAGCCAACACAACAACAAAGTTATGCTATTTCCTTGAATGATATCCACTTAAGGTTAGGCGCTACTCTTTCTACAACCCAAAAACCTATCATAACTGAGGTTGACAATTCCCCAACTAAACAAGTTGATGTATTAGTTAAGTAAACCTCTCCTATAGCAAAAGAACCTTAGTTTTCTCATAAGTTGATGGAACAAGGTCAACCTATAGAAAACCAAGCAGTAATTGATTTGCTTAATCAGTTGAAGTAGATGCTAGTAAAAATACCATTACTTGATGCTATTAAGGAAGTTCCTATCTATACTAAAGCCATCAAGGAATCATGCATCAAGTAGCCAGGAAGAAAGAAGAATAATCCAATAAATATTCATCTCTTAGGACAATTGTTTGATCTAATGATGGAGAAATTGATTGTGCCCAAATATTCTAACCCTGGGAGTCTTGTGGTTAATGTCACCATTCATGGGATGCAAGTTCAAAATGATTTAGTTGATTTAGGAACATCTATAAATGCCATGAAAAAGGAGGTATTCTCTGAATTGCATATCATTGGTCTTTGAGAAATACCAACCATACTTCATCTTGCTGATAGTTCTACTATCAAGCTAGATGAGATGATAGAAGATTTCATAGTCACATTTAACTCCTGGGAGTATCCAATAGGATTTTTTGTCCTTTCCCAAAAGGCTAACATGGGTGGGTATCCTTTAATTCTAGGATGACCATGGTTAGCTACTACAGATACCTATATAGCTTTTTAGTCTGGGAAGTTGAGAATATCAAATGGTATCAATACTAAGAACCTGACTTTATAGTCCCCTACTTAGCCATTATTGCAAGATGATCAACTAGTCTAGCCAGACTTGGGTGATGATGATGTAGAAGTCAATTCAATCAATTAGCTAATCATGATAGGTTGGGAGTCATTTGTAGCCTCAAGAGAAGAAGATGAGATAATTCCATCCATTATTACGTATGAGTATGGGGTATAGTCTCAAGTGTGTCCTCAAGCTAACTATATCCTAGAAAAAATATTATCACCTTTGAACACACCTTAGCATTTAGAAACCTCCCAATTCCCTCACACTTTATTACTTCATGAGGTGGACTCTTTCCTAGTTGCCTAGTTGTTCATTGCAGATAAGGTCATCAAGATAGAAGTTGGTCTACGAAAAGAGTTGAATGTTAGCAATACCCTATCACCTTCCCATCAAAAAAGTGTGTTCTAGTTACTATAGGAGAATCAAAAAACATTTTCTTGGGACTACATGGACATGAAAGGATTAGATCCTATGCTATGCACTCACAAGATCTATATCAATCTTGACTTCAAACCTTTCTAATAGCCCCAAAGGAGAGTCAACCCTATTTTGAGGGATATATTAAGAATGAACTATAGAAGCTATTGAGTGCTAGTTTTATCCACCCCATCTTAGATATAGATCTCAACCCTAGTTATTATACCAAAGAAGGAAGGAAAATGGAGAGTTTGTGTGGATTATAGGGAGCTCAATTCAGCCACTAAGAAAAACCACTTTCCCTTACGATTTATAGATCAAGTTCTTGACAACTTATGGATGGTTTTAGTGGTTACAATCAAGTACAAATAGCTGCCGAGGAATAACAAAAACAACCTTTACATTCCCATGGGAAATGATTGTGTACTTGGTCCTACCTTTTGGCTTGTGTAATGCCCCAACCAAATTCTAACGACTTGTCATAAGTATCTTTTCTGATATATCTACTAATTGTATGGAAATATACATGGATGATTTTACTATTTATGGGACTACTTTTGAGGAGGCAAAAGAAAACTTAGAAAAGGTATTCAAGAGATGCCAAGACTATAACCTTTCACTAAATAGTGAAAAATGTTTTATGGTGGTGGAAGGAGTAGTACTAGGTCATTTCATTTCACCACAAGGCATCCAAGTAGATCCAACCAAGATTGAGGTAATTAATACCTTACGCATGCTAGAAAGGAAGAAATATGTGTGAAGTTTCCTTGGCCACATCGAGTACTATAAAAGATTCATCAAGAATTTCAGTCAACTTAAAACATCCCTATATAACCTATTAAAAAAGGATTCTAAATTTTCTAGGGACTCTAAGTGTACTGCATCTTTCCTACAACTTAAAGAAGTTCTCACAAGAGAAGTGAATTTTAGAGGGCCAAATTGGGGATTTCCTTTTCACATTCATACAGATGCCTTAAACAATGCTATAGGTGTAGTGCTAGGTGAAAAGGTAGACTCAATTGAACATGTTATTTATTATATCAGTAAAAATTTGCAAGGTGTAGAGTTTAACTATATAGTCACTAAAAAGGAACTGCTTTTTGTTATCTATGCACTAAATAAATTCAGGCACTACATTACAAATATGAAATATTTGTTCATATTGATCACTCTGCTATAAAGTACCTAATGAATAAGCCTACAATATTAGGAAGATTGGCTCATTGGTTGCTACTTATGTAGGAATTTGACATCACAATAGTAGATAAGCTAGGCAAAGCCAATGTGGTAGCTAACTTTCCCTCTCGGTTGCATGTCTTTGATGATCTTGTAGCTATTGATGACAATTTTCCAGATGAACATATTTTCCTTTTATTAGCATAGAATCCATGATATGTAGATATTGTAAATTAATTAACCACATGAAAGATGCTAGTTTATATCTCTCCTAAAGAAAGGAAGTTAGTAGTTGAAAAGGGCTTTAACTCTTCTTGGATTTCTAGATTTATATTTTATAGTGGTCTTGATCAAGTCATGTGAAGATGTATCAAGGAAGATAAAACATATGATATTTTAAGGTCATGCCATGATGAGCCTTGTGGAGGTCATTTTGTAACCAAGCAAACAACCTTCAAAATATTGACTACTGGATACTATTGACTAGGTTTACACAAAGATGCAGTTGGATACACAAAGAAATGTGATAAGTGCCAATGCATAGGCTGACCCACTGAGATAGAGAAAATGTTCTTGTAGTGTCAAATAGTTGTTGCACCCTTTGACAAGTGGGGGATTGACTTTGTAGGTCCTATTGAACCCTCTTCATAAGTTAAATCCTATATTTTAGTGTGCAATAATTATGTAACTAAGTGGGCAGAGGCAAAACCCATGAAGCACCCAAGGGATGAAAACATTGCCAAGTTCTTGTATGAATCTATCTTTACTCAGTTTGGTGTTCCTAGGTAGTTGACATCTAATTAGGGAGCTCAATTGACATCTAATTTGATAGCTACTTTAATGAAGGAATATACCATTTCGCATGGTAAATCTTCACCTTACCATCTGCAAGCTAATGGTCAAGTAGAAGTTACCCACAAGGAGTTGTAAGCCATTCTCACCAAAATAGTAGCACCCCATAAGAAGGATTGGGCCACACGCCTCCCTAAAGCTCTTTGGGCTTATAGTGTAATCACCTAAAAATGGTCATCTAGACTATTAGCCCCCTTCTCAGCATTTTGGCTAAATTAATTTAATCATTTACCTAGACCAAATTGCTAATAATCAATTTATTTGATTATAACCTATAGTTTGACTATGCTATCCTAAGTTTATTATTTTATTAAAAGAACATGTCCCCTTTTAATTAAATAAAAGGCCCCATTCTTCTAACCCACTTAAAGTGCACACATAAAGTCCTTTTTCTATTTTACAATTAAAAGAAAAGGCTTTGTGACTTTTTGTCTTATATGACAAGTCAACTTATATTCTATTGGTTGACTTGTGTGTGCACATGGATCACTCCTCTTTTTGAATTCCACCATTGATCATCCACCATCTTCATCTTGATCTCTACCGTCCGTATGACTTTAAAAGGGAGAGAGCTTTCCCCCTCAAAGGATCCATCTTTTGAATATTGTTATGCTACAGGTTTTCTAACAGGTTTCTTTGGAGCTTTGTGGAGAACTTCTCACTCCTTGTCTAAATTCTCTCATTCCATCATATTAGCATAAGATCATATGGCATTCTTAACATAGTTGCATGTTAGTTTAGCTTTCATTCTTGCAATAATCTCACATAGTTTAAATAACGGTTTTGTAATACTCTCATATTCTAGTATAGCTACATCTTGCATCTCCATTCTAGTTTAATCTTTCATACTTGCATTGCATTCTTGAGGAACTCCTTGAGACATTTGCATTCTTGTATCTTGTCTTTGGAACCTCCCATTGCATGGTTTACTAGCAAGAAGCACATTTCTAAGGCTTGGCTGAGAGCCTTCATGCTTGAATACTAGCTTCTTGCACTCCGTGGATAGGGAGCTCTAAGCCGGCATTCCAAGCATTCCAAACTCATGGAATTGTTGGGATAGAAGGGTTTAGAGTGTGACACATTTCTAGTGTACATTTTTGGTGCCCACCGTGGGGCAGGACTGTACGTTTCGCCCTACATTTTCTTATTTTCTGCTTGCATTTCCCTTACTGCTCTGCATTTTTTTTTTTTTACAGTCGCAGTGTTGGGCGACATTTTTCCAGCATCGCACGACAGTTCACAGTACTATTGTGCGACACTTTTTTTGGAAATTGTGTTGCACTTGAAGCCTACATTCTGTCACTCTCTATGCAAAACTATGTCGCACGGCTAAAGAAAAAGTATCGCCTAAACATAAACTGTCACCCTGGTATACTGTGAAGTATCGCACGACATTTGTTCAGCAAAACAAATATCGCCTAGCAATTTTTGCTCGTTCCTTGAGGGGTTTGATCAAATTTCTTCTTCGTTGGCTAATTGTTGTTTTTTAGCAGAGTTCTAGGTTGTTTTACAAAGGTTTAATTCACAATTTTTTGTGATTATTTCATGCTAACTTGTGGGCTAACGAGTTGTGATTGCAGGTTGCCCTCTTTGTGAAGAAAAAATGAAACCTTGCATACAAAAGAATGCATGTCAAAGCTTCAAATGCACAAGGGCTACTAACATTGTTTGCAGGGCTACCCAAAGCATAAAAACCCAAACTTGCTTGATTTTTGTTTCCATGTGCGGCATTGAATAATTGTTCATTTTTATAGGCATATAAAACTTGTGATTGGAGTCTTTTGGTAATAGGAGAGTATGCTCTTCACCCTCGTGGTGAATCAAAAATCTTGACTTTCCATTTGGTTTCAAAAGCAAGGGGTAACTAAATCTTCTTGGCATGTTTGGGAAAAAATGATTGGAATAAGAGAGTATGCTCTTCATCCTTGTGGTGAACCAAAAATCTTGACTTCCGAAAGTTGATCCACTTTGTGTAGTTAGAATCCTTTAGAGGGCCTGCTCTCGGACAACCTGAGAGGAATGACCCAAGTGGGGACAAGCAAATTACCTGGCTCTTCCAACCCACTATAAACTCAAGGCTACCAAGGACACAAAACCTTGGTAGACGTAGTGTTTGTCTTCGCCTAGTGTGATCACTTATGGGATTTTGACCATAGGGAGATCACTAGGCAAGAACGCTTAAGGTGCTCTTGTGGCTGCGAGGCTTGTTACCCACTACAAGGTGGGGTGTCCCTTAATTGGGAGCAAGAGGAACACTATGAACGAAAGCCCGATCTAAACACCCTATGTTAGTAACTACCCTTTTTAGCCGCTCAACTTCTTGGTGCAAAGATCGATCCTAGTGGACTACCCAGATCACCCCAAGATTTTACACTCACCATATGTGTTCCCTTGGTTGTGCTTATGGAATTTCCATGAAAAAGCCAATATCTCTTGTGGGAAACCACTTGGTGTGAGGCGAAGGAGCATCAAGTGTGGGCCAAGTTGTTGAGTAATAAACCGTGACTCTAAGGTAGATTGCTTGGCTATTATTTTTGATGTTTTGACCAGTGTTAACATTCTTGCAACATAAACATTCGATAAAAGTTGTTAGGAAGGTTGTCCTGATATCCCAAATGCGTATTGACAAGGTTGTTTTTACCCTTAATCAATTATTTTGAGACATGTTAAAAACACTTACTGTTTGCAAACCTGGCTGTTTACTGATACGAACTGAAATGAAACACTGTCTGATTTACGAATTGAAACAAACTTCAAACCAAAAATTGACTTTTTTTTGCACAAAACTGGCACTCTGTCGCACGCTCTCATGAGAAATATCATGCAACATATTTTTACCAAAAAATTTGTCGCATGTCAGTATAAATTCTGTCGCACTCATAAAATTTTGTCACACTCAGTAAAAATATCTGTCGCATAGCCAAAAGGTGTCGCACCCATGTTAAAATTATGTCATGCGACACAATTTGCTGAACTTATGTTGCCCTCCTTTTGAGAAAGTATCACCTAGAGTCATTTTGGGTAAAAAATAGAGTTTGCAGTTGGATTTCTTTGGTCTAAGGAGTGTCACATTGGTCACCCTTGATCCTGGCTATGTATCAGCATGTGAAGAATTCATCCTAGGTTGAAAAGATGGGTTTAGTCTCTTGAATGTAAGTCTTGAAACATCTTGATGAATCACTTGTCAAAATTCAGCTATTATTTTATTCTAGCTATCCACTATTGAGCTTCTCGCTCATCTGCTCAGCTCGAGTCACCCGTGCTGTAAGATCTTGAGCACCGTTTGACAAGCCATCTATCACATTTTGACAAGTGACTAGTCCTGATCGTAAAAGCTTCAAATTCGGCTCGCTTTTCTTGTCCTACTAAACAAAGACAACTCTTTACATGCTGGTCACAACTAGATATCAAGTGGGTAATAGTAGCCACGCGCCTTTCATTTTCAAGCAATTGGAAACACCACCCAAACGTCCTCACAAGCAACCTTGTGATAAGAATCTCAAATTTGCTCAAACATAAACGACCAACATTCGGCACAACCCACTTTATAGTTTTGAAAATCCGTTTGGTACACCCTTTGAGACACCCAAAGATACGTGTGGTATAGTCACTATGGTGCACCCTGATGACATTAAATGCCATTTAGAAGAACAAGCACATGAAAACCAAAAGACTTTGGAGGCTATATACGCCATGGAGAGAGAAAACCAACAAGTTGAAACTAGCAATTAGGCACGCTATGAAGGACATAAAGGAACTTGTCCTCGAAATCCTTTTGAGAACAATAACGGTAGTCACACACCACCAAGGACTCCTAGAGCTACCGTTGGTGCATGTCCTTCACCACCTAAACCATCTAATCATGATAGTGATGAAGAAGTAACTAGCGAAGACGTGATCAAATTTCAACAAGATGGCTTTGCCCAAAAACTAATGCTTAGAGCTTTAGAGGAAAATGTATACCAATACTTTCGATACATGGTAGCTAGGGGATGGACACTCCCTCAAGGTTTTGATGTTGAGCACATAATTCCAAAATGAGAGCCCACTGAGGCTGAAATCTTAAGGGAAGAAATATAGGAACTAAGGAAACAATTTGCACAACTGCAAACTTCAAAAGAGCCACCTAAAACATCATTTGTTGAATCAATTTGCGCTCTTCCATTTGATAGGAGTCTATACATGCTGCCATTTCCTAAGGATATAGAGGTTCCTAAGTATGACAAATATGATGGGAATGGTGATCCTCATGATCATGTGAGGCATTTCTATGCTCTTAGCATGGATTTTATGCATGAAGACACCTTTCTTATGAGGTTATTTCCTAGGAGTCTAAGAGGACAAGCTATGGAATGGTTTACAAAACTGAGTCTTCCTCTTAAAACATTTGACAAACTTGCACAACACTTTATCTAGAAATATTCATACAACATTCAACATCCTGTGACTGTGTTGGACTTATGCAACATCAAACAAAAACTAGGAGAACCTTTTGCAACATATCTTCAACGATGGAGATCTTTATACTCTCGGTATCCTCGGCAAGTGCCTGAGGATGAAAGAATTGACATTTTTGTCAATACGCTTATACCCAAATTATACTTTGATCTAAGAAAATAGTTATTCACATCCTTCAACGCCATGGTGGAAAGTGCATATTGCATTGAGGATGTTGCTATCAAAAGAGGTGACATTGCTATAAACAAGGATAAAGTTAACAATAGAAATGGTAAATACAAAGGCAAACCTTGGAACAAAAACAAGTATGTTGTCAATGATGGAGTAGTGGACACTCCTAAGACTAAGGAGCCTGCGTTTAACCTTTCCAATGCCATCTATGCAACAAAACAACAAGAAGGTTCAAAGCCAAACCCTTTGACAAAGGCTCTAAATTTGCGAGGAAGCGATGTGTTTACACACCTATGGTCGAACCTTATGAAGTGGTTTTAAAAACCTTAATTGCAAACAAATTGGTTACCTTACCAAAAACTCACGTCCTTATGATCCACCCATTAGACCTCCATGGTGGAGAGAAGATCATACTTGCAGCTATCACCGAAGTAAAGGACATAACACGAAAAATTGCTTCAAACTCAAAGATGTAATTCAAGACCTCATCGAAGCTGGAAAAGTTGTCACAGATGGCCTTGTTAAAAATGCTGATCATAAGGCTTTCCAAAAACCATTGCCCAAATATGAAAAGGGTGAGACCTCAAGGGTAGCTACCAAAAAGAATGATGACGCCAAAATTAGTTATGCTTACGCTTACACTGATAATGTTATAGGCATTCTTGAGCCCGTTGAATACATATGTATGGCAAGCTCCAACAATGACAACTAGCCAAATTATGATGCTAAAGATGAACGGCCAAGAGTGGTCTTAAGAACACGATTCACTCCTCAAGATCATACTGATACTAGACCCAAGGTGGTACTCCGAGTGACTGAGTCATCATCTTCTTAGGATGAACCGCTTAACTCTATCACTAGGGGGAAATCTAAGGTTGTCCTAAAAGTTGCTAATGATCCTAAAAATGCTTCATCATCTAAGAAACCAATTACTTCCAAGATCTCCAACTATGATCTTGTTAGCCAGCTGCAACGCACACAAGCACAAATCTCCATTTTCGAATTGCTAGAGTTATCTCCTTTGCACAGGGATATCCTCACCTCACTATCTCACCTTTTCTGAAGAAGATGATCGAGCTCTCAGTCATCCCCATAACCTTTCTCTTCACGTCAAAGTTCAAATCTTTCATACCCGCGTCCACCGAGTCCTGATAGACAATGGTGTAGGGTTAAATATAATTTCGTTCAATGTAATCCAATAGTTGGGCATGTCTAAATTTGCCATCGATCCTAAGAGCAAGATCACTATAAAGGCCTATGATGAGGTCGAAAGGCCTTCTAAAGGTCTAATTGTACTTCCAATCAGAGTTGGTCCAATTGAGAAGAATGTCATTTTCCAAGTCTTTGACATACCACTTGCATACAACTTGTTGTTGGGATGGCCATGGATTCATGATATGCAAGTAGTATCCTCTATGTACCATCAATGCATTAGGTTCCCTTTTAATGGTACTGAAGTAGTTGTCCCTGGTGAGAACTCCATGTCTATCAACACATTATCTACTGCTGAAATGCTAGTCTTGCACAATCGCTCTTCTCATGAGCTAGCACCATCTTTCATAGAATGTGAACAAAAACTGAAAATGATGAGCCTTGGCATGGGCGAGTACACTTTGGACTCTATTGCTGCCTTACCAATTTCCCCTCAGTCCTATGGGAAACCAACTACCACAAAGAAGCCTTCCGCTTCCACTATGACACTTTTTGCCACTTTTGTGCAATCATCATTACCTCTAGAAGCAGAGAAGGAAGAACATGCCATTAAGGACTAGATCTATAGAGAAGAGGAAGATGAGGAAGTTATAGTGACTACTCCTATTTCTCCCAAGAGATATGGAAAAGGCTATAAATTTATGTCAAAAATGGGCTACCAGGGCCACGAGTCCTTAAATGGTTGTAAGAATGCTCTAGTTGAACCTTTAAGTCACACTCAAGGTCATGATACTCGAGACACCACTAGTCTAGGCTTTGGGCTAAACAATGATATAACAACCTGTGGTCGAAGATTGCTCATGTCTAGTGAATTGGAGGATGATGACTCTCCCATAATTGCTACCACTTCACAAGACGAGGACTTTGTCCCTCTCACTTCCCTCCTTTGGGGAGAAGACATATTGACTACTAATAATGAAGAAGCTTCTACCTCCCAATAACAGGAACAAGAAGGGTCTACTTCTGAGGACATAAATAGAGGATGAATTAGGCAGAATATTACTTACCTCATAGCTAGGGATCAGAGTACAGATTCTCATGAGTATGAGTGGGAAAGTCTCTCTGATATATCTTGCGAGCTAGGGGTGGATGTCATTCATGCCTATGCAACCCAACCCGATGTAGTCGAATGGTCTAGTATGGGGTCAGATGAGTTTGACTCACAACATGTCTCAATGGATCATGCTAGTTCCTTTAGGACTATTCCTGAGCTGGATTCCTTTATGACATTTTCTATAGGCTCAACTTCACAGGTCACCAGAGATGACTCCTTCCATTTCAATCACATTGAAACTTCTCCCTCACTCTCACTAATTAACCCAGATCTCATAGATTGGTCTATCCAAAATCAAAGACCTGAAATACGGTCTTTCCAAAATCACTATGAGATCACTTGTTATCTAAACACAATTGAACCTGTCACTTCTTCCACCAGTGAACCCGCGATTAACATGATAGAATCAGATATCAAGTACCTCAGTCAAAAAATTAAAAGGAAAAATAAGCGATCAGATGGCAAAAACCACATTGTGGTAGTGTCTGATCCTCAAAAAAGTAAAAATAAAGGCATATCTAATGGTGAAAACCTCTCTGAGGCACCTGCGGATGAGGTACTTGGTAGTTTGCCAAGCTATTTCTAGGATAGATCTTTGGTTCTCATTGAACCTACATAGCCTATCAACTTGGGAACAGAAGAATGTCCTCAGATTATCCATGTAGCTCAATCTTTGTCAGATGAAGAAAAGACACAGTTTACTCAATTCTTTCAAGACAAGAAGGTCAACTTCGCATGGACATACTATGATATGCCAGGGCTTGATACAGATCTCATCATGCATCACTTATCAATCTCACTAGATGTCAAGCCTGTCAAACAAAAGTTGAGAAAAATGCATCCACATGTGGCCCTACTGGTCAAGACAGAGTTAGAAAAACTATTGAATGCAAACTTCATTAGGGCCATTGATTATGCAGAGTGGATTTCCAACATTGTACCTGTCTCCAAGCATGACAAATCCATACGAGTTTGTACTAATTTTAGAGATCTCAATAAAGCATGCCCCAAGGATGACTTTCCACTACCAAACATTGATATGATAGTGGACATGACTGCGGGTTATGAGATGTACTCACTTATGGATGGATTTTTTGGGTATAACCAAATAAAGATAGCTCCAACAGACCAAGAAAAGACAAATTTTACATGTGCATGGGGTACCTTTTGCTGGAATGTCATGCCTTTTGGGTTTAAAAATGCTGGCGCTACATATCAAAGAGCAATGACAACCATCTTTCATGATATGATGCATACAAATATGGAAGACTATGTTGATGACACATTGGCAAAATCAAAGAAATGAGACACACATCTCAAAGACCTTAGTTTGATATTGGATTGTATGGAACAATTCCAACTTAGGCTGAATCCAAAAAAATGTGCCTTTGGTGTCACTTCTGGAAAATTGCTAGGCTATATCATTTCAACAAAAGGCATTGAGGTTGACCCTGAAAAGGTCCAAGCTATCATGGATATGCCTCCACCAAAGACTATCAGTCAACGTAGAGGTCTGCAAGGACAACTACAATCCATAAGAAGATTTATCTCTCAATTAGCTAATAAGGCTCAACCTTTCAATAAAAATTTGCATAAAGGATCTACCCATATTTGGAACAGTGACTGTCAACAAAGCTTAGATCAAATCAAAGGCTACTTGGAAAAACTACCAGTTTTGATGCCACCCATTCTAGGAAAACCTTTGATTCTATACATTTCAGCTACAGATTCTTCTCTAGGAGCACTCTTAGCCCAAAGTGATGAGACGGGTAAAGAAAGAGCCATATACTATATTAGTCAAACTTTGGTAGCTTATGAACTAAATTATACAAGTATAGAGAAGGCATGCCTTGCTATAGTTTTTGCCTCCCAAAAACTCCGGCATTATATGTTGGCCCATACAGTTCACTTGATTGCCAAGATAGACCCTTTGAAATATTTATTAAGTAAAGCTGCACTTACTGGTCGCCTTGGTAAATGGATGATGATTCTTTCTGAATTTGACATTCAGTATGTTGAACGTAAAGCAATCAAAGGACAGGCCATAGCTAACTAGTTGGCTAACTTCCCACTTGAAGATGTAGCACCTATGCAAATTGAGTTTCCAGATGCCTCGATCATGTACATTACTGATAGAACATGGAAGATGTTTTTTGATGGATCCCATACACAGAATGGAGTTGGAGCAGGGGTTTTGTTTGTTTCCCCTCATGGTTATATGATCCCAAAGTCCTACAAACTATTGTTCCCATATACAAACAACATTGCAGAGTATGAAGCATTAAAAAATGGGATCAAAATGGCCCTTGAATGGCGAATAACTGAGCTACACATCTATGGGGATTCTCAACTAGTTGTGAACCACGTGAATAATGAATATCAAACAAAGGATGAAAAGTTGATCCCTTATAAAAAGTTTATGGATGCACTAAGGAATTATTTTACCTTTGTAACATTCCAACAGATTCCTAGAGTAGAAAATAAGGCTACTGATGCTATGGCCACCTTAGCATCTATCCTCCAATTGCAAGAACATGAATCATGAATTGAGTTCCTAGTGGAAGAATTGCGTCATCTAGCCTATGATTCCCTAGATAACCAGGTGATCTACACTATTGTGGGTCACGATTCCTCCCGCTATGTGGCTATTTTTTCCTACCTATGTGATCAGGTTATTCCTGAAACCCTCACGCGCAACCAAAAATGTCAACTCCTTCGTAATGCCGCACACTACACTTTGGTCTCTGGTGACTTGTATAGGAAGGGTCTAGACGAAATGTTGCTTAGGTGTTTAGAGCTAGAAGAGTCCAAGAAGGAACTTGTTGAAGTCCACGATGGCATTTGTGGGGCACATTCTAATGGCCTTGCACTTGCTCGAAAACTACTTAGGACAGGTTATTACTGGCCCACCATGCACACTGATGCTGTGCGCTATGCAAAGTCCTATCAGAAATGTCAGCTCCATGGCAACTTGATACATGCTCCTGGGTGAGAGTTAATCCCTTCTGTGACATATTGGCCATTTCAGCAATGGGCCTTTGACTTGGTAGGAAAGATTCATCCAAGCTCATCCAGCAGTCATAAATTCATCATCATAGCAACAGAATATTTCACTAAATGGGTTGAAGCTGTACCATTATCTACTGCTACAGGTAAACATGTTGCCCTGTTTATACTAAATCACATCATTTTCCGATATGGTATCCCATCCTCTATTGTTACAGATAATGGAGGGCAGTTCAAGAATAAGGACTTAAAACAACTATGCAAAAAGTTTTGAATTAAGCAACACTGGTCCTCTATTTACTATCCCCAAGGGAATGGCCAAGCTAAGGCCTATAATAAAACACTACTAAAAATCCTGCACCGTACAGTTCACAAGTCTGGGAAAGATTGGCACTTGCAAATAAATTCGGCACTCTGGGCCTATAGAACCTCTATTCGTACTCCTACAGGGGCTACACCCTTTTCTCTAGTCTATGGCTCTGAGGCTGTTCTCCTGTTAGAAGTCAAGATACCTTCCTTGCACATCTCCTTACATGGGTTAATAGCTGATGAAGACCATAGAGCTATGCGAGTACGAGAATTAGAGACTTTTGATGAACGTCGTAAGGCTGCTTTTGATCACATGAGGGCTTATCAGAAACACATGTCTACACAAATTAACAAGAAGGTTCACCCCCATGAGTTCCAGGTTGGTGAACTCGTGCTTAGAGAGAATCTGAAGAATCAGCAACATCAAGAGCAGAAAGGGAAATTTGAACCTAACTGGTTGGGTCCTTACATTATCACAGTAGCATTTGGGTCTAGTGCTTATCAGTTGTCTACTTCAGAGGGTGAAGAACTTGCAAAGCCTATCAACATCCTACACATGAAGAAGTTCTATACTTAGAGGCTTGCTACTTAGCTATCTTGTATATATCTATGATCCTAAAAAAATCCTAAAAATTAGAAAAATGCCTTGAAAAAATGATCATCTTAGTGAAAACCTAGCAATAGGTGCTTTGATGTATCACCAAAAAAAATAAAAAATACAAAAAATTGAAAAAAGTCTTGAAAAAATCTGTCGAGTGGTGAAAACCTGGAAATAGGCACTACTTGAAACCCTTGCACCTATGTCTATCATTCTCAAACACCTACTTTGCTACACATTTCTTGGCTTGGAATTGTTTCTTGTCCTCGTCTCGGGGGGCATAGCTACTTAGCCTATTAAGGTATTCTTGTGCATTAGGGTTTCTTTGAAAACTCACAAAATAGTGTTTTTCAACACTTTCACCACCTTGACATCAAGTGTTTTTCAACACTTTTCAGATAGTTTACCTACAGTCTCCGATGTCGCGATATTTCTCACTATCAGAATCAAGTCTTGAAGAAATAGCCAAGTGACTTACACACATGCACTTTAACACTTAAATGACTAAGCTATGCTGATCTTTATCTACTTTGTGTGTTTTCTATGATGATTTCTTTATTATATGTTCCATCCCTAATAGTCTTTCAAGGATGTCATTGACTAGAAGACTGGGGGCATGGGGCATGTTTTCTTGATTTCTGCTTGTGGGTATACTTTGTGTCTATAGTGTTTTAAGCATTCATGCTTGTCCTATTTGACACTTTGACTTATAAATGTATCATCCTTGATTGTTTTCAAAAGACCACACTCGGGGTTTATCCTGGCACTTATGCCTTGATACAGGTGTAATCTTGCTAAATTAAACCTAGGGAATCTAATCGTGTAGTTATCTTGACTTACATGTCTCTGATTCTTAGATTGGATTTCCACATACCTATCTAATATTGATCATATTCATATCCTCATAATTATACTAGTGATGGTTGTATGATCTCATGATGTCCCTAATAAATGCTCAATGATCAAATTAAGAGCCTAAATATTATGAGTTTCTTGCTGGTAAACCACTTTGCATAGTAGCTTGCATTTTAGGTTCATGTCATTTTTTCTAGTTGCACATTCCTAAATGTGGGAAGAGCTCTCTCTCTTTATCCTTTTCATGGACATATCAGCTAGTTACTTTTATCTTTTGCTTCTGCATGTCTTTTCACCTTCTTAATCTTTTGCTAAATTTCTTTGCTATCCTGTCATCACAAAGGGTTAATCCAAAATCATCACATACAATCTATCCAAGTGTCACATTTTCACAAAAAAAAAAAAAAACATTTAAGTCTTTACCATCCATATGAGAGATCAAAATCAATACACATAAGCATGTACACATACATGAGCTGAAAACAAAAATTGAAACATCACATGAAAGCTGAAACATACATTTTGAGACAAGTACACAAGAATATCGATAAACCCAGTATCTCATATATATATCAAATGTGTCATGGTACATATACAAATGTGACATCCAAAATCTGGATATATGTTTCAAAAATACATGAGGTACAAATTAGAACACAATGTCATGTCTGACTGCCACCCTCTATGGCTGGTGCTGGCCCTGGTGGAGGAGCTTGTCTCCTATCCAGTGCCTGCACTGCACCCTCTGATCTGCTCGCTTGCTCCGAATAATCAGGAAGACCCTATCCTGGTGGTACACACTCCTATAGGCGGCATAATAGTATGCAGCTCGTGCACCATGATGCGCTACCTCTCACCTCGTAGTATCTCGCTCTCGGCGTAGCTCATCTGCTCGTGCCCGCTCATCCATTAGCTGCTGATCCCATACTGCAATGGTCACCCGAGTTGCCTACAGCCCTACCTCCAAGGCACAGATCCTCACACCCTGCTCCTCTCCTCCTACTGGTTGCTCTACGGGTGCCTCTACCCTCACTGCTCATTGTCTCCTTAGGGGCACCTCCTCCTCCCCACCATCATCACCATCAGACTTTGATGACTCCTCCACCTCCTGCATCGCTTGCGCTCGCATCCTCCTCTGCCCTGCTCGGGAACTCTCCCCCTCCATCTGCCTACCACCTCTCCCGCTCCCTCTCCCTTTGCCTCCTCCTCCTTCACCGCCACCTCCACCTCCCACTCCTATAGGTGCTGCATCTAGATGTGTGAACTGGGGGAACAGGTGTCTTTGCATCTCATAAAGATACCCTGGATCAGCCCCTGCATCTACCACATTTGGGTGATAATCTCAGAGAGTCGCCACTAGTGTTTTGGTATCCCAAACTGTTGTTTGATAGTCTAGCATCGGTAGCCATCCCAATCCCTCATCTATGCACATCCGAGCATAGGTAGTAATCTCTACTGACACCACCTATCACTCTGCACACTGTCGCCATACACGATTGATCACAAACCGCTCCACAATGTCTATGCTTCGACCCACCAACGATTTGCTATACCGCATGTAGTCTAACTTCCATGAATCTGACCAGCACTGGCACTCCTAGTATGGTCACCATGTGAATGCTGTCAGCTCATCAAACATGCGTTGGTAATAGGTCACATCTCCACTATGCCTCTATGGGATGAAACCTCTATAGCAAAAAATATACGGCTGGCTGCACTCTTGTGGCTACACCCGTGGTCAGATCACAGCGATGTGCTCCCAAGCCTAGATCTGCGCTAACACTACTCCGCATGCCCATGACCCACCCTTATGGTATACTATCTCATGAAGCTTGTGGTACATCTCTACTAGTATAGTAGGCACCCATGCCATCCTACGTAGTCAGGAGATTAGATCATATACCAGTTGACCCCATCCTAGTGGAAAGCCCTTCTAGCCTCGGTTTGTCACTAGGTCCTAGGCTACCAAAGATCATAACAAGCTGGGCAAAGGATAATCATATCCATACTCAGTCATCAATCTCTCCCAACTCAGGTGACGGTCCAGAATGGTCACATCCTGGAAAAGTTCGTACACTCGTGATCGCCCCTCTGTCGGGGTCATATCATAGTACACTTGTGCCATCACCAAACTTAACATCAGTACACCTGGCATCCAACATCGAAATGGCTAAATCAACAAACTACTAACCAAGTAACTTACTGGCTCACTGTGGCATGGCACTTGCAGAATGCAATATACGTCCTTCAAGGTAATCGATGCCTCACTGGTCGGTAAGTGAAAGGTATTATGCTTGCTATGCCACCTCTCTGCTAGCGCAGACAGCAAACTATGGTTTGCCCGAATATGGGGCATCCATACAACCCAATGCAAGCCCATAGCCACTAGCGCAGTCTGCTCCTCATCACTCAAATTCTCCACAACGCACAAACCAACCACCCTAGGAGCTCTAATCTGTAATGCCGAGAATACCTCCTATCTAGGTAAAACAAGCAATCATTAGTAATA
The DNA here is from genome assembly GCA_028749045.1 of Cupressus sempervirens. NCBI lineage: Eukaryota > Viridiplantae > Streptophyta > Pinopsida > Cupressales > Cupressaceae > Cupressus > Cupressus sempervirens. The sequence continues at coordinate 706,131,465 of CM053791.1, read as the reverse complement.
GTCACATGATGAAAAAAGCATTAAGAAAAAACAACAAAACTAGCCGAGCGACACTTTTTTCAAAAAGAGTGCGACACTTGTTTTGAAACAGTGTCGCATGACACTTGTTTTGAAACAGTGTCGCATGACACTTTTTCTTAAGGAGTGTGACATTTTTATGTCGTGCGAAATGTCACACCATGTTGTGCGACATTTGGGTATAGCTGGGGTGACACATTTTTCTAAACGGTGCGATACTTTTTTTGGAAAAAAGTGTTGCACGATAGTTTTTTTAAGCTTATGTGATACTTTAAAAGTATCACGCAACTTTTTTTCAAAAAAACCTAAAAAATGTGTGAAAAATCTCACAAAAAACTTGAAAAAGTGACAAAAAGGTAGTTACTTACCGACGCCCCATATTGCTCTGGCTGGTTGTGCAACTGGTTGCGCTTGAAACGGTGTGGATGAAGAGGAATGTTCGCCTAAGCCATGATGCTATGTGGACCACACAAAATCTCTCAAATCACAAAAAGACAAATGAATAGTGAAAATGACACTTGGACCCCTTTTATAGCCTCCAACCTCATTTTGACCTAATTTTCAAACTCCTCAAAATTGCGTGAAAATTTCACCCCTAGCTAATTTCAATGTCCTGGATCCATTTTTGGGATCAAAATAGAAATTTGAGTTCATCTTAATGGTCAAAATCACATTTTAAAATTTTACCTTCTTCTGAGCAGTTAGCTGACCGTTTGAGGCCAAATCTTTGAATCATCGCTGGGGCATCTTCATTTCTTCATGACTTCATCATTTCTATGCTTTATATCTACTTCTATTCACCTTTTCACATCTAAATCCTCTTTCTACTTGATTTGACCTAATTTTTATGATTTATCTTTCGCAGTCAACTTTGGTCAAACTGGGGTATTTTATCAATTTCTCATAGTCATTCTTGGGTTCTAATCATTTATCTATCATATTGGACATTGCTATATCTCAATTTTCTCATGTCTAGCTAAGTTTTTTGCTTCCTCTTACCTCATTTTGATTTCGATCCCGAGGGGGCAGAAATACTAGAATAGCTATCTATTTCTTAGGAACATTTGTTTGACCTTATCACTTCCTCTCGATCTATTTTCTTTGCTAGGTGTTAGAATTCTTTTTGGATCCTAACATCATCTTCCTACTGTTTAGTACTACCGCTATAAGGTTGTGCATTCAGAACTTGCTATCTATTTCTGCATTTCATTCTTTGGAATCATACATCTATTTCTATTGCTACCTACTTGGCTTCTGTTCTTTGAGATAATGTGTTCCCAGATCGATCACGGATTAGTCAAAGAGGGGCAAATGTAATTGCCTAAAAATGGTCATCTAGACTATTAGCCCCCTTCTCAGCATTTCGGCTAAATTAGTTTAATCATTTACCTAGACCAAATTGCTAATAATCAATTTATTTGATTATAACCTATAGTTTGACTATGCTATCCCAAGTTCATTATTTGATTAAAAGAACATGTCCCATTTTAATTAAATAAAAGACCCCATTCTTCTAACCCACTTAAAGTGCACACATAAATTCCTTTTTCTATTTTACAATTAAAAGAAAAGGCTTTGTGACTTTTTGTCTTATATGACAAGTCAACTTATATTGTATTGGTTGACTTGTGTGTGCACATGGTTCACTCCTCTTTTCTAATTCCACCATTGATCATCCACCATCTTCATCTTGATCTCTACCATCCATACAACTTTAAAAGGGAGAGAGCTTTCCCCCTCAAAGGATCCATCTTTTGAATATTGTTATGCTGCAGGTTTTCTAATAGGTTTCTTTGGAGCTTTGTGGAGAACTTCTCACTCCTTGTCTACATTCTCTCATTCCATCATATTAGCATAAGATCATATGGCATTCTTAGCATAGTTGCATGTTAGTTTAGCTTTCATTCTTGCAATAATCTCACATAGTTTAAATAACGGTTTTGTAACACTCTCATATTCTAGTATAGCTGCATCTTGCATCTCCATTCTAGTTTAATCTTTCATACTTGCATTGCATTCTTGAGGAACTCCTTGAGACATTTGCATTCTTGCATCTTGTCTTTGGAACCTCCCATTGCATGGTTTACTAGCAAGAAGCACATTTCTAAGGCTTGGCTGAGAGCCTTCATGCTTGAATACTAGCTTCTTGCACTTCGTGGATAGGGAGCTCTAAGCCAGCATTCCAAGCATTCCAAACTCATGGAATTGCTGGGATAGAAGGGTTTAGAGTGTGACACATTTCTAGTGTACATATAGAACCCCCTAGAAGTTAAAAACAAGTTTCACTCCTTTTGAGCTTGACTATGGTAGGTTAGTTGTAATGCCTATGGAGTTTGAATATAAGACATTAAGGACTACTTAGTACTTGGCATGGATTTTACCATTGCACAAGAAGACCAAATTGTAAGTTTAAATAAACTTAATGAATGGTGAAAATTTGCATTGAATAACACATAACTCATCCAACATCAAAGGGAATAGTGGCATGAAAAGTTTATCAAGGATAAAATGTTTGGTGTTGGGGATTGGGAACTTCTTTATGATTTAAGGTATTAGCACAATCCAAGAAAGTTTCAAACTCATTGGCTAGGACCCTATGAAATTATTGTTGTATTTCCAAATAGAGTGGTCCAACTATCCACTGTTGATCCTATTTGATTCAAGTAACTTGTCAATGGGAATTTCCCCAAACTCTATCATAATATTGTTAGTCATGAGGAGTTCCTACAATAGTTCCAACACAATGAAGACATATCCATTCTTACAGATGAAGAGTCTAGGTCTTCTAACCTGATTTCAGCTAATTCTTGATTCCATTCAAGAATTCCATAATAAACACTTTCTTCTTGAAATTAATTTCTCTACCAACCACTCCATCTTATCTTCTCTCTTAGCCATCTTCAATTCCATCCCATTACTCCATCAATTCAGGCAATCCTTTTTAGAACACTTTTCCTGCAACATTCATCAGGTTTGTACCACATAATCATGTGCATATTTTATTTTATTCACTATTTATGAGGAATTCATGTCATTTTAATTTATATTCTTGCACTTCTTGTCCTGGTGGGACACATGCCTTTACTTATTTGGGGGGAGGAAAATATTCATGTTTTAAATTTTCAAATCACATATATACTTTTAAAAAAATTGTCTAAGGATATGACTGTTGTCACATGTTTGATGGCATTCTCTCCCATAATTGCATCATAATGGAAATTAAGGACATTGAAATTTGAAGGTTAAATTTTAATAATATATTAGCAATGTGTTCAAGGTGGCAGGCCTACACTTGAACAAAAAGTTATGAAACTTGTGTTAGATTGTGGTGACTGATCAGGAAAGTACTGTACATACTTCATAAATAGTGACATGTTATAACCCTAAAGCGGTTTAATACTTGTATAAAAAGGGCTTAGGGTTGGGTATTTTTGATATGTGGTGATACGAAATTGGTTCTTGCGGCGGTATTGAGCTGTAAGGGATTACGGATTGTAATCAGGTTGTAATCACTGGATTGTAATAAGATCGGACTTGCTGTTTGGTGGACGTAGCCCAGGGATTGGGTGAACCACGTTAAATCTTGGTGCCTTGTGTTCATTTCTGTGTGTTCTATTATTTTTTGTTATTGGTTATATTTGCATGTAGTTTTTATTTCTGTCCGTGGTTTATCCTAACAAGTGGTATCAGAGCCAGGTTGTTTCTCAGTTATCCTCTGCAGGAAAGTCTCACGGTTAAGTGGGAGTCTCACGGTTGAGTGGGAGCAATGGCAGATGATGGTAAGCTGAGGGTTGATAGGTTTAATGGGCAGAACTTCCAGTTATGGAAGATGCAAATGGAAGACTATTTATATCAGAAGGATTTGTGGAAGCCGTTGGAAGGAAAAGCCAAGAATCAGGGAACTATGTCAGAGGCTGAATGGGATCTTTTGGACAGAAAGGCACTTGGAAGCATTCGGTTATGCTTGGCACCATCGGTGGCATTTAATATTACAAAAGCAAAGATGACAGAAGATTTGATGAAAACCCTAGCGACACTGTATGAAAAGCCCTCCGCTTCAAATAAGGTATTTCTCATGAAGCGTTTATTTAATATGAAAATGGCAGAAGGTGGATCTGTTGCAGATCATTTAAATGACTTTAATACTATTACTAGTTAATTATCTTCTGTGGGTATCAATTTTGATGAAGAAATTAGGGCTCTCTTGATTTTGTGTTCTTTGCCTGAAAGTTGGAATGGCTTGGTAATGGCGGTGAGTAATTCTGTTCCTGGATCTAGTACCCTAAAATATGATGATGTGATCGGTGTTATTTTAAGTGAGGAAACTCGTAGAAAATCCTCAGGTGGATCTACATCAGGAAGTGCTTTAAATGCACAAAGCAGGGGCAGAACGACTGAAAGAGGAAGTAACTCTGGAAATCGTGGGAAATCAAGAGGAAAGTCAAAGGGGAGGAGGTCTCAATCGAGAGGACCAAATGATTGCTGGTACTGTGGGAAACCAGGGCACAAAAAGAAAGATTGCTGGACTCGAAAGAAAAATGAAGGAGATAAATCAGATGGAGACAAAGAGGCAAATGTGGTAAGTAACAAATCCGAAGAGGATGCTTTGCTTCTGTCTTTAGAGAGTGTTGATGATTCATGGGTTTTAGATTCTGGTGCTTCTTTTCATGCTACACCTCATAGAGGTTATTTCATTGATTATGTCCAAGGGGATTTTGGGCTTGTTTATTTGGGGGATAATGAACCCTGTCAGATTGTTGGAAAGGGAAAAATTAAGATTAAGTTGCAGAATGGGAATCATTGGCTACTACATGAGGTAAGACATGTTCCAAAACTAAGTAGAAACTTAATTTCAGTAGGGCAACTCGGTGATGAGGGTTGTGTAGTTACTTTTAATGATAAAAATTGGAAGGTTTCAAAAGGTTCCCTTGTAGTAGCAAAAGGTGTGAAAGTAGGCACCTTATATCTTTGTACAGGTCATATTGTTCCTTCTACTTTGATTGTTTCAGAGAAAAATGAATATTCAGGAACAATTACTGCAGATGAGCAAGGAGAACAAATAGCTGCTGTGGATTCTGATACAGCGCTGTGGCACAATAGACTTGGGCACATGAGTGAGAAAGGTATGAAAGTACTTCATTCAAGGAAAGTTTTACCAGGTCTAAAATGTGTGAATATGGATTTCTGTGAAAGTTGTGTGTATGGAAAACAAAAGAGAGTGAGTTTTGTAAAGACAGGGAAGGAAAACAAAAAGGAGAAATTAGAACTTGTGCATACAGATGTATGGGGACCGGCTCAGGTATCTTCCCTTGGTGGCTCTCATTATTATGTTACATTTATTGATGAAACAACTAGAAAAGTATGGGTTTATTTCCTTAAACAGAAATCTGATGTATTTCAAACTTTTAAGAAATGGAAATGCTTGGTTGAAAATGAGACTGGTAAGAAATTAAAATGTCTCAGATCTGATAATGGTGGTGAGTATTGCAGTCATAAATTTGAAGATTATTGCTCCACTAATGGTATTCGTAGACAAAAAACTGTTCCAAGGACTCCACAGGAAAATGGAGTGGCTGAACGCATGAACAGGACTATAATGGAGCACGCAAGGAGCATGAGGTTGCATGCTGGGTTGCCCTTACACATGTGGGCGGAGGCTGTCAATACTGCAGTATATTTGATTAATAGAGGTCCCTCTACTCCTTTGGGCTGTGGTATTCCAGAGGAAGCATGGACTGGTAAGAAGGTGAGTTATTCTTTTCTCAAGACCTTCGGTTGTGAAGCTTTTGCTCATATAGACTCTGAAAATAGAACCAAGCTAGAAGCTAAATCAAAGAAATGTGTCTTTGTTGGATATGGCATTAATGAATTTGGTTATAGGCTTTGGGATTTTGAAAATCATAAAATTATAAGAAGCCGGGATGTCATATTCAATGAAAAAGTGTTGTACAAAGATCTGTTGCAGCAACATGAGAAGAAAGAAGATGATTATGTAGTGCTGGATGATACTCCAAAAGCTGATGTTCCAGCCATTCCTCATGATGTGCAACAACCGCAACAACAAATACCACATACACCAGTGAATGTTAGACGGTCAACAAGGCCAATTAGACCTCCACAAAGGTTTTCTCCCTCTTTGTATTCTATTTTACTTACTGATGCTGGTGAACTTGAAAGTTATGATGAAGCTGTGCAGGTGGATGCTAAGATTCAGTGGGAGTCTGCAATGAAAGATGAAATGGACTCTTTGCTGAAAAATAAGACATGGGATTTGTGCAAGTTGCCTGCAGGTAAAAAGGTTTTACAGAATAAATGGGTTTACAGGTTGAAAGAAGAGGAAGGAGGTAAGAAAAGATTTAAGGCCAGGTTAGTTGTAAAAGGATTTGCACAGAAAAAAGGAATTGATTTTGATGAAATATTTTCTCCTGTTGTTAAAATGACTTCTATTCGTACTGTTTTAAGTCTTGTGGCTACTGAAGATTTGCATTTAGAGCAGATGGATGTTAAAACAGCCTTTCTTCATGGTGATTTGGATGAAGAAATATATATGGCTCAGCCACAGGGTTTTGAGGTCAAAGGTAAGGAGAACTTAGTGTGCAAATTGAAGAAAAGTTTATATGGCCTGAAGCAAGCACCTCGGCAATGGTATCTGAAATTTGACAGTTTTATGCATGAGCATGGATATAATAGGTGTCATTCAGATTACTGTGTTTATTTTAAGAGGTTGGATGATGATAGTTACATTATTTTATGTTTATATGTTGATGATATGCTTATAGCTGGGTCTAACATGGATCATATTAAGGGGCTGAAATGCCAATTAGCACATGCATTTGCTATGAAGGATTTGGGGGCAGCAAAACAAATCCTTGGTATGAAGAGTTGCAGAGATAGGAAGAACAGAACATTGACGCTATCTCAAGCTGATTATGTTGAGAAGGTGTTGCAACGTTTCTCTATGGAGAATGCTAAAGCTGTCAGCACACCTTTACCTGGTCATTTGAAATTGACTAAGGAGATGTGTCCCAAGAAACAGGACAAGGAGGATAAGATGTCCAAGGTACCCTATGCTTCAGCTGTAGGAAGTTTGATGTATGCTATGGTATGCACTAGGCCAGATATTGCACATGCAGTGGGAGTCGTTAGCAGGTATATGAGTCATCCAGGTTTTGAGCATTGGAATGCTGTCAAGTGGATTCTCAGATATTTGAGAGGAACATCCAATAAGTGTTTACACTTTGGGGGCTCTACTATTGATTTACAGGGCTATGTTGACTCAGATTTGGCTGGGGATATTGATACCAGGGGGAGTACTACAGGTTATGTCTTTACTGTTGGTGGGGCAGCCGTGAGCTGGGTTTCTAGGCTACAGAAGATTAATGCTCTCTCCACTATAGAGGCAGAGTATGTTGCTGCTACAGAGGCCGCCAAAGAGATGATATGGCTTCAGTTCTTCTTGGAAGAATTGGGACATCCTCAGAAGGATAATTTTTTGTTCACAGATAGTCAGAGTGCCATTCATCTTGCTAAGAATTCAGCTCTGCATTCTAAGACCAAACACATACAGCTGCGGTACCATTTCATTCGGTCAGTTTTGGAGGATGGACAGTTAAAGCTGGAGAAGATACATACCAATGAAAATCCAGCAGATATGTTGACAAAGGTTGTCACAAGGGAGAAGCTGAACTCCTCTTCAGCTTCAGTTGGTCTTTTAGACTAAATGTGAATAAAAGAACAGCAGAGTCCAGGGTGGTTTGATCCAGTGGGAGCCCCATGTGGTAGTTGTATTGCTACAGGATCAGTCTCCAAGTGGGAGATTGTTGTTTAGTGTGGAGCCTGATCAGTCCCCAAGTGGGAGATTGTTAGATTGTGGTGACTGATCAGGAAAGTACTGTACATACTGGCCGACATATGGCCGACATGTTATAACCCTAAAGCGGTTTAATACTTGTATAAAAAGGGCTTAGGGTTGGGTATTTTTGATATGTGGTGATACGAAATTGGTTCTTGCGGCGGTATTGAGCTGTAAGGGATTACGGATTGTAATCAGGTTGTAATCACTGGATTGTAATAAGATCGGACTTGCTGTTTGGTGGACGTAGCCCAGGGATTGGGTGAACCACGTTAAATCTTGGTGCCTTGTGTTCATTTCTATGTGTTCTATTATTTTTTGTTATTGGTTATATTTGCATGTAGTTTTTATTTCTGTCCGTGGTTTATCCTAACAACTTGATGCAAGATTAAAAATCTTCAATTCAAGAAGCATGTAGTAATTGTATGATGGTTTTTTTTTTATTAGAAACATTTATTTTTGTAACATTGAAAATACTATTAATTCACCATTGTTGAGTTCTAAGAATGCCATGATTATGTTGTTCATAAAAAATGGTGAAGGTCTTCAGAGATATGAGCTAGTGGATCACAAGGTTCTACTAAGTGATGTAGTCAGTTGTGAGATGTTCAAGATAAAGGGATGGTTAGACTATTGCCTAAGCCTTAAAGGGTTTGATGAAGAGATTGCTCTTTAATTTCTCAACATCTTGAAGAATGGCTTTGCAATGGTCAAAGGACTAAGAGTTGATTTCATAGAAGATAATATGGCTGAAGTCACTAGTTTACTATTATTGCAAAAGTTTGCACCCTTGTCCAAATTTTTTACCTAAGGACAACTTTGTAAAACATGAAAACAACCTCCAAGTTGTGGGACTTGAAAAATGAGGTTGAGTCTTTGGAGAAGGTCAACTTCCTTTGCTATCAGGATGCACCTAACTACTCTTGAGAGGAAAAGGGGAAAAGGGAAATGCATAAAACACTAATCTAACCTATCCTAAGGAGGTGATGTACCAAAATAGAATGTTCAAACCAATCTCTGCCCATACATGCACAATTAAATTACTATGACATCAATAGATATATTGATTCATACTTGCTTTAATCCAATAACCACATGTAGATTAGATAACTAAATAGATGACACAAGGAAAGAAGATTCACTGTATATCATTTATTGGTCAAAAGGAGATATAGTCATTTAAGTTACAACCATCTGCAATACATTAATGAGAGGCAAATGAGTCTTGAGTAAATCAATGGATGAAATGGATAAGACAGGGTGTCATATAGTTTAGAGGCAAAGGGGATTTATAGTAAGCATGCCAAAGAAATGCCAAAGAAACAAAGAAGAGTTTGACCCTAATAAAATTTACAAAATCTATCTATAGCTCAGACATAACTAAGATATCTTGCCCTGGAAGCCCAACTCAACCACTATAATTAACCATTACTACATATCTAAAAGATTTGATCATGGAACAAATCTAGATGTAGGAAAATCAAACATCCTTAGCCATAAAAATCAATAAGAAGAAGAAAATGCTGGCCTTTAATGAAAAACTAGGTAAATGGATAACCTAGATGGTCACTTGAAAAACCTTTGCATTTACTATGCATGGGGGGAGTCATAAATTGGTTGTCATTGATCAAAAAATCAGATTGTGCCTTTAATTCTACCTTTTCTAACCCATTTGACATGCCAAAACCCTGAAAAAGAAGTAAGTTGACGAAGAAACTCATAGAATCTACCATGTGGCTCAATAGTTTTATTTCCTTTTGGCACCCTGCAAAGTCTTCATGGGTTGACCACTTTATCATTTTAACCGCACCACCTTGTCAGTCTTCTAACTTTATGTTGATCTATTAACTTTTCCCATGATCATAGCTTCATAGCTAAAATCTTCTTTTAATTGCTTACTCTATGAAATTGCGAACTCAAACAAACTATTATCATTGCTTCACAACTTGAAATTGATTTAACATAAAATACCTGCAATCTTGTAAAAATAATCTTAATTTCCACTACTTCATGAAACTGTAAGACTTTAACAATGATATTAACCTTGACTACACTTGCATGCTTTCAAACTGAACTCACTAAGACACGTGGAAGTCTGACATTTCCCCACATTGTCTAAACATCATTCATCTTTAGAATGTGGGCATACACCCACTATAAGTCATACTTGATCTAAAGATCACATGGAAACTAAATCTCTGGTAGCATATTTGGAATCTTGACCAATGAGAAATTGCCACCTATTAGGTTTTGATACCTTTCCACCCATTTTGTGGCCCACAAACTAAATTTAACCCCACATAGACACACGTTAACTGCTCACTTCCCCACATTCCATAAAATTTGTTCATTTCTAGAATGCGGGCAAGCATCAACCCTTGATCTATCAAGATTGGATGACCGTGATCAATAGAGGAACATGCACATTCAAACCTCTTTGGCCAACCAAGTACTACCACATGCTAACCATTGATACCTTTTAATATTGTGGCTCAAGCCCTACATGTAGTCCCACAAATCCACATGTTAAGACCTTGCTTCCCCACATTGTCTAAACATCGAGCAACTCCATAAAGTAGGGAAGCACCAATCATTGATCAACTGAGATTTGACAGCTGAGGGAACACTTCAAAATCATGACCCTATCAGTACCTACAACCAATAGAGAATTGACAACTATCAAAATCCTTGACACATCATATAGCCAAATTGCAACCCATTAATAAAACATGACCCATATGCCACATGTCACAATGTCATTATATCACATGAAATAAAACTTGCACATCTTCACAAAGTGACAAAATGATAATCCTTTGATCTTCTTAGATTGGATGATAGACAAAATATATATTGATGATTGCATAGAATCAAAAGAGAAAGGGGCCCATAGACATGTGGCATGCTATCAATTCCCTACATCATACATTCCTCTAATAAATTTCAGAATGTGGAGATGCAACAACCATTGATCTACCTTAGATCTATGGATAGGAAGATGTGGGCCCATAAAGATATTAAAATGTGCAAATATTGGAAGATGAGATATAACATATGGGTTTAAAATATATTTCTTTCATACCCTTATGTCTAAATTTTCAAATATTTGAACATTTAGCTATTTGAATTCAAATATCTCAATTTTGATGGGAAGGCAAAAATGGCCAACAATTCTGGTGACTCAGGGGGGATGCAAGTGTGCTATGCATGGACTAGTAGCCTATGCATCCATTCAGTAATAGAGTCATGAAAAATAGATAGATCCACCTAGAAAAAACCTAAAACAACCCTTTGTAACTCTAAAACAAGAACTCTACAATTGAAACCATGGATCAAGACCCTCTACAACCTCTACAAAAAAGACATGTGCTCACACACTTCTTTGAGAATAGGAACAAATAGAAAGAAAACTAACTTAATTATTTATATGCACATTTATCTCAACTAGAAATAGGGTTTAATATATATCTCATTAACTAGAAGATTTCACCATCACACCTACTTAACTAAAAAGCATTTTCTTGTTTGCAACTGATAATCACATAGGGACCACTCCATAATGTGTCAAATTTTGAGTGCATCCCTAGTTTTTCCTTGTGTGCATTCCATTTGAGCACAAGGTTACCCTATCTAAAAATCCTAACTGTATCCCTCCTATCAAAAAAACTTCTTGACCTATTGTTGATGGACTTCCAAGGTCTACATGGCCTAATTTCTCTTCTCTTCCAACTCCATTAATTTTGTTGTTTTCACAGTCATAGCATCATCTTCCATTAGTTCCAACTGATGGGCTAGTTCTAGGGATATAAACTCCAATGAAATAGGAAGCCTTGCCTCCCTACCATTCACCAACATAAATGGTAATTCCTAATTTCCCTTTTAAGTGTTATTTTATTAGTCCACAGTGTTGTTTTTAGCTTTTGATGCCAACACCGTTGGTAGGAGACTTAGGGGATGAATGTGTAGGGGTTTGAGATGGAATAGCTTGAGGGCCATTCACATCCACTCTGCTATGATTTTTCCTTTGTTGCTAGGGGGCATTAGATTGATTTTTTTTTTCTCATACATGAGGTGCTACATTTGATGTTGAGGCTTAATTAAGAGGAGGGGTAACATCTTCAATGGCTCTTCTCTTACTCCTAGTGTTGTGAGCAATGGAATCATGATTCACATGGCAATGTTCCTCCACTTGGTGATTCATAAAGGAGAAATCACCTTGCCTTTATAGATGTGATGCATCCATGGGTTGGCTTACATTATATGATTTCCCTACTACATGCTCTTGAGTGGTCAAAGCTAAAAAGGATTCAACCTTTTGACACATACAATAAGCATAGAAGTAATTGTAGAAGAGACAAAAATCTTGATCTTGAGCCATATTATGTTGAGGGACTAAGGTGCTACTATAATTTTCTTTTGAAGTAGAAGCATGACTATTCTGCCCATTTTGATAAAAATAAGTATTACCATGATTCTGATTTGGAGGCTTACCATTTGAAGGAGTCTGATATTTCAATTGGGGAGCCTTATTACCATAAGCTTGGTGTCTTTCCAAAGTTTTCACCTTATTGTTAACTTTTTGAAACCCAGATAAGTTGTCCTCCAACTTCTTGTCTTGAATTTGCAGCTTTTTGCCAATGTATTACATTAGGGCCTTCAACTCTCCTTGCTCACTAGATTATGTGGAAGCTTGAGGGGCTAGAGCAAGGGGTTGATATATAGAAGGTGTAGGAAGGGGCTATTGTTGGTTAATTATTTGGCATATCAGTGAAGAAGGGCATAGGGGGCCTTAGAGCTAGCTTTCCTCCTTGTATTAGGATTTTTTTTCTTTTATTGCTATCTCATAAGCATTAGGTAATTTGCCCCCTCCCATAGTTTGGATTGTAGTTGCAATATCACTATTTAGCTAGGGCTCTTGGATAATGCAAGAAGGCATTACTAGGGGTAGGCTTCACTAGAGTGGGTATTTTGTCCCATGTTTTTAGGACTCTATGGTTAAAATAAGTCATACATTCATGGGGTGTTCTTTTGATAGTTGTTAACTACTCTAGGGGTGACAAATGATCACATTTTTCCTCAAAATGCTTGCATAGTCTTGCTCCCAACCCATCCCAATCAGTAATAGAACTATGTGGTAGACCCCTATACCATTGTAAAGCTTTTCCTTTCAAAGATGAAGCTAGGAGTCTAACAGCCACATAATCTTTTATAATACCATGTATATTATAGACATTTGCAACTTCTTGAATGTGTTCTAAGGGACAGATAGAAGTTTCACTAGTAAACTTAGGTATAATTTTAAGTGTAGCTATTGTTATATCATGTCTTTGGGCTAGAAGGAGAGGAATTCCACCATTAAAGGTGGAAAAAGGATGATCTCTATCCATATAAGCAAGTGACCTATTAATATGAGTAGAGGGAAATCTAGGTTGAGATATTACAATAGGAGGAGTATAGATGGATCTTATGGGTGTATGTGTTATTGCTTCACTCTTAACTAGTAATAGAGATACCCTAGTATTTCTTCTTCTAGGATTTGAAAGTGATAGCTTAATATATTGGAACTTACCTCTAGAAGATTCCCTTGTTTCAGCTTTGAGCATGAATCACAACAACTTTGGTCTAAAACTAGATGTAAGTGATGTAGAGTCACCAAGTGCTTTGTGGAATGAGGCTCTTGAAGGCCTAAATTATAAGAGAAAAATTGTTTCCTTAACATGAATGAGTTAATTTTTCTTTGACACTAGTAGACGTGAAATCTTCTGATATGATTGTCCCATCAGGCGTGCCAAAAACTGTTGTCACAAAATTTTACACCATTGTCCAAAGTTTTTACCTAAGGACAACCTTGTGAAACATGGAAACAACCTTCAAGTTATGAGGCTTGAACAATGAGGTTGAGTCTCTAGAGAAGGTTATCTTCCTTTTCTATCAAGATTCACCTAACTACTCTTGAGAGGAAAGGGGAAGAGGGCAATGCATGGAACATTAACCTCACCTATCCTAAGAAGATGATGCACCAAAATATAATGTTCAAACCAATCTCTGCCCATACATGAATAGTTAAACTACTATGACATCAAAAGACATATGGATTCAAACTTTCTTTAATCCAATAACCACATGTAGATTAGATAACAAAATAGATGACATAAGGAAAGAAGATTCACTATATATAATTCATTGGTCAAAAGGAGATATATCATGAAAATTATAGACATTCAAAATACATTAATGAGAGGCAAATGAGTCTTGCACAGTACATCAATGGCTGAAAGGGATAAGATAGAGTATCATATAGTTCAAAGGAAAATGGGATTTATAGTAAGCATGCTCAAGCAATGCTAAAGAAACAAAGAAGAGTCTAATTCTAATAAAGGTTACAAAATCTACCTCTATAGCTCACACATAACTGAGATATCTTTCCGTAGAAGCCCAACTAAACCACTATAATCAACCATTATTGCAATTGAAAGATCTAATCATGGAACAAATCCAGATGTAGTAAAATCAAACATCCTTAGTAAGAAAAAATGTTAAGAAGACAGAAATGATGGTCTTTAATGCAAAACTTGGTAAATGGATAACCCAGATAGTCACTTGAAAGTCCTTTGCATTTACGGTTCATGGGGGCAATCATAGAGTGGTTACCATTGATCAAAAATAAGATTGTGCCTTTAATTCTATCTTTTCTAAGCCTTTTTACATGCCAAAACCTTGAAAAATTAGCAAGTCGATGAAGAAATTCATAGAATCCACCATGTGGCCCAATAATTTTATTTCCTTTTTCCACCCAACAAAGTCTTCATGGGTTGACCACTTTATCATTTTAACCACGCCACACTATCAATCTTCTAACTTTATGTTGATCTATTGGCTTTACCTATGATCGCAACTTCTTAACTGAAATCCTCTTTTAATTGCCTTACCTTCTGAAACCATGAACTCAAACTAACTATTATTTCTGCTTTGCAACTCAAAATTAGTTTAACATAAAATGCCTACAATCTTGCAAAAATAAACTTAATCGCCACTCCATGAAACTGCAAGACTTTAATTGTGATATTAACCTTGACTGTACCTTCTTTCTTTCAAACTCAACCCACTAAGACACGTGGTAGTCTAGCATTTCCCTGCATTGTCTAAACATCATTCATCTTCAGAATGTGGGCATACACCCTCCGTAGATCATACTTGATTCAATGATCACATAGAAACTGAATCTTTGCTAGCACAGTTGAAATCTTGACCAACTAGAAATTTCCATCTATTAGATTCTAATACATTTCCACCCATTTTGTAGCTCATAAACTGAAGTTAACCCCACATGGACATGCGTCAATTTCTCCTATAATGTCCTGCCATGTGACTCAAAAAAAGTTAACCTAAAGTTTTACTAAGTTTGTAATTTTTTTTTTTAAAAGAAAAAGATAATAACTTAACAACAACACTTATAACATAGCAGAAGAAATTAACATTCACATAAACACATACCATAAAACATATTACAATTCTTAAGGGTCCCATGACATTGAATCACATTTAAGTTTAATTAATAATAAATCTAATAAATTCACATCAAATAATAATATATCAGTATGAATTCATTTAAATGATATACAATTATATATGATGCCACTTGGTAATAAATAGAATGCATAATCATCCACTCTATAGGTCATAGGGTATGAAAGGCTGAAATAATATACATCATGAAATAAATTACATCATCTTTTAAAATCTTATGAAATCAAATACAATACAATAGTACAACCATCCAACAGAAATACAAGAATACATAGAAAGGAACATCTACACAAACACATCTAGTAGTGACATTTGACGGTCAGACCTCAATGGTATAAGAAAAAGCACTACCACCTGACCTCGTGGAACCTAAATGGCCCACTCCCACTACATTGAGGAGATAGTCTCAAGTCCCAAACATGATAAAAAAATCAACAATCAAATCCAACATCTAGGTTCAAGGAATCACTTGAAAGCAATCTAACTCAAAGGTACCAAGACACAAGTATCATCTAATCCCAGAGGCAAAATAGACACATAGGAAATCTACTATGCAAGTGGGCAAGTGTCATTGCATGAATCAACACAAGAGTTACGTTGGTAGTCTAACTTGATCCCAGCCCCCTAGTGACTCTATGTAGCACTAGTATCCTTTCGTATTGACAAGGCATACTAACGATGCATGGTCGTAACTAAGCATTCTCTCTACTCCCATCCTAGTCTATAATAGCACTCAAGGCATGGACAAGAACAAACAAAGACTCTTATTAGGTTCATTTTAGTCCCCTTTAATGTAGTGTTTTCACTTATTAAACAACTTATAATGGGTTACCTTGGCAGCAACTTTGGGCCCTGACATCCATTGCAAGCCACTTTTAGACATTACATATAGATAACCAACCCTAAGCTCATAAAAATCACAAATCAAAGAATCATAGTATTTCACCTTAGTCTTATACAAGTGACTCCAAAGCATAAAAAAGATAATTCACAATAACCCATCAGTTCTTTACAAGCAACTAGAAAGCATCCCAAAAATATTAATTGAAGACACAAAAAGGTTAAGTTAAACATGTCATAGCATGACATCACAAAGAACAAATCATACAAACACCTCAGTCCTATAAAAGCAACTAGAAAGCAATCCAAATACAATTGATTGAAGACTCAAAGGTTATATCAGATAGGTCACACCATACACCTCAGTTTCACACAAGAACATTGGAAAGCAATAACAATGAATAGGTCAAAACACCTCATAGAGCATACAAGACACATTACCATGGTTGAGTATAAAAGATCATATACAAATGTCATCATGGCATCACTAAACAATCCCCCAAACCTTTGGTAAACATCCTAACCAGCCAAAGCTAAGACAAACCCAAAAAACCCAAACACTAGTAAATCACATGTCACATAAAGCACATCCAAAAGTGTATTCTATAATTCATTAGGTTTTGAGAACCCTAAAGTTCAATATTTACTAAAAGTTTTCAGATTCAATCATAGACAATTCTATAATGGAAATTAATTTTCTCAAACAAGAGTTTCAACCCAGAGAACCTTTGAAAATAGAAACACAATAGACATGAAGAAGACTAGAATTTGAAGAACGAGCAATTACTGCACAAACCCACAAAATCCTACCTAGATTCGATACTAAAATAATGAATGCACAAACACGTAAGAATCTTCCTTTTCCTTTGAAAACCCTCTTTTCAGAAATTTGCTCCTTCAAACCTATGTATCTAGAAATGAGCTCTAATTTCCTTAATAAAGAGTTTTCCCCCCAAATCAAGGCTTTGATCATGCAATTATGTGAAAAACTTTTGTCTTTAATTACTATATTTTAGTTTTCATACACACATTTTATGCAATTTAATTAACATAAACTTTATTAAATTAAAGTTTTCTCTCCCTTATTAAATCATGCGACATTTTAATATATAATATTTATTAATTTAACAAATAATATTATTTAGATTTTATTAAAAATAAAACTACTAAATAAATTATTATTATATTAAATAAATGTAAACATGCCTAAATTAGAACTTTAATCAAATCTTTTAAATTTAATTCTTTCATGCAAATTTAAAGAAATTTTTAATTAAAATATTCTTTTATATTTTCTTTTCCTCCACTTATTAATTAGTGTAAGTACTATTTTTTTTGAAAAAGGGGTAAAAATTTATTCAATCACCTTTAGATTACAAAGCAAAGGCCCGAGGCCCACAAAGAACTACATATGTCTATCCTCCAATAAAAGTTGGTCAATAATCCCACAATAATCAGGAGGTAATCCATCCCTACCACTAATATCCCAACTATCCATATTCTCTGAAGCCCACTTTGCCAAACAATCAGCCACTTTATTCCATTCATGAGGGATATGGAAAAAGGAGATAGACTCCAAGGCACAACACAGATATAAAATTTGTCTTACCAAAGAGGCTAGCTCTCAATTAACATTCTCCAACCTTTGGTTGTTTAGCATATCGACAACAATCTGAGAGTCAGACTCATAGATGATCTTTTTCCAGCCTAAAGAGCATCCTCTCTCAATAGGAGACTTAATGGCTAGGGCCTCCATCAAATTATTAGAGTGCTGACCCTTATAGATGGAGAAAAGAAAAACCACCCCACCCTCATTATTTCTAGCTATAGCACCAATGCCAACATGGCTAGGATTCCCCCTAGAAGAACCATCTATATTAATCTTCAAGATTCCAACCAGGGGAGGGGTCCATCTCCCAACCCTGCAAACTCATTGCTTACCATAACTCTACCATTTTCCAAAAGTATGCCTCAGGTTAATACCATCCATATTTAGATTCCTCATACTAGCTTGATCACCTGACTCTATGCTTTCAAACATATCACATTTTGCAAAAATAGTCTCCTAAAGCCTACCAAGAATCTTCCTCCACAACTGAAGGCTATCCAATTTGGAATCACAAAAATTTCTATGATTCCTTTCCAACCAAAGGTTCCAAAGAATAAGAGTTGGTCCAACCATCTAGGCAACCTATAGAAAGGAGTCTTCGTTGGAGGTCTACCCAAGCTTTCCCAAAAGTCAATGAGAGAAGTGGCATGGATACAACCATGGCACCAGGAGTCCCACCATCTATGCCATATTTCCTTCAAAAAAGGGCATAGGAAAAACATGTGAGAGATACTTTCTTCATTGTGCATGCATAAGAAGCAAATAGAAGGACCCTGGAAGCCTCTTTTGCAAATATTCTCCCATGTGAGACACTTCTTTTGAGCTAACAACCCTAAGAAAAAATTACAGTTTGGCCAAGAAAAATTATTCCAAACCTTCTTCCACCAGTGCACTTTCGCTAGACCATGCAGGTTCCTATCCAGTGTAGCATAGCCCTGAGCCATGGAGAATTTTCCTTTTGGACTAGGACTCCAAGCCAAAACATCCCTCTCCTTGAGGGAGCTACAAAACTTATCCTCTAACACATGAGAAAGAAGAGTGCAATCCTCTTCAAATCCACCAATAGGCCATTCTTGAGAATCTTTCCAGCAAGTCACCTCCACTTGGCCTAAATGCTTGATAGTTTTAAAGTGCTCCACCTTAAACCAGCCAGCATTAGTAAAAGCATGACAAACAGGCTAAAGTTGGGGAAAGCTAGTAATCAAAGGTGGGTGGCCATCCCAAGAGTCTTGCCAAAATAGAGCATCCGATCCACTGTTGCAAATCCAAAATAGACCCTCTTTAATTAGCTGGGCTCCCCTCTTAAGGGTATTCCAAACACAAGAACCTTTCCCCACCAAAGCGATCTGTGGCACATCTGAACTATCAACCCCAGGGAGATACTTGTGAGTAAGAATCTTGGCCCAATCTAACTGTTGATTATTGTACCATCTCCAATATAGCTTAGCAGCCAGTACCCTAACAACAAGTGTCATAGACTTGAGACCAAGGCCCCCAACATGCTTTGGCCTGCAAACGTACTCCCACTTAACTAAGCTCCACTTTGAAGAGAGGAGGGTACCCAACCAAAGAAACTGATGAGAAAGAGCATCAAAATCCTTCACAAAGGAGGAAGGGGGAACTTGCACACAACATCTATAAATAGGGAGAGTTTGCACCACAGTTTTTAGAAGAACCATTCTCCTAGTAGAAGAAAGCCACCTATTAGTCCAATGATTGACTTTTCTCCGAAACTTATCCAAGATCCCCTACCAATACACCCAATACTATGATCCCAGAGCCAAAGGGACCCCAAGGTATATTAGAGGAAGAGAACCAATCTGAAATCTAAGGATCCTAGCAATCCTATTTTGAATAGGCTGAGGGGTATTGAAGAAGTAAATGGAATATTTTTCATCATTGATGCACTGACCTGAAGCCCTCAAGTAGATATCTAGAGCCCACCTAAAGTTCACAGCTTCATTAATTCTGGCAATGCCCATCAATGCAGTATCATCCACAAACTAAAGGTGAGAGTAGGAAGTGAGAGAGTTGTCCCAACTCCAACCTTGAATAAGACCCCACTCCACTTGAGCCTTAATGAATCTTCCAAGACTTTTTGCCATGATAATGAATAAATAATGAGATAAAGGGTCCCCCTATCAAAGTCCTCGAGAAGCACTAAACAAATCAGATGGTTCCCTGTTAACAAGAACTGAGTAGGAAGGAGAAGTCACACAACTAAGAACCCAGTTCACCCACTCCTCAGCAAAACCAAATGTCAAAAGAATATCCTATAAAAATTCCTAGCTCACCCAATCATAAGCTTTAGCCATGTCAAGCTTCATAAACGTAGCCCTTTCCTTAGAGTTAGCCATAGAATGAATAGCTTCCATTGCAATCACAACCTAATAAAAAAATTGTCTTCCTTCAACAAAACCCCCTACTCCGGAGAGATCAGAGAGCTAGGAAGAGGCTTAAGTCTCTCAGCAATTAGTTTGGTGATAATCTTATAAGTGACATTACAAAGAGAAATAGGTCTAAATTGAGTCAGCTAATTAGCCCCCTCCTATTTAGGTATAAGAACCAAGAAGGTAGAGTTCATGGACCTGAGCATCTGCTTGTTCCTATGAGATTCTTAAACCACCTCAAGGAGATCAAATTTTACTATTTCCTAGAACTCCTGGAAGAACTCAATTAGAAATCCATCAGGGCCAGGAGCCTTACCTTTCTTCATATTAAACACCATTTTCTCCAGTTCAGGCAACAAAATAGGATATAAGAGAGCCTCATTCATTTCCTTAGAAACAAGGTGAGGAATGCAATCCAAGATCGCCCTCTCCTCCTCCCTAGCATCAATATCCTCATTAGAAAAGAGATCTAAAAAATGGTTGATTGTAGCCTTGGAAATATCAATATTGGAAGAAATTTGATCCCCTTCAGGAAAAATCAAAGAGGATAAAGAATTCCCTTGTCTCTAAGCCTTGACCAAATTATGGAAGAATGCAGTGTTTCTATCCCCATCCTGAAGCCAGTCAACACAAGATTTTTGCTTCCAAAAAATCTCCTCCCAAAGCTCCCACTCTTCTAGTCCTTTAAGCACCAAGGATTTAGCTTCAGTTAGGTCAATAGTCCTCCCTTGATCCCAAATCAACCGAGTAATGTTGTCTAACTTAGACTAAGCAGCAATTCTTTGCTTCTGTAGGTTCCAAAAACATTGTTTATTCCACTTCTTAAGCCTATACTTAACATGTTGGAGTCTCTTGCAGGAAGTGTACATTACCATCCCATGCGTAGGCATCCCCTCATACCACCAATCCACCATTAATTCATGCAAATACTGGTCTCTTAACCACATTAATTGAAGCTTAAAAGAAGTGTTTTTGGTGATTCCATAAGCAGTAACTAAGAGCTTGATGGGCCAATGATTGGAACATCTCCCATCAAGAATTTATGAGCTAGTCATCAACCTGTTGTTCATCCAGTAACAGGAAACAAAAAAATCTATCCAGTCTTTCTAAGATAGCCTCAGCACCACATCTCCTATTATTCCATGTGAAAACACCATTTTTCAGCTTCACATCAATGAGCTGCAAGGAATATATCATATCTCTAAGAAGATTTGCAAAAGGGTCCAGCTTGGCAATCCCACCTCATTTTTCATCTAGACTAGTAATAGAGTTAAAGTCCCTAACCAAAATTCATGGGAGAAATGGATCTAAGGCTTGGATGTAACTAATATGAGCCCAAAGATTTAACTTGCCTGAAATATTAGTAGGAGCATAAATATTGGAGAGAAGGCATCTTTCATCAATGTCCAAACAAGAAGCAAACCAAAGAAATAGAGGATCTACTAGAAATCCACCATAAGGGAAGAACTTTTCTCGGGTTCCAGAAACAAGCAACCCCCCCTAAAATATTTCAATCTCCCACCCCTTGCCAGTTTCCCTGGGGCTAGATGTGAGGAGCTCAATTAGCTAAGCCATCCACTGCAAGGTTAGTTTCCTGGATAAAAACTACATCAGGTAACTGAGAATCAATTAATTTTCGAACAACCTTTTGTCTAGGGATGTTGTTCAACCCCCTAACATTCCATGATGGAACAATCATTTATGGAGGTGAGAGAAGTGAGAACCAATGGGTTTCACAGACCCACATTCAACCAAAGTATCCCCCATAATCTTCACCCTCTCTTGATCCATCTTCCTACCACTCCTTGATGATTTATCAAGAGGCCCCTTTTTAAAAGATTTTTGCTGTAAGCCTAATGTAGGATGGGCTTTATTTCCCTTGGCCAAATCTAAGGCCCCTTTAGGAGCAGGGGGGACTAGAACCATCTCTATTGGACTCATCATAACCTGTGACCCCTGGTGATCCTCGATACTCTAAACTTGAGGATGTAAATCCATATCAATCTATACATTCTGAGGGTCCTTTGAAGGTAGCAACTCATCCTCTTTCTTTTCCTCTTCTTCTTGAACTACATGTAGACCCTTATTCCCAAAAGAAAGCTCAATTGAAATACCTTCCTCCTAAACCAGGTCTTCAAGAACATCAAATCTGTTAAACATACCATCATTGTGTCTATCCAGCTAGGTTCTCTTCTTACCTTTGCCTTTGTTACGAGATTTGACCTAACTAAAACCCTCCTTATCCATAGGATCAGTAGATACTGGAGCCTTCCAATTATCACCCTTAAGAGGTCCAAAAGAATCCAAAGGAGTAGGCTTGAATCTGGGACACTTGTGGAGTAAATGGCCATATTTATTGCAAATATGACATCTAAAAGGAAGGGTCTCATAATCCAACTGTTGGATCCAAGAAGAGGATCCCATACAAATTTCCATAGAATCTGGTAATGGATTGGTTAAATCAACTTCTATACAAATACAAGCATAAGAGGTTACCTTACGATCTTGAGTTTGTGTAGCTGCTCCCACAGGCTTTCCAAGTAGTAATGAGATTGAATGATGAATATCTTCCCTCCAAAACTCCAATGGCAATCTCGATAGCCACACCCACACAAGTACCCTTGAGGGGATCTCCTCAACTGAATCAAAGCCCATGTGCCAAGGCTTGATAAAAAGCCCCACCTGATTAAAGAAATAAGGGATGCCTTCAAATGCCCTATTCCTATCTAACATGCATGAGAAGACAATAGGAAAATAATTATTTGCAGCTAGAATAATCTCCATATCACCTTTGAGATTCCAAACCTGATGAGCCCAGGAATCCAACACTGGTAAGGAAAGACGAAGGCCCAAAAATTTGCAAATGAGGGCATGATTTTGCCAATATTCAACATCCTCAAAAATTTGTTCAGGTTGGATGACTATGACTGGTTGATCTTTCAAACTTTCCAAACATCCATTAACTTTTTTAATTCAGGGTACTCCTTTTGAGGATGAACCTCCATCTCCCAATGCAGATCTACTTATTAGATCTACACCATTGACCAGCACTGAAGAAGATGGCTCAATCATCTCCATATCCTCATAAGCAATTTGCGATAATACTAAGCCTCGATTCACCATAGAGCCAACCCAACAATCCACCAATAAAGGAGGAAGGGATAGGAAACCTATAGTCTCCAATCCCCCCACAACCACCAACCCAAGAACCTGTTCTTATGCATAATCATAGATAAGTGCTCTCACCCATAATCAGCAAAAATAAAAAATAAAAACCTGTAGTACTGCCCAAAACACAGCTATAAGTTCTCCCATGTAGTCAGCAAACCCCACCCCTGTAGCCCCCGTCGATCAGAAAAAATAGACACCCCCCCATGCATGAAGACGCCTACACCTCCGACCAACGCACAACAAGGAACATCGGCTAGGGCACACGAGCCCTAGCACTCACCATTGACCTACAGAGCGCCATTTTCATGTAAGTATTATTTAAAGAATAGTTTATTATTTAAATTGGTAAGAGTAATTTAAGCTCATTATTTAAATACAACTCTAATTTAATAATTATTAATCATTATAAAAAAATATTAAATCTTTAATCTTTTAATATTTTAATTCTATTTTTATCCAACTTCTTAAATTAGACTTTTAAAATAAATATTTTAAACTAAAGTACATATTTAATTAATTTCTAATTAATTAAATAACATCATATTCTAATCTTTCTTTAACCAATTTTCTAAATTTAGACCTCTAAATTTAGACTTTTTATTTAAAGCATAAATTTAATTATTTTTTAATTAATCAAACATTCACATATTTTAATATTTTCTTTTTAATCAAATAATATTTATTAGTCAACTAATAATATTATTTAGAGTTTATTATTAAAATAAAACTCTTAAGTAATAATTATTAAATTAAATAAATATAAATATGCTAACATTATAACTTTAAATTAATCTTTTAAATTTAATTCTTTTATTTAATTAATTTTTCAATTAATTAAATATAATTAAATATTGAATTTTCTATATACAATTTTCATGCAACAACTTTATGCGATCAAAATAAAAATATCTTTATTATATTAATTTCCTTTCTCACTAGTTAATTATGAGAAGTATTAATAATATATTTATTAATTCAACTAATAGTATTATTTAGAGTTTATTTGAAATGTCCCCTTTTCTGATTTTACATGATATTTCCAACCTTTAATCAGATCTTTAAGATCAAACAACTGATATCACAAAGATCCACCAAATTCCTCAAGAAACCCCAAATCGGGTATGCTGAAAATAGTGCTAAAAGCTTCACAACTTCACAAATTATTAATGAATCTGAAAATGGAAATTTTTACAGAACTTTCAGCAGCATAACAGCCTACAAATTGACATTTCCAGATCCGTATAGCCTTTAGACAACAGCTCAAAAATGTAGGACCAAAACTATGCTCATCGGGCTCCCGAAATAGCACAAAATATGCCCGGAAACACCACAAAAACACTAATAATCTATCTCAGAAGTTTAATCATGTCCCAATATATATATTCAGCTCTATTTTAATATTTAAAAGTCTGATATACAGCAGCAACCCAAACTGATATGAAATACTCAACTGTAAACACCAAACTCATACAAAAACACACCCGAAAACTCACAAATCTGCACTGTTCAGCACAAAGGCATACTCTGTATGAGCATGCACATGGAATGGCTTCAAACTCCCATCCTTAGCCTTCCTGGAAACCTGCAAACTCCCATTCTTGGGTCTCCCTGGAAACCTGCAAACTCCCGTTCTTGGGTCTCCTTCTCCACAGGTTTGGCAGCCTCTGAAGAATAACAAAGAATGAGAAAAATCAAGTTCTGGAATGAGCCCAAAATGCCTCCAAAACCCCTTAAAAGAGGGCATAACTGTAACTCACGTCCAAGAGAAGTTAATGAAACATATTTTAATAATAATTTTCATTTATTAGTCCAACGGTTTCCAAAGATTAACCCCCTTTTTCCGAAATTTCACTTTCTTGGGCCTGCCTGCCTTAGCAAAGATTATTTTATTTTAATTATTTGAAAAGGGGACATGACAAGTCCTCCCCTCCCAAACATTGCTTGTCCTCAAGCAATGGCTGAACAATAAACCAATCAATCCACCTGGATCCCAAATGTAGTCATGAACTATACTACTACCAATTAACACAGGCTCTTGCAATATCCTCTTCAATATGACCAAGATGAATCCATAATCAAACTGACAATTATAGCTCAACCAAAATCCAAAATCACCACTACCACAGTCAAAAAACCATGAGGCACAAACTCTTAGAACATCAGAACCCAAGCAAAGTGGACAAATCAAACTACCAACACAGTAAATACCATCAACGCATCCCACTGGCCTATACGGAATGCACAATCCAACTCTGCAACAATGGTGAATGCTCTCGAATGAAATTGTACCAAGTATGGAGAATCCACACACTGTACAACTCCTGTAGTCAACACAACTTTGCAAATCACCGGCCACTATTTTATAACCATAACTACCATGCACCCCTGATGGTGAAAAGCCATCACAAGATAAATAGCAAGAATTGGAACCCAAACCAAATATTCCTGCCATCAACTCCTCAACACAAGGATCAAATGCTAACTGATGTACATACCTTGCAATATAATGTTGATAAAAAAAACCAACCTTAGTCAACAACTCACCATGAACAAGTGATACAACCCACTGTGATTGATCACCAGCTAAGTCAGGAGATGTCATAGCCAAAGGAGTAGAATCAATAACAACACCCGCTGAAGCATCACTCTGAAACTCCTGCTCTAAGTCATGTATTATCAAGCTTTCAACTGTAGAACCTATCGCCATGTCATGCCCATCACAACTCTCACCTTGAGGCATCAAATTGCCCCATAACTGATGAAAAGCACTAGGAACCAAAGTACATCTCTGTATCATTATCTCATCAACATGGTCATCAAAGGTAGATAGATGAGCATACCTCACAGTGTAATGCCGATAGAATACACTAATCTTAGTCAGTGGCTCAGACTGCAATCTAGATGTAACTAACTGCAATCGATCATTAACCAAGTTGGAACTGACTACTACCTCTGAAGACATTGCGAAGGGAGTAGTATTACTAGTAGGAACCATGCCAACTATCAGCTCACCAACGTCACACATGGTCTTTGATACAACATCTCTAGTCTTCGTGCCATTAGTACTAGAGGTCACCACCATGTCAGGCACACCACAAAAATCTGCTACAGCACCCAACTCAATTGAACCTGACTCTAGTGGGAATGAACCTGATATGCCAATGTTAGTATCAAGGATGGATGCATCCCCATCTCCACTGTCTCTAACAATCTCGGCCATGGACATCCTCGGACCACCAAACACCACAGCTTGTGACTGTATAGAATTAGGTAAAGACTGTAGTCGCTCTAACTCCATGGTCACCTTAGCCAAATGAAACTGTGACTCCTTGAGAGCCAACTGTGTACTCTCAAGAATCTTAGAAGTCACCTCAAGCTGCTTAGTAAGTTCACTCACCTCATCTTCCTTGGCCAACAATGCATCATATGTTGTACTGCCCCACTCCATAAGATAATCTCTGTCGGCTACCAACTGCATATAATTTTGTCTCAAAATCTGAATAGCCTCCCATAAAGAGTGGATCTCTGTCAAGGAAAGATAACTTCCTCCCTGCTCATCACTAGTAGGAGAACCCCATCCATAAACAGCTAACAACTGACGAGTAGCATCGAAATGTTGGCAAGTGATAGCAATGTCTTGGTCACTAACTCTCAACTGATTAGACACATGATGGCACTGACTTGACTGTCTCCTACAAACCTCCTGTGATGCACTGTCTGAAGGAGTGTCCTCAAAGTTACTAGTCTCTAGAGTATTACCATCCATATCCTGTGAATCAAATCTAAAGCTCATAACAACATACAGAGTATCAAAAACATTAGCATTGCTGTCCAACTCCTCTGTACCCAAGGAAACTAAGTCTTCAAAACTGCCCACTGCATCCTCCTGGATGTCATCAGTGCCAATATGATCCTGGGACTCATCTATACACACTGCCAAATATGAAATATCATCAACACATTCCAGCAAGTATGGTCGACTAGATATATGAACAAAGCCCAACACCGGTGTATAAAAACTAATACAAACATCGGATAAGCTCCTGGCACAAGAAAATACAACACCGTGCAATCTGCTAATCAAATCCATGGTAGCACCCAAACAATCACTGCTACCAAAAAGTGTTAATGATTTACAGTCAACTGAACCCCAAATGCCAATATAAGAATCTCGAGTCCATATCTGTAAACTAGAATTAGCTGGTAACTCAAGCAAAATCCTGACTTGAGTAATATGACCAATACCAACTAACTCCACATACCTGTCATGATGAGATAATGTAGTGACAATACTGTCTTCACACACCTTCAGCTGGCGGGATAAATCATGTGAAGTACTACTAGCCTCAACCTCATGTGACGAAGCATCTAACTGTGCCTGGTACTCTCTCTCAAAAAAGTCATGAATGCTCAATGTCTGCTCATCTACACCAGGTATCTCACCATCATTCACAACAACGTCCTCATAATCATCATCCTTGAGGTCAAATCTATCTATCACTCTTTGACTAAAATCATCAAATGTAGTTACCTGATCATGACCTTGAGTAGTCATTCCATGATACCACCAATCATAGGCTGCATCTTCCAAGTGTAGACTTGCAATTTGAACAACATCACTCTCCTTCATGGGGTTAAGTGTGAAGAAGGTCTGTAATTTTTCTAGCCATGCTCTAGCTGAAATTTTATTTGTTCCATCAAAAGTAGGTGCTATAAACTTGCTTATTTTATTTTTGAGCTCTCTTCCACTTATGTCATGCTCCCTTCTGTACTCTTTCTTGGGCATCAAAGTGTTCATCATATCCACATATTCTCTAAAAGGAACTGAACTACGAAAGTCATCATCTAAGCCATTATAAGTAGCTCTTAATGTAATCAAGTTACCTGTAACCTCTTCCATAGGATTAATGGCTGGATTTGGTACTGGTGGCTCATCTGCAGGCAAGAAAATAGTTTTGGTTGATTTAGATGGTGTGGATTTTAGATTTCTTGGCTCCTCTGAAGTGCTCCCTTTCTCATTAATAGATGCAACTCCTTGTAGTTTTTCTGTCAATATTCGCAAAGCCTCTCTAGTTTTTGCCAAACTATCCACTGTTTGCTTCTGAGTATTTTGGATGTCTTGGAAGAATTTCTTTGCCATCTTATCTGGATCAGCCATACTTTTCCCTTCCTTGGATTTTTGTACTTTTACTTTCAACTAGAGGTTTGATCAAAATTTCTTTATTCTTTTCTCGCTACAAATATCTTTTTTCTCTTTCACTTAGTTGCATGCAACCATAAATTTTGACATGCAGCTGATTAGAAGCAACATGCAACCACCAAATTCACCAAGAACTAACATGCATATGATTAGAAGTAGAATGCAAACATAAATTTTGACATGCAAGATTTGGGTAGTTATCAAAATTGACATGCAAGATCTGGGTAGTTGTCAAAACTAACATGCAAGATCTGGGTAGTTGTCAAAACTGACATGCAAGATCTGGGTAGTTGTCAAAACTGAAATGCAAACTTCTACAAACCCTCAGGCTGGCAAGATCATGGCTCTGATACCACTGAAATGTCCCCTTTTCTGATTTTACATGATATTTCCAACCTTTAATCAGATCTTTAAGATCAAACAACTGATATCACAAAGATCCACCAAATTCCTCAAGAAACCCCAAATCGGGTATGCTGAAAATAGTGCTAAAAGCTTCACAACTTCACAAATTATTAATGAATCTGAAAATGGAAATTTTTACAGAACTTTCAGCAGCATAACAGCCTACAAATTGACATTTCCAGATCCGTATAGCCTTTACACAACAGCTCAAAAATGTAGGACCAAAACTATGCTCATCGGGCTCCCGAAATAGCACAAAATATGCCCGGAAACACCACAAAAACACTAATAATCTATCTCAGAAGTTTAATTACGTCCCAAAATATATATTCAGCTCTATTTTAATATTTAAAAGTCTGATATACAGCAGCAACCCAAACTGATATGAAATACTCAACTGTAAACACCAAACTCATACAAAAACACACCCGGAAACTCACAAATCTGCACTGTTCAGCACAAAGGCATACTCTGTATGAGCATGCACATGGAATGGCTTCAAACTCCCATCCTTAGCCTTCCTAGAAACCTGCAAACTCCCGTTCTTGGGTCTCCCTGGAAACCTGCAAACTCCCGTTCTTGGGTCTCCTTCTCCACAGGTTTGGCAGCCTCTGAAGAATAACAAAGAATGAGAAAAATCAAGTTCTGGAATGAGCCCAAAATGCCTCCAAAACCCCTTAAAAGAGGGCATAACTGTAACTCACGTCCAAGAGGGGTTAATGAAACATATTTTAATAATAATTTTCATTTATTAGTCCAACGGTTTCCAAAGATTAACCCCCTTTTTCCGAAATTTCACTTTCTTGGGCCTGCCTGCCTTAGCAAAGATTATTTTATTTTAATTATTTGAAAAGGGGACATGACATTATTATTTAAAATAAAACTCTTAAATTATTATTATTAATTTAACTAAATATAATTACACTTGAATTAGAACTACAACTTTATCTTTAAGTTGAATTCTTTTATTTAATTAATTTATGAGATTCTTTTAATAATATATATATTAACTTAATTATTAGCATTATTTAGAGTTTATTATTAAAATAAAACCCCTAAATAATTATCATTAAATTAAATAATTATAAATACGTCAAAATTAGAATTTTAATAAAATCTTTAAATTTAATTCTTTTATTTAATTAATTTCTCAATTAGATATAATTAAATATCAAATTTCTTTATAAAATTTCTATTAAATTAAAACATTAAATTATCTTTTAATTTGATTTAATTATAACATAAAATCACCACATACCCACAAAACCAAAAATGACAACTCAACTGAAGGCAAAGAACATAATCAAACTCTAGGTCAAAATTAAGAATTCATGTCGCTTGACAAATTTAGATGGGTAAACTAACTCAGATACTTGTCCTATTTTCTAGGACAATTAGCTTAGGGTTTAGGATTTGGACTCAAGAGTTATCTCCCCACTTATATCATTGAAATATTGTGATAGGGTATGCTCATCCTGGCAATTTAGGGAAGTTGATACCTGTTATTGCAATCTACATAAAATCTACGCATGTACAAACACAATTTTCTAAACTAAATAGGCAATGGTAGGAAGTGGTTCATCATGTCGATTGCGACTAGTAGGTGACTATGACTCCCTTTCTCAACCACATCAAAAAAGTCAAACATAAAGAAAACATACACGCACACCATACACATGCAAGTATGGGGTAAGTATCCCTAGAAATCATATTAAAATCATTTGTCTAACTAACATCATTCATTAACTAAAATAACTAGCACTAAATACCTCAACACATATATATCAATTGAATATGAAATACAACTAATCAATTCTGGTAATCGAACATCGCTAATCATAAAACTTAATAATAAAATACACCTAAAAGAATCCAATCAAAACAAATAAGAAAAGTCAAGTAGGGGTAAGCATTGCATCCACTCCCCCTAAAATTAGGCTTACTCCTAGAAGCTTACAAGAAAGATAAAACTAAACTAGGGGTAGGCATCACATCGACTCCCCCTAGACTTAGGCTTACTCTTGGAAGTCTACTACAATGACTAGGGTAACTAAAGGTCAAAGAGTACTATCTACAATGTCAAAAAAAAACTTATTTAAGAACTCATGCACATAAGTTAACTATGTATACACTTTCATTCACTTAATGCAATATGATTTTGGTTTAATAATAAACTAAAATCCATATTGATCCAACATTCATCTTTTTAACAAATACTAAAACAGATCCCCTAAAACACTCCAAATGAAAGATCAACATCTCCAATTCCATCAGAAAACATAGATGTTGTAATGTATAGACATAAATCAATAGTCAAGAACACAAATGTTATGAGTTTGCAAGTTTCATGTTAAAATGTTCGACTGCTTATAATTTTTGTTTCTTGTTCAAACTATTTAGGTTCACATTTGTAACTTTATTGAAAACACCCAAACAAGAACAACATAATGCTCATGAAAACAATCAAAGGCATACTATCTTAAAGCATAATCATAATAAAGTATGTTGGAAATCCAACTGACAAGTTATGTTGTTTTCTTTGTTTCAAGTATCAAGTCTAAAGTTTTAGGTTTCAAGTGTTAAAGCTGCAAAAGATATAGATTTCATTTCAATTTGAAGTTCAAGTTTGTAAAAGATAAATATAAAATGTTCAAGTGTTGATTTCAGTTAACTAGTTCAAGTGTTCAAGTTTGTAATAAATACATATCATCATTTAGGTTTTGTTTTAGTTCAACTCGTTAACAACTGGTGGTGTTCCAATATACCCAAAGCTCCCAATATAGAAACTTGGGCTTTGATACCAGATGTAATGCCTTGGCATGTGACCCAAAAGAAGTTAACCTAAATTTTTACTAAGTTTGCCAACCCTTTTTTTAAAGTTAAATATAATAACTTAAGAACAACAATAGTTATAACACAGTGAAAGAAATTAACATTCACATAAACACATACCATAAAATATATTACAATTCTTAAGGGTCCCATGACATTGAATCACATTTAAGTTTAATTAATAATAAATCTAATAAATCCAAATCAAATAATAATATACTAGTATGAATTCATTTAAATAATATACAATTATATATGATGCCACTTGGCAATAAATAGAATGCACAATTATCCACTCCATAGGTCACAGGGTATGAAAGGCCGAAATAATATACATCATGAAATAAATTACATCAGCTCTTAAGATGTTATGAAATCAAATACAATAAAATAATACAACCATCCATCAGAAATACAAGAATAGATAGAAAGGAACATCTACACAAACAAATCTAGCAGTGGCATCTGACAGTCAAATCTCAATGGTATAATAAAAACTAATACCACCTGACCTCATGGAACATAAATGGCCCACTCCCACTATGCTGAGGAGATAGTCTCAAGTCCAAAATAGGATAACAAACTCAACAATCAAATTCAAGATCGAGTTTCAAGGAATCATCTGAAAGCAATCTAACTCAAAGGTACCAAGACACAAGTATCAAGTAATTCTAGAGGCAACATAGACACGTAGGAAATCTACTATGCAAGCAGGAAATTTTTACTACACAAGTCAATGCTAGAGTTACCCTAGAAGTCTAACTTGACCCCGGCCCCCTAGTGACTCCACGCGGCACTAGTATCCTTTTGTACTAACAAGGAATACCAATGATGCATGGTTGTAACCAAAAATTCTCTCTACTCCTATCCTAGTCTATACTAGCACTCAAGGTATGGGAAAAAACAAACAAAGACTCTTATTAGGTTCATTTTAATCCCCTTTAATGTAGTGTTTTCACTTATTAAACAACTTACAATGGGATACCTTGACAACTACTTTGGGCCTTAGCCTCTATTGCAAGCCACTTCTCGACATTACATATAGATATCCTACCCTAAGCTCATAAAAATCACAAATAAGAGAATCATAGTATTTCACCTCAATCCTATACAAGTGATTGGAAAGCATAAAAAAGGTTATTCACAATAACCCATTAGTTCTTTACAAGCAATTGGAAAGCATCCCAAAAATATTGATCGAAGACTCAAAAAGGTTAACTCAAACATGTCATCACATGACATCACCAATAAAAAATCATACAAACACCTTAGTCCTATAAAAGTAACTGGCGAGAAATCCAAATATAAATGATCAAAGACTCAAATGTTATATCAGATAGGTCACATCATACACCTCAATTTCACACAAGAACACTAGAAAGCAATAACAATCAATAGATCAAAACATCTCATAGAGAATACAAGACACATTACCATGGTTGAGC
Organism: Cupressus sempervirens; assembly: GCA_028749045.1. Classification (NCBI taxonomy): domain Eukaryota; kingdom Viridiplantae; phylum Streptophyta; class Pinopsida; order Cupressales; family Cupressaceae; genus Cupressus; species Cupressus sempervirens. The sequence continues at coordinate 706,098,176 of CM053791.1, read as the reverse complement.
ATAAAAGATCGTATACAAACATTATCATGACATTACAAAACAAACCCCCAAGCTTTTGGTAAACATCTTGACTATCCAAAGCTAGGACAAACCAAAAAACCCAAACATCAGTAAATCAAAACATCACATAAAGCACATACAAAAGTATATTTCATATTTCATTAGGTTTTGAATACCCTAAAGTTCAATATTTACTAAAAGTTTTTAGATTAAATCATAGACAATTCTATAATGGAAATTAATTTTCTCAAATAGGAGTTTCAACCTAGAGAACTTCTGAAAACAGAAACACAACAGACACGAAGAAGATAGGAATTCAAAGAATGACCAACTACTACACAAACTCACAAGATCCTACCTAGATCTAATGCTAAAACAAAGAACACACAAAAATGCAAGAATCTTCCTTTTCCTTTGGAAACCCTCTTTTCAAAAATTGGCTCCTCCAAAATTGTGTATCTAGAAATGAGCTCTAATTTCCTTAATAAAGAATTTTTTTCCCCAAATCAAGGCTTTGATCATGCAATCATGTGAAAACCCTTTGTCTTTAATTAGTATATTTTAATTTTCATGCACACACTTTATGCATTTTAATTAAAATAAATTTTATTAAATTAAAGCTTTCTCTCCCTTATTAAATCATGCAACATTTTTTATATAATACTTATTAATTTAACAAATAATATTATTTAGAGTTTATTAAAAATAAAAATCCTAAATAAATTATTATTAAATTAAATAAATATAAATATGCCTAAATCAGAACTTTAATCAAATCTTTTAAATTTAATTCTTTCATGCACATTTAAAGAAATTTTTAATTAAAATATTCTTTTATATTTTCTTTTCCTCCATTTATTAATTAGTGTAAGTACTATTTAAAGCATAATTTATTATTTAATTTAATAAGAATAATTAAAGCTCATTATTTAAATGTTACTCTAACTTAAGAGTTATTAATCATAATAAAACAATATTAAATCTTTAATCTTTTAATATTTTAATTCTATTTTTATCCAACTTCTTAAATTAGACTTTTAAAATAAATATTTTAACCGAAAGTACATATTTAATTAATTTCTAATTAATTAAATAACATCATATTCTAATCTTTCTTTAACCAATTTTCTAGATTTAGACCTCTAAATTTAGACTTTTTATTTAAAGCATAAATTTAATTAGTTCTTAATTAATCAAATATTCACACATTCTAATATTTTATTTTTAATCAAATAATATTTATTACTCAACTAATAATATTATTTAGATTTTATTATCAAAAATAAAATTCTTAAATAATTATTATTTAATTAAATAAATATAAATATGCTAAAATTATGACTTTAATTTAAATTTTTAAATTTAATTGCTTTATTTAATTAATTTTTCAATTAATTAAATATAATTAAATATTGAATTTTCTATATACAATTTTCATGCAACAACTTTATGTAATTTAATTTAAAATATATTTATTAAACTAATTTTCTTTCTATTATAGTTTATTATTTAAAATAAAACTCTTAAATCATTATTGGTAATTTAAATAAATATAATTACACCTAAATTAGAACTACAACTTTATCTTAAAGTTGAATTTTTTAATTTAATTAATTTACGAGATGTATTTTAATAATGTATTTATTAACTTAATTAATAACATTATTTAGAGTTTATTATTAAAATAAAACTCCTAAATAATTATCATTTAATTAAATAAATATAAATACATCAAAATTAAAACTTTAATAATTTTTTTAAATTCAATTCTTTTATTTAATTAATTTCTAAATTAAATATAGTTAAATATCAAATTTCTTTATAAAATTTCTATGAAATTAAATCATTAAATTATCTTTTAATTGATTTAATTATAATAGAAAATCACCACATATCCACAAAACCAAAAATGACATCTCAACTGAAGGCAAAAAATATAATCAAACTTTAGGGTCAAAATCAAGAATTCACATCTCTTTACAAATTCGGATGGGTAAACTAACTCAGATACTTATCCTATTTTCTAGGACAATTGGCTTAGGGTTTAGGATTTGAAATCAAGTGTTATTTCTGCACTTATACCATTTAAATACTGTGATAGGTTATGCTAATCCTAGCAATTCAGGAAAGTTGATACCAGTACCTGCAATCTACATAAAATATATGCATGTACAAACACAATATTCTAAACTAAACAAGCAATGACAAGAAGTGGTTCATCATGTAGATCATGACTAGTAGGTGACTATGACTCCTTTCCGCAACCACATCAGAAATGTTAAACATAAAGAAAATATACACGCACACCATACACATGCAAGCATGGGGTAAGTATCCCTAGAAATCGCATAAAAATCATTCATCTATCAAACATCATTCAATAACTAGCACTAAGTAGCTCAACATATATATATATATATATATATATATATATATATATATATATATATATATATATATATATATATATATATATATATATATATATATATATATATATATATATCAACTAAATATGTGTGAGGCCTTGCCCCGACCCTTCGTAGCCTTAGTTATTACCTTATCATTTTGTCACTCACGACTCGAGATGTCGAGACATTATCTGATGCTTAGAACATATTATACTATATTATTTCATGTTGTGTGATGTTACTTTCAGATACTTTGATGATTTTCATTTAATGTTTCATGTATATGTATGTCGATGAAATCAGTAAAATGTAGGATTAACACATTGATTTTGGGAATCTTTATGATTAAGGATATAAGTAGGATGCAAGAAACCCTGATTTATGTATGTTTCAATTTATGTAAATTTTTTATACATATATATGTACATGTGATTTTTGGGACTACTGATTTGTGCAATGAGTGTGCAGATATTTTAGTCGAGGAAACCAACGAAGGAACAGAACTAATCTCTATGTGCTAATTTTGGAAACCTTGTTGTTCGTAATTGAAGTATTGTATTGTGAGATGTATGTATGTATCTCTTTGTGTTCAGTAAATGTTAATGTTCGTAACTATGTTCTTTCAGTGTCGCTTGACACTCGTGATTTGTTTGTGCTCTTCAGCATGCTGATTAGGGTTAGCTGTGTACCCTTTGGACCTTAGTTGGTTTAAGTTAGTTTCAGTTGCTAATTTAGGTTCTTAATCGAGTTTAGTCATCCTTAATCCAGTTTAGAGCTTAATCTGCATTTTAGTGTTGTTTGATGGTCCTAATTATTTCTTAGCTTTTGGTTGGCTCTAAAACTATTCCATAGGCTTCAAAACATGAAATAATTATACCCAAGGGGTATGGGTATGGGTTAGGGGTCTTTTCCAACCCCTAAGCCCCTTTTTTTGACTTTTGAGGTCACTCAAAAAGTCCCTTTTTGCCTTTGTGCGAAAATTGCTTGTGGTCATCATGAGTTTCATTACCCCACCTCCACTTAGGGTTTAACCATAGTGTGGGTTGAGTTAGGAGTTTCTAGAATGGCAAGTGGGTGGGAGAATTTATTGAGCCCTTGGGTGGTTGAGTTGGAGGCTTATTTAGAGGCCCTCCTTGGACTAGTTGAGGGGGTTACCCAATCTCTACATTTAGAGAGGAGTTCTTGAAGATTGAGGAAAGGAAGGGAAGCTCTACTCAAACTTATTCATTGCCATTACCTCTTTGTGAAGGTTGGAATTCTCATCTCCCTTATTCAGTTTTTTATGTTTTGTTTCATGTTCATGCTACCTTGTTGTTGTTTCATTGTTTGTATGGTTGTGGGTATGTTGGGAAGATTTGAAAACTATGTTATTTTGGTTGTTTTCCTTTCATGTTTATGTTTGCAATTTTTGAGTTTTTCCTTGCATGGGTGTTTTGGTATTACTCACCCTTGGAGAGGGCAGAAGTGACCAATTTTGGGAAAGGTCTGTTTAGTTGGACTCCAACCAGTGTAGAGTCTCTTTTTAGGATGAGAAGAGGGAGAAAGGGTAGGGTGTTATGGGCCCCTACCCGTCAGTACAAACCTAGTATGAGTATGGCATTTTTAAATGTAAGAACGGAAGTTCTTGGTTATTAGCCCCAATTGGGCATCTGAATTGGTGTTGTGCTTGACTTCTCCTAGTTGGAAGAATCCACCTTTCCCTAGTGTTGATTCATTGTGAATCATATTGTGAAAACCATGTATGAATATGCATGTTCGATTGTCTCTTGGTTATGTTTTGTTGTCACCTGATCAGAATTCTGCTTCCTCCTTGGTTCTAGAAATGTATTGCAGAAAACATTATAAATCCCTTGATGAGGATCATGGAGAAAATTCTATTAAATTGTTGAAATTTGGGATTGAGATCCTATTGTAAATTGTATTTTAAACTTATTGTAAATGGCAATGAAGCCGGGTTTTCTTCCCGATTCTTTCCCGGCTGAGCCTTTGAATCAGGTTTGCCAATAAAATTGGTGTTGAGAATAATTGCTTGTTATGATTTAATCATAAATTTTAAATTGAATGGAGGCATATCAAAATAGGATGAAAATGATGGCATTCAATTATGCAAATTTTGAGTTTTAAGTATGTTAAGAAAAAGACAATAATGAATATGGTTGATATAATTTAATTCAAGTTTGTCCAGGAAACCAATTTAATCATGCATTGTTGTGACACGATCATTAACTTCATGTTTAAATCCATTCAATTCTACTCCCTTGTATAAATAATGGAAGGATATTGCTCAAAGTATGATTTGTGAATGCTCCTACATGAGTTCAGGTGTGAATGGAATAATGAATTTAGTCCTTGGTTTAATCTATTTTAGATGTGATAGAATATTGTATCGAATCCTTCCTTAATCATCTAATAGATTTAAGAGATGCACTATTAGTTTTGTAAGCCATAAGAAACTTTAAGAATTAAAACTATGGGATAATATTAGCAATATGTTAGCTTTTCAATTTTTGATCCTACTTAAAAAAAAAAGAGTGAACAAGAAAATTTCCAAAAAAAACACCCACCTACAAGATGCTGGAAATTGTATGAGAAAAATAATTTAGCCTCTTGTTGAGACAGAGAATATTCCATTATTTATCCTTTTCTTTTAAACCTTGTAATAAAATAAAATAAGAGAAAACATTGTTATGCTTGTTAAAGTTACATAGAAAATTCAAAAAATAAATAAATATATATATATAATGCAAATATCTAATGTCCTAAATATCTCTTTTCATATCCTTTCTACCCATAAAACTTTATGAATTTATTACATATCCTTCTCACCATAAGGGACGTCAGTTTTGGATAGTATTTTAAAATGGAATTTTGTTTTGTTTCTATCAAAGTCATTTGATTGAGGGAGGGTGACATCATTTTGTCCCTACATCCCATCTCCCACCTACTCCTCACCTTGGTTGGGCGCTCACCTCAGGATGGGATGCAGATTGCTTTGTTTTAAAAAGGCATGGAGAAAGATTCTTGCCTTAATCCTTCCTTTCACTTGGTCTAGTTGCCACCTTTCATGGCAGGCGTTGGACAGTACCTTGCCCCCTCCACTTGTGCAGCGCGCTATCCCAATCGCAGTGCTCGAGAAGCGCATGGGTGTAGGAGGGCTAGTGTAGGTGTATAGGGGTTAGTTTTAGGTGTTAGTAAGTAGGTTAGTTTTAGTGTTAGGTTAGTTAGTTTGTTATGTTAGTTTAGTTTTTTTTTATTGTTATTTATTAATTTATTTTTTATTAGTTAGTTTTACATGTAATTTTAATTAGTTAGTTCCAAGTGAAATTTTGTTTTGTTAATATAATTAGTTTAATTTATTAACATTGTTTTAGTTTAGTTTATGTAATTTATTTTGTTTGTTTAATTGTTAATAAAATTAGTAAAAGATCATGTTAGAATAGTTGTATTATTTTAAAGTTAGTTTAATATTAAATGTAATATAGTTAAATTTTAAATTAGTTAGTATTATATATATATATATATATATATATATATATATATATATATATATATATATATATATATATTTATATATATATATATATATAAAATTTAGTTGCAATTTTAGTTTTAATTTAGTATAAATTGAATGTGGTATTCAATTTGTGATTAGACTAGAATTTAAAAATGATATGTTTAGTTTCGTTATGAATTAAGTATGATGTTAAATTAATATTAATTTATAAGTTCTATCGTCAATTAAATTAGTATAACTTTAGCTCTATGCTATAATGATTTTAAACTAGTCTAAATGTATTATGGATTTATATTTAGTTAGTTTTTATTTCATTAAATTTAAATTTAGTAAGATTTTGATGGTTTATTAATATGTTAAAATAGTTGTAAAGTTTAAAGTTAATAAATTTGATATACACATGTTTTGTTTTAATTCTAGTTAAGTTGTTTTTCCTTAAAGTGACTTTTTTTCTTGTATCGATAAATTTGTAAATTGATAATTATCTAAGAGTTCTATAGTTGATTTTGATTATATACTTCCAATGAATCTAAACTTGAATACATTTCATTGTCTTATAAATAATTTTCACATATTATTGTAAGTTAATGTAATGACGTAATTTTCGTCAACATCAATCTAATAACAAAAGTTTCAAAATTTTAACGATGTATGCCCTTACAAGATATGTAACTTAAGATGTAACGAAGAGAATCCTTTCGTGCAACACGATCTCAATCTTATCAAACTTTGAGCATTCTAATAATTGTTTCTTATTGTTGAAAGTAAATGTAAGAACATGAGTTTATCAACATCAATCTTAATGATGTAATCGTCCTCATGTTTGTAATCTTAAGACGTAATGTAGAGAATCTATACTAAAACTTTTATCAATCATTTCAACTTAGAGCATTGTGCATATTAATTTGGGAAAAAGAAAAAAAAATTGTGTGTTTTTGCCCTCATAGTTTGGGCATGACAATATGATATACAACTAATCAATTCCAGTAATCTAACATCCTAATCACAAAACATAATAATCGAATATGCCTAAAAGAATTTAGTCAAAACAAATAAGAAAAGTCAAGTAGGGGTAGGCATTACATCCACTCCCTCTAGAATTAGGCTTGCTCCTTGAAGCCTACAAGAAAGATAAAACTAAAGTAGGGGTAGGCATCACATCGACTCCCCCAAACTTCAGCTACTCTTGGAATTCTACTACAATGACTAGGGTAACTAAAAGCCAAAGTGTACTATCTACAATGTCAAACAAGAACTTATTGAAGAACTCATGCAAATAAGTTAACTCTGTATACACTTTTAGTCACTTAGAGCAATATGATTTTGGTTTAATAATAAACTGAAAGCCATATTGATCCAACATTCATCTTTTTAACAAATATTGAAATAGATCCCCTAAAACACTCCAAACAAAAGATCAACATCTCTAATTCCATTGGAAAACATAAAAGTTATAGTGCATTAACATAAATAAAAAGTCAAGAACATAAATGTTATGAGTTTCTAAGTTTCATGTTAAAAAGTTTCATTTCTTATAATTTTTGTTTCTTGTTCAAACTATTTAGGTTCAAGTTTGTAACTTTACTAAAAACACCCAAATAAGAACAACATAATGTTCATAAAATAATTAAAGGCATACTATCTTAAAGCATAATCATAAGAAAGTATGTTGAAATCCAACACACAAGTTTTTTCTTTTCTTTGTTTCAAGTATCAAGTCTAAAGTTTCAAGTTTCAAGTGTTCAAGTTTGAAGTTTTCAAGTGTTCAAGTTGTAAAAAATACATAACACTATTTACATTTCATTTCACTTTGAAGTTCAAGTTTGTAAAAGATACATATAAGAGTTCAAGTTTTGATTTCAGTTAACTAGTTCAAGTGTTCAAGTTTGTAATAAATACATATCATAGTTTAGGTTTTGTTTCAGTTCAACTAGTTAACAACTAGTGGTGTTCCAATATACCCAGAGCTTCCAATGTAGAAACTCGGGCTTTGATACTAGATGTAATGCCTCACCATGTGACCCAAAAGAAGTTAACCTAAAGTTTTACTATGTTTGTCAAACATTTTTTTTAAAAGTCAAAGATAATAACCTAACAACAACATTTATAACATAGTGGAAACAATTAACATTCACATAAACACATACCATAAAATAGATTACAATTCTTAAGGGTCCCATGATGTTGAATCACATTTAAGTTTAATTAATAATAAATCTAATAAATCTACATCAAATAATAATATACAAGTATGAATTCGTTTAAATAATATATAATTATATATGATTCCACTTGACAATAAATAGAATGCACAATCATCCACTCTATAGGTCACAAGGTATGAAAGGCTGAAATAATATACATCATAAAATAAATTACGTAATCTCTTAAGATCTTATGAAATCAAATACAATACAATAGTACAATCATCCATCATAAATACAAGAATAGATAGAAAGGAACATCTACACAAACACATCTAGCAGTAGCATCTGATAGTTAGATATTAATGGTATAAGAAAAAGCACTACCACCTGACCTCGTAGAACTTAAATGGCTAACTCCCACTATGCTAAGGAGATAGTCTCAAGTTCCAAACAAGATAACAAACTCAACAATCAAATCCAACATCTAGGTTCAAGGAATCACCTAAAAGCAATTAACTCAAATGTGCCAAGACACAAGTATTAACTAATCCCAGAGGCAACATTGACACATAAGAAATCTACTGTACAAGCGGGCAAGTTTCATCGCATGAATCAATGTTAGAGTTACCTTGGCAGTCTAACTTGACCCTGGCCCCCTAGTGACTGTATGCAGCACTAGTATCCTTTTGTACTGACAAGGCATACGAATAATGCATGGTCACAACCAAGCATTCTCTCTACTCCCATCCTAGTCTATACTAGCACTCAAGGCATGGACAAGAACAAACAAAGACTCTTATTAGGTTCATTTTAATCCCCTTTAATGTAGTTTTTTCATTTATTAAACAACTTACAATGGGTTACCCTGGCAGCCACCTTGGGCCTTGGCCTCTATTGCAAGCCACTTTTCAACATTACATATAGATAACCTACCCTATGCTCATAAAAATCACAAATCAAAGAATCATAGTATTTCACCTCAGTCTTATACAAGTGACTCAAAAGCATAAAAAAGGTAATTCACAATAACCCATCAGTTCTTTACAAGCAACTGGAAAGCATCCCAACAATACTAATCAAAGACTCAATAAGGTTAAGTCAAACATATCATAACATGAAATCACCAAGAAAAAATCATACAAACACATCAGTCCTATAAAAGCAATTGAAAAACAATCCAAATACAATTGATCGAAGACTCAAAGGTTATATCAAATTGGTCACACGATACACGTCAGTTTCACACAAGAACATTGGAAAGCAATAACAATCAATAGATCAAAACACCTCATTAAGAATACAAGATAGATTACCATGGTTGAGTATAAAAGATCATATACAAACATCATCATGACATCACAAAATAATCCCCCAAGCCTCTGGTAAACATCTTGACTAGCTAAAGCTAAGACAAACTCAAACACCAGTAAATCACACATCACATAAAGCACATACAAAAGTGTATTCCATAATTTATTAAGTTTTGAAAACCCTGATGTTCAATATTTACTAAAAATTTTCATATTAATTCATAAACAATTCTATAATGGAAATTAATTTTCTCAAACAAGAGCTTCAAACTAGAGAACTTCTGAAAACAAAAACACAATAGACACAAAGAAGACAGGGATTCGAAGAACGAGCAACTACTGCACAAATTCACAAGATCCTACCTAGCTCGGATGCTAAAACAATGAATGCACATACATGAAAGAATCTTTCTTTTCCTTTGAAAACCCTCTTTTAAGAAATTGGCTTCTCCAAACCTGTGTATGTAGAAATGAGCTCTAATTTCCTTAATAAAGAGTTTTCCCCCCAAATCAAGGCTTTGATCATGCAATCATGTGAAAATCCTTTGTCTTTAATTACTATATTTTAATTTTCATGCACACACTTTATGCAATTTAATTAAAATAAGCTTTATTAAATTTAAGCTTTATCTCCCTTATTCATGCAACATTTTCTTATATAATATTTATTAATTTAACTAATAATATTATTTAGAGTTTATTAAAAATAAAACTCCTATTTAAATTATCATTAAATTAAATAAATATAAATATGTTGAAATTAAAACTTTAATCAAATCTATTAAATTTAATTCTTTCATGCACATTTAAAGAACTTTTTTATTAAAATATTCTTTTATATTTTCCTTTCCTCTACTTATTAATTAGTGTAAGTACTATTTAAAGCATACTTTATTATTTAAATTAATACGAATAATTTAAGCTTATTATTTAAATGCAACTCTAATTTAATAATTATTAATCATAATAAAACAATATTAAATCTTTAATCTTTTAATATTTTAATTTTATTTTATCCAACTTCTTAAATTAGACTTTTAAAATAAATATTTTAAACTAAAGTACATATTTAATTAATTTCTTAAAAAAAAGCATCATATTCTAATCTTTCTTTAACCAATTTTCTAAATTTAGACGTTTTATTTAAAGCATAAATTTAATTAGTTTTTAATTAATCAAATATTTGCATATTTTCTTTTTAATCAAATAATATTTATTACTCAACTAATAATATTATTTAGAGTTTATTATTAAAATAAAACTTTTAAATAATTATTATTAAATAAAATAAATATAAATATGCCAAAATTATAACTTTAATTTAACCTTTTAAATTTAATTATTTTATTTAACTAGTCATTTAATTAATTAAATATAATTAAATATTGAATTTTCTATAAACAAATTTCATGCAACGAGTGCAATTTAAATTTAAATATCTTTGTTAAATTAGTTTTCTTTCTCACTAGTTAATTACGAGATGTATTAATAATATATTTATTAATTCAACTAATAGTATTATTTAGAGTTTATTATTTAAAATAAAACTCTTAAATCATCATTATTAATTGAAATAAATATAATTATGCCTAAGTTAGAACTACAAGTTTATCTTTAAGTTGAATTCTTTTATTTAATCAATTTACGAGATGTTTTTTAATAGTATATTTATTAGCTTAATTAATAACATTATTTAGAGTTTATTATTAAAATAAAACTCCTAAAAAATTATCATTAAATTAAATAAATAAAAATATATCAAAATTAGAACTTTAATAAAATCTTTAAATTTAATTCTTTTATTAAATTTAAATTTTTTTGTTAGGTAAACGATAGAAACCTAGGTTATTTATTATTATTATTATTAAGATTAATTATTGTTATGTGTTAATCACAAGTAGATTCAAACCTAAGACCTCCTTGATGAGAGGCTTACAATTTACCAATGCATTGTAGGCTCTTGCCTTAATTTTTTTATTTAATTAATTTCTCAATTAAATATAATTAAATATCAAATTTCTTTATAAATTTTTTATTAAATTATCTTTTAATTTGATTTAATTATAAAAAAATTCACCACATACCCACAAAACCAAAAATGACAACTCAACTGAAGGCAAAGGACATAATCAAACTCTAGGGTCACAAACACAAATTCACGTCACTTGATGAATTCAAATGGGTAAACTAACTCAGATACTTGTCCTATTTTCTAGGACAGTTGGCTTAAGGTTTAGGATTTGGACTCAAGAGTTATCTCCCCACTTATACCATTGAAATACTGCGATAGGGTACACTCATCCTAGCAATTTAGGGAAGTCAATACCTAGTACCTGCAATCTGCATAAAATCCATCCATGTACAAACACAATATTCTAAACTAAACAAGAAATGACAAGAAGTGGTTCATCGTGTAGATCCCCACTAGCAAGTGACTATGACTCCCTTCCTCAACCACATCAGAAATGTCAAACATAAAGAAAACATACACACACACACACACCATACACATGCAAGTATGGGGTAAGTATCCCTAGAAACTACATAAAAATCATTCATCAAACTAACATCATTTAATAACTGAAATAACTGGCACTAAGTACCTCAACATACATACATACATACATACATACATATATATATCAATTGAATATGAAATACAACTAATCAATTCTGGTAGTCCAACACTACTAATAATAAAATATAATAATAGAATAGGCCTAAAAGAACCCAGTCAAAAATAAATAAGAAAAGTCAAGTAGGGGTAGGCATTACAGCTCACTTCCCTGCATTCCATAAAGTTCATTCATTTCTAGAATGTGTGCGAGTGCCAACCCTTGAACTATTAAGATCAGATGACCATGATCAACAGAGACACATGCACATTCAAATCTCTTTGGTCAACCAAGTACTACCATGTTCCAACCTTTAGTACCTTTTAATATTGTGGCTCAAGCCTTGAGTCTGGTCCCACAAATCCATTTGTTGAGACCTCACTTCCCTGCATTTCTAAACATTAAGCAACTCCCTAAAGTAGGGAAGCATCGATCATTGATCAACTGAGATTCGACAGTTGAGGGAACTCTTCAAAATCATGACCCTATCAGTACCTACAACCAATAGAGAACTAGCAACTATCAAAAGCCCTGAGACACCATGCAGCCAAATTATGGCCCATTCAATAAAATTGGACCCACATGCCACATGTCACAATGTCATTATCTCACATGGAATAAAACCCACACATCTTCACAAAAAGACAAAATGACAACCCTTTGATCTTCTCAGATTGGACAATAGACAAATTACAAGCTGATGACTACACAAAATCAAAAGAGAAAGGGGCCCATAGACATGTGGCACGTTGTCACTTCCCCACATTGTACATTCCTCTGACAATTTTTAGAATGTGGGGATGTGACAATCGTTGATCTACCTTAGATCTACGAATAGGAAGATGCGAGCCCATAAAGATATTAAAATGCATAGCCATTGGAAAATGAGATATAACATAAGGTTTTAAAATATATTTGAATTTTCAAATATTTGAACTTTTTTCTATTTGAATTCAAATATCTCAGTTTTGGTGCGAAGGTAAAAATGACCAATAGTTTCTCTAGGAAGGAGAAAATTGGGTAAAGGATTTTGATTTATGTACGACTAGGGAATAATTCAGTTTTCATCCTAACCTTTAGTTGGACATAGACAAGAAGAAAGGTACTTCTAGATTCACTTTTATCATGGATTTTATTCAGCCTGCTACATTTATCATCCAATATTGCACTTGTGAAGGTTGTTACAAGTATCTACATGCTTTGCATTTCAAAATTTTGGCTCATCTTCGACATGACAATAGATAGGTAAAACTTCTCAATTTCTTATTTAACATTGTTAAGAAGGAAGCTTCTTTAGTACAATTAGGAAAGGATCAGCCTATCTCCCATCATTGTTTGATAAAATTAATTGTGGAAAGGGAATTAAAAGAATAATCAATTCGGACATGAGAAGAGTTTTGAAATTAAATGAAATAGAACCTAGATTGGTCAACCCTAGAGGCTAGAATGTTGGACGAAGGGAAAGAATATCTACTAGTTTTTACAAGGTTATTCCTAGAATAGAAAATGTTCCTAAAGCCTTCCCCTCCAATTCTAGACTAACTAGGAAAAGGATTTACAAAGTTGATGCCTCCATTTCTAACAAGAAGAAAAGTTAAAATAGAGAAGATGCCAGTGCTCCCAAGACCCCATTATCTAAAAAGACTAAGTATACTATTAGGGAAGGCAAGGGTAAAGATGTGGAACTAGAATAGGAAAAATTAGAAGAACAACCTGGTAGTGAAAGTAATATCAATGAAACCCTACACTCACAAGGGGAGGAAGTGCTAGTTTGTGATGATTGATCAGAGAAGTACTGTACATACTTCATAATTCTTTAGATAGGCATATTGTAACCCTAAAGTGAGAATATATTATATAAGATAGCTTAGGGATATGGATTATTTTAATGTGATGTACAATTAGATAGGTTGTTCTTGTGGCAATATTGAGCTATATGGGTTTGTACTATAATCACTGGATAATAAGAAAGGTTTGATGACTATGTAGGTGGACATAACCTAGGTTTTGGGTGAACCACATTAAATATGTGTGTTATCTATGTTCTTATGGTTTTCTTCTTTTGTTTATGCATTTAATTATTTATTTGTATATTGTTATGGATCTATCAAATCCTAATAGGAAGCTTTAGAAAAACCTCCTAAAGCACCTATGAAAGAGAAAACCCTAAGCAAGAGGAAACAAAAGAATCGTCCATGCTTGTCTACATCGCCTATAAGGGGAAGTGCAAGACTTTCTAAAGGTAATAGAGTTAATGAAGCCTCTTATCCAATAATTAACCTAGAGTCCTTTGAGTCAATGAAGGAGTCCTCTATGGAGGGATAATCTCAACAAAATATGACTAGTAACATTGAGTGTAATAACTAGAATCCACAACCTAAAATTGACCATAGTGTTAACTATGTACTTGTTGATAGTGATAAGGATTCTAAAGAGCCTAAATCATCTTAGGAGTTTGGAGAAGATCATGTTATGAAGGACACTTGTGAGAATTTATAAGACCTCTGTGAGGACTACTCATAATTCAAACAAGAAATTGTTAAATAAGTGACTAAAAAGATCAATGAAGATGGACTAGAAAAACAAGCTAAAGTAGCAATTGAGTCTAGTAAGGAGAAGAATGTGGTGGAAAAACTCGTTATATGGAAGGGAGAATGCTCCATGCCACTAAGTTCCACAAACGCTCCTCACCTAACATTTGAATGGATAGACATTCTCAACCAAGAACCATTACTGCCACTAGATTTGTCCACACCCCTATTTCGAAGGATAAATTTTTATCAACAATTGCTATAGGAAAGAGCACAATAGAAGTTACAAAAAGAGAAATTGAAACACATCATTAATAAAAAAAGATATTAGTTGAAATAGAGTTCAGACCAAAATGAAATTTTAAAGAGGGGCATTGAAAAAATTATAGAATTGATTCCTAAACTTATGGAATATAGATCACCATTATTGGTGTATGCATTATTTCTCAAAGAACAACTTGTTAATTTCAAGTTGACAAGAATCGTGGAAGGACTTAATCCCTCCATTTCAATTCCTTGTGAGTTTTATGACACATTTTAGTCTATTCCAATGCTTCTAAAGAATTTATTGTGTGAATTCTATATGCATAACTTGCAATGCCTAATGATATAGAGTGGAACTCACTCCTTTATGTAGGAGATGTGCAAATGTGAGTAGTGATGTCTTGGATGTAGAATGAGATAAGTAGGGAACACAAATTTGTGCCATACCTAGAAAATGAAGTGACAACTCCTTTGCTCATGAGACTAGAAGTTCAAAACTCTTGGTGCACATTTATGGATTGGATATCTATTCTAGGAAACCCAAGCGGAGCTAGTATGGTATATCCAATTAGAAAACATGCTTTTGCAGATTGGGAGCAACATTCATCCTATAATGTTGGAACAATAATTTTTGCTTCAAGAAAAATATGGGCATGAATGTCACATGACCTAAAGATAAGGGAACCCCACTCTCCTCAAAATTTAACTCTTGCCACTATCAGAATACCATGGTATATCAATTTGGGAAGCACTCTGCACTAATACTGACTTCCATTAAGGTATCAATCTTCCATACTCCTACAACCATTACTAGCAGTGAATGATAATGCAAAGGATCATGATATGTTAGGAGAATTTTGATGATGGAGAAGGTTCAAGAAAAATTATGGAGACTTTCATTATGTTAAGAAGGAGCTAGGGGAGAGGACAACCCATGATTGGATAGTTTGTGTCAGGATCAGAAACTTCATGGTTGTTGGGGACCAACAATAGCTCAGTTGTGTCAGGATCAGAAACTTGCTATATTCCTGGAAGATTTATTCATAGTCAATGTTGTTTCTATTTTGACCTTTACGAGTTTGTAATTGATCCTCATTAATGGAGTGATCTTATATTTAGGAGGTAGGTGTAGTTTCAATTAAATAATGACTATTGTAACTTTGAAGGAATTCAATTTGAATTGAAGAAGTAGATGAGTTGATTTTTATAGCAGCACTATTGTAAAATTATTTTTCAGTTAAAATGTAATTTCTCTATATGAATGAATAGAATACATAGTTCAAGTTTCTATCTCTTAGCTTGATTGTATCTTCTATTCACTCATCCAAGGGGGCCCATTTGGTGAGTGAACTATTCTGTTAGAATAGATTTCAATTCCTTTTTATTATAACTCTGTTGCTTCTACAACCACTGATAACTGAATTAGTGAATTGTTCCTACAGCATAGGTGGTTAGAGTAATTCATAACCATGATTACATGCTTTGGTAGAGTAATTTCATTTACTAGTTCTATCTTGGTCTTTCGTCAGTTTGAATTCCATAGATTAGTCTTAGATTGAGAAAATTTAAAGCATATACTTTTCAATGCAATTTCAAGTTTACATCCCTGGTTGATAATTAAATGAGACTTAATAATTCAAGTGTAGAAACCAATTAGGATGTCCAATCATGAATAAGTAGTCCATTTCTATAAGGTTTTTAATACCATTATTTGGAAAACTAGGCATGTTAGAAGTTTTTAAGATATGCGATTTGGATTATTTCTTTGTACTACAAATTCCACTTGGAATTCTATACTATTCACTATTTTAGAAGTTGAAGATCTTCCCTAATTAGTTATTCTAGTTTCAATGGGATTCAACCCTCACCCTATTATGTTTGCATATTTCTTGGCTTGGATCTAAAACATCAAAGCACCATCTTTGTTTTGCAAATATAGTAATTTGATTTTCAACAATAACGTGTTCATCTCTATGTGAGCATATGCTTTTGTGTCTAGCTATTATTTGATGCATTCAGTTAATTATATCTTCCCCTCACATCTCCATATCACTCCCTTTTCCACATTTCTCAAATAGTATTGTGGCATTGGAACTTTCACTTAGGCATTTTCCTTTAGGTTTTTTTCTTGGGCATTTTCCTTTGAGTGTTTCCCTTGGGTGTTTCTTGTGGGTGTTTCTGTTGTGTACATTCCATCAAGTACCTTCCCTAAGCCATTTACCTTGAGAACTTTCCCTCGGGCACTTTCCCTTGAGATTTCCCTTGGGCACTTTCCCTCTAGAACTTTCTTTCAAGTACTTTCCATTGAGTGCTCTCCCCTAGATACGTTCCCTTGGGTACTTTTCCTCAAGCACAATTTTCTTATAGACCATGTTCTCTCTTAGACTAAATTCTCCTTTAGATCAAGTTCTCCTTCATGTCGAGTTCTCCTTTAGGTCAATTTTCCCTTCAGACTGAGATCCTCTCCAAACTAAGATTTCCTTCTAAATAAGATTTCCTTTGACCAAGATCATCTTAGGAACAATATAGTGCTATCATAGATAGAAAACCTACCAGCTTGTTGCGAGTTGATATTTTTCTTATCATGTACTATGGCACCCAACATGTTCAAAATATTCAAGATTATGTGAGGTTACTAAGAGGGGAGGGGTGAATCAATAACCTTAAAACTTTATCAAATTCAGATCTTAATTGCAATAATCCAATAATCAATTAATTCATTAAATCAGATCTAATTGCATGCATGAGAAACTAAAAAAATAAACATTCCTGGCACATGAACATAATGATTTGGTGACCCAAAAATCTTCCAAATAGAAAGTAAAACTAGGGTGGGGATGATACCCAAAAAACTTCAATACTACAGCATAAAGTTGGCTTGTTAAGGCTTACAATGATCACTTCTAATGATCTGCCCTATTAGGAGCAATTAGGACTACTAGGTCCACCTTGTTAGAGGATTTACAAACATACAATGGAGTATGCACTTGGTAAAGAGATTTGACAAAAGACTATTAAGTCTACCTTGTTAGAGGATTTTGGACTAGTTCACCTATTAGAATGAAATAGTAAATCTCTAACTTACAACTAATTTGCTGATGAAGTTTCCTTAAAGTATTGATCACCTTTATGTGATAGATATGACTCTACTACTCCTTGTTGATATGGCCTTACAATACACTTTGCTACTGATTCACATTCGCATGCTTCGAATATCTTCTTTTCTCTTGCTTTTCATTCATGTGTACACACATCTATCTATGCATCTTGTCTTTCTATATGTCTCTATATATGTGTATGGATATGATACAATACATTACACACACACACACACACACACACACACACACACACACACACACACACACACACACACACACACACACACACATATCCAATTTACAAAATTAGAAAGTTTACCAATATACAAGTTAACACCAATATTACAAAGTCGACTCAAATGAAGACACTCGAATTCTAAAGACTAACTTGGTAAAGTTCTAATAAATGGAATCCACTATCATTACTTGGCATCATCATGCATTCAGTAGAAGTGAAAGCTTGGTCCATACTAATCATCTCAAAGTAGTCTCAAACTTGGTCTACACTGGCAATTCTGTAGATACTGTGCAACTTGGTATAAACTGAATTCTACATTTACCATTTCTGAACTTGGTAAATACTAATCATCTCATCACTTGCTTAACACTTACCTCACTTCACATGAACTAATGGCTTGGTATAAACTACAAAGCTTGGTAACCATTGAACTGCTCGGTAAGAATAGTAGGACTTCACACTGCCTAAATTTACTTGGTAACCACTGGAATGCTTGGTAGGAATTGTGAAGCTTGGTGGCTACTAAATTACATGGAAAACACTATAGACTATTTTATGAGCTTGGTAGGTATACAAAATCTAAATAAGTATTGTCACTAATAAAAAACTTGACTTAGTTTCAACAGTCTCCCCCTTTGGCATTAGTGACAAAAACACTTATCAACCAAAACTTATATACATTACAGTGTGATACTAGCTTGGTACTGGAATACTATCTTTGAGATTTTTTAAAATTTGTCTTTGTAAGTATGTACTTTCCTTTCCTTTTCTTTGCATGATTCTGCCCCATACAATATACATACTAAGTGTTTCTCCCCATATATACATCTCTCATATATATATATATATATATATATATATATATATATATATATATATATATATATATATATATATATATATATATATATTGTTTCTCCCCCTTTTTGACAATAATTCCAAAGATTTATTCAAAACTTATTTACATAGAGATGCCAATATAATAAAGAAACTCATAATGTACCTTAAGAATGAGAGTTAAAGTCTTATACCAATTTTCTTGCAAATCTTTGCATGTATGTACAACAACTTGCACTTCTGTAGAGAGCTCGATCATGTGATCTGCAATTGAGAAATTATTGTCATGGATCAATATTTTGGAATAGGCAATGTGCTTTTACATTGTATCCATGATGGGAAGGATCATATTCTAAATATCTATCAGTAAAGACCAGATCCTTACTGTAATACCCCAAAATTGGCTCATTGCCATCTCAACCAATTCTGGTCTATTTTTGATTAACCCAAAGTCCTATTTCACTAGGCAAATTCTTATTCTGCTACTTGCTACTTGCTACTTGACTTAATTTTCAAATGCAGAAAACCTAAATCTGCATTTATCATGCTTATTATTTAATTCCTAAAGTATTGACTCATATTAGCCACATTAAACCTATCTGATTACGATTTAATTTAATTTGAAGTATTTATACTTTAATTAAATTAAATTATATCCTAAGGCTAATGTACTATGGAATTAAATTTATTTAATTTAATAATATGACTATTTTAATTAATTAAACAAAATTATTTAATTAAATGGAGAACTTACTTCTAATTAATTAAATGAAATCATTTAATTAAATGGGAAGCCATTCCTAATTAATTAAATGAAGTCATTTAATTAAATGAGAAAAATGTCTTTAATTAATTAAATAGAATTATTTAATTAAATAGAAAATGCATTTATGAAGTCATATCTCATTTTATTAAATTAAACATCTCTCCAAAATCTCTCTTTAGTTCAAAAAGGAAATTCCCAGTTCACTGCTGATCAAATTAGAGGTGACCCAGATCACTTACTCTCTCATTGAAGTCTATTTGAGTTGACTGGCTCTTACACTTCGAACTGATCTAGTTAACTTCCTCTAATTTGGGAATCTTCCTTTATGACTGAACCTCATCTTCAATCTTGACCGTTGATTGAAATCGATCTCAACCGTTGATGGATTCCAGGAAAGTCTATTTAAGAGACCCTCATTTCCTCATTATGGAGGTGGGAATTTTTATGCTATTGAATTGGTGTCACATTTTGCACTCACTTTGCTTAAGTTTTAATTACATTCTAGCTCTCTTTAATATCATCTAGATTAATACTATGCATACATGTAGATTAAATGTTATTTTCTAATCTATAGATTAATTGTTTGCACTTCATTTAGATTACTTGCATAACATTTAGCTTAATTGCATTTAAATTCTTCATTCTTAGAAGGTCTGGTTTGCCTACACCTCAAATCTGAGGAACTAAATAGGCAAAATCCTTCTAGATAGAAGGTGATAGGTCACTCTGCTGGACCTCTTGGATAAACAACTCAATGTTTATTCCAGGATGATTCCATAGGTAATGACTATGTTGAAGTGTCTATGAGGTTCAGAGGCCCACAATTCATAGGTACATTTCTGGCGCCCACCGTGGGGCAGGGAAAATCAAATTTTCTAGCCTCTTTCTGCATTTTTTTTAATCATTTTTTTTTGTTCTTTGTCCGTACTATTCCATACAGATTTGAGAATCTTCGTGCCAGACTATTCATTTTTGCATGAGGATCCAAAATCTTCACACAAAGATTCTTTGCACTCGCATGAGAAAGTTCCTGAGCGCGCGAAATTTTGCGTAGCACCTATTTCTTTGCGCAGCCCATAAACAATTTTGCATGAGACAGAAATAACTTCCCACAGACTTTCAAGAATGTCGCGCAAGAGTTTGCTGACAGAAGCTATTTTTGCATTGATTTTCATGTTTTCTAGTTTTTCTGCTAACTGCTCACTGTTTCTAGTTTTTCTATGTTTTCTAATTTTTTTGAAACAACATAACAACAGTTTGCGGGACAATTGGAAAAGTGTGATAAATTTGCTGAAAATAGGTAAAACATCTACTAAGCTCGTTGCGAGGATTACCAGGTAATTCTCTTTGATTGATAACACTTCATTTAGACCTAAAATGAACATCTCTCATGTCAAGCTTGTGTGTGTTTCCTTCCATGTTCTCATTTTACAACACATGCATAATTTGATACTAGGTTGTGATCCCCATTAGTTTTCATTTAGCAGGCTTAGTTACTAGTGATAGATCTAATTAGCTATCTTGGGTTATTGGACTCGCTAATCTGCCAACCCCTTGTTTCACCTTGTGGTTGCAAGATCAGCACCACGTTAAAGGGGAGGGGTCTACAGGAAAGAAGCGTTAAATGCTCCACTAGGCAACCCTTTTGTGCTTTCTAGAGCTCATTGGTTTCTGAGTTATGGACTTGTGTTGGCTTGTGTGAGGGGTTAAATGTTCCACATCTTTGGACTCACCTCACATTAGTTAAAACATTAAGTGTACCACCTTGTGCTCTTTGATTTCTTTTGGATAGATTTGCTTTCGGGAATTAACATCTGTACACACAGTAATTAGGCCCCATGAACACTATTCGTGGATCTTGAGAGAGTGGGTTCCTAGTAAAACTTGTCTCTACGATGGATTCCTTGTAGGTGGGGAGGATACTTTGAGCATCTCACAGATAAATGAATCTTCAACTTGGTTATTGAGGCATCCTTTCTCCAGAGAGGTTGATAGATCACTGGGAGTTGATATCATAGATCTTTAAGAGATACTCTTAGTTTAGCATGTTGGATTAATCTGTCTACTTTGATTGGGCTAAAAGTGAAAAGGTGTCAAAACTTTGAATCTGGAAGCTAAGTCCCCTTGTAGTACACTATTGTGAGTCGGTCACCTTTAGAGAGGGTTAACTGTAGCAGACAATCCCTCTACAGGGAAAACTGCATTGACAGAACCTCGAGCGGTAATAGCCATTTTTGATGTGGTAGTGACAACTACTATATAAATGTCCTTGTGGAAGAAATCTCCATGGGTGTGGTTCATTGTGGGTTGTCAGATCTCCCTAGTAGCTCTTGAAGATTAAGTTCTTAGATTGTGTTAAAACCTCGATGCACCAGGATTGGAGGTCACCCTTATGAGTCATAAAAGTTGGAGAGTTAGAACATTACTAAAAACCTCAGAGAGGCCAAACTTTTCACTTTCTAGGAATGTGTGCAATGATTGCAAAACTCTTTGAAAACATACACAAATAGCTCTCCTAGGTATTAGTGCAAACTAACTCACTTGATTGTTCATGCGCAAGGTTTCTTTTGCCCTTGCTCATTATTTTCAGACATGCTTGAAATCACATGCTTGCTATTCTACATGCCTGTTTATCTACCTGGTTACTAAAATGATCAAATTTGCCAAAATTGGTTTGCCTTTTCGTGCAAAATCATTTGGGTCTCATGTGAAATCATCTGGTCCTCGCACAAAATTAAACATCTGTCATCAGTCTTCATGCGACCTAAAAACTTCTTTGTGCGAAATTAAAACACTTTCATTGACCTTCGCACAAGCCAGAAACTTCTTCACGTGACCTATAAACTTCTTTGCATGGCCTGTAAACTTTCTCATGTGAGACTTTGTGTAAACATTACCAATTTGGGTCTATTTTAGCTATTTACACTCTGTACGCTATCTTTTTCTACATCTATTTATCGCTCTCTGTCTGCAAACAGTCCTGAAATAGTGACACTTCACTTAGCTGAAGACTTGTGTCTTGTACTTTGATTGGTCTCATCTCTTACATTACCTTTTGTCTTCATTTCTTAATGCTTGTCACACTTTGTGTTGCATTGGTCATAATCTCTGGCTGTTCTAGCCTTTAAATTAGAACACTTGTGCCTTAGTGTACAACATTCTTGCTATTATCTTGTCCTTTTTGAGACTTAGTCTTAGTGTAGTCCTTGTCTATGATTGTCACAACCAGAAGCGGCAACATTTTTTATCCTCTTAGACTTAGATGTGGTCATGCCAGGGGTCATAATCATGGCAAGGGTCACTTACCTTTCGTTACACAGTCTGTATCTAGTTCGACTAGTGAGGCATCTTCAAAATCCCCCTCACCTGCCAGTTCATCTCGAGTTTAATGAAAATTTTCCATAAACCTGTGGTAAGTTAGGAATCCTTTGTACCAAGAGGATACTGAGATAGGCAAAGGTCCTGCATTACCAAACACAATGTCCGATTCCTTTTTTAGAGGACCTTTTGACACACAACACACTGAAACTAAACACATTCCTATAATGACTAATCGTGAACCTGGACATGGTAGTCATAGTCGACATCAAGAACCACCTAGGAATGACAAAGAGAAAGAAAAAGACCATGAAAATGATGAGGAAGAGGAAGAGGTGGAAATACTCCTTGAACACTTAGCAAAATGTCGAAGAGACAAAAACGTTCAAAAGGTCATGGAAATCCTACTCAAAGAAGAGAAAGAAAAGTACTTTCTCAAACTTGCCCAAGAGGGAGCTAAACTGCCTTTTCATTTCAATGTGGAAACTATTATCATGCTTGAAGAAGAAATTGAGACTTCTAAACTCCAAAAACAACTGAAAATTATGCAAGACCAATTGGCTCAGATGATGCATGAGAAAGAGAAACCCACAAAGACATACGCATTGGATGCTCTTTGTCCATTTCCATTTGACAAAAGCATAAACATGCCACCTTTTCCATGAGGTGTAGAGCTACCCAAATATGACAAGTACTTTGGTACTACTGATCCCCAAGATCACTTATGGGAATTTGGTGCTTTGTCTATGGAGTTTATACATGATCAAACCTACCTCATGCGTTTATTCCCTAGAAGCCTAGGTGGTTAGGCTTTGGAGTGGTTCTCACATTTACCTCTTGGTATCAAGATGTTTAATGAAATTGCCAATCTCTTTGTTCAACAATATTCTCATAACATACAACACCCTGTCAATATTCGAGATCTATGCAATCTTAAACAGAAAATTGGTGAGTCTTTTCTCACATTCCTCCAACAGTGGAGACAACTATACACTAAGTATTCTCACAAAATTCTAGAAACGGAGAAGCTTGACATTTTCACTGATAACCTCCTACTTGATTTCAGGTATAGAGTCCAACTACAAGGTCCATGTACCTTTGAAGACATGATTACATAGGCTATCCGTATTGAAAAATTTATGGTCAAGAAAGGTGAACTCACTCTTCACAGAGGCACAAAACAAGGTTCCACTTCCAATAGGGATAAAACCAAACATGTCAACAAGAACTGAGAAATTGTACATGATGGAGTTGTTGACAATGTCACACCCAAATTGGCTAAAGTGGCATTTAATCTCACAGACTGCCTCAAAGCGGCCAAAAATGCTGAGAAACCTCCCCCTCACAATAAGACGTTTGGGAACAAACCAAGAAACTCATGGAAAACATGCCCCAAGTGAGAGTATACACCTTTGGGAGAACCTTTGAATGTGGTTTACAAAACATTGCTACAACATAAGCTTATTTCACCAATGGATAACCCTCATCCCTATGATCCACAACCATGTCCACCATGGTGGAATGAGACCTCATTCTGTGAGTATCACCAAAACAAGGGACACAAAACTAGCAACTATATAAACTTGCGCCATAAATTCCAAGACATGATTGATGCTAGTGATCTTGTGATAGATGGACACAAAAAAAACTCAGACCACACGGTGTTCAAAGAACCTTTCCCAGCTTATGAAAAAGGAGAGACTTCGAAACTAGAACCCTACAATAAGGTCAACTATACATATTCCAATGATGACAATGTCATTCACATGGTTGAACTTGTAGATTTTGAATACTGCAACATTATTACCATTAAGGGCAAACAAGATAATGATAAACCCAAGACACCATTTTTCTTGAGGGGCCCTACTTCCAATGCAATGGATAATGTACCTTCGCAACACTGTGCTAATGTTGTTATTCGTTCTCGTGCCAAGTTGGTGCTCAAAGGCCCTACGCCTCCTACTTTAGATCCTGAACAAAACAAAGACAACACCCTTGCTGGTCCATCTGGTAAAGGTGCAAAACCCACAATGAACTCAACATCAACTAGTTATAGTGTTCTCAATCAACTAAAATGAACCAATGCTTAGATTTCCATCTTTGAGCTGCTTAAAATCTCGCCTGCTCACAGGCAGATTTTGGACAAAGCCCTCACTGAGGCAAATGTTCCTCAAGATCTTGATCTTGAGTGATTCCAATCCATGGTAAGTCACCTAACCTCACCTTATCTTATGACCTTCTCTAATGAGGATGACAACTCGTTGAATTACCCACATAATCAGCCTTTACACATTGAGGTTATGATCCACCAAACACGTGTTCGTCAGGTACTCATTGATAATGGCGCTGGCCTAAATATTGTCTCTACTACTCTGCTTAGACAATTGAATTATTCTGAGGACTCTGTTGATCCTTGATGAAAGATCACTATTAAAGCATATGACGAAGTGGAACAAAAGTCTCTAGGTCTTGTGGTTTTACCAATTCGCTTCGATCTTGTTGAAAGGGATGTCACCTTTCAGGTGCTTGACATTCTGTTGGCCTACAACATTCTGTTGGGATGGCCATGGATACATGAGATGCACGCTGTGCCATCCACATACCATCAATGCATCAAATTCCCAATTCATGGCTCTGAAGTTACTATTCCTGCCACTACTAGCTACACTTGCAATATGCTCAAAGCTACTGAAACTTTTGTCCCTGCTAACAGTGAGTCCACTGATTATCACGACAATAAGTTGAAACAAATTGAGAAATCATTCAAACTGAAAGAAACTGGCATGAGAGAGTATCACATTGAACCAGTGTTGTCATTGACATCTCTCCCAGAGTCTCCTCGACATTATGGGAGACCCTCAGAGGCAAAGAAGCCATTCGTGCTGACACCTCAGACCAAGTATAATGGCACTTTTGTCAAGGCTATAGTTCCCTTAGAAGATGAAAGAGAAAATAGAGCCATTGTTGCATGGATTTACAGAGAAGAGGCTCCAGTGGACCTAATAGAACAAGCTTGAGAAATTACTACTAAGAAATATGGGCCTGGTCTTAAGCTTATGAAGCATTTTGGTTACAAGGGAACTGGTCCTATTGGGTGTAATAACAATGGCCTAATTGATCCCATCAAAGCAAGAGCTCGACACAATAGTGATACAACTGGCCTAGGGTTTAAGAAGGTCCCTTTCCATTTGGGATCAAACAAATTCATACCCGTACCTAAAAGTTCATCGAAAAATGAGTCACAATCTGAGTCAGGCACTCAAGAGGAAGAATTTGATGATGAGGATTCGTATCCTCATCCTATCCCATATGATCTCGCTAAACTCTTTGCTGAGACCGATGACTTTGTGCCACGTGTTAGCACTATGGATGATACTAGTGATTCTTCTGAAGACAATACCGAGCAACCCAAATCCCATTCAGAAGAGGGAGAGTCTAGTCAGTCATGCCATATTGAGTATTTATGTAAGAATCCAGAGGATAAAGGTGAGTATGTCCCTATCACTATTGGGGAGTTCTATAATCTCTTGCCATGTAGCACTAATTCTCATGAATATGAATTTGACTCTCTTTCAGAAGTGACTACTAATAAAGACATTGACCAAGTGCATGTGTATGCTAATCAAACTGAAGTGGGTGAAATGTCTAGGGTTAGGTCACATGGGTCGGATCCAACTAGTGTCCTAGAGTCATCAATTCCTGACATTCGTACTCTGAGGTGTTTGAACACACCTGTGGATGAGGTTGCCATAGGTCTCAAATTGTTGGTCCATGCACTTAATGACTATACTATGAACACAATTGAACCAGCCACTACTCTCTCACTCACACATCCTGAGCTTATAGACTAGAACCCCACTGCATCTAGTGAAGTCCCCATGTTCCAGAATGACTATGCTCTCGCCTGTTACCTAAATGCTATTGAACCTATAACATCTTCCACCAATGAGCAGAGTATCAACATGACTGAGGCCGATATCAAATATCTTAGTCACATAATTAAAAAGAAAAAATGCAAGAGGTCTGATGGTGAAAACCACATTGTGCCAGTGTCAGATCCCAAAAAAGTAAAAACAAAAGACATATCTAAGGGTGAAAACCTCTCTGAGGTGCCCATGGATGAGATATTTGATATCCTTCCTAGTCACTTTTAGGAGTGATCATCAGTGTTAATAGAGCCCATGCAGCCAATTATCCTAGGCATAGAAGAACATCCTCATTTGATACATTTGGCATAGTCACTATCACCTGAAGAGAAGGAACAATTCATTGCCTGTTTCAAAGAAAAGAAGATAAATTTTGCTTGGACATACTCTGACATGCCAAGATTGGATCCTGATCTTATCATGCATCATTTGTCCATAGCACCAGGCATCAAATCAATTAAACAGAAGCTTCCAAAAATGCATCCTCATGTTGCATTGCTCGTCAAAGCAGAATTAGAGAAACTTCTAAAAGTTGGTTTCATTCATGCAATTGATTATGCTGAATGGATATCTAATATTGTTCCAATTTCCAAGCACGATAAATCTATCAGGGTTTGTATAGACTTCCATGATCTTAATTTGGCATGTCCTAAAGATGACTTTTCACTTCCTAATATTGATATGATTGTGGACATGATAGCTGGCTATGAGATGTACTCACTTATGGATGGTTTTTATGGGTACAATCAAATAAAAATTACGCTAGAAGATCAAGAGAAAATGGCTTTCACATGTGCATGGGGGACCTTTTGTTGGAATGTGATGCCATTTGGCTTAAAGAATGCTAGTGCTACATATCAGCGAGTAGTTACCACAATTTTCCATGACATGATGCATAGAACCATGGAGGACTACGTTGATGATACCTTGGTAAAAAGTGCTAAATGTAATACTCATCTGCAAGATTTGGGACCCATCCTAGACCGTATGAAAAAATTCAATCTTCGGCTCAATCTTAAGAAATGCACATTTGGTGTCACATCAGGAAAGTTGCTAGCATACATTGTCTCTACAAAAGGAATTGAAGTAGATTTGGAGAAAGTACAAGCAATAATGGACATGCCACCACCTCAAAACATCAGTCAAATGAGAGGAGTAAAGAGAAGGCTTCAATCTATTCGTAGGTTTATTTCACAATTGGCAGATAGATCACAACCCTTCACAAAGACCTTACAAAAGGGTGTGAAATCTAATTGGAGCCGGGATTGTGAGAAAAGCTTAACACAGATCAAACAATATCTTGTCAAACCACCTATCCTGATGCCTCCCATTCATGGGAAGCCTTTGATTTTATACATTTCAGCCACTGAAACATCTTTGGGAATCTTGTTGGCTTAGGAAGATAATGACAACAAAGAAAGATCTATTTATTACTTGAGCTAGACACTAGTCTCTTATGAGAAGAACTATAGCATTATTGAGAAAGCCCTCTTGGCAGTTGTCTTTGCTTTCTAGAAGTTGAGACACTACATGCTTGCCCACACTACACAACTCGTGGCTAAAATAGATCCCTTAAAGTACTTGCTTAGTAAGGCAGCTCTCACAGGAAGATTGGTTAAATGGGTTATGATACTTAGTAAGTTTGACATCTAATATGTTGAATGCAAGGCTATAAAGGGATAGGAAATTGCAAACCAGTTGGCCAAGGCACCCATATAGAGTCTTCTACTAATGAACATTGATTTTTCAGATGAGTCAATTTTAAAACTCATGCACCATACATGGGTTATGTTCTTTGATAAGTCCTTCACGCAACAAGGATCAGGTGCTAGATTGCTCTTTATTACACCATAGAGATATTCATTGCCCAAAGCGTACAAGATTCTATTTCCTTGTACAAATAACATTGTTGAATATGAGGCTTTGATCAATGGCATAAAAATTGCAGCTGAATGGAGAGTGGATCGGTTAGAAATCTTTGGTGACTCTTAGCTTGTCATCAACCAAGTTAATGATGTGTACCAAACAAAGGATGAGAAACTAATTTCTTAGAAGTGCATGGTTGATGAATTGAAGAAGTATTTTGCACACATCACCTTGTAGCAGGTTCCATGAGTAGGTAATAAAGTAGCTGATGCCATGGCTACTCTAGCCTCCTTGTTACAAAGGCCTAAAAATGATCTTCGACATGAGTTCTTGGTGGAAGCATTACACTACCCTGCCTATGACACCCCTAATTCTAGGATGATCTGTTCTATTATAGGACAAGAATCATCCCGCTACCATCACATCTATTCCTACTTGTGTAATCAAACAATTTTTAAAGGTCTGACTCAGAATGAGAAATGTTACCTAATCTGTAATGCTTCACATTATGTCATTATTGCTGATGATCTATATAGGAGAGGTCAATGGAACACTCCTTAGGTGTTTAGAACCTGACGAGTCCAAATGTGCACTAATTGATGTTCACGAGGGCATTTGCGGATCTCATTCTAATGGCCTCACACTAGCTTGCAAACTCCTTTGTGCTGGTTACTACTGGCCTAAAATGGAGCAAGAAGCTATCAAGTATGCTAGATCCTGCAAGCAATATTAGCTACATGGAAATCTCATTCATGCTCTAGCCAGAGAGCTAATTCCCTCTACTACAACATGGGCATTTCAACAATTGGCCTCCGACTTGGTGGGGTAGATTCACCCAACCTCCTCTAATGGACATAAGTTCATCATCAAAGCTATAGATTATTTCACAAAATGGGTAGAGGCAGTACCTCTCATAGTTGTTGATGGCAAAACTGTAGCACTTTTCATCACAAACTATATCATCTATAGATATGGTGTACTATCCTTAATCATTATTAACAATGGAGGAAAATTCAAGAACGAAGACCTCAAGGAGCTATGCAAGAAATTTAGAATCACACAACATTGGTCTTCCATTTATTACCCCTAGGGTAATGGCCAGGCTGAGGCATCCAATAAGGTGATCCTAAAAATTCTTCATCTCATAGTTTGCAAATCAGGGAGAGACTAGCATCTCCAAATCAATCCAACTTTGTGGGCATATAGGACAAGCATTAGAACTCCAATGGGCACAACTCCCTTTCCGTTAGTGTATGGGGCAGATGTTGTGCTTCCAATCGAGGTCGAGATTCCTACCTTGAGAATCTCTAAGAAAGGCCTTATCACTGATGATGACTACAGGATAGCTTGGCTTCAAGAGCTTGTGTTACTAGATGAATGACAACAAGTGGAATGTGATCATCTGTGAGCATATCAACAAAGAATGGTACGAAGCTACAATCAGAGGGTCAGGCCATGTGACTTCTAGCTGGGTGATCTTCTCTTGAGAGAGAACCCCAAGAATCAACAACAACGTGTACAAAAAGGAAAGTTTGAACCAAACTGGCTTGGTCCATACATCATTACTGCAGTATATGGGTTTGGCGCTTATCAGCTTTCCACAACCAAAGGAGAAGTGCTTAAAGAACCTGTCAATACTCTCCACCTGAAGTGGTTTTATAGTTGATTTAATCTCAGCAAGCTTTCTGTACATATCTATATGTCTTGAAAAAATCATAAAAATCAAAAAAAGTCTTGAAAAAAAATTGTTACCCTGGTGAAAACCTAGCAATAGGCACCATCGTAACAACAAAAAAATTGAAAAATCTCAAAAATACAAACAAAAAAAAATCAAAAGGAGAAAAATACAAAAAAATTGAAAAAACAAAAAAAAGTGCCATTGATGAAAACCTGGAAACAGGCATCATGGTAGCAAAAAAAGAAAATCCTTTCAAGAAGGTGAAAACCTGGTAAATAGGCACCTCTTGTTTCCTAATGCTCCATCTTGCAGCACACCTTCAGGCTTTCTGCATAGTCGCTTTCATGCTTTTGCTTTCCTACTTTTCCTACTTTTTGCTCATGTGTCCATGGATTGAGTCTTGTCATAGCTTGGGGGCATCCCCTTTAGTGCCACTCTTTTTGAGATTCTCCTCATAGAATCTCTTTCACAACAGTTACCAGTGGTCCTCACTGTGTCTACCTACTATTGCTAGTGTCACTCTTTTTGAGATTCTCCTCATAGAATCTCCTTCGTGACAATCACTGATCATTGTGGCTATGTCTACCTACTGTTTCTAGTGTCACTCCTTTCGAGATTCTCCTCATAGAATCTCTTTTACGATAGTCACCAGTGGTCCTCACTATGCCTGCCTACTATTGCCAGTGTCACTCTTTTTGAGATTCTCCTCATAGAATCTCCTTCGTGACAGTCATCGGTTATTCTGGCTGCGTCTACCTACTATTGCTAGTGTCACTCCTTTTGAGATTCTCCTCATAGAATCTCTTTTGCAATAGTCACCAGTGGTCCTCACTGTGTCTGCCTACTATCGCTAGTGTCACACTTTTCGAGATTCTCCTCATAGGATCTCTTTTGCAATAGTCACCAGTTGTTTCAACTATGTCTACCTACTATTGCTTGGGTCATGTCTCCAGCTTCCTTTATGGAAGATCTCTCTTGTGTCAGTCACTAGTCATCCTGGCTGTGTCTGTCTACTATTGCTCAGTCCTTCTTAGGTTCTTCATCATAAAGATGCCTCTTTGACCTTAGTCACCAGTCATTCTGACTACATCTGCCTACTGTCATCACCCTACCAAAGAGATTTCTTTCAAACATGTTTTGGACACTGACACTTGACATCAATCCCAAAACATTGAACTCAAAAATGATATAACTGTTTGGATATGCTGAGCATTTTCTTTATTTGCTTTGTTTTTCTTTATCATCTCTCCTCGAGCAACTTGATGATGTCATCTTCGAATAGAGAAGTAATGACTAGGGGCATGATCTTTTCTTTAATTTTATGTTTGTGGTTTGGTTCCAATAAGTTGACATATTCCTATAAGAGGGGTGTCCACTATAAGAGCCTCCATCTCGTATTGGATGGTCGTGTGTACCTCAACTCCTTTTATATGAATATGTCAATATCGTTGGTTCTTCTTCTTGTTTGTTGGAGTGAAATCTTCATGCTACAGTAAATACTGATACTTGTCCTACTAAGTGAACGTATGGGTCACTACGAGTATATCTAGCATACTTCTGTCTCAGGTTATGAACGCAAGGGTCATTGCAGATAGAATAAATACTGAATACTTAGCATAAGAGGGATCTCCTATGTGTTTGGTGTGCTTGCATGCAAGCAACATTCAAGTCATCCTAGCATTTATTCCCTAATGCTTATGTTAACTTGCTATATTAAAAGGGACAAATTGGCTTCTTGTGCCTTGAATGCTTACATTTAATCTTGAAAAACCAATAACGTAGGTTATATTCATATTTCCATGATTGCAATGTCAATGGGAATTATATGACCTATGAGCTTTGTTCTATATCCAATGATGATAAATTGTTGAGGCTCAGTAACCAGACCTAGGGTTACATTTCACGCAATCTTGCATTAGATTCTTCACTTGCATAAGCATGCAATTCAATGGTCATTGTGTTCCTACCCTCTGCGATGAAAGATTGGGGGCATCTTCATACATATCAAGTTTCTCCACAGCTACACAAGAATTTGGTTTGTCTATTCATGCTACTCGATGGAATACCTATCACTGTCAAGAAAAAACATGCAACACTATGTGAGCTGTCAATCTATACATATGCATTCTATCAAAGTACAACATACATCTCATAATCATGTACATCAAAGTAAAACAAATGTAGACAATGAAATGCACACAAGGATACATGGCTCAAAAAATCTCATATGTATATATCTTAAAAGATTGGCTTAGTAGAAAAAAAGGGCGCTACTCGAGCACAATTGATCAAAAATGATACATGCGGTGCTGGCACACCAATTGATACATAGCCAAAGATCAAAATCAGAAGCAGGCACACATAGTCTAAACCTGTCCTGTACCATCACCTCCAGGAGGAGTAGGAGTAGCAGGTTGCAGAGGTGGTGGTAGCATATTTGGTCTAACAAGAGGTCGTGCACCTCTAGACTCTTGTGCATACTGAGAAAACTGCTGCACCTGGAGTGTCTCATTTGGCACCGCACTAGTATATGCAATGTAGTAGTACGCTGCTTGAGCCAACTAAAACCAGATCTCATCCTTTGCTAGCTCCAATCTCTACTCTACAGTCTCTATGCACTCCCTCTGTCAATCTACCTCCTACTATCACTCCACCAGCTGTGCATCCTGGACTACCACTACAATCTACAGGTCCCCTAACTGTCGGGAGGCTTGCCGAATCTGCTTCCTATACCATCGTACTGCGTCCTACACCCCAACTATTGACTTATCTAGCATATCCTCATCTAACATCTCTGGTGCTTGCCACTATGGCAATGCCTATGTCTATGGAGGCACCTAATGCTATGGACCCTCCTGTTGCGGGGCCTACTCCTCTATCCTTTGCCTCCGTCGCCGATTGTGTCCTGTCCCACTACCCTCGACACCTAGGTCTGATCCCATCTGACATGGGGGAATCAACATCTGTTGTACCTAGTGCCAGACTTGTGGCTGACCTGGTGGATATGACTATACCTGCTACTATTGGGGCACCTATCTCTGTACCTACCTTGCCATCCCTAGTGGATCTATGAAGCGTGGGAACAGATGGCTGATCAAAAATGCCTGATATGCAAGCATCATCCCTACATCTACTACCTCTGGTAGGTAGTCCCACTGAACTATAGCTAGACTATAGATATCTATCATGGATCACCCTGGATCCATCCATGGTGGCCATCCCCGCTCAACATCCTTCTGCACCCTGACATAAGCACAGTACTCATGTGAAATGTCTTGGGGATAGCCATACTACCATGACACTTGTGAAATAGAAAATCTCTCAATAACTGATGTCGTCCTACCCACCAGAGGTTGAGAACTAAACATCCATGGTAGCTCTTTGGGGGCATCATCCCAGTCCTCTGTCTCTCTCCAAGGTTGCCATACAATGGACACCAGGTCATCAAGATGTGTCCACCAGTGCTTAGTCTTACCCAAGTGGACCTGGATAATGTGCCCTCGATATCTACATATGTATGGCTCCATGGGCTCTCTGGCATCCTCAAAAATTGGTCAACATACAAGAAGATGCTCCTAGGCCCTGATTTATAATACATATACCCCTGCTGCCATGGTCTTCTTCTCATGGAAGATGACCTCGTGCATCTCATGGAAAAGGTGGGCCAACATGCACTAACCCCACCCAAAGATCTCTGGTGCCTCCAGCATCCTGCGAAGCATAGCACCCCATCCACACTCCAACCCATGCTGTCCTCTATCAAGACATAAGAAGTAGCTCAGAAATATACCCAGCATGGATGCCAGCCTGTGTGTCAGTCCATAGGTATGCATCAGCTCATCCCAGCTAATGGCCCTGCCCCTCAGTAACTCTCTCCCGAACACAACAGATAGTGCCTCTGTCCCTACTCGAGGCACTATATCATAGATGACCCAGGCAATGTGAAAAGGAATCCTTAGAATCCTCTAGATTTCCTCTAGAGCAATGGTCATCATGCCCATCGACAAATGGAATGTGTTTGTCTCCGAATGGAAATGCTCAACCAAAGTAGTGAGAAGGCCATGATTCACCATCATGACTGGAATCTGGCACAAAGAAGACAAACCCAAATGCTTAATATGTGCCAGGTCGACAGCATCGAGGCTCTACAATAACTCTCCATATGGCAGATAATAAGACCTGAATGAAACGTCACCAAAAACCTCTTGCACGCACAACAACAAACAACAAACAAAACAATCAGTATCAAGTCGAAATGTTGCACCAAAACAAATTAAAATGAAAATTTTGATAAACTTTTAAACACTGTTGTCATGGGATTTCATGCAAAATTTGTGAAATCTCAGGCATAGTTCTCCCAGTTTCACGTGAAGACATTCTTTCTTCATGTGAAGAATCGCATCGTCGCGCGAGGAAAGAGATGTCCACATGAAAAAAGAGCTTCTTATGCGAGAAACAAATTGCCTCATGCAAAGTATCCCTCTCTTCGCATGAGATATATTGCCTCCCATGCGAAGATGCTCCTATCGTGCATGAAGAAATAGCGCACCTTATTTATTCGCCCGAAGAAAGAAGATCTTCGTGTGAGAAGAGATAGGTCTCGCGTGAAGATCGAATTGACAATCCTCAAACATGCTAAAAAATGCAATAAATGACATCAAAAAGTGTGAAAGCAAAAGTACAAAGGAAGGGACTCGATGACTCATTGGTGGTCTATAGTCTGCTAGGCGGCTGTAATGTCTAGAGCGCTCAAATTGATGATGTCTCATGCTGACTACCATGTCTCTCTCAAAGCTCAAATCAATAGAAGACAAAAAGCACAAATGAATTGAAAATGACACTTCAGGCACTTATATAACTGTTGACCAAACTTTTCAAAGTGCTCAGATTTGTGCAAAAATAACACCCTTGGCTAATTGAACTTTTTTGAATCTATTTTCGAGATTGAACTCAAAATCTAACACACCTAAGACTCAAAAATGCATTTTAAAATTTTGGGGACCAATGCGATCGAACGCTTGTCAGCCCAAATCTTTCTGATACTTTGTGATTTTTTTTGGAGTCCTCTCAACTCTACATTCTTCATATTTTTAAAATCCATTTTGGAAATAGTCAACTCAAGTCAACCATGGCTAAATCTGATCAACTTTTGGTCAAACTTGGTCTTTTAGACCTCGCAATTATTACATAACAACCCTAAATTTTCTTTAGATCATTCTGATCTCTTCTCTTTTCTTCAGATCATTCTGATCTCTTCTACATTCTGTTAATTCTTAGAATACTACTTTACATCATATTTCTGGTGTGTCATCTTTTGATATCACTCTCGAGGGGGCAAGATGATTACATCATTGAACTGAATTTCAACTCAATCTGAATCTTATTACTTGGGGCATCTTGTTCCCATCTTATGTCCTCATCACTTGGGGCATCTCATCACTTGGGGTATCTTGCTCCCTCTTATCTGGCATCTTTGCCATCTATCTTATCTTTTCATCAATTGATCAACCTTATAACAACTCTTCTCAGAGTTCAATGGATAGGTATTGGGATAGTCTAAACCCTAACTCCTGAGGATCAAGCCTTGTTCTGGGGATGATTCTACAACTTATGATTGGACCTTGTTATCTTTTTTTTTCAATCTCGGGTATCTAGGTGTTCTATCTAGATCCTTGAAGGTTAAGCTCCATTCTAGAGATAATCTTCTAAATGCTTTCAATCTCGAGTATCTAGGTGTTCTATCTGGATCCTTGAAGGTTAAGCTCCATTCTGGAGATAATCTTCTAAATGCTTTCAATCTCAGGTATCTAGGTGTTCTATCTATATCCTTGAAGGTTAAGCTACATTCTGGAGATAATCTTCTAAATTCTTTCAATCTTGGGTATCTAGGTGTTCTATCTGGATCCTTGAAGGTTAAGCTCCGTTCTAGAGATAATCTTCTAAATGCTTTCAATCTCATGTATCTAGGTGTTCTATCTGGATCTTTGAAGGTTATGCTCCATTTTGGAGATAGTCTTCTAAATGCTTTCAATCATAGGTATCTTGGTGTTCTACCTGGATCCTTAAAGGCCAAACTTCATTCTGAAGAAACCTTTTAAATGCTTATCAATTTTAGGTATCTAGATGTTTTGCTTGGATCCTTAAAGATTATGCTCTATTCTGGAGATAGTCTTTTAAATGCTATCAATCTTAGGTATCTAGGTGCTCTACTTGGATCCCTTAGGATTAAGCTCTATTCTAGAGATGATCCTTAAAAGCTTATCAATTGGTCTTTGTATCATCAATTGTAGAACCAATCTCATCTCTTGATCCTCGCATCATGCTTTCTGATTTTCTTTGAATTGAACATGTTGCTTGCACATTCATTCAAAGAGAGGCAAAATGTAATACCCCAAAATTGGCTCATTGCCATCTCAACCAATTCTGGTCTATTTCTGATTAACCCAAAGTCCTATTTCACTAGGAAAATTCTTATTCTGCTACTTGCTACTTGACTTAATTGTCAAATGCAGAAAACCTAAATCTGCATTTATCATGCTTATTATTTAATTCCTAAAGTATTGACTCATATTAGCCACATTAAACCTATCTGATTATGATTTAATTTAATTTGAAGTATTTATATTTTAATTAAATTAAATTATATCCTAAGGCTAATGTACTATTGAATTAAATTTATTTAATTGAATAATATGCCTATTTTAATTAATTAAATGAAATTATTTCATTAAATGGAGAACTTACTTCTAATTAATTAAATGAAATCATTTAATTAAATGGGAAGCCATTCCTAATTAATTAAACGAAGTCATTTAATTAAATGAGAAAAGTGTCTTTAATTAATTAAATAGAATTATTTAATTAAATAGAAAATGCATTTATGAAGTCATATCTCATTTTATTAAATTAAATATCTCTCCAAAATCTCTCTTCAGTTCAAAAAGGAAATTCCCAGTTCACTACTAATCAAATTAGAAGTGACCCAGATCACTTACTCTCTCATTGAAGTCTATCTGAGTTGAGTGGCTCTTACACTCAGATCTGAGCTAGTTAACTTTCTCTAATTTGGGAATCTTCCTTTATGACTAAACCTCATCTTCAATCCTGACCATTGATTGAAATCGATCTCAACCATTGATGGATTCCAGGAAAGTCTATTTAAGAGACTCTCATTTCCTCATTACGGAGGTGGGAATTTTTATGCTATTGAATTGATGTCGCATTTTGCACTCACTTTTTTTAAGTTTTAATTACATTCTAGCTTTCTTTACAATCATCTAGATTAATACTATGCATACATGTAGATTAAATTTTATTTTCTAATCTATAGATTAATTGTTTGCACTTCATTTAGATTACTTGCATAGCATTTAGCTTAATTGCATTTAAATCCTTCATTCTTAGAAGGTTTGGTTTGCCTACACCTCAAATCTGAGGACACAAAATAGGCAAAATCCTTCTAGATAGAAGGCGATAGGTCACTCAACCAGACCTCTTGGATAAACAACTCAATGTTTATTCCAGGACGATTCCATAGGTAATGACTATGTCAAAGTGTCTGTGAGGTTTAGAGGCCCACTATTCACAGGTACACTTACTTCTTCTCTCAACAATTTTTCTTGCATATTTGACAAGAATTTGATTTTCATATGATGTGCAGAGCTTGAACTAGGGTCAAGTTGTAGCTAATGTGCACTAGCCTTCAGATCTTCATCAATTTTATTCAATTTTCTCTTTGTTTCCTTAGTATGCTCAGTAATATCACATAACTTTGCAAGAAGTGATGTTAAATTTGTGCAAAAATTTTCAAGATTGGTCAGAATTGAGGAAAGGTCCACTTGCTGAATAGAAATTTTCTGAGAAATGTGCTCAAGCACTTTGTTATTAAATTTATTCTCTGCTTTCTCAATCAATTTTTCTTGACCACTGGAGTCCTCATTAAATTTTTGAACTACTTCTTCCAATTGAAATAAAATGTGCTAAGAAGTATCAACTTCAACACCTATTACCTCAGTCAAAATATCCTTAGCACTTTCTATGATTTAATATTCTCCATCTTTTTCCTCTCTTAATTTCTTCTGATTTGCTTTCTTTTGGAGGGGTTGACTAGCTATTTGCATTTGATCTATAGTGGCATTATCAAAATCCCACTTTGGAATCTCAATCTCCTCATCTAGGTCAATATCTTCCTTTATCTCCTTTCCACTCAAAAGTCTTGTACATGGTTGGGCCTTGAGTTCAATTTTCTTTGTACATACTACCTTAGAATCTAGAATGGAAACAATAGTAGAGATAGTAGGACTAGCAGTAAAAATTGATATAGTACTGATAGATGGAATATTGATTGGTATGCTTACTGAATCCAAAACTGATATACTTATAGAAGAATCCAAAGTTGTATAAAATAAAATTGTAGAACTTGAAAATGTACCTACTACTGAAGAACACAAAATTGTAAAACATGTTGTACTCACTATTGATGAACCTTACTTGGGAACTGAAGAAGAGGGAGGCTATAGATCGGTAGATGAAGTGGTAGAAACTTCCATTAGTGATACATTGAGCTGTGAGGGAGTGAAAAGTGATTGGACATTTGATGTATCTATTGTGGTCACAATCAAACTTGTTGAAGCTGACTTTGAATTTGATGTAGCTACTAATTTTCTTGGAGAATGAAGAAGTGGGGCAATGACTATTATAGCTATCTTCATTGGATCAATCTCCTCATCATTGTATTTGACTTCCTTAGTAGCTTCTTCCTCTTTATCTTCTTCAACTCCTTTGTTATCAAACTAAATTATTTCAAAATTTGTTCCATCTTCCTCATTATCACTGTCACAATCCTTGAATTCTACTAGAGAGTCACTTGGTTTCTACAAATGATAAATATTCTTCCACATGCCTATAGAATTCTTGACTACATGCTCTATATCTTTTGACAAAATTAAACAAGTATTGAATCTAAGAGTCATCTTGTCTTCATAGACTCTTTTACCTCCGCATTTGTAATGCTCAATAACAACTACCTTAGGGTTTGTTCATAGATATCTTTTGTTATCTACATGGATGAGTCCCATCTTGGCTTCAATCTCTCTAATAGATCATTAGAAATCTAAGAAGCTATCTAATCAGGCGAATACTTCCATTTACCAATCTTGGTTAGCACCAATTCCTCAATCTACTTCTTGTTAGCCTCTGTCCTAGTCTCATACTTTAATGATTTGAAGTTGGTTATGCCTACACCTTCTTCCATTTGTTTTAGTCTTTCCTGGAAGGTGAGAGGAGGCTTGCTAAACACAACTTCACTACCTTTCTTCCTAGATCTTATGGTAAACACTATAGTGGATGGCTTGGGTGGCTTGGTGATGATCACCTTTCCTTTCTTCTTCACTGGTTCTTCTTCCTTTTCTAACTCATCTTCAACCTTTGCTTCATCATCATCATCTTCTCCTTTACCTTCAGTCAACAAAAGAGGTGTGTTAGTTTTGAGTTTTTCTTTTCTCCTCTTGCCTTTGTTAACTTCCTATGGAAGCTTAATTTCAAGCTCTATTCTTGCCTTGACCTCATCATATGTTCCAAAGTGTGGTGCCTTTGGATCAATAGGTTCATTTAATAAGGCTTCAATTATGTATTTTGCTTCATCAATGTTCACCTCATAGGGAAGAGGTTTTACCCATACAACTCTTGGAATCACTACCTAAATGTAGACTTTGTCAGTGTCTACCATGAAACAAAAATCATCTTTGTAATCTTCAACCAATTTCTTGGGAATCCTAAATCTATTATTCATTTTCTCCTTGAAAACATCAAAGTAGTTATCCATTACACTGACAAAATTCTCACCCATTTCTGCAATGTACTCATTAATCTAATACAAAACTAGCACATCCTTTCTCCACACAACTATACCTTTAGAAGGGAAAAACTTTTGAACATAGAAAAATAGACATGTCAATAATGAACTAAATTTACAAGGATTATTCTTGGATGTCCTTATACTTTCCATGTTTTTGTCGAACTGTTTCAACAATAAGTCTGCAAGATCATATGATAGTTTATTTTTCATGACTTTGAATGCCAATTCTACTACTTCACACAACACACTATTGAGATGACTCAAACTATAAATATTGTGTGCTATCACATGTATTACAAATTTGCGTTTTGCATCTATTACACTACTAATCTTCATGCCTTTTTCATCCCACTCGGCTAGGGTTTTCTTCTCTAACTCCACCTGACCTAGGGTTTTAGTAGCTTTGGCTTTGGAGAGCACGGGAAGGCCAGTGATATGATGAATCATCTTCTTGGTAATCAAAACTAGTTGGTCAAGCCATAACTGATCACTGTGAAGTCAACTTAAGATGTATCTAATTCATTTGATTTGGAAACTTTAGAGTAGGTTGGGAATGTGGGTTAAACCCTTATCTTCCAAGTGCTTATACTCAAGTTTAAGAACACCATTCATAGATAATTCACCTAGGGCATCATCCATCTCTAGGGTTCCAGTTTCTCGAATTACACACTTAAAATGAGTTTGAATATGAGAAGTACCTTATGAGGGATTTGCGATTGCGCTCCATTTGGATTGAGGGTTTCCACAATTGCTAGTACAAGTTTGAAATCTGGTAGTTTCCATTCAACTCCTCAGACCAACATTTCTAACCCTTTCTTTTCCTTGATGCTGCTACTTGATGCTGCCATGGCTACTTAGTAGGTTACAAAAAGCTTCAAAATTTTTACTACAAATTCTACTCAAAATCACTTGAATGCTTTGCAATTTGCTTGATCACAATAACACTTCAAGATTTTGGTAAAAAAGAATTCAATTTCCTACCCTTTTTGATAACATTTAGCCATTAATGCTTGGTATGAAAGTAGCTATGATGACATCATTATGTACAATAGGTTGGCATCCACTATCTGCTTGAATCACTTGGTGAATACTTCATAACTCGATAACCAAACATGCATGACTAGTTACTCCTAACCTTGCTCAGTAGAATCCGTGACCCAACCTTACTCATTGATAACTAATACTGATCTTCTGTGATCCACCTGTATCTCAAATACTAATTTGGATCTTTGCTTCCTTTCAATTTTGGAATTGTTTAGATGTGACCATGATAATGCAGTTCTAGTTCTTACTTAAGAACTTAGTTGGAAATGGTGGAGTCACCCACTTCTTGAGTGACATGACCATCATTGCTTGGACAAGCTTCCTAGGTGGATTTAGGAATCCTTTTCTACCTCATTTTCTTTCTAATGTTATCTTCTTTTGCCTTCTTTTCATCTTCAATTATACCTATATATAGGCAATTTTTGGCTAGATGACCAAGTTCTGTACAAGTGAAACATCTTATGGTGGTATCTCTCTTCCTTGTGTGATCTTTAACATAGTTCATGCCAATGTGTCCATACTTTCCACAGTAATGACATCTACACTAGGTGTTATAGTCCCAACCAAATAATGCTTTCACAATTTTCTCTACCAGATTGAATGACCCTATTATATAGGTTGATGCCTTGTGACCTTGTTTCTTGCATTTGTGACATTTTCCTTCAAATTTTGGTTTCTCTTTGCATTCATTAGCCTTGTGACTATGTTGGTTGCAATTATAGCATTTACCATTGAATTTTTCTTTTCCATTACTCTAACATTTATTTGATGTATGACCTATCTTACCACAGTGATTGCAAGTAGGTCTTTGATTCCTTTGAGCACCTTGTTTGGAGGATTCACCTTCTTCTTTGTATCCAATTCTTGCTTTACCTTTTTGTCTATAGAGATTCTGCTCATTAAGTTGATTCAATTGATTCGCGTTTGCTTAGAATTTCATCATTCTCTCATTGACTTGCTTTTTAGTGTTTACGTCAATTTTTAATCTTTCACTAATTTTTTTTTCAGATCTTAGCTCACTTCTTATTCTTTCATTGATTTGTCTTTCTGAATTCAGATCATTCCTTAATCTTTCATTGATCTATCTTTGACTCATGATTTCTTCATTTGCATTGGAGATTTTATCTATAAGATCTTCATGCTAAAGTGACTGGTTTTGGATCTCATTGTTTCTTTTATCCATTTCTTCTTTCATCTTGTTCCTTTGCTCAAAGATTTCACATAGCCTTATTGACTAAATTTCTTGTTCTCTTTTGAGCCTTCTTATCTCTTCTTGCAGGGAACCATTCTTCTCTAAGAGTTATTTGATTGCATTATTTGCTTCATCTAAACTACTTGAAGGGAAAAGATCTTCAATATTTTCTTCAATGTACTGATGATCATTCATCTGATATGCAAGTTCCTTCCTTCTTTTCAGGGATTGGGAAAGTTATTCCTTAGCTTTCTTGAGTTGTGCAATGGCCATTTCTTGATCTATCTTTTCATTTTTGATTGCTTTATCAAGTCTGAAAATTGCCATTCATCCTTGATCTTTGCTCAAGCTATCAAGCTTTATCCTAAGAACCAAAAAGCTTTGATACCAATTGTTGGAAATATTCAAGATTATGCTAGGTTACTAAGAGGGGAGGGATGAATCAGTAACCTTAAAGCTTTATCAAATTCAGATCTTAATTGCAATAATCCAATAATCATTTAATTCATTAAATTAGATCTAATTGCATGAATGAGAAATTGAAAACATAAACATTCATGTCACATGAACAAAATTATTTGGTGACCCAAAAACCTTCCAAATAGAAAGTAAAACTAGGGTGGGGATGATACCACAAAACTTCAATACTATAGCATAAAGTTGGCCTATTAAGGCTTACAATGATCACTTCTAATGATCTACGCTATTAGGAGCAATTAGGACTGCTAGGTCCACCTTGTTAGAGGATTTACAAATAATGAAGTATGCACTCAGTAAAGAGATTTGACAAAAGACTATTAAGTCTACCTTGTTAGAGGATTTTGGACTAGTTCACTTGTTAGAATGAAATAGTAAATCTCTGAATTACAATTGATTTGCTGATAGAAATTATTTGAAGTATTGATCACCTTTATGTGATAGATATGACTCTTCTACTCCTTGCTAATATGGCCTTACAATACACTTTTCTGCTGATTCACATTTGCATGCTTCTTATATCTTCTTTTCTCTTGCTTTTCATTCATGCGTACACACATCTATCTATGCATCTTGTCTTTCTATATGTATTTATATATGTGTATGGATATGATACAATACATTACATATATATATATATATATATATATAGCAATCTAATTTACAAAATTACAAAGTCGACCAATATACAAGTTAACAGCAATATTACAAAGTCGACTCAAATGAAGACACTCAGGTTTTGAAGATTGACTTGGTGAAGTTTTGATACACATCATCCACTATCATTACTCAGCATCATCATGCATTCGGTAGAAGTGAAAGCTCAATCCATACTAATCATCTCAGAGTAGTCTCAAACTCAATCTACACTAGCAACTCGATAGATATTGTGCAACTTGGTAGAAGCTGAATTCTATGTCTACCATATCTAAACTCGATAAACACTAATCATCTCA
This sequence comes from Cupressus sempervirens, assembly GCA_028749045.1. Lineage (NCBI taxonomy): Eukaryota > Viridiplantae > Streptophyta > Pinopsida > Cupressales > Cupressaceae > Cupressus > Cupressus sempervirens. The sequence continues at coordinate 706,054,129 of CM053791.1, read as the reverse complement.
TCACTTGGTTAACACTAACATGATTCACATGAACTGATGGCTTGGTAGAAACTATGAAGCTTGGTAATCACTGAACTGGTCGATAAGAACTGTAGGACTTCACACTGCCTGAATTTACTTGGTAGCTATTGGAATGCTGGGTAGGAACTGTGAAGCTTGGTGGCTACTGAATTACATGGCAGACATTGTAGATTGTTTAATGAGCTCGGTAGACATACATAATCTAAATAAGTGTTGTCACTAATAATAAACTTGACTTAGTGTCAATACTAGCAATGCCATATATTCTCTATCTTAAGTTTTTAGCTAATTAGAAGGATCATATGTTATTTGAGTACTCCAAGAATAATTTTTCACACCTAGTGTTGGATGTCAAGGGTAGGATGATAGATACAAGGTGGTTGGTGATATTTTTTACCACAAAGATAGAATCTATTTGGTACTTTATTAAAACAAGATGAAGAAATGGATTTTGGAGGAGGATACCTACACATCCTGATGTAAATGTGAGTCTATTAGTGGCCCTCCAAATGAGTAGGCTCTATCGGTGGTTTTTTAACTTCATGGAGATGCTTCTAATGATTCCATGCAAAAGAAACTATTAGTCAAATATGGATTTTATCCTTTAGTTGTGCATAAGTAGTGCATGACTACAATTTATCCATGTGAAGGAATTCCTCATAAAAACAACAAGATCTACATGAGCTATGATGTTCCTAAGGAGATTGGTGTGTGTGATTCTTTGAAAGTTTTGGATTGGAGCACTCATGTGTTTTATGATTGGATTCCATGAGATCCTGGTGGTTTTTTCTATAGCTATGTTTATATTAGAGTAGCGCAGAAAAGACTAGGTGATAGTCTACTCAACCCAATTGAATTTAATTATTCTCATGTTATCTTGAAGAAGTGTGGAGCTTCTAGTAGATATAGCTATCTACGTCTGCACACAGTTTGGGAACCTAGAGTTTGTGGATTGCTTGAGGACTTGGACAACAAGGATTTGTAATGTCCCCAATTTTGATAAAATAATTTAAATAATTAACGGTCACAATTTTCAGTATTTTAATAATCTATTAAGATAGGAGATTAATAGTCCATGACTACAATAGTTATTTTCACACCTCTCTCATCTTAGAAGACTTGAATAGAAAACTAAGTCCAAGAGTGCCTATGTTTAGAGTTACCCAAAGCTCCCATATTGAGGTTGTCTCTCCATCATGCATATTATGTTTGGTAATACATTCTAGAGGTGTAGAAAAAACATAATGTTTATCCATTGTTCCAACAATGTTTGATCTCTTTCATTGTTAAACATGGATTTGTTGGAAAATGGTGATTGGCTTGTTAATTGTTTGTAGTGTCACTTTCCTCTTCCTCCACCATGTAAGACTAAATTCCTTCAATATTTATGGTGATAGAATTGAGTCCCATCAAATGGGATATGCATACAATGAGATTTGTAGAAATAGGAAGGCCATGTCACCATCATTGTCAAATCATGGGAGTATCTTTACACCATAGCCATTTTCACTATGAAAGAGTCCAAGCTAAAAGGTATTAATAAATGTTACTCTAGGGAAATGACTATCTAGCCATGAAATTTGTTGGTTGGATGCCATGCCTCATACCCATGCACTCTTTTCTTTATAAAATATTTTTTCAATAGAAATTAAAACCCACATTTTATTTTTAATATATTAATATAAAAAAAAAAGTTTTATTTATATTAAATTAGTTAAATTTTAAAATAATTTTATTTTTAATAATTTAAAAAATGTTTTTAATATTTAATTTTTAAAATATTTACAATGTTTTTAATCAAAATTTATGAAGTTAATTTTTAAAATTATTTGAAAAGAATACATTAGATATATTTTTATTTTAGCAATAAAAGAATTTTTTTTTTTCTAATTTTCTAATTAATTTAAATAATCATTATAGTCTTTTTTATTAATTAGAAATCAAGGTCAAAAGTTAGCTAAGACCATGTATTTTATCCCATATCTTTAATGTTATCTTTTAATGTACATATTTTTTAATGTATTTTGTAAGTGTGCACATCTCAAAAATGTGAAATATTTGTGTACTTCCCCTAGAAATAATTGAAAACTAATATATATTTTTTAATTGTATAGAATGGAGTCTAGTTTCTACAAAGCTAACTTGTTGCAAAATCAATAAGTGTCATTCCTATGATACTTCTAAAAACTAATTTGACTTGAGAAGTTAGGCAATTTCTAACCAACTTATAATTCCCTTATGTTCTAAATATCAACATTATAAACACTTAAGGTTTTTAATAAGTATGGCTCACTAAAGATTGATCACATTTTTGGATATTTACTTTTCCTAAATTCTTACTGAATTATTATTCCTACAAATCATTCTCTCCTTCCTAACTTTTTTATAACTTATTCTAACTATAAGCATTAAGTAAGCTCATTAAAATTGTTCACATATGTGCTATCCATATTATAAGACAATATTAGTAAGCATAAAGAATGAACCTTCCTTTTATTCAATTCAAAATTTACATTTAGTGGTCTACTTCTACATATCTTTAGTGTACCTATTGCAACAATAGGTGAAATTGTGTCACAACCCACTTTTCCTATTTCACTATTTTAGTATATACTAGTAAGATATCATTTTGACTTCTTTTGACTTCTAGTTGGATTTGTCAACCCAAATTGTTATGTTCATCCTATGAAATTATGCATTTTTAGCTTGTTAGACATGTGATTGGATAATTTTACTCTATTTTTTATGTCACATGACTATCACCATAGATTGGTATTCTTTCATGTTAGAAAATAGAATCAAAATTTTGTTTAAAAAATATAGTTTTATGGATGAAATTGAAAGTGTAAATGATGAATAAGTATATGTTTGACCAATCTTGGCAATTGAATGACTAAGACTTGTATAGTTGACTTAGCAATATTTTTGTTACATTAGATGACTTGGCATTGTAAGGGAAAAAAGGTAGTTACAAATTGCTAGTTTATCTTCTAATTGACTATTTAGCTAGTGCACATACACAACCACTTTGCACTATTATATACAACATAGGATAGGTAATTCCCTATAATAGAATTTATAATGGTGTATTACTATTTAAGTAAAAGAATAGTCAACATAAATCCAACTATCTAATAAGAGACATGAAACATCTCTAAGTTGGTCATATATAGTGAGTTAAAGAGACACAGAGGTAACCATGATGAAGATAGAGAGGAAGAGGAAGAGAGTGTCTTTAATAAAGATTAATTATTATTTGTTAAACTTGAGCAAATTCTAGTTTAAGACCTTTTGAATGAGAGGCATAGAGTTTGTATTATTATAGATTGCTATCTTATTAAGGATGATTTTTAAAATAATAAATGTGTTGAGGAAATTTTTTAATTAAAAATATTAGTGATAGATAATTTTAAAGTATAATAATAATTATTGTATTTGTAATATTATTATCTTTTAATGGTAAACAACCAAAGCCTAGATCAATTATTATTATTTGTTGGAATTAATTATTAGTATATGTTAGGTGAAGGTAGATTCAAACCCAATACCTTCTGTATGAGAGGCTCTCAAGTTACCATTGCATTGTAGGCTTTTCCCTTATAATATTTGTAATATTATGATAGTTAATCAAAATAGAAAACATTTTAACTAACATCAATAAAAAATTATTTAATTATAGGTGAGTGTCTACAACACAACTACAAATTGTGAGTCTCTTATGTGAAAGGCCTTAGGTATGATGTAACCCATACCCTTCAAATAATAAAATCAGAAATTGACACAACACATAAGTTTTAGAATGCCAAAATTGTTCATTAAACTTTTCCAACTCTACTTTTCTTCTAGAATGAAAGAAAAAACTACTTACAACAATTTTTAAAATTACCATATTTGGTAGATTTTTAGGAAAAATAGACTTCCATCCTATGAATCCCATTTTTCCCAAGAAAATTTGCCAACTAAGGAAAGATGAATTACCAACTAATCAATGAAATCAAAAATATGATTTTATATTTATCACAAAAACAACTTTCTAAAAATCTTAAAAAAACAAACACAAAAAGCCAATTTCAGAGGCCAAGATGATATTTCAAGCTCCTAAAAAAATGTCAAAATGACCACCTATCAAGAAAAGCTCCATCAAAAATTTAAATAACTCTTTCTCACAAAATTGCCTATAAAATTTCAGCCAAAACTCACATCTAAGTCAAAATTTATGACCCTCGAAAGTAAATCTCAACCAAAACCCTCATCTAAGTCAATAGCCTTAACCCTTGGATGCCCCTACATTAGTTTAATTTGACTCAAGCTTAATAAATGAAAATAATAATTAATCATAACACATAATAATAATCAACCCTAATCTTAGCCTCTTATCAATAAAAAATGTGTATTTGTTTGTTGTCACGACCACACATTTGATTAATGAATTGAAATTAGGTATTTTGGTAGTTTAAATAAATTATTTGAGATGGCTTATGTGTTCATGATAGTGATTAATCATTTATCAATTAATGTCATGCCCAAAAATACGGGGCTAAAACACACAATTATATTTTAATCTTAAATTACATAAATTGATACATATCACTATGTTTATCTAATTAATTTCAATCAAACAAATATGATTACAATCATACGAATACTGTAAGAAGAGTGAAACATCATCATTTTATCCATTTTCAATTAAACAGGTGCAAAGAACTAAAATATTAAAAGGCTCCATGCAAGAGTATTACTCAATCTTTTCTCTCCTATTAATCAACCTGGTTCAAGGCTCCATCGGGAAAGAACCAGTAAGAAAACCCGATGTCTTTGCCAATACCTCAAAATTCAAATACATTTACATAATATTACAATTCATTGAGTTTTCTTCAAGGCTTTCGCAAGAGAACTTTTATCAAATGTCTTCATTTCATCAAGGAAAAACATGAAAGAGACAAGAACCAACATGGAGATAAACAACACAAAGAGATAAGCCAATTTAAACATGCATTCCCACCCGGTTGCACAATAGGTCCAACAATGAACCAATATAGGGGAAAGGTGGATTTTCTCAATAGGAGAAGTCAATCACCATACCTTCACTTAGCCCTTTCGGGGCTTAAAACTTCAAGAATTTCCATTCTTTCTCAAGGCCCTTTCGAGGCTACATCCACAAGGATTTTCATTCTTTACCATATTCAAGATTTCTCAATAACAACAAGGTATGGGATGACAAGTAGGGGCCCATACACCCTACCCTTTCTCCCTCCTCCCTCCATGAGAGGAGACTCTACACTATTGAGGTCCAACTAATGCCCTTTCCCCAAGCATGGCCACTTCTTCCCTATCCAAGGGTGAGTGTTGGCAAATACATCCCCATGAAAATCTCTCAAAAATAATCAACACACCAAGAAGGCATAAGAATGACATCAAGGAAACAAGATAAAATCCCTCCCAATACCACCCTCAACACACAAGCAAGGAATGCATATCTACACAATGTCTCCAACATGATTCCACAAGATTCAAAACATGAACACACACAAAGAACCATTCATGGAGTGAAGAACTCCTACCTTCATAAAAGAGTTATGACAATGGTGTTTTGAAAATAGCTTCCCTTTTTCTTCTTCAATCTTCAAGGCTTCCTCCAAAACAAGAGGATTGGGTGACCAAAAAAACTAAAGTTCCCCCAAAAAGGCCTCTAAGTATGGTCCTTAACTCCACTCGGATTCAAGTAACTCAAGATGGAGGTTGGTTTTACTAACCCAAGTAAAGGACAACCCATTTTTGAAATCAGCCTATAATAGGGTTTTTAAGAGACCCTAAGAGTCAACCTAGGAGGCTAGAGGGTTGGAAAGTACCCCCACCCATACCCTTATCCATAGGGTTGCTTAAATTTAAGGTTGTTAAGCCTTTAAAGGCTTATTAGGAACAATTAAAAGTTAGGAGGATAGCAAGATCAAATTACAAACTTTTAAAAAAATTACAATATAAGGTTAGCACAAAATTAACAAGTAGTTTAGCTCTGCTTTTCCGTTGAGTTGTCTCGGCTAATTTTCCTGCACACTCATTGCACACATCAGTAGGTCCAAAACCACATGCATAATGCGAATTACATATTAGAGGAATTATATAAATTAAAGCATCCATTTCTAAGAATTAGTTGTTCATCTAACTCTACTCATATTTCTAACCTTTCGACTTGCATAACCAAATGTGTTAGCATTGCATATGTTTTCTTCATCATTATACATATTTATAAGCATTAAATGAAAAAATTAAGTAAATGCAGTAAAGCATCACACATCGTAAAATAACATAAAACGTTCAGTGTATCCAATAATGTTCTAACATAACAAAGCATGAGTATCAAACTAACGATGTATCATTGATGTTATGATGGGTCGAGGCGAGGCCTCACAAATCAAAACACGAATCTTTCATTTAAGCAACCCTTTCTTATTTCTATACACCTTTAATCATTATAAATTATGTAATCAACATAACTTTATTCATTAATTCAGATTAAATTACTAGAATAATCATCGTTAGGCATGCATATAATTAAATATCATGAACATCATTAATAAGGCAAAATGAACTATCTGAAAGCATACCACTTAATCATCAAGGTACCAAAACCAGTGACCTCATTATAAGGTGAAAATGTCCCACATCACTGATAGTAACAATTAATGTTTTAAACAGTCGAGGTGATGAAATAGTTCTACAATCATTAAGTATTAGAACATGGATATATCAACTACTCTAGATTTCATTACGACATTCACAATATATGCATTACTTCATATCTATTTCCAATCTCCTATAACAGATTTAATAAAGGAATTCACATTAATGAGTACACACGAGGAGGGACCTTACATCCTCCCCCACTAGCCTTTGACTTCCTCTTGGAAGTCATGCAACTAAATGTTTACCTTATGCTAGACCTTGTCTAGACTTATTCCAAGATTTACTCTAATATAAAAAGAATGATTAATAACTCGCATACATACATAGGTATGATAACCTATTTGCCTGATAACAATTACTAAAAGCAAAGTTCAATCCAAAACTCTGACATGATTGCATTTCCAAGGTCAAATACTCCTCGAAACATATTGGTCAAACATAAACAACATTTAAATCTTTAATAACATACTTATGAATCTCTAAATAACGTAGATATCCCATATTCCACTCACCCACTCATAAGGGTAACATTTGTATGAGACTGCCTCAACTGAGGGTTCATAACAAGCAACTTGGCTCTTGATTAAGGTTAAACACTTTTACTTATGACGTACTAATTTCTTGATGGGATACTATACAATCCTTTGCTACACCTGCACCTTTTTATCTAGAAGTCCATTTGGTTAACTAATAATCCTACCTATTTATATACTTGGGTGAAATTTCATTACTCAAAATAGTCCACAAATATCCACGACCATATACTCAAAGTCTTGGGAGAGGGTGGGACATGAATACTCTCACTAAAAACCCCAACTCTAATGTTTAACACCCACTTAATCGTCAAGAATCCCTTTTTGGTAGGCCCATCATATGTCACTTTGCTAACAAAATTTAAAAGAAACTACCTCACAATTTAAGTTGACAACAAGGATGAAAGATCAAACTCAAAAATCTGAAATCAAAGAAATAAAGAGTGGCTACAATAGTAAAATTTTAATCAAGAAATAAAGACATAACCAAGAGGCAAAATAGAATCATCAATAATACCATTGGCTAAACAACCCCACATCACACTGATGGCAAAAAGGAAGAACATTAAGAGTACCAAAATTTGAAATTGGCCAAATAAGGACGTAGATCCAATTACTTACAAAATTTACATTACTGACAAAACACGGCCATACCAAGTTCTTTGAGGGCAAGGAGGAATCTTAGGTCTTCCAAATACTTTGTAGGGATCTTGAATAGAAATTAGATGGTGTTCTAACGACCATGTCGCTCAAACTCCAATTGATCCCACACACTAACTACATACCTATCTCTATCGACGTCACCCTATAGTTAGGGTTTGTTGTACTAAGGGGTTGGCCCTTATCAGAACTCACTCAAAAGTATAAATGCGAGGATACTAATATAAGTCCCTTTCAATCCTCTTGTTATTACGTTGGTTTCTTTCTGAAGACTCTAACATGAGGGGACTTCATTGTCAGTAGAGTTGTACTCTGAGTTTGAAATTTTAAAAAAAAAAACAAATCTCTCATCCTCAACTCACCATAATTACATATTAGGGCACATACCCATGATCTTTCTTAGGTCAAATTCACCACAATATACTGACTAAAGTTGTGTTATCAGTTTCACCAACTGGGTATGATCTTGTATATATATATATCATTGTTTATATTATTCCACAAGCTCTAATTACCATTTGAGAATGCACTGAATGCTACTATTCTTATCGGTATATTCCATATTTCACATTTTCCTAGCCATAATCGTCTTACAAAATTCACCTTAGGTTGTAGGGTTCTACTAGTTAGGTATAAAACCATTATAAGGATGTCATCAATGTTCACTTATGCACTCTTACAATGATTTCTTTGCTAATAATATAGATCATCATCATTTATCTTATCATGCCCTGTGGCTTATAATCCTCTTATTACTTAATTCTAATACTTGAACCTTTAGTTCATGTTAGGTTGATGACCTCATCGCGACTTTACTTACTCTATATAGTAGGGTTATAACTTGGTCCAAGATTTTCAATGTTAGAGTCTACGAGTATTCACTTGATAGAAAAAAATAATAATAATCTTATTTCTCATTCTTATACAATAAGCATGCTGACATAATTAAACTCACATAATCCTATCTCAGAAGTTTATATATTTAGGGTTTCCAAGTTTCTTAAGTTGACTATGATGCTATCCCTTGTAACATTATACTAGATTAATCCTTAGGATAACCTAACTCTCCAATTAAAAGTTAATCCATCATAACATATTAATACTAAATTCTAGAAATGATCATAACCTATTTAAAACTAATTCAAGACATTAAATATAAAATAACATTACTTTCCTAATCATGTAATCCTTTTAAATCTTCATTAAAAATACATTGATTTTAAATTTAAGATAACTAAAAAATACTACACAAATACTACCTCTATTTACAAAGGTACATTAAATAACACTATCTTAAACTTCTTACTAATGCCTAGCACCACTTAATTTAACCTCTAACACAATCCACAAAGAAGGAAAGAAAAAGAAAAAGAAAATTATATATATATGCTGACCTCAACATTTATCAACTAATTAAAACTTATATAAAATCCAACACTAATATATTCTAACACCAAACCTAACACATAATTTAAAACCCCATAAGTAAGACATTAACAACTAATCTATCTCTAACTTAACTTCATTGACTTACTAACTTTAACTAATTAAAAATCTAACATTAACCTTCAGTTCCATTAAATCTAACCATAATTATACCTTATTAGCATTATACTAATCTTAAAATATCATTATACTATACTTTATTAACTTCATCATTAACTAAACCTCTAACAAAATTAACCTTAGCTTTAAAACTTTAAAACATATCTCAATTAATAACTATAAAAAAAATATCTCATCAACAAATTTAAAACATGCTAACATATCCTAACTTACTTTACTTTAATTAATTTTAACTTCCAAACAAATCCTAACATTTAACAATACCTAACTTTTACTCTAACTAACTTAACCATGATTACCAAATTTTAACACACAAATATTATCCATTACCAATTTATTTAACTATCTAACCAAACAATTCTAACCAACGTAATCACTATCCTTCCTAACCATTAACGTTTATGATTTTTTTTTTTTTTTAAATTTGTAAATTCAAACATTTTTCAAACTATACAATAATTAATAGACAGAAATTGGTCTAAATTTTACTTGCAACTATATCTAATAGATACATGTAGTATCTATTGCAAAAACTAATGATAAAGATGTGTATGATAAAGCATATAATGATCATGGCATCGTATGCAGTAGCTGATACATTGGGCATCAAGCAGAGATCCAGTAGCCATGAGTTCCCATATGACCAATAGCTAAGAAACCCCAAGGAAGGTTTGTTCTTCCGCCAACATTGAACGGTCAGATATCATGGGGCCATGTGCACATCAAAAATCAATAGGAGGATGGTGGCAAGTGGTTTATAGAGGAGGTATTAACTCCATTAATCCCTGTCCCTTTCACGGTCTGCCACTCTACACATCCAAGTGGAGGGTTTGTGCTATACATGACCTTTCTGAAAGTCAGCGATTACGCTGATGGCCAAACAAAATGCAGGGAAGGTATGATGGGGGGGGGGGGGGGGGGGGGGTTTAAAGGCACGAGTCAAATCAGGCTCTTTAACTCCCAAGGAGCTTGCATGCTACCCCATCAGCCCATGTGCTGACCAGTGGGATAGGGGCTATATGTGTCCCAAGCCAAGCAATATGATTTGCTGGCAGAACAAATCGCAGGCAGGGAAGATGATCTGAAGTCACGAGTATTATGCTAAGGAAGAATTTGAAAGAATTTTCACAACAAGACATGCAATAAAGACTCTGACACCCTTATTTATGCCCCTTCTAGGAGAGACTTTACGGCAACATCACATCTCACTATATGAACCAACTTCTCAACTTGATGTCCAATGTTCATTAATGTGCAGATATAGAATGGCCATTCTTCCAATACCTCTTGTTAGTTGTATGATCAGATTAATGAAATGTAGGTGTGAAGTAATTCACACAAAAAAAATGCACGACACCTACCCTAGGAAACCTTCCAACTCGAAGATGAAGCCTGGCAATAGGAGTATTTAATTGTATTCATTGGTTGACAGACGTTTGATTTCAAATTTGCCAATATCGATTTGACTAGCAAATTGCCAATACAAATCAATCTTTAATACGTATCGATCTGGCAATAGATATTGTCTGAAGAAATATCACTCATCATGCATGAATATAGATCTATTAATACTTGATAGTAAACATGCTTGATAGGGTGCTGGTCTATCCCATGTCAGGGTACACTATAGCAAGGACACAAGCACAACAAATCTGTGCGGAGATAAGTGTTTGTTCAGACCCGAACTTGCTTCCTCTGAAATCGACGCGTGAGAGACTCTTTGTTTAAAGTTCTTTTGTGGCAAAAGAACTCCTATTTCTGTACAGTTTCATGGAGCAATGTAACCCTGATCTTCAAACTCACACGGAAGGCGAAGGATCTTTATATACTCCTTGGATTTCACCTCTAATAGTATAAATATTTCATGGTAAGGACACTTGACCAGAGTTTCAGCAGCTGCGGTTTCCAACTTTGGACCTCTGTCAAAACTGACTGAATAGCCTTCCAATTTTTATAGCAATTGTCCAATTTCCCTTCGGGCATGCGTACGGCTCGTGCGATGCATTGGTGGCATGCAAAAAAGATTTAGAAAGGGACTAATTATCTGCTCCATCTCCTCTATGCAAGTGTGTCCTATCATCTCATTAATTGTGGATACTAGTTGGTTTTGTAATTGGCATATGTTGCATTACACATGCAAGCTAAGGATGGCTGCCTCCTGAAGGTCAAGACACATTGGTCCAAGCTACCACCCACTGTCCAAGAAATAAATGCACTGACCTTAGCTCGCCTACAGGTTTCTCGAGATAGTCTCCTCTAATATGGTATGCCTGACAAGGCATTTGTTACATGAGGCAAGCGCAGATGATTTCATAAAGCCACCCACCCTTCTAACCCAGCCGACCAAGCAAGGTGTCACGTGGCTCAAGAATTTAAAAAAAAGAAGTACGTATGGCAAAGTTTGAATAGCATCAAAGGCTCTCTCCTCCAAACAAGCCATTTTTTTTTTTTTTTAATAAATAGCAAGCCTTACCTTTCCCCTTGGGTGGCTTCTTATGGTGGCTTCAGTAAGGTCTCCACGTGGGTGCATGGTCCAAGACCTATCAAGGCTGTTTTGTCCCCCATGACATGGTCGTGGTTGTGAATTTCTAAATAATTAAGATTTTCTTTGATCTTTTATTGGAGGGTTCAAACACCACTTTTCAGAGGAATGTCAACATTATAAATGCATGTTGCGCCCAAGGTAAAGAGGTTTATTAAGTATAAAGTTAAGTGGTTGGAGTCTAGGTCATTTTGACTTATCATATAAATATATATTTTTAATTTTATTAAATCTTATAATTTATCTTTAAAAGAAAGTCTATAAGATATTTAAGAGAATCTCTAGGAATATGCTCTGTTGTAAAGGAGGTTAAAAATTTTCCCATACAAAATACAGCATCCTGTAGGTGCTTATTTTGAATGTATATTTTTTTTTGAGACTTTTCTCTCTTGCTTCTTTTGAAAGTCTATATATATTTTTGAATTATAACATTGATTTTAAATGTCTTGCTAAACAAGATAGGATTTTTATTTTTTAATTTTTCCAATCACATACAAAAATGCGAGAGGAGGTTTAGTTCATGTATTTTTAAATGCCGACTCTCTTCATAAACCCATTATTGCCCAAGTGTTATGAAACCTGGGGCTCTGATACCAAAATGTCATGCCCAAAAATACGGGGCTAAAACACACAATTATATTTTAATCTTAAATTACATAAATTGATACATATCACTATGTTTATCTAATTAATTTCAATCAAACGAATATGATTACAATCATACGAATACTGTAAGAAGAGTGAAACATCATCATTTTATCCATTTTCAATTAAACAGGTGCAAAGAACTGAAATATTAAAAGGCTCCATGCAAGAGTATTACTCAATCTTTTCTCTCCTATTAATCAACCTGGTTCAAGGCTCCATCGGGAAAGACCCAGTAAGAAAACCCGATGTCTTTGCCAATACCTCAAAATTCAAATACATTTACATAATATTACAATTCGTTGAGTTTTCTTCAAGGCTTTCACAAGAGAACTTTTATCAAATGTCTTCATTTCATCAAGGAAAAACATGAAAGAGACAAGAACCAACATGGAGATAAACAACACAAAGAGATAAGCCAATTTAAACATGCATTCCCACCCGGTTGCACAATAGGTCCAACAATGAACCAATATAGGGGAAAGGTGGATTTTCTCAATAGGAGAAGTCAATCACCATACCTTCACTTAGCCCTTTCGGGGCTTAAAACTTCAAGAATTTCCATTCTTTCTCAAGGCCCTTTCGAGGCTACATCCTCAAGGATTTTCATTCTTTACCATATTCAAGATTTCTCAATAACAACAAGGTATGGGATGACAAGTAGGGGCCCATACACCCTACCCTTTCTCTCTCCTCCCTCCATGAGAGGAGACTCTACACTATTGAGGTCCAACTAATGCCCTTTCCCCAAGCATGGCCACTTCTTCCCTATCCAAGGGTGAGTGTTTTCAAATACATCCCCATGAAAATCTCTCAAAAATAATCAACACACCAAGAAGGCATAAGAATGACATCAAGGAAACAAGATAAAATCCCTCCCAATACCACCCTCAACACACAAGCAAGGAATGCATATCTACACAATGTCTCCAACATGATTCCACAAGGTTCAAAACATGAACACACACAAAGAACCATTCATGGAGTGAAGAACTCGTACCTTCATAAAAGAGTTATGGCAATGGTGTTTTGAAAAGAGCTTCCCTTTTTCTTCTTCAATCTTCAAGGCTTCCTCCAAAACAAGAGGATTGGGTGACCAAAAAAACTAAAGTTCCCCCAAAAAGGCCTCTAAGTATGGTCCTTAACTCCACTCGGATTCAAGTAACTCAAGATGGAGGTTGGTTTTACTAACCCAAGTAAAGGACAACCCATTTTCGAAATCAGCCTATAATAGGGTTTTTAAGAGACCCTAAGAGTCAACCTAGGAGGCTAGAGGGTTGGAAAGTACCCCCACCCATACCCTTATCCATAGGGTTGCTTAAATTTAAGGTTGTTAAGCCTTTAAAGGCTTATTAGGAACAATTAAAAGTTAGGATGATAGCAAGATCAAATTACAACCTTTTAAAAAAATTACAATATAAGGTTAGCACAAAATTAACAAGTAGTTTAGTTCTGCTTTTTCGTTGAGTTGTCTCGGCTAATTTTCCTGCACACTCATTGCACACATCAGTAGGTCCAAAACCACATGCATAATGCGAATTAAATATTAGAGGAATTATATAAATTAAAGCATCCATTTCTAAGAATTATTTGTTCATCTAACTCTACTCATATTTCTAACCTTCCGACTTGCATAACCAAATGTGTTAGCGTTGCATACGTTTTCTTCATCATTATACATATTTATAAGCATTAAATGACAAAATTAAGTAAATGCAGTAAAGCATCACACATCGCAAAATAACATAAAACATTCAGTGTATCCAATAATGTTCTAACATAACAAAGCATGAGTATCAAACTAACGATGTATCATTGATGTTATGATGGGTCGAGGCGAGGCCTCACAAATCAAAACATGAATCTTTCATTTAAGCAACCCTTTCTTATTTCTACACACCTTTAATCATTATAAATTATGTAATCAATATAACTTTATTCATTAATTTAGATTAAAATACTAGAATAATCATCGTTAGGCATGCATATAATTAAATATCATGAACATCATTAATAAGGCAAAATGAACTATCTGAAAGCATACCACTTAATCATCAAGGTACCAAAACCAGTGACCTCATTATAAGGTGAAAATACCCCACATCACTGATAGTAACAATTAATGTTTTAAACAGTCAAGGTGATGAAATAGTTCTACAATCACTAAGTATTAGAACATGGATATATCAACTACTCTAGATTTCATTACGACATTCACAATATATGCATTACTTCATATCTATTTCCAATCTCCTATAATAGATTTAATAAAGGAATTCATATTAATGAGTACACATGAGGAGGGACCTTACAATTAATTAGTCAAAATATGAACTAAGGATTAAATTGAAACATTTAAATGCTTTAGTATTTAATAATAGTAAAAAAATCTATTTATATGATATTTTTATTTGTATACTTTTCTTTTTATCGATAGAAGAAACTTTTCATAATATTATTAAATATAAATGTATTTATGCAATTATTTTTCATTCACATTCAAAGTGTAGGCACTAGAGTAAAAAGAATGGGGAAGCAAACCCCTTGTCTTGCCTAAGATGCTAGTGTCTTGTCTACTAAAATATACATATGCCCCTTGTTGCAAAAAGGGTCTTTAGGAGGACGTTTCTTCCCTTACATATTATTGAAAAAATAAACATATTTTTAGAGTACATATATCCCAATTTTGGGGATTTTGGAGAAAAGAAACCTTCTCTTATCCATACTTGGAATACAATTTTAAATTTTTACGATTAATTTACATAAATTAAAATTGCTTCTATAGAGAACATTTTCTTTAGATTCCTGTAATACCCCAAAATTGGCTCATTGCCATGATCACCAATTCTGGTCTATTTTAGTGAATCCTAAGTCCTATGTCACTAGGAAATTCTAGTTCTAACTTTTGCTACTTGACCTAAGTGTAAAATGTAGAAAACCCTAAATTTGCATTAATCAGACTACTTATTTAATTCCTAAGTATTGATTTGAATTAGTCACATAAAACCTATTTGATTAAGATTTAATTTAACTCGAAGTATTTATACTTTAATTAAATTAAATTATCTCCTAAGGCTAATGTACTAAGGAATTAAAAATATTTAATTTAATAACTATGCTTATTTTAAATAATTGAATGTAATTATTCAATTAATTAGAAAAGGCATTTATGAGGTCACATTTCATTTTATTAAATTGAATATCTTTCCCAAATTTTATTTCTTAGTTCAAAATGGAAATTTTCAGTTAACTACTTCTCGAATTAGTAGTAACTTAATTCACTTAATCTCACACTAAAGTGAATCTAAGTTAACTATTTCTTGCACTCAAGATTTGAGTCAGTTAACTGCATCTGTATTAGGAACCTTCCACTTTGACTGAATCTTGGCTTCAATCTTGACCGTCGATCTGAGTGGATCTCAACTGTTGATGGATTCTAGGAATTTTATTTAAGAGACTCCTAATTCCTCATTACGAATGTTGAATTTTTATGCTATTGAATTGCTATAGGATCAAATACTCACTTTCACAAGCTTTATATGTGCTTTTGCTTAATATCTTAGTATCATTTAGATTTAAAAATGCATATATTTAATTTAGTTTTATTTTATTGTTCAATAGAATAGATTGCATTTCATATAGATTACTTTCATACTCATCTTTTACACAAACCCTTTGTTCTAGAAAGGTCTGGTTGCTTGCATCTTGTTCTGAGAGCTCATAGGAAAAATCCTTCTAGGTAGAAGACAATGGGTCACATTGTCAGACCTCTTGGATAAATAGCTCAATGTTTATTCCAGGATGATTGTGTAGGTAATGAGTATGTTGGAGTGTGTGTGAGGTTTAGAGGCCCACAAATTCATGCATACATTTCTAGCACCGGATAGAGGAGCAGGCACCTATAGATTAGGCACATGAGATGTTGGACAAGGAGATGTAGGAGCAGCCTGCTGCTAGGCCATAGGATGCACTACAATAGTGCAGAGAGTAGATTTTCTAGGCCTCTTGATAGGTGGGAGAGCTGCAGTTATAGGTGCCAATGAGAGATGCACAGATCACCAAATGGGATTAGGAGATCCTGAGATTACAAGATCAAGTATAGGCTACAAAGTAAAGAGTAGAGATTCTACATGATGAGGTGAGACTGCAGATTGCCTGAGCGGCCTATTACTTTGCAACATATTGTATAGTGGTGCCTAATGAGACTCAATAGGTGCCTCATTTTTCATAGTATGCATGAGACTCCAGAGGTGCACGCCCACCAGCTAGACCAGACATGCTACCCCCTCCTTCTCCTCCTCTAGGAGGTGATGGTGTGGGCTAGAGTTAGACATATGATGATCTTACCTCTGATTTTGATTCTGGCTATGTATTGATTGGTGTTCCAGCACCATTTTGTATCATTTTTTATCAATAACACTCAAGTAGGGCTCATTTTTTTTGTACTGATATAGTCATCAATATATATATGAGATTTTGAGCTGAGTAGCATTGTGTACATGTCATTTTCATTGTCTATATTTTCTTGTTGATATACATGAGATGTTTTATGCTTACAATTATGAGATGCAAATGTGATGTTGATGTATGAATGTATGTTTGATTTGATTTGTTCATGTAGATGAGATGGATGTATGTATTTATGAATGAAATGCATAAGTAAATGGACTGACATCTCATATAGTGTCTCATGTTTTTGCTTGATAGTGATAGGTATTTTAGTGAGGAGTGCAAGGGGAAGAACCAAAGGATCAAATGCTTGTGTAGCCAAGAAGAATCATAATACGTTGGAGAAACCAAGAATCTCTCATCATAGGAGATAAAAGTAGCTTTTTTATTGAATCATATGTCGAACTAAGTAATGCAATCCTATGCAATATGCAACCCTAGGTCTATTTACCAAGTCTCAAAAATTATCATCACTGAGCATAGGACAAAATCCCATGTCATACAATTCCCACTAACATTGTAATCATGGGAATATGAATAGGACATATGTTATAGGTTTTTCGAGAATAAATGTAAGCATTGAATGCACAAGAAGCTAGAATGATTAGAACATTTATCCCTTTTGATGTAGCAAGTTAACATAAGCATCAAAACATAAATGTTAGGATGACCAGAATGTTGCTTGCATAAAAAACACACCAAACACACAAGAGATCTATCTCATGCTAAGTATTCAGTATTTATTCTATCCACAATGACCCTTGCATTCATAACTTGAGACAGAAGTGTGCTAGGTATACTCACAGTGACCCATATGTTCACTTAATAGGATGAGTATTAGTATGTACTATAGCATGAAGAGTTCACTTCAACAGACAAGGAGAAGAGCCAATGTTATTGACAGATCTGTATAAAAGGAGTTGAGGTAGACCCAGCCATCCAATATGAGATGGAGACTCTTATAGTGGATACCACTCTTATAGGAATATGTTAACTTATTGGAACTATGTTGCAGACATAAACAAAAGAAAGATCATGCCCCTAGTCATTACTTCTCTAATAAAAAATGACATCATCAAGTTGGTCAAGGAGACATGATGAAAGAAAAAGTGAAACAAACAAAGAAAATGCTCATCATATCCAAACAAGTATATCATCTTGAGTTCAATTTTTTTCATGGGATTGATGTCAAGTGTCAGTGTCTAGAACGTGGATGAAAGAAATCTCTTCAATAGGGTGACAACAATAGACAAACATAGTCAGAATGACTGGTGACTGATGTCAAAGAGAAATCTTCAAGGTGAAGAACCTAAGAGAATTGAACGATAGTAGATAGACACAGCCAAGTCAACTGGTGAGTGATGCAAGAGAGATCTTCCATAAAGGAATCTATAAATGTGACCCGAGCAATAGTAGGTGAACATAGCTGAAACAACTAGTGACTATTGTGAAAGAGATTCTATGAGGAGAATCTTGACAAAAAGTGACACTAGTGATAGTAGGCAGATACAACTAAAATAACTAGTGAATATCGTGCAAGAGATTATGTGAGGAGAATCTCGAAAAGAGTGACACTAGTGATAGTAGGCGGACACACCTAAAACAACTGGGGACTATTGCACAAGAGATTTAGTGAGAAGAATCTCGAAAAGAGTTACACTGAAGTGGAATACCCCCGAGTTGTGACAAGACTCAATCCATAGATACATGAGAGGAAAGTGAGAAAAGTAGTAAAGAAACTATACAAATAGATAGAAGATGCACTGCAAGATGGAGCATTGGGAACAAGAGGCACCTGTTTACCAAGTTTTTACCTTCTTGGGAGAAATTCCTTTTTTGCTACCATGATATCTATTTCTAGGTTTTCACCAATGGCACTTTTCTTGTTTTTCAATTTATTTATTATTGTATTTTGTAGAATTTCCAATTTTTTTGGTGTTACCAAGGTGCCTATTGCTAGGTTTTCACCAAGGTAACAATTTTTTCCAAGACTTTTTTTGATTTTAAGGATTTTTTTAGGATACTTAAATATGTACAAAGAGTTGCTAAGATTGGATTAATTGTAAAACTACTTTAGGTGGAGAGTGTTAATAGGTTCCTTGAGTACTTCTCCCTCGGCTATAGAAAGCTAGTAAGCACCATATCCATACATTGTAGTGATGATGTAAGGACCAAGACAATTTGGTTCAAACTTTCCTTTTTGGACTTCTTGATGTTGATTCTTAGGGTTATCTCTTAGGATGAGATCACCAGTTGGAAGTCACATGGCCAAACTCTCTAACTATAGCTCCTTGACATTCGCTATTGATAAGCTCGTAGATGATCACACGCCACTTGTTGATGTTCATCTAGTAGTACTAGCTCTTAAAGGCAAGCTATCCTATAATCTTCATCAGTGATAAGGCCTTTCATAGAGATTCTCAAGGTAGGAATCTTGGCCTATATTGGAAGCACAACATCTACTTCATAAACCAAAGTGAAGGGCATTGTACCTATTGGAGTCCTAATGCTTGTCCTATATGCCCACAAGGCTGGATTAATCTAGAGGTGCCAGTCCTTCCTAGATTTGTTGACTATGCAATGATGGATTTTTAGGATCACCTTATTGGATGCCTCAACCTGACCATTACCTTGGGGGTAGTAGATAGAAGACCAATGTTGTGTGATTTTGAATCATTTTCATAGCTCTTTGAGATCTTTTTTTTTTGAACTATCCTCCATTGTCAGTAATGATGGAGGATAGTACACCTTACCTGTAGATGATGTAGTTTGTGATAAAAAGAGCTATAGTTTTTCCATTTTCTATTGCAAGAGGTACTGCCTCTACCCACTTTGTGAAGTAGTCTATAGCTGTGATAATGAACTTATGTCCATTAGAAGAAGTTGGGTGAATCTAAACCACCAAGTCAAAGGCCCATTATTGAAATGGAAACATTGTAGTAGATGGAATCAGCTCCTTGGCTAGAGCATGAATCACATTCCCATGGAGCTGACACTGCTTGCAAGACCTACTATACTTGATAGCTTCTTACTCCATTTTAGGCCAATAGTAACCAACTCTAATGAGTTTGCAAGCTAGTGTCAAGCCATTTGAGTGGGATCCACAAATTTCCTTGTAAATGTCAATTAATGCATGTTTGGACTCTTCAGGTTCTAAACACCTAAGGAGTGTTCCATCGAGACCTCTCCTAAATAGATCATTAGTAATAATAACATACTGTGAAGCATTATCAATTAGGTAACATTTCTCATTCTGGGTTAGAACTTCCAGAATGGTTTAGTTATGGAGATAGGAATAGATGTGATGGTAGTAGGATGAGTCTTGTCCTACAATAAGATAGATCATCCTGGAATAAGGGGTATTGTAGGCTAGGTAGTGTAATTCTTCCACCAGAAACTCATGTCAGAGATCATTTTCAAGCATATGTAGCAAGGAGACCAAAGTAGCCATAGCATTAGCCACTTTACTATCTACTCAAGGAATTTACTGGAAGGTGATGTGTGCAAAATACTTCTTCAAGTCATCAACCATGCATTTGTAAGGAATTAATTTCTCATCCTTTGTTTGATACACATCATTAACTTGGTTGATTATGAACTGAGAGTCCCTAGATGTCTAACTGATCCACTCTCCATTCATCTACAATCTTTATGTCATTAATCAAAGCCTTGTAGTCAGCAATGTTGTTTGTATAAGGAAATAGAATCTTGTATGCTTTGGGCAATGAATATCTTTGTGGTGTTATGGAGAGTAATCCAACACTAGATCCCTATTGTGTAAGGGACCCATCAAAGAACATCACCCACATTTGGTGTGTGAGCATCAGAATGGACTCATTAGGGAAATCAACATTCATTGGTAGGAGACTCTGCATAGGTGCATCTGCTAGCTTATCTACAATTGCCCATCCCTTGATAGCCTTTCATTCAACATATTGAATGCCAAACTCACTGAGTATCATAACCCATTTAGCCAATCTTCCTATGAAAGCTACCTTACTAAGCAAGTACTTTAGTGGATGTATTTTAGCCATGAGCCACATAGTGTGAGCAAGCATGTAGTGTCTCAATTTCTAGGAAGCAAAGACAACTACCAAGCAAGCTTTCTCAATGATGTTGTAGTTCCTCTCATAAGAGATCAGTGTATGCCTCAAGTAGTAGATAGCTCTATCCTTATTTTCATTGTCCTCTTGAGCTAATAATATTCCTTGAGATGTTTCAGTTGTTGAAATGTATAAAATCAAAGGTTTCGCATAGATAGCAGGCATCAAGATTGGTGGATTGGAAAGATATTGTTTGATTTGTGTTAAGCTTTGCTCACAATCCGAACTCTAGTTGAATTTCACACCCTTATGTAAAGTCTTTGTAAAAGGTTGTGATCTATCCACCAACTGTGAAATCAACCTATGAATAGATTGGAGTCTTCCTTGTAGACCTCTCATCTAGCTAATGTTTTGAGGTGGAGGCATATCCATAATTGCTTGAACTTTCTCTACATCCACCTCAATTCCTTTCACAAACATGATGTATCCCAACAACTTTCCTGATGTGACACCAAATGTGCATTTCTAAGGATTGAGCTAAAGACTAAAATTTTCCATGCGATCTAGGATGGGTCCCAAATCTTGTAGATGAGTATTGTGTTTTGTGCTTTTGACCAAGGTATCATCCACATAGTCCTCCATGGCCTTATGTATCATGTCATGGAAAATTCTACTTATCACTCTTTGATAAGTTGCACTAGCATTTTTCAAGCCAAACATCATTACATTGTAGTAGAAGGTTCCCCATGCACATGTAAAAGCAGTCTTTTCCTGATCTTCTAACATAATTTTTATCTGATTCTAACTAGAAATCCCATCCATAGGTGAGTACATCTCATATCCAGCTGTCATGTCCACTATCATGTCAATGTTGGGAAGTGGAAAATCATCCTTAGGACATGCTAAGTTGAGATCATGGAAGTCAGTACAAACTCTAATAGATTTATCATGCTTGGAGACTAGGACAATATTGGATATCCATTCAGCATCGTCAATTGCATGGATGAATCCAAATTTTAGAAGCTTCTCCAATTCAACTTTGACGAGCAATGCAACATGATGATGCATTTTCTAAAGTTTCTATTTAACTGGTTTAATGCTTGGTGCAATGGACAAATGATGCATGATGAGATTAGGATCTAGTCTTGGCATGTCAAAATATGTCCAAGAAAAATTGATCTTCTCTCGGAAGAAGGTGATGAATTCCTCCCTTTCTTAAGGAGATAGTGATTGTGCTAGATGTATCATATGAGGATGTTCTTCTATACCCAAGTTGATTGGCTGTGTTGGCTCTATCAACATTGATGATCTCTCTTGAAAGTGACTTGAAAGTGCATCAAATATCTCATCCGCAGGTGCCTCAGAGAGGATTTCACTATTTGATACATCTTTTGTTTTTACTTTTTTGCTTTTCGACACTGCTACAATGTGGTTTTCACCATCGAACCTTTTGTATTTTTTCTTTTTAATTGTATTATTGAGATATTTGATGTCAGCTTCACCCATGTTGATGTTGTACTCACTAGTGGAAGACATTATAGGTTCAACAACATTTAGGTAGCAAGTGATAGCATAGTCATTTTGGAATGTGGGGACTTCACTAGAGGCATTAGGGTTCCAGTCTATAAGCTTGGGATGTGTGAGTGAGAGAGTAGTGGTAGGTTCAATTGCATTTATAGTATAGTCATTAAATGCTTGGACCAGCAATTTTAGACCTACAATGGCTTCATCCTCAAGTGTATTTGAATACCTCTAAGTACTAATGTTAGCAACTGATGACTCAAGGACACTAGTTGGATCAGACCCATCTGACCTAAGCCTAAACATTTCACCCACTTCGAGTTGGTTTTCATAGACATGAACTTAGTCAATTTCTTTATCAGTAGTCACTTCTGAAAAAGAGTCAAACTCATATTCCTTAGAATTAGTACTACATGGTGAGAGATTGTAGAATTACCCAATAGTGATAGGGACATACTTTCCTTCATCATCTAGGTTCTTACACAAGTACTCAACACAGAATGCCTAACTAGACTCTCCCTTTTTTGAATGAGCTTTGGGTCGATCAATATTGTCCTCAAAAGAATCACTAGTATCATCCATAGTGTTGACATGTGGCACAAAGTCATCAAGCTCAGCAAAGAATTTAGCCAAATCATGAGGAATAGGATAAGGATAAGAATCCTCATCATCAGATTGGTCATCTTGAGTATTTGACTTAGCTTGTGACTCATTTCCAGATGAACTCTTGGGTTTCGGTATGAATTTGCTAGCTCCCAAATGAAAGGGAACCTTCTTAAAATCTAGGCCAGATGTATCTCTATTTCTTGAATCCATTAACTTGATAGGATCAACTAGGCCATTGTTATTGCACCCAATAGGGCTAGTTCCCTTTTAGCCAAAATGCTTCATGAGTCTAAGACTAGGCCCATATTTCTTAGGAGTGATCTCTCGATCTTGCTCTGTTAAGTCTACTGGAGTCTCTTCTTTGTAAAGCCATGCAACAATGGTTCTATTTCCACTTTCATCCTTTAGGAGAACTATAACCTTGACAAAAGTACCATTATACTTGGTTTGAGGTGTCAGCACAAATGGCTTCTTTGCCTTAGATGGTCTCCCATAATGATGAGGAGACTCAGGAAGAGATGTTAATAAAAAAATAGGTTCAATATGGTACTCTCCCATGCTAGTTTCTTTTAGATTGAATGATTACTCAATTTGTTTTAGCTTGTTGTTGTGATAATCAGTAGATTCCCTATTAGTGGGGATGAAATTTTCAACAACTTTGAGCATATTGCAGGTATAGCTAGTAGTGGTAGGAATAGTAACTTCAAAGCCATGAAATGGGAATTCGACACATTGGTGATATGTGGATGGCACAACACACATCTCATGTATCCATGGCCATCCTAACAGAATGTTATAAGCCAAGGGAATGTTGAGCACTTGATAGGTGACATCCCTTTCTATAGGACTGACATGAATGGGTAAGACAACAAGACCTAGAGACTCTCATTCAACTTCGTCATACACTTTGATAGTGATCTTGAATTGAGGATCAATAGAGTCCTAAGAATAATTCAATTTTCTAAGAAAAGAAGCAGAGACAATGTTCAATCCCATGCCATTATTGATGAGGACCCGACAAAAATGCATCTAGTGTATCATGACCTTGATGTGTAGGGGTTGATTGTGTGGGTGACTCAATGAGTTGTCATCCTCCTTAGAGAAATACATAATGTATGGCAAGGTCAGGTGAGCTACCATGGATTGAAATCACTCAAGATCCAGATCTTGAGGAATGTTTTCCTCAGAAAGGGCTTTGTCTAGAATCTGCCTATGAGTAGGTGAGATTTTAAGTAGCTCAAAAATGGAGATTTGAGCATTAGTTCACTTCAATTGATCAAGAACACTATAGCTGGTTGCTGCTGAATTTGTTGTGAGTTTTGCACCTTTTCCAAATGGACCAGCAAGGGTTTTGTCTTTACATTGTTCAGGATCGGGAGTGGAAGGTGCAGGGCCTTTGAGCACCAACTTTGCATGAGAATGTGTAATAGTGTTAGCATAGTTTTGTGAAGGTGTGTTGTCTATTGTGTTGGAAGTAGGGCCCCTCAAGACAAATGGTGTCTTGAGTTTATTATTATCTTGCTTGCCCTTGATGGTCATGATGTCACAGTATTCAAAATCCAGAGGCTCAACCATGTTAACCACATTTTCATCATTAGAGTATGCATAGCTAACCTTGTTGTTAGGTTTTGGTTTTGAAGTTTCTCCCTTTTCATAGGCTGGGAAGGGCTCTTTGAAGGCCTTATGATTTGAGTTCTTGTTATGTCCATCTACCACAATGTCACTAGCATCAATCATGTCTTGGACTTTGTGATGCAAGTTTATGTAGTTACTAGTTTTGTGTCCCTTATTTTGGTGGTATTCACAGAATGAGGTTTTGTCCCACTATGGTGGACGTGGTTGCAGATCACAAGAGTGAGAGTTGTCCAGTGGTGAAATGAGCTTGTTTTGTAACAAATTTTTGTAAACCACATCCAAAGGTTCACCTAGAGGTGTATACTCTCATTTAGGGCATGTAGCCCATGAGTTTCTTACTTTGTTCCCAAATGTCTTATTTTTAGGAGGAGGCTTCTCAGCATTTTTGGCCTCATTGAGACCACCTATGAGATTAAAGGCTACCTTAGTAGGTTTAGGAGTGACATTGTCAACAACCCCATCATGTAAAATTTCTTGGTTCTTGTTGACATATTTGGTTTTGTCCTTGTTGGATGTGGAACCTTGTTTTGTGTCCTTCTGAAGAGTGAGTTCACCTTTCTTGACCATAAATTCCTCTATTTGAATGGCCTATGTTATCATGTCTTCAAAGGTATGTGGACCTTGAAGTTGTACTCTATACTCAAAATTAGGTAGGATATTGTCAATGAAGATGTCAAGCTTTTCTATTTTTGGGATCTTGCATGAGTATTTAGTGTACATTTGTCTCCACCTCTAGAGGAATGTGAGGAAGGGCTCCCCAACCTTCTACTTAAGGTTGCATAAATCTCAAATATTGACAAGGTGCTAAATTTTATGAGAATACTGCTGAACAAACAAGTTAGTGATTTAATCAAATAGTTTGATACTGGGAGGCAAGTGTGAGAACCACTCCAAACCTTGACCACCTAGAATTCTTGGGAATAAATGCATGAGATATGTCTAGTTATGCATAAAATCCATAGATAAGGCACCGAATTCTTGCAAGTGATCTTGGGGATCAGTGGTTGCCAAGTATTTTTCATACTTAGGTAGTTCTACTCCTCATGGGAAAGGAGGCATGTCTATGCTCTTGTCAAATGGAAATGGACAAAGAGCATCTAAGGTGTATATCTTTGCGGGTTTTTCTTTCTCATGCATCATCTAAGCTAGTTGGTCTTGCATGATTTTTAGTTTTTTTTGGAGTTTGGAAGTCTCAATTTCCTCTTCAAGTGTGATGATGGTTTCCACATTGAAATGAGAGGGTAGCTTAGCTCCCTCTTGGGAATGCTTGAGAAAGTAATTTTCTTTCCCTTCATTGAGTAGAATTTCCATGACCTTTTCAAAAGTTTTTATCTTTTGACAATTTTCTATGTGTTCAAGAAATATTTCCTGTCATGGTCTTTCTCTTTGTCATTCCTAGCTGGTTCTTGATGTCTTCTGTGACTACCATGTTTAGGTTTGCAATCAGCCATTGTAGGAATGTGTTCAATTTTAGTATGTTTTGATTCAGAAGTTCCTTTGAAAGGGAAGTCAAACATTTTGTTCAGAGATATAGGACCTTTATTAATCTCAGGATCCTCTTGATATAGAGGTTTCCTGGTTTGTCGCAAGTTTATGGAGAATGTTCACTGGACTTGAGGTGACCTGACAGGTGAGGGAGATTGTGAAGATGTGTCACTAGATGCACTAGATGTAGACTATGTAACAAAAGGAAGGCAACCTCTGCTATGATTATAACCTCTAACATGACCTCACCTAAGTCTAAGAGGATAAAACACATTGCAACTTCTTGTTGTGATAGTCATAGACAAGGACAAGAAGCAAGAACTTAGATAAGGACTACACTAGAACTTAGTCTCAATAGGACAAGATAAGAGTTTTGTATACTAAGGCATGAATAGTTTGATTTTAAGGCTAGAATAGCCAAAGACTATGACTATCATAATGCAAAGTATGATAAGCACTAAAGAATGAGAATCAAGGAAACTAAAAGATGAGACTAGTCAAAGTATGGATCACAAATCTTTAGTTAAACAAAATGTTGCTATTTGGGATTGGTTATAGACAGAGAAGAGACAACTCGATGTAGAAAATAGACTAGATGTAGATCAAAGATTGTTTGAATAAACTTATTTGACAATTTAAACACCAGGTATTGCATGAAGATTCTCTAGGAGGTGCGCGAGAAAGTACACTAGGGGACACAAAATCTCAGAACAACAATGTAAACTCGTGCAAGGATGTGCTCCAGGTCATGCGCAGAAATGACCAGTTTGGTAAAAGACAAAAATAAGATCTCACATAGATCTATGAAAGTTCTTGCATGAGGATCTGGATAGGCTTGCTTGAAGATGTGACTTCTCATGCAAAATGTTGTAAGATTGTGTAGGAAAATTAGGACTAGAATGACAATAGAGTTGGATTTTGAAAATATTTTCAATAGCTTTGAATGGTTTTGGATAGATTGTAGGTTCGTTTGACAAATAACAGACCAATTATAGGTTTGGTTTTTAGATTTGTGAAAGTAACATTGAGTTTCAAACAAGAAAAAGTGTTTTCAAGCACATATACCACCTTCCAACACCCAGTAGCATGCCTATCGTGAGTTCTATAGGAGAGATTATTCCCCCTCCTTGCACAAATTTTATGCCTCCTTTCGGAAGTGAATCAGGTAGCTTCTAACTCTAGCCTACACCATCACCTTCTAGAGGAGGAGGAGGAGGGCGTGACATGTTTGGTCTAGCTGGTGAGTGTGCACCTCTAGAGTCTCATGCATACTATGGAAAGTGAGGCACCTGCTAAGCTTGCTTGGGAACCACTATAGAATATGTTACAAAGTAATAGGCCACTTAGGCCATCTATAGTCTCACCTTATCCTATAGTATCTCTGCCCTCTGCTTGATAGCTTGCACTCAATCTCATAATCTCAAGATCTCCTGATCACACTTGGTGATTTGTGCATCTCTCACTACCACCTATATCTACAACTCTCTCTTCTATCAAGAGGCCTGGCAGATCCACTCTTTGTACCACTGTAGTGCATCCTATGGCCCAATAACAAGTTGCTCCTACAACTCCTCATCCAACATCTTAGGTGCTTGCTCCTCTATTCATGGCCTCTATTGCCGACCCTACTCTCTACAACTACCACCAACACCTAAGTATGACCCCATCTAGCATGGGGGAATCTGCACCTATCATACTTAGTGCCTCACCTATGGTGCTTGCTCCTATGATGGCTGCTACTATGGTGGTTACTACTATGTCGACTTCTACACAAGACCCTATATGGGTACCTACTGAGGTGCTTGTAGGATTTGTTAATCATAAGAAGGGGTGGCTGATGAAGTATGCCTAGTATATAGGTTTCATCCTCATATCTAATACGTTAGGTAGGTAGTCCCACTATGTCACAACTAGGTTGTGCACACCAATCATGGAATGCTCAGGATCCAACCTTGCTGAGCAATCCCACTCTAAGTCTCATGCCAACTTGGTATATGTGTAGTACTCCTATGATATGTCCTAAGGATGGTCATACTATCTCCATACTCATGTGATGGGGAATCTCTCGATGATATGTGTGGCCTAACCTAATAGTGGTTATGAGTAGAACATCCAACTGAGCTCTCTAGTAGTGTCATCCTGATCCTCTATCTCTTGCCAAGGCTGCCATATGACAGAGACCAGGTCATCGAGATGGGTCCTCCAATGCTCTATCTTACTCAAGCCTACCTAGGTAAGATGCCCTCTATATCTCCAAATGTAGGGCTCCATGGGCTCTTTGGCATCCTTGAAGATAGGTATGCATACAGGAAGGTGCTCCTAGGCCTAGATCTATAGCACATAAATTTCGACTATCCTACTCTTCCACCCATGGTAAATGATATCGTGCATCTCATAAAACATATGGGCAAGCATGCACTAGCCCCATCCAAATCACTCGGGTGAGTCGAGCATCCTCTGAAGTTTGACTCCCCACCTACACTCTAATCCATGTTGTCCTATGTCTGGCATCAGGAAGTAGCTGATATAGATGGCTAACACTGAAGCTAACCTGTATGTCAATCCATACGTATGGACAAGCTCATCCCATGTGATGGCTTGCCCTATCGCCAATTGTCTTTGAAAGATGGCACACAATGCCTTTGTACCTGCCTGGGGCACTACATCATATACTACCCTTAGTCCATGGAAGGGTATGTGCAGGATCCTATATATGTCCTCTAGAGTGACTATCACCTCTCCCTGGGGCAAGTGGAATGTGTTTTTTTTAGAATGGAAATGCTCCACCAAAGCTATCAGTAAGCTGTGATTCACCAGCACTGCTGGGATCCTACATAAAGAAGATAAGCCCAATTTGTCAATGTGGGCCATGTCTATGTCATTGAGGCTCTGCAACAGAGCTCCATACATTGGATAATTAGACATAAAAATGATATCATTTAAGACATCTTGCACACACGAACAACAACAACATGCAAATAGTGAGTACTCGCTCGACAAGTCAAAACAATGATGAAACGAAAGCAAATTCAAGGCTAAAACATCAAAAAATGCAAGTTTTAATTCAGATGTTGTGCTAGATTTTCACGTGAGAATGTATTTCTTTGCACAAGAAATCATTTTTTTGTGCAAGAATTCAATTCTTCATGTGAGAAATCAAGTTCTCGCACAAGAAATGAAAAAGACTAGAGCAAAATTCACCCAAAAATCTCGAGCTTCTCACACAAGAAGTGGGTATCTTCTACACAAGATCTCCCACTAGTGCGGGCAAAGAAACATCAGGTTGGTGGATCTTCATGCGAGAAAGGATAGTCCCATGCAAGAACCAATTGACTCAACCTAAAACATGCTAAAAACTTGCTAAAACTACCTTGAAATGTGTGAAAAATTAAATGTGAAGCAAGATTATCAATCACTCAATGGAGGTCCATAGTCTGCTTGTGTCATTGGGAGTTCTCAAAATGATGAAATTGCATGGAGACTTCCATCTTCCTCTTAGACCTCCTATTCACTAAAGACAAAAAGCACAAATGACTTGAAAATTACCCCTTGGGCCCTTATATAGGTTATATAGGTTTTAACCTTATTTTCCAAAGTGCTCTGATTTGCACAAAAATCACACCCTTGGCTAATTTGACCATTCTGAATCCATTTTTGGGATCGAATTTGAATTCTGACACACTTAAGCATCTCAAAAACATGTTTTAAAATTTTGGAATCGACACAATCAAACATGTGTAGTCTAAATTTTCTTGATACTCTATGATTCTTGGAATATTTTCAACTCAAAATTCATCATGTTTTCAAAATTTATTTTGGAAAAAGTCAACTTAGGTCAGCTATGGTCAAATTTTGTCAAATTTTGGTCAAACTTGGTCTTCGAGACCTTGAAATCATGCTGAATTGACTTCAAATTTTCTTTTGATCATTCTGATCTCTTTTACATTGTACTGCATCTCATATTTCTTCTATATCTCTCAACATACTACTTTACATCATATTTCTGGTGTGTCATGTTTTGATTTCACTCTCAAGGGGGTAGGATGATTACATCATTGAACTGGAACTCCAAATCAATCTAAATCTTTATTGCTTAGGGGCATCTTGTTTACATCTTATGTCCTCATCACTTGGGGCATCTCATTTCTTGGGGCATCTTATTCCCCTCTTTCTAGCATCTTTTTCATCTATCGCATCTTATAAAGAGTTCTAAGGATAGGTATTGGGACAATCTAAACCTCGACTCCTAAGGATCAAGCCTTGTTTTGGGGATGATTCTATGACTCAAAATTTGATCTTGTTGTCTTTTATCGATTCAAGTATCTAGATGTTCTATCTGGATCCTTAAAGGTTAACCTCCATTTTGGAGACAATCTTTTAAATGCTATCAATTTCAGGTATCTAGATGTTCTATTTGGATCTTTAAAGATTAAGCTTTGTTTTGGAGATAGTCTTTTAAATGCTTATCAAATCTTGGGTATCTAGATGTTCTATCTGGATCCTTAAAGGTTAAACTTCATTCTGAAGAAAACCTTTAAAATGCTTATTGATTTAGGTATCTAGGTGTTCTACTTGGATTCCTTGGGATTAAGCTCCGTTCTGGAGATGGTCCTTAAAAGCTTATCAATTGGTCTCCATGACATCAACTTTGGAACCAATCTTATTTCTTGATCTGTGCATCACACTTTCTAATTTTCTTTGAATAGAATGTGTTGCTTGCACATTCATTCAAAGAGGAGCAAAATGTAATACCCCAAAATTGGCTCATTGCCATGATCACCAATTCTAGTCTATTTTAGTCAATCCTAAGTCCTGTGTCACTAGGCAATTCTAATTTTGATTTTTACTACTTGACCTAAGTGTCAAATGCAAAAAACACTAAATCGGCATTAATCTGACTACTTATTTAATTCCTAAGTATTGATTTGAATTAGTCACATAAAACCTACTTGATTAAGATTTAATTTAACTCAAAGTATTTATACTTTAAATAAATTAAATTATCTCCTAAGCCTAATGTACTAAGAAATTAAAAATATTTAATTTAATAACTATGCTTATTTTAATTAATTGAATGTAATTATCCAATTAAATAGAAAAGTCATTTATGAGGTCATATCTCATTTTATTAAATTGAATATCTTTCCCAAATTCTATTTCTCAGTTCAAAATGGAAATTCTTAGCTAACTACTTCTCGAATTAGAAGTGAGTTAATTCACTTACTCTCACACTAAAGTGAATCTGAGTTAACTATTTCTTGAACTCAAGATCTGAGTTAATTAATTGCATATGTATTATGAACCTTCTACTTTGTCTGAATCTTGGTTTCAATTGTAACTGTTGATTTGAGTGGATCTCAACCGTTGATGGATTCTAGGAATTCTATTTAAGAGACTCCTAATGCCTCATTATGGAGGTTGAATTTTTATGCTATTGAATTGATGTCGGATCAAATACTCACTTTCATAGGCTTTATATGTGCTTTTTCTTAATATCTTAGTATCATTTACATTAAAAAATGCATACATTTAATTTAGTTTTCTTTTATTGTTCAATAGAATAGACTGCATTTCATATAGATTACTTGCATACTCATCTTTTACACAAACCCTTCATTCTAGAAAGGTTTGGATACCTACATCTCATTCTGAGGGCTCATAGGAAAAATCCTTCTAGATTGAAGGCAATAGGTCACACTATCAAACTTGTTGGATAAACAACTCAATGTTTTTTCCAGGATGATTCTGCAGGTAATGCTTGCACTCAAGATCTGGGTCAGTTAACTACATCTATATTAGGAACCTTCCACTTTGACTAAATCTTGGCTTCAATCTTGACCATCAATCTGAGTGGGTCTCAACTGTTGATGGATTCTATGAATTCTATTTAAGAGACTCCTAATTCCTCATTACAGAGGTTGAATTTTTATGCTATTAAATTATTTTCAGATCGAATACTCACTTTCATAAGCTTTATATGTGTGTTTGCTTAATATCTTAGTATAATTTAGATTAAACAATGCACACTTTTAATTTAGTTTTCTTTTATTGTTCAATAAAATAGACTACATTTCATATAGATTACTTGCATACTCATCTTTTACACAAACCCTTCATTTTAGAAAGGTCTAGTTGCTTGCATCTCGTTATGAGAGCTCATAGGCAAAATCCTTCTAGATAGAAGGCAATGGGTCAAACTATCAGACCTCTTGGATAAACAACTCAATGTTTATTCCAGGATGATTTTGTAGTTAATGATTATGTTGGAGTGTGTGTGAGGTTCAGAGGCCCACAAATTCATGCATACAATTCCTACTTTGAGCATGTAATTTTTTGCACTTATTTTGGAAAGGGGATGCATCATGTCATTGCACACTATAGTCTCGCCAAGATATTGGTTAGAAAATAAATTACATCTATCAAAATATAGTAAGATGAAATAACGTAGGATTAAAATCTAAGTTTTAACAAACTTAACTTATCTGTACTTATGAATAAGCATAGCTTTGTTTCTAACTAATTATTAATGCAATGTCTGACTTGATATAGGATAGCTATCGTACCTCCTTCTTAATATAAATATATACTACATAAATGGACTCTACAACATCTTATACTTGTCATTATGAAGTACTATTGCGATCAAATATGGTTAACCATCATTATTAAATTGATATATTCTCACCAATTATAAATAGAAAAAATTTAGATTTATAAAAAAAAATTAATTCTCCTAAGTATATTTGTCTATTTTTGTAAGGTTTGAAATTTGAAAAATGTTTTCCTAGACAATGATTGGCTAATTTTTTTATGTAATAGAAGCATGAAAGTGGAAATTATAATGTTTAGTTAATTATTGTATATGGTGACATGCTAAAGATAAAATAAAATACAATAATTTATATTTTAAATAAATAAATAATTGTCAAAGGTTATCATTAAAATTACAATTAGTTAAATGGCATCTTAACACTAATTCATTCACAAAAATTGAAACTATTTATAATTTATAATTATTAAAAAAATTTAATTAAAAATACAATACAACTATAAATTTACAAAAACCATAATGAACAGGTTAGGAGCAAACAATGACGAAGTAAGTAAATGTTCATATGTAGAGAAAATATTAAGAATAAGATAAAACAAATATAGATTCATAAAATCTTGTTCCAAAAAATTTTTAGAGCTCTTTGTAACTTTAAATATGTTGCACTTTAGGAGATTGGGGCCTCCAGATATCAAAGACACATTTTCTCTTTTGGTTCTTAACATAACATTTTGCACTAGCGTAGATGATCTATTTTCGCTCTTTGATCAATATAGGAAGGTTGTGGATTAAAATGAACAAATTTCCAGAATCAATCATAGTAGAAAGATGCATATTCTAGATTTGATTGTGTGCTAGAGATAGGAGAATTGATGAGTCCCGATAATTTTTATTTGTTTGGTATAATTATGCAGATAAGGCATAGAAAGAAGTTAAGCATCTTCATGGAAAAATGTTGATGGAAGAGATATTATGGTGCAGTTTGCAAAATATGGCCAAAATGCATAAAAATACTAAGAAAGGACAAGTTTCAGTACATGGAAATAGAAGATGACAAGTAGGGAGAAATGGTGATAGAAGATGATAGATCACCAGTGAGAAGCCAAACACTTGCCTATCCAAAAGTTGTTCTTCTCACGAATCCAAAAAACATAGTGCTCAAGGGCCAAAAAATAAATTATTATTCTTCAAAACCCTATTTTACCCTAAATGCCTCTAATCACTTTGAAGTTAGCTTGCAAAGCATTCAAAATGATGAATGATGGACTAAATCTAGCATTGAATAGATGAAACTAGTCCCATTAGGTAGTAGCAATAGATTTTCCACATTCCTAAAGCTTCACAAAGAAATCATGAAGAAGAAAATGACAAAATCAACTCCAAATCTAATTATTGATTAAAGCACTAATTGGAAAATAGTAAAAAATAAGAAGTATCTAAGAGGCATTGATAAAAAATCATAGGCTGTAGACAAAGGAAACATTCAATGATAGCATTTTAACAAAGCTAGAGGAAATAAAGCACAAAATCAAATAGGAAAAAGTGGATTTGACTTAAACAACCAAGCTCAGATTGCTAAAATAAATCAAGATAACAAGGTTAATGATCATATTAATCTTCCTTGATTCCAATCCTTACCCAAATTGCAAGTATATCATCTAGAAAATAGATCCGTAAATCTTGAGAAGCCTAACCCAAAACTTCATAAACCAATAGTTATTTTGGCAGCATATAATATACCATTAGGAATAAACCCTAAACCATGGAGGCTTCAATCTCCACCTCATCAACATCCCTATCCAAAGTTTTCCCTAGCCAAATCCCTCCTGAGCCTTAGTAACTTTTAGAATCTCATCTACAAACAAATTACAGAGAAGTCTAAACCCTCACATATCTCCCATAAACTATATATACCCCCACATAAAAAAAAACTCTTCACCATCTCACATAATCCCAAACATGAAAATGTCCAACACCTATAAAGAAGAATCCAAAAACACTATTGTCATCAGCAATAAAATCTTTGAAGAAATCTAGCATGAAAGCCAAAAGAAAGGCTTGTATACCTATTGGGATGCCCCATAAGATAGAGAAGAAAACCCAGGGGACTAGTTTCAAACTTTCAATCTGGAATAGATAAGGATACACCCCTATCTAATAGATTAATTTATATACATTACAACTCTGAATTAGTTAGAAAACAATTTTTATCTTCATCACCATGCTTCTTTAAAGGTTACTTAATCAAATTTATTAATTGGTCACCTAATTTCATCGAGGCATGAATTCATCATTCTAAATTTTTGAAATGGTTAATTATAAAAAAGATCCAATAGAAATACAACGTTCTCAAAATCTATCTAGAATAGGACTAAATCTAGGTAATCTGTTAGGTATAGATTGTTAATATTAGATTGGTTTTTGATAAGTAATTTTCTATACACTTAAGTCATTTACTTAGTTCATGCCAAACAAGTAACATATGTTGAGTACAACATGCAAGTCTAAACATGCCAAGTAAATAGTGAGTGTCAAGTCACTCATATTCTGAGTCACTCAAGTGCCAAGAAAATAGTATGTGTCAAGTGATTTAGGAGCTGAGCAAGTAGTGCATGTCGAGTTATTCAAATGTCAAATGACAACATTGAAGTAACATTTAGTGCCAAGCACTAGGGACTTAAGATGTCAAGTAACATATTTTTGTCATAGTTGTTTGTAGTGGCACAAACTACTATATAAACCATTTTTTGGCTGACTTAAGTATTGAATTACGATATTTTGGTGATAAGGATGAATCTTAAATGGAAATCCCTATATATTACATGCATCTAGTAAGGTAAATGAAAGGTTTAGGTGACAATATGGATGAATCATAGTTCTTGATTCATACCTAACCCTAAGTCACCTAGGTCTTCTTAAAGAGGACAAACCTTATAATTTCTTATGAATAGAAAGGGAATGAATGAATGAAAGATGAGAGTTTTGCATGCACAAACCAAAACATTCATGGTGACAAAGGTATTATGATCTAAATTGAATTATATAATTAGTTAAAGGAGAATAAAAGAAGGAAATAATGAACATTAGAGAGACATTTGATCAAGAAGGATCAAGTACACAATAGTATAGAGGTGATATGTCATCAAGAAATAGAGTGATAATCATAGGAATATTTCTGAGACATTCTAACAAGTGAATCAGTTGAATCTCTTAATAGAGTAGTCCTAACAGGCTGTATTGAAATCCTATAAAAAGGTGCTTAATTGTGAGTTGAAGTCCTTTAACTAGACACACTTCTAACAGGGTGTTGAAATCCTTTAACAAGGTAAGACCTAACAATATTTATAAGCTTTTAACAAGGTAGACCTTTAATAGGATAGATCATGTTTCATGATCAAACATTGTAACCTTCATTGGATACACTTTAATATTGAAGTAGTGAAGATTTGTGGGTATCATCCCCAACCCAATTTTACCTGCTCATTAGAGGGTTTTTGTATAATCATAGCTGGTGTCATGTATGTGTGAATGCTTACTTGTTTACATGCTTTAGATGTATATGCTTTACATGGTTTTTTAGTTTACTTATTGAATATGTGAGATGAATGTGTGGTGAATGTTTTATGGGTTAAATTTTAAAGCACTAATTCGCCACCCCCCACCCCCCCTCTCATAGTTGACCTTTCTTATTGTAATTCCAACAATTGGTATTAGAGCATAGTTCTCTAAAAGTGAAGCCTAATAGATTTGAGGAAAGATCTTAGAAATGGAAGTCTACAAGTTAGGAAAAGTTATTAAGAACCAAGAGATTGAAATACAAATCATTCTACATAAATTGAATGAAGAAACAGAAGATCTAAAGAAATCATTGAGAAGAAGGAAGGAAATTTATATTGAGAGATGGACACTACTAAGCTATTCACAAATGGAAACTCCAATGAATTTGAGGTAGCAATTGTAGATCCAATGTAAAAGAAAAAAACCCTAGTTGAAGAAATTAGAAATCTTAAGATAGAGCAAGAATCACAAGCTATATTACTGTGTGAGGTGACCCAATAAAAAAAGAAAGCTATAGAAGACAAAGTCATGATTGAAAATGAAAAAAGAGTTTTGACGAGTAGACTGGAAGAGAAATCATCATAAGTAGCTATGATTGATAACATGAAATTAGAAACTTTGGGTCAAATGATGATTGCAAATTATGAAGTAAATGCCAAAGACATTGAAATCACAACACTAAAGTTGCAGAATGAATAGCTGAGCAATGATCTAAAAAGGGAAAAAGATTTTTCTAAAAGTTTCAATAAATCTAATGAAGTTATCAAGTACTTTGAAAAATTGATGTGATCTCCTAGATCTAACAATGATACATCTAGATTGGGATATACAAGTACTACAGAAGGAGAAACATGAAAAAGTGTTGAAGAAATAAGTAACTAAGGTAAGGACTTGAAACCTACTTTTCATAATTGTGGTAAGAAAGGAAATACTACTAATGTGTGTAAGAGTAAGACTATAATTCATAATGTTGAGCATAAGAGAATGGTTCACTACCATAAGTGTAGCAAACAATGTCATTAGGCACATGAATGTAGAACCAAGACCATGCACACTCAAAGATTTGAAGGATGTTGTTATAATTTTTAGAAGTATGGACATAGAGCTTTTGAGTGTAGATCCAAACCCAAGTGGTCATCAAACAAGAAGAAAAAGGTAAAGTACAATGGAAACTCTTATAATTGGGATTACAACACAAGGTATAGTTGTCACTACTATCAAGATTATGGACATGTTATGGAGTGACTACAAAAGGTGGTTGAGTCAAGCCACATAGTTTAGTTGTTTGAAGATTGGGCACATCAATCATTATTGTCCAAAAAGGTCAAAGGCACCAAGTTGTGAGTTTAACAAAGGAAAAGGCAAGGAAGATATTGAAAATGTTAGAAGTGAGATGAACAAGACATGGAAGAGAAAGGAAGATTGTAGCACATCAAGTGCAGATGGGATCACTTCACCCAATGGGTCAAGTGATCACACCTCATCAAACTAAGAAATCAAGAGGTATAAGGGACTAATATTTAAAAGATATACCATAGATTAGTTTCAAGGATTTAGTTCTAAAAGGATTACATATGCATGAATAAAGATGCAAAGTGTTATTAGAAATCAAGAAAAATCTTCACAATTTTGTCATCTTTTTCATATTACTACCAAGCATGAAAAGTCTCTTATGGTTGTTGAGTAAAATATTAGTGGGTCCTGAGCTAATGAAATTGGTTAGTTAAGATTGAGCTAGTAATGGTTGTTAAGAAAATGAAAAGACATGTGGATGCCAAGTGAGCCAGAAGCCAATTGATGTCAAGCTTACAATTGTGTAAGCACTTAGAATTAATTGTAGTGTTTTAAGGGCTATTTGATCAATTTTTCCTCATTTAATATTAGTTGAATTTTAGAAAGAACACAAAGAGCTTTTAAATGAAATCTAGAGAATTTCATCTGAGCACTTGTAGGAAATTTGAATAGCTATTGGACACCATTTCATTAGGATTTGTAAGGTATTTATCATGTATTGAGTTACGTAGTTTCAAATTTTGCAAACCCTATATATATAATCGCATCTAGTTCTTCTAAAGTGAAAGGTATAGAGGGAAAATAGGTTTTATATGTTTAGTTAATTAGAAATGAGATTAAACAACCTATTCTCAAGGCTATTCCAGATATAGCCTATAAGCAGGATCCCTCTAGTGCATTGTCTATGATACTTAGGAATTGTTACACCTGCAAGATTAGAAGCATAAGTGAGATGGAAATCGGAGAAGAATATGGAAGGCTATGTGAAAATGGAGTAGTGAAGGAAGAATACAATATTGTTGAAAATAAAGGATTAAGTTGTACCCTAGATTTTCCAAATGTCTTTAAAACTGAGTGGATTAGGATTTTCTTAAGCATAATTCATGATAGCTCAGTATGGTTAGAGAATGGGCTTGTTAAAATTACAAAGAAAATTTTTGATAGGGTAACAAGGTATCCAACCCTAGATTGGCAAAAGACTATGAGAAGTGAGTCAAAGGAAGTCGTTGAAAAGAACACAATGGCTATATGGAACAAAAGGGGAATGACAATTGACACAATCATAGATCCCCTAATAGCTTTTATAGTGAGGGTAATAGCACACAAGTTTTATCAGTCAAGTAGATTAAATAGCATGCCTTGCATTATAGTGGATATGGGCTATAAAATTGTGAAAAAATATTATATTTATGATCTTGCCGAGTTGTGGTTACAACAATTGATTAAAAATCTGGGAGCTATAAGGAAAACAAAGAGTGCTCAGTGTAAATTTGGATCTATACTCGTATGCATTTTCTTCTATGACATAATACATTTCCTACATTTGGTCAAGTTGCATGGAATACAAATAGATCAATTATAGTACATATAGGAGAATTCATTGAATAATTAGGTGATTACTTTGAGTTAGTAATGCCTAGTTATTTTGAAGATTTTAAACAATCTATGAAGAAGAGATTAAGGATAATAGTCTCACTAGTGGAGAAACATTATGATGATGTTTGCTTTCTAGTTGATATTGATCACACATATGTACAAGCAACAATTCATAGGGTAAGATGGCTAAGGCCATTAGGATATGAGATCAATGTTGATGAGGCCTCTACAACAATCACAACATTATTTGTAGAAGAAGTGGACAAAGAAGCCCAAGCTTTTGGCAATTATGACTTGATAAGTAGGAGATGATTTTCATAGTGCTTCACCCCTATGAGCATCACCTAGATCCAATGAGTGCTAATTGTTCCATTTATTCTCATGAGAGATGGATTCATGTTGAATCACTAATCATGAAACATGGGTCAATGAGTTTAACTCAAAATCACACAATTAAATTCTGAAAGCAATATCACAAATTATGACTTGGACAAATAAAAAATCACCATGGAATTGAAGACTACCTCTATAATTAGGAAGAAGAACAAATTGGTAAAGAAACTGAAAGAAATGTTTTGGTGAAGGAGTCAAGGAAGAGGAAGAATAGGAAGAAGAAGAAGAAGAAGAAGACACATAGGCTCAAGTACCACTAGC
This sequence comes from Cupressus sempervirens, assembly GCA_028749045.1. Classification (NCBI taxonomy): domain Eukaryota; kingdom Viridiplantae; phylum Streptophyta; class Pinopsida; order Cupressales; family Cupressaceae; genus Cupressus; species Cupressus sempervirens. The sequence continues at coordinate 706,014,088 of CM053791.1, read as the reverse complement.
ACTAACACAAGGTCAGGGAGAGGATCAACAAGAAGAGGTAATAGAAACTATAGAAGGTTCTAAGGGATAAGAAATAGAGGAAGCATCTATTCCTATCGAAAAAAAGAAAAGAAAGGCAAAGACACAAGCAATGGCAAAACCAAAGAAGGTTGCAAAACTAAGCCACCCTAAAACAACAACACCTACCACAGGGGCTAGTATAAGAGTCATTGCACAGAAGGCTAAAGAGGTAGCCAAGCCTAAAGAACAAGAAGGTGAAGCACATGAAAAACCAAGAAGAAAGTATGTTTCTTAGTTCGAATCTGATGAGGGAAAGACTAAATCTAATGAAAACAACCAATTACAAGTGGTGAGTCACAATCCCTCCTTAGACCTAGATAATTTATGTGAGAACATTAGAAACAATGCTAATTTGTTAGGTTTCTCTCACATTGAATTTGATAACCTTGGAAGGATTGAGAAGAATCAAGTAGAGGAGGCAATATATGCTATGATAGCTACTTTTAAGAAAACTCCTCTAGAAATTGCCAACTCCATACCTAAGAGTTTATATGATAGATTTGAGTAGAAATGACACTATTCTTTAGACATAGGGAAGCAAATTAAGGAGACAACCTCACTCAAGTTATGCTAGAACTTAGCAAGGCACAAATGTCTAAATCCATAAAGAAATAAGCTGTGAGATTTGTACCTAAGTATAGGGCATTTAGAATATTACAAAACAACATAGAGGATGTTGTACTAAAGTCCAAATAAATGAGGAAGATTACATAGGGAATGGCTAGCCAAAGATGATGAACAAGAATCTATTGAGGTAGAAGATGATGAATAAGATTACAATGAACAAGGCATAGTTAAGGGAGGCATTAATATGATTATTGATGACCAGGAAATAGTTGAGGAAGAGAAACTACCAAATCAGAGTATACAAGATACAAAAATGCAAAGTGCCAGCCCTCCATAGGTGATAAGTGCAAGTACTAAAATTGTCAAAGTAAAGGATTTTTCTAATCCTACTAATTAGAAAATCAATCCCCTAATAGAGAAAGATTAAAAAATGATACTTATCCAATCTAAAATATAGGCCAAATTATGTGACAAGCCTATATTGATAAGTGTAGATGAACTTTAGAAGTCAAAGTCTATGACTATAGGGGAGGAAGTGAAAACACAAGAAACACCTACCATCACTCCTCAAGTCACAAATGTACAACCTTCATAGTCCTTATTTGTATATCAAAGGAAGGAGACAATAGTTTGCACTATCAGAGGCTCTCTAGTCTCAGAAAATGTACAAGAACCTAAAAAAGACAAGGTTGAGATGGTTGAAGAAGACAAGGTGGAAACACTAGTAAATGATAGGACACAAAACCAAACATGTCATGTAGATACACTTGCACCTCCAATACAAGATCAAGGTGCAACTAAAATCAAAGAGGCAAAAAAGGATAGGTCTGAAGAGAAAAATTTGACACCCAAGCTGAAGGAGCTAGTAGAAATTCAAGCACTGGTGACATTACTAGAATCAAGAACTCCTTCTAGTCAAACTCTTAAAATGTCAAGCACAAATGCTATGCTATTGCAATTCTCAATGCCGATTCCTAGCTCATCTAAGGTAGAAGAGGCAATCAATTATAGAGATGTTAGCTTAGATGAAGAAATTTTATTTTCTAAGTTTGATTATACAGAAATAACAATTGATCAAATTGGAATATTACAAAAGACCCTAGTTAGGAAGAAATATTAAGAACTACTTAGAAAGGAGCATAGGCAGAAGAAAGCTTTGATTGAGATCAAAGAAATTTTTGTAGATGTATTCAGTCTACCTACTCCAAATGAAACAAAGTCTACAATTGACCAATTGACCAACATAGTAGAAAAGTGACCAAGACCTAGATACTAATGTAAAATTATTAGAATGGTCTAAGAAGAAGTTTCAAAACAAAGTGAATGAGAAGATATTTAGTAATATTGCACTAACATAGGTTGCATTAACAACTAAGATGGATAGTGTGAAGAAGGTACTAGAGAACATTTTCTCTCTGTATAGAAAATTGTGTAATCCTACACTCTTCACATAGGAGATAAAGAAACACATCCTAAGCTTAGAGAGTTAAATGCAGTCATCTGGTGCAAAATTGTCCACAACTCCAACTCAAAGTGAAAAACACTTTAGGACCCTCTTGAAATACCAAATTCATTTAGCAACATTACAAACAGATGAAGCCAATGTCATGGCTAAAATAATTAGGATCTAGTCTATATTAACTCCTCACAAGGATATTTTACACAAGGAGCTAAGCTATGTAGAAAAATTTATGAAGAAAGACCCCAATCTTTCTACATTAGATGGCTTAGTAAACCTTACTGCTAAGCTAGCCGTCCAACTTAATTCTTTGGAGGTAGCATGCGATAATTGAGATGTAGATCTTAAAATTATACTTGAGTTCCACAAATCCTTTTTGGACAAATACACTATTAGTGTATAACCCATTGACATTAGTGTCAAAAAGGGGGAGTATGAGAAATGGGGGAGCAAGAATGGGAGAGTAAGAGCAAGTAAGAATGGGACGGTAAGAGCAAGTGGTTGAGCAAGCAAGTAGAAAATAGAGAAAGAGTATCAATTGAGGCAAATCTACTCAGTAGGAGAAAGATTTTGGTATAGAGTATAGTAGAGGACAAGACATATTAAACAATTTAGAGGGAGTTATAAGATTTTGAGGTATTAGTCATGTTGCAAAATTTTGATATTTTAAAATTTTGTATAAAGGCCCAATAATCATTTGTGTTATGCTCATAAGAATAAGAGTATTAATGTATGACCAATTATTTTTGACACTCATGTCAAAGGGGGAGATTGTTAGTCTCTGATTGGTTTTTGATAACTGAATGTCGACACACTTAAGTAATTTACTTAGTTAATGTTGAACAAGTAACATATGCTAAGCAAAACATGTAAGTTAGAGCATGCCAAGTGAACAGTGAGTGCCGAGTCACTCATGTGCTAAGTCACTCATGTTTTGAGCAGACAGTGTGTGCCGAGTGATTAAGGAGTTGAGCAAGAAGTGCATGTCAATTCATTCAGATGCTAGGTGACAACATTGAACTCATAGTTAGTTCCAAGCACAGGGACTTGAGATGCCAAGTAACATAGTTTTGTCATAGTTGTTTGTAGTGGCACAAACTACTATGTAAACCATTTTTGGGCTTACTTAAGCATTGAATTATGATATTTTTTTGATAAGGATAAAACTTAAGTGGGAATCCCTATGTATTACATGCATCCAATTAGGTAAAGGGAAGGTTTAATCGGCAATATGGATGAATCACAACAATTGATTCATACCTAACCCTAAGTCACCTAGGTCTTCTTAATGAGGAAAAACCCTATAATTTCTTATGAATGGAAAGGGAATTAATGAATGAAAGAGGATATTTTTTCATGTGCAAACCAAGACATTCATGGTGACCAAGGTATTATGATCTGAATTGAATTGTAGAATCAGTTAAAGGAGAATAGAGGAAGGAAATAGTGAACAACAGAGAGACATTTGATCAAGAAGGATCAAGTACACAATAGTATAGAGGTGATTTGTCATCAAGAAACATAGTGCTAATCACAAGATCATTGTTAAGACATTCTAATAGGTGAATTATTTAAATCTCTTAATAGAGTAGTCCTAATAGGCTATATTGAAATCCTCTAGCAAGGTGCTTACTTAATTGTGAGTTGAAGTCCTTTAACCAGGCACAGTTCTAACAAGGTGTTGAAATCCTTTGATAGGGTAAGACCTAACATTCTTTGTAAGCTTTTAATAGGGTAGACCTTTCACATGGTAGATCATGTTTCATGATCAAACATTGTAACCTTCATTGGATACACTTTATTACTATAGCAGTGAAGATTTGTGAGTGTCATCCCCACCCTAGTTTTACCTTCTCATTATAGGTTTTCTAGGTAATCATATCTAGTATCACGTATGCGTGAATTCTTACTTGTTTACATTCTCTAGATGTATATGATTTACATGGTATTTCAGTTTACTTATTGAATATGTGAGATGGATGTGTGGTGAATGTTTAATGGGTTACAGTTTAAATCACTGATTCACCCTCCACCACTAGCCACCTAGAGTTTACATTACCTATTGTAATTCCAACATAGATGTGGATAAAAAGATATAAAGTGCTAGATAATTACTAGTTAACCTAAAATTAGAAAATGAAGTGAATGGATGCATCAAAATCATAACAAACATATCAATCTATGATTTATAATATGAAAAATATGAAGGACAAATCAAAGACATATCACTGGTCAATAATCCATCATCAACAGACCCAAAAAAATTCAAATTGGTACCTATAAAGAGAAATACAAATATTAAAAACTAATCATCAAACAAGGTACAAAAAGTATTGAGGAATCTTTAGAAGGTGAACACTTGGGACAATATAGTAGAGAGGAGCATAGACTATAGAGAAAAATCATTCTAGATAAAGATGTTATAGAAGAAGGAGACATTCAAGACAATAAGGATATAAGGGGATACAAATTTAACTTCAAAATTCCAAGCAATCATATCCCAAAAAAAGGATCAAAAGACAATGGTGACCGCAAGACAAAAATTAGTGATCAAAACCTAGAGAAGAGTTGTTGGCTAATAAGCTATAAGCATGAGGAGAAAATTAAAAATATTTAGATATGTGAAAAGTGCATTGAATACATCATATCAATTGAGGACATAAAATAAAACCTAAAAACATACAATTAGCTTATAAATGAAACTATCCCAATTCACAATGATATTATAGATTAGATAGAAATTTGGGAAAAGGCACATAGATTCCATCAAAAAGACAATATGGAAGATCTAGAATTTGAAAATAAAATGTGAGGGGAAAAATAGAGAAGGGAGTACGTTGTAATAACTCTTTATTACAAAATAGTCAACATATTTTAGGCACATTCCTAGAAAGAGAAATGGATGGGAATTGGGAGGAACAAATTGGTAATGAAGGGCACATGGAATTAAGCAAATGGTAGTTAATCCTTACCAAGGAGACTGAGGTACTTAAAACTCCAAACCTAGAATCTCTCTCTTCATTAAAAGATAAGATTCTAGTAACAAATGGAGAAAAATTGAGAACTAGAACATTACAAGTGTACATAAGACTAAAGAATCATAAGGGAAAAACACATTGTAGAAAGACAAAATTTGTTTACAAGAGAGCCCTACATATGAAAACAAACATAAAATAAAATTATAGCAAACTTTGGTAAATGGAAAGAATCCATTCTCAAAAATAGGTAAGGGCAATCATTTGGAGCTAGAATCATCAAGATCTAAGAAAATTATGCCACCAAAAATAATAGTCTCTAGTTTTGGAATAGATACAAAAAAAATGTTCAATAGAAGAGTCTTAATGAAGCACTTGGGGAAGTAGAAACCCTGTTAAACAAAATTTGGACAGAAAACCTTGGGAATATGGATAACATAGAGAGTGAAGAGAGGCTCACAAAAGAATTCTGGGAAGAATTCAGAGTAATAAATGAGTTAGAGGAAGGATAAAAGTATTAAAAAGAAAATATGAGTAGGAAAATGGATGAGGTAGAGAATAAAATGGAAAAAAGGTGAATGCCATTTAGGAAACATTATTGGAAGAAGTCAAACTAGAAGAAAAGGAAAATAATGAAAAAATAGGTGGTCATGCTAATCAACAAGCACAACCCCACAAGGAAAAATTGGGGATAGCCCTAACAATAGAAGGGATTTCTTTACTAAGATGTGGAGAACTAGAAGAAAGAAGAGGGATAGAAAAACTCAAGCAGAGTTAAGGGTAGAAATTGGGAAAGTAGAAAACTAGAGAAAAATAAAAGATACTTTGAAAGGTAGCAAGGGGAAGACCCGTCTCATTGAATAATGAAAATTACATCATGGAATGTTAGCAGAATAAATGCCTCTAACATAAAATTCTTACTAAATCATAATCTTACCCTATTTAACTCAGAATTAACATTAATATAGGAAACCAAACTAAACAAACAAGAATGTGATAAACTTACTAAAAAACTTGGTAATTGGAAGACTCTATCAAAAGAATAAAAGGGAGCTTTAGGGGGACTAGGATTGATCTAGAATTGATGGAAAGTAGAAGGTGAAGAATGTTAGTAAACAAAAATTGGATTAGGGGAAGAGTCCAAAGCTATACAACAAACATATAGTTCATAATTATAAATATCTATGGTCTAGTACAAATGATGGGAAAGAAAAAGCTATGAAATGTAATCAACAACTTCATTAACCTCGTCTAAGTAGAGAATGTATGGGTGGGCAGAGATTTTAACACAATTCTAGATGTAAAATAGAAAAGAGGGGGTTCACAATCAACGACACAATATATGTTGGACTTCAAAGAATGGGTTCAGCAAGAGAACCTCATAGACATCCCACCCATGAATTGGGAGTTCACATGGTTCAAAAGGAGAAGGGACTTCTATCAAATAGAAGAAAGACTAGATAGATTTTTATTTAAAGGGAATATGCAAACCTTCAACTTTACATATCACTCTTTGAATTTGCCCCACGATGGCTTAGATCATTTCCCTATCAATATTGAAACCTATGAACCCCATAAACCCACCAAAATTCCATTCAAATGTGAAAAAATGTGGTTTATAGATGAAACTTTCATCAAAAACATTAGCAAATGTTGGTGAGAAGAAGAAGCAGAAGGATCCAAGATATTTTGTTTCAACTCCAAACTTAAATAATACTACAACAACACATCCTAAAATGGAATTAAATTCACTTCAAAAACATATTTACAGAAAAATTAGAGATAGAATAAGAACTAGAAAAGCTAAACAATTTTTTCATCCAACATGGAATGTATAATGACAAATTTGAAAAATAAAAAGAAATTATGCATAAACATGAAGACATCCTGAACAAAGAAGAAATATATTGGAGACAAAAATCATGAAAAACATGGCTTCATAAAGGAGATCTCAACACCAATTTCTTTTGTAATAGCACAATTAGGCATAGAAATGTTACCAGAATATTGAAGTGCAAGAATGGTATAGGATTTATAATAGATGAACTAATACAAATAGTAGAAAACATTGTAAATTATTATGAAGACATTTTATACAACTATGACCACTGAAACCTCGTTGTTCAAAATTTGATGCTATAATCTATACCTAAACTAATCACTCAAGAGGGCAATGAGATTCTAAAAAAAGAAGAAATAAAAGAAGAAATAAAATATGCCTTATTTATCATGAATCCTGATAAATCTCCAAGACTTGATGACTTTCAAGCATTCTTCTTCTAGAAATATTGGCATATTGTAGGAGAGGACTTATGCATTGCCATAGAAGCAATAAGAAACTCATTATCTCTATTATCAAAAATTAATAAGACCTTCATATTGTTTATCCCCAAGAAAAATGAACACATGGAACCCAGAGACTTTCACCCAATTTCTCTATGTAACACCATCTATAAGATTTTATCTAAAGCAATAACTAATAGGATTAAACTAGTCATCCCCAAATTAATCAGTGAGGAGCAAAGTAGCTTTATACCCAACAGATCTATTTTGGATGGTATAATAATAATTCAAGAATGAATCCACTTAGTATAAACTCGTAAATATTCATGCATGCTTATGAAATTAGACTTTCAAAAAGCTTGCAACAAAGTAGAATGGTGATTTCTCTATAAAACATTAGAAGCCTTTGGCTTCTTGTAGAAATGGATTAGCCTAATTTATAATTGCATCTCAATGCCAAAATTATCTATTCTTATCATTGGAACTCCAAAGGGGTACTTTAGCTCATCTAGAGGAATCAAACATGGGGATCCAATCTCACCCTTTCCCTTCATCATTATGGAGAAAACTATTGGTAGGGCTATTAAAAAGGCTCAAGTAGAAAATAAGATCAATGGAGTAACTATTACAGAAGAGGTCAACAATATCACACATCAGCAATTTGCTAATGATATTATAACAATAGGAATTAGTACTCTAGATGAAGCTAGAAAGTACAAAGAAATCATAGCCACCTATATGAGAGTGGTAGGAGAAAAGATAAATGAGGAAAAATCATAAATATTATTCTTAAACACCAAAACAAATATGGAAAATAGAATTTTTCAAACAATGGGAAATAAGAAGGGTAACTTCCCTTGTAAGTATCTAGGCATCTAAATACAGAAATGGCCCAAGAATGGAAAAACTTGGGAACCTGTTTTGGATAAACTTGAAAAGAAAACTAATAACAAGAAAAGTAGATTGCTCACCAAGGTAGGTTAGGTTACTAAGATCAAATGTATATTATCAGTAATACCTTCTTATCACATTTTGTGTCTCCCATTGCCTAAAGGTATTAAACAAAAAAAAAAAACAAAAAAAACTAAGGGAGTTCTTCTAGAAAGGGATAGAAGAGAAGGAATGACCTAGATTGTATAGAAGATCTAATTTTTGATAGTTTTTTTAATATATATTTAAAAAGTTTTTCTATATCTTTTTGTTTGGCCTTTTTGGAGGTCTTCTACTCAAAATTTCAAGCTAAAACTGTACCTGGGTGGTAGGACATTTTGGTATTTGAAAGATTACTGCAATTCTCTAAAAGTATTTATATTGGCCAAAAATGAAACATGATATCATTTTATATATAAAATCTTGTGTTGCATGTGCAATTGAAAAGCCTTCAAATCGTAAATTGAGCCTCTCTCTATCATTATCTATCCCTGATAAACCATGACATTCTATTTCAATGGATTTTATGTTTGGGCTCCCAAGTAGAAGAAGCAAAAATGATATTATATATGTGGTAGTAGATAGATTTTCTAAAGTGGCTATCATGGTAGCTTGTAAAAAAATTTCATCAGAGAAGACTGCTAAGCTATTTTTTGAACATGTTTGGGTTCACTTTGGGTTGCCAAAAAGCATTATTTTAGATTGGGATAACAAATTCCTCGACAATTTTTGGTCTTTATTATGGGCTAGAATGGACACTAAGTTGACAAAGTCTACAACATTCCATCCACAAATAGATGGCCAAAAAGAGGTAGTCATTAGAGAGATTATCCATATCCTTTAAATGTACCACTCCAAACACCCATGTACATGGGATGAGAGCTTGCCTTATGTGCAACATAGCTACAACCATGCACTCCGCACTACTATAGGACATAGTTTGTCTTGGGTATCAATTATTGGCACCTATATATGTAGCACTACCCATATTGTAATCTAATTAGCCACTCAATAATGAAAAGGAGGTAGATAAAGCATACAACTTTATTGAAAATATCAAATAGTTATAGCAACAAGTTCATGATATTTTACAACAAAGCATCAAGAAGTATAAGGAAAGATATGATTAGCATAGAAATGCCCATCATTTCTAGATTGGTGATAAGGAATGGCTACATCTCTAGAAGGAGCTCCCCCAAGGACCTTATAGAAAGCTTCATCCTATTCAGTATATACCATATACCATTAAGAAACAAGCTGGTGAGAATGCATTTGAACTTGATCTACCACAGTTTTTGGGATTACATCCACATTTTAATGCAGAATTGTTGCAATCCTATTTTCTTCTATTATTGGACATCCATCAAGCTGATAAACATATTCATTCTACATAATTGAGTCCATCCACTACTACGCCATTATAGTGTGATCATGTCAGTAAAGTCATGTTGTAATCTTTGAGAAATAAGATAATTCTGCTATATAGGGTGGTTTGGGTTGGTCAATTCTCTCATTAGGGAAAATGGTTAACCAAGGAATAGATTGTAACATAATTCCCTCATCTACTATAGAAGATTGATGTGATGGGGCCCATTGTTTCTTAAGGGGGAGGAATGATCTAGATTATATAAAAAATATAATTTTTGAAAGTGTTTTTTTCATATTTTAAAAAAGCTTATCTATATCATTTTGTTTGGCCTTTTCAAAGGTCTTTTGTTAAAAATTTCAATTCAAAACTATAATTGGTTCCTAAAACTAGACACTCATAGGCTTACTATTTTAGCAACTAAAACTAGATTTTTAATTCTTCTTTCCAATGGCATTAGTAGTTTTGAATTCTAAGCTCTAGGTCAAAAGTTATGGCCCCAATAAGTTGGGGTAATTAGACACATAGTTTTGAATAGTTTAGTTTAATTTTTTTGTTTTTTGTTTTAGCTACATAAACATTTCAAATTCATGGCTATGGTAGATGTCAATATTCCATCATTGCATATATTCTTTCATTTTCAATGAATAAGATGGCTTTTGGTTTGCATACAACTCTTTCGAGTTATTCAAGATTTTCCAAAACTTGAACATTAGTATCACAGGTAATTTATTCACTAGATATTGTGTTTGTAGCCCACTTCATCAATTCAAATTAGTGGTATCAGAGTAGGAATGCTCATGTATGCCAATTAACAAAAGAACTTCATATTAAAGAATAGGACTAGGTACAATAAATCTTTCAAAATACCTTCCTTTGTGGTGCACAAAACCAAAGATGTCAAATAATTTAGTAGACTCTATGAAGAATATGGCGAAAGAGGCTTTGGCGAGGCAGTGAGAAGATATGATGAGTAATTTTTTAGAAATTTTGAAGACCCAAAAAGCGCTGAATTTAGTAGCACTGTTCCATGGGAACACCCGTTTTAAGGTACATGTGAATTTTGATGCTGATGTTAATGATAATTGGTTATCCAAGTTAGAATAATAATTCTCTGTAAACAATTATTTTGATGCTGACAAAATAACATCTACCCTCTTGGAAGCTAAAATCCATGTCAAATTAGCATGGCAAACCAGAGTATTGAATAAAGAAAGAAAAGTGGGAGAAGAGTTGAAAATACTCTCTGATAACAAACCCACTTGGGGAGAATTTGTGGAATAAATAAAAAAAGCATACTTGCTTGAAGATGTATATGAACAAAAATATATAGAATAGTAGTTTCTTTAACAAAAGAGGGACCAATCTGTGAAAGATTATACCAATAAATTCTATGCACTCTCTGCAAAACTTTGTATAGAAGATTTAAAGAAGCATCTAGTTTTGAAATAGCATTGTGGGATTCATAGATACATTAAAAATAAAATGGAATTCTTTAATATTGAAACATTGAAAACCACTTTAAAATATGTTACAAAAATTGAGTTAAAATAGAAAGGAAAAAAGGATTACTTTTCAAATAATAAGCCAAGGGATGAAGGCAGTAATAAACTTAGAGGAAAAGTAGTGGGGAAGGACCCTCAAAAAATTCAGCCGAGAATATTTGGTGGGCTACCAAAAAGACACAAATAGATACTAGCATGTGGTGTGAGATACATAAGAATAATAGAAGTAGACCTATATGCCATAGTTGCAACAAAAAAAGTAGTTGCATGACAAGATGAAGAGAGGTTGTTCCATTTATAGATGTAGGCAGATTGAAAGCCTCTACATTTTATTATTGATAGTGGGAGCCAAAAGAGCTTAATTTCAATGGAGACAGCTAAGAGATTAAATTTTAAAATGACAAGAAACCCACAACCATTATCTATGGGATGGGTTAAGGAAGGAAAAGACATTCAAATAAATCATTAGTGTTGCCTATCATAATCAATCAAACCATTAAAGGATGAAGTAATCTATGATGTAGCACCTTTAGATGTCTATGATGTTTTGATGGGAAAGCCATGTATGTATTCACAATTAGGCTTGGTGAAAAGAAATATCAAATACCAAAGGTATGCCTAACTCAATTTGCTTCTTTAATTAATGCTAATCAATGTAAACATTTAATTGCTCAAACTAGAACTTTTGTACTCCTCATGATTTTGAGAAAACAAAGTTAGTTTCCCTTAACACACATGCTAAGGTTGCCACCATAGTAGACCAAAAAAAGGAGATGGATAAAATCTTAGAAGAATACCATAGTGTCCTTAAATCACCAGCACACTGCCAAGTCAAGCATTCAATTGATCTAGTTCTAGGAACACCATTTCCACATGAACCAATATATAGGAGATCAATTTTGGAAAATGATGAAATTAAGAAATAGAATTAGTAATTGAGTAAAAAGGGAATATTAGGCCAAGTGCTTCACCTTGTAGCAACCCTATTTTTTTGAAAAGAAATAAAGATGGGACATGGAGACTTTGTATTGATTACATGGAACTTAACAAAATTACTATGAAAAATAGATATCCAATTCCTTGAATTGATGACCTTTTGGATCAACTTAAGGGGGTTGAGTTCTTTAAAAAAATTGACTTGAAATTTGGATATGACCAAGTACCAATTGTGTTAGAATCTTTTAGAATAACTGAGAGGGGGGGTGAATCAGTTATTCAAGGTCCCAAATGCCCTAATAAAACCTCTTTTTTTTTCACCAAATGTAGTGAACTCATAAACCTTTTAACCATCCAAGCTTAAATCAATCATATTAGCAAGTTACATTAAATCAACATGCAAAGGTAAAACATGCAAGATCAACACATGACACAATGATTTACGTGGAAACCCAATTTGGGAAAAACCACCAGTAACATGCTACTTGATTCTCACTCTTCTGAAGTGATGCCCTGTTAAAGGCCTGCCCTATAAAAGGCTTACAACACACTGTTAAATGTGACCTTGTTAGAGGATTTCACAAAACTATTAGGAATGGGCCTGGTTAAAGGACTTTAGAACATTCACTGGGAATATCACCCTATTAAATTATCTCATGGCTATCAAACCAACCTAAGTCCATAGGATTTAAACTAATTGTTACAATTTCTAGAAAGTAACAACAATGAACTTTTGATCTGATATAACTTACAACATACTTTGCAAATTTCAGATCACACTTTCAGTTTAGTCCTTATGCTTGGCTTTTATCTCTTCAGCTCTGACTGCTTGTCATCTATTCAAGCTTCGTCTCCTTGAGTCTTCTAACTCACTATACTAATGCATCCATATCAGGGGTCTTCTTACTGAAACAGAGTAACTATGCTCTCTTTCCTCTTTTCCACCTTCTTCAACACTTTACACTTTCATGCTTGACCACCCCTCTCTCATTTTTTTTTCATTAACTAATGACTCCTTATATAGAGATCTGATATGCCTTTGCCGCTCAATTATCCCTCTTCACTTTTAGGGTTTCAATATGGATTAGGTAAAATACAATGTATCTACCCCATATCTTGTTCTCTTCTAGAAACTTTGCCAGCTGTATCCTAAAAAATGTTTTACATGGTCTTCTGTGCCACCAGCTCATCATTCTTATCCTCTATTTAATTTACAAACTTCTAAGTAATAACCTTGTCGGCTTAGTTCTGGCGAATCTTAGATCTTCGAAATAATGCAGCAACTCGGCATTATTTGTTTTATTGATGCTCGACATCTCAGTGTTACTCAGCATCTGCACAAAACTGTGTTACTCGGCACTTACAGAAAACTGTGTTACTCGGCACCTACAGAAAGCTGTGTTACTCGGCACCTACAAAAAACTGTGTTACTCGACACCTACTCTTTACTCGGCACCTGAAGATCACTCGGCTTATATGATGTACTCAGCACCTGAAGATCACCCGGCTTATATGATATACCCGACACCTTCTCTTAGTTGAGCTTTCTAAAAGACTTAGCTAACACCTAACCTCTTTAATATGTTTTAGTGTGCCCTTTTTTCTGTATCTTATAGTATGTTATCAAATACACTTTTTCATCAATGGCTTAGTTGATCCTAGTACTTCATTACAACATCATAACTTCAACCTTTCTCTAGGTGTTCTAGTTACATCTTATTGATTGCCACCACCTTGTCAACCAACTAATTGATAGTATTTGGATCACTAAAGCAATTGTCATTCCTGCAAGTAGCAAGTTTGACATCAATGACAAAAAAATGATTGAGAACATTCTTTATCATTCCAACAACTCTTATTATCAATTCAATCATTTCTAACAATCTCCCTCTTTGGCATTGATGGCAAACCAAACTGATCAATGGATCAACTTAGTTACCACCAAAACTGATTGTATATATTATCTGCTTCTTTTCTGTGCTGCTGCATCTTTACTACTGATCGCATATATCTCCCTCTTTCTTTGCATAGATCAGTTTTGTCATATTTCTCCCTCTTTGACATAAATGCCAAAGATGAAGCATATTTATCATGCAAAATATAAGCTTTGGCTTTTTCTTTGTCTTTCTCCCTCTGTCACCATGCTTGTGACTGATTTGGAGTTTCTATTCCTGCTGTCATCCTTTGCATCAACCTGTTACTATTCCAATGTTTGATTTTTGTTGATGCAAGGTAGCTTCCTTGTTGCCTTAAACTACTTGAGTTAGGGGTATTACCCCCAACTTGCCTCTAAGATATTCATAAGCATCCTTGGGCAATGGTTTGGTGAAAATATCTGTAATTTGTTCCTTTGTGTGAATGTACTCTAGCTTCACTTGTTTGTCTTCTACCAATTCTCTGACATAATGATACTTGATTGCAATGTGATTGGTTTTTGCATGCATTACTGGATTTTTGGATATGTTTATAGCACTTGTATTGTCACAATACAATATCACAGGTTTGGTTACCTTTTCTTTCATTCCATTCAATAGATGTGTGAGCCATACAATGTTTGTGCAATTGACTGTAGCTGCCACATATTCTGACTCTACAGTGGACTGGGATGTGCATGTTTGTTTCTTACTAGTCCAGGTAACTAGCCTTTTGCCTAAAAATAATGCACCTCCACTTGTGCTTTTTCTGTCATCAATGTTTCCTCCCCAATCTGCATCAGTGTATGTATTGAGTTCAAATTTCTCACTCTTTTTGTAGTATAGACCAAAGTTATCAGTTCCTTTGAGATATCTCATTATTCTTTTTACTGCTATAAGATGGTTTTCTTTAGGATTAGTAGAGAACCTAGCCACTATTCCAACTACTAATGCTATGTCTGGTCTGCTGTGTACTACATACTGTAATTTTCCAATCATGGATCTGTACATTGTTTGATTGACTTCAGTTGACTCATCATTTTTGGACAGCTTATTTCCTGTGGCCATTGGTGTGCTGACTGGTTTGGATTCCTCCAGTCCAAACATTTTAAGAATCTCTTTGATGTACTTTGACTGTGTAATAAATATTCCATTTTTGAGTTGATGTACTTGTAAGCCAACAAAAAATTTGATTTCTCCAAACATAGACATCTCAAATTCATGTCTCATTTTGTCAGCAAAGCCTTTGCAAAGTACTTCCTTTCCACCAAATACTATGTCATCCACAAAAATTTCAGATACAATAATGTATTTACCTTCTTCTGCTTTGATGTACATGTTGCTATTATCATCAGTTCTTTCAAATCCAATTTGCACTAGATACTTGTGAAGTCTCTCATACCATGCTCTTGGTGCTTGTTTCAAACCATAAAGTGCTTTGTGTAGTTTACACACCATATCCCTGTTGTTTTTATCAACAAATCCTTCTGGTTGTTCAATGTAGACTTCTTCTTCTAGTATACCATTCAAGAAAGCAGATTTTACATCCATCTGATAGACTTTAAAATTTTTGTAGGCAGCATATGCAAGCAAGGTTCTTACTCCTTCCATCCTAGCAACATGAGCAAATGTTTCTCCATAGTCTATTCCTTCTTCTTGAGCATAACCCTTGCATACTAGTCTAGCTTTGTTTCTGGTAATCTCACCATTCTCATCTAGCTTGTTCCTGAATACCCACTTGGTGCCAATCACATTTTTGTCAGTTGGTCTCAGAACCAAACTCCAGGTTTTATTTTTCTTTATTTGATCAATTTCTTCTTCCATAGCTTTATACCACTCATCATCTTGTAATGCACCATACATTGTCTTGGGTTCAGATGTGCTAATTAGACATGATTCATGTCTTAGTCTGTTCCTTGTCATTGGTCTTGCATCTTTGTCACCAATTATTTGTTTAGCAGGGTGATGTCTTTTTACATATTTGGATAATCTTGGCTCTGTCCTTGTTTCCATGTTTGATCTTTTAGATTCTGGATCACTTTGCACTTCGTTGTCTGGTTGTTCTTCATCATGTATTCCATCTTCAGAATCAGATTGTTCATTTCCTTCATTCTGCAACTCGGCTTCTGAATGCAGCTCGGCATTCACCGGTTGAGACTCGGCTGAGACTGATACTTGTTGTTGAGTTTCAATTGGATTGACATCATCCTCCTCAGTAGTCATTCCTTCATAAGAGTACACAAAGGTTCTATATTCTTCCATTTTCTTTGGTTCTTCAGCTTGAACTTCTGTGTGCTCATCAAAATTTACATTTGTACTTTCCACAATTTTGTTAGTGTTAACATTCAAACACTTATATGCCTTACTTCTTGTGGAGTAACCAAGAAATAAACCTTCATCACTTTTTGCATCAAATTTTCCATTTCTAACATCTTTAAGAATAAAACATTTACAACCAAACACTTTGAAATGTTTTACATTGGGTGAGTGACCATACCATAATTCAAAAGGTGTTGCATTTGTACCTTTCTTGATTTGTACTCAGTTTAGTGTATGAACAACTACACTTACAGCTTCTCTCCAGTATTTTAGAGTAACAATCTTTTCCATCATTAATGTTCTGGCACAATCAATTACAGATCTATTTCTTCTTTCAACAATTCCATTCTGTGGGGGGGTTCTAGGAGCTGACGTTTGTCTTTTGATTCCTTTGTCATTATAGAATATCTCGAATTCATTTGATGTGAATTCACCACCTCTATCTGATCTTAGACATTTCAAGATTTTTCCTGTTTCCTTTTCAACTCTAACCACATACCATTTAAACATTTGGAAAGCATCATATTTTTGTTTTAAGAACATGACAGTCATCATCCTAGAATAATCATCAACAAATAACATGATGTATTTATCTCCTCTATAGCTTTGTACTTCCATTGGACCACATAAGTCAGTGTGAATTAACTCAAGTATCTCCTTAGATGTATAGTTTTTGCTTTTGAAACTTGACTTTGTCATCTTTCCTAGTTGACATTGTTTGCACATAATATTATCAGGCTTCTTCAATTTTGGTAAACCTCTGACTTTCTTCATTTTACTAATGTTGACCAGATTATCAAAATTGACATGACATAATCTTCTATGCCATAACCATTCATCATCAAATTTTGCAATAAAACAAGAAACATCATC
The DNA here is from genome assembly GCA_028749045.1 of Cupressus sempervirens. Taxonomy (NCBI): domain Eukaryota; kingdom Viridiplantae; phylum Streptophyta; class Pinopsida; order Cupressales; family Cupressaceae; genus Cupressus; species Cupressus sempervirens. The sequence continues at coordinate 705,996,902 of CM053791.1, read as the reverse complement.
CATATCAAGGTAAAATAGATTACTCTTCATTTGATCTCCTTTTCCTATTAGTTTACCATCAGTATCATAGATTTTTGCAGTTTTGTTTCCAAATTCCACGTTGCATCCTATATTGCCTAACTGTGAGACACTCAGTAAATTGTAGTTTAATCCTTCAACATAGTATGCATTGTCACATGAGATTTGTTCTGTGAGCTTGATGGAACCTTTTCCTTTGATTTGACAAGGGGCATCATTACCAAATCTAACACTATTTCCATCATACTGAGTAAAGTTAACAAACTTACTTTTGTCTCCTGTCATGTGATGTGAGCATCCACTATCTATGATCCATCTGTCATTTTTGTTTATACAAGTCATCAGTGCTGTGGCTTCTTCTTCATCGGATTGGTCCTTCATGGCTACATAAACAACTTCATCATCATTGTCATCAGAATTTTCTTCAACAATATAACACTTCTTACCTTTTTCTTTGTAATCTTTCTTGTCATCATCTCTTCTATTCTTGTATTTGTTGCTTTCCTTGTAATCCTTTTTCTATGGACATCTTGCAGCAATATGACCTACTTCATTGCAATTGAAACAAATGATAGGCATCTTACCTTTGAATTTTCCTTTACCTCTGTGAAATCTTCTAGCTAGTAAAGCTTCTAATTGATCCACATCTTCCTCATCTGTGCTACTGTCACTGGATACATATTTCATCTTTCTTCCCTTCTTAGATTTCACCTGTTCAACATCTTTTAGTGATAACTTGGCCTTGAAAGCAGATTCAACATTATCAGGTCTGTAGTTGTCAAAGTTAGATAACTCAAATGTAGTGAGTCTTCCTATGATACCTTCAAAACTTAGATTGTTTCCTGGCACACATCTTAGTTCCTGTATTGCTGATACTCTAATAGCATAGATAGGGAGCAAGGTTCTCAAATACTTACTATTAACAATATCTTCATCCAATTGACCACCCAAACATTTATCGCACTTACCACTTCTTTTATTCTTGCACCGTACTGAACATCATTCTCATTTTCTTCCATTCTCATATCATCAAATTTTCCTCTGAGACTTTCTCTTTTTTCTCTTTGTACATTATGATCTCCTCCATAGATATCTGATAGGGCTTTCCACATTTTGAATGCGGTGTCACATCCTTTGATATCATCAAATTCAGCATAGCTAAGTGCAGATGCAATCTCTAGCATTGTCTGGTTATGTTCTTGTTTTTTTCTCATATCTTCTGCAGTAGGAGCACTTGTTGGATCAACATGTTTAGTAATAATTGATTTTTGGGCATAATCTCCTATGGATCCAAGATGTAGTTTCATCAAACTTTGCCATGCAAAAAAGTTATCTTTGTTGAGCTTGGGAACTTCTCTCCTAGGAATTTTGATCTTTTCTGCTTCTAGTCCTTTTAAACTGGATCAACAGTCTGCTCTGATACCAATTGTTAGAATCTTTTAGAATAACTGAGAGGGGGGGTGAATCAGTTATTCAAGGTTCCAAATGCCATAATAAAACCTTTTATTTTTTTCACCAAATGTAGTGAACTCATAAACCTTTTAACCATCCAAGCTTAAATCAATCATATTAGCAAGTTACAGTAAATCAACATGCAAAGGTAAAACATGCAAGATCAACACATGACACAATGATTTACGTGGAAACCCAATTTGGGAAAAACCACCAGTAACATGCTACTTGATTCTCACTCTTCTGAAGTGATGCCCTGTTAAAGGCTTACAACACACTGTTAAATGTGACCTTGTTAGAGGATTTCACCAAACTGTTAGGAATGGGCCTGGTTAAAGGACTTTAGAACATTCACTGGGAATGTCACCCTGTTAAAGGATTTATCTCATGGCTATCAAACCAACCTAAGTCCATAGGATTTAAACTAATTGTTACAATTGCTAGAAAGTAAAAACAATGAACTTTTGATCTGATATAACTTACAACATACTTTGCAGATTTCAGATCACACTTTCAGTTTAGTCCTTATGCTTGGCTTTTATCTCTTCAACTCTGACTGCTTGTCATCTATTCAAGCTTTGTCTCCTTGAGTCTTCTAACTCACTGTACTAATGCATCCATATCAGGGGTCTTCTTACTGAAACAGAGTAACTATGCTCTCTTTCCTCTTTTCCACCTTCTTCAGCACTTTACACTTTCATGCTTGACCAGCCCTCTCTCATTTTTTTTCATTAACTAATGACTCCTTATATAGAGATCTGATATGCCTTTTCCGCTCAATTCTCCCTCTTCACTTTTAGGGTTTCAATATGGATTAGGTAAAATACAATGTATCTACCCCATATCTTGTTCTCTTCTAGAAACTTCACCAGCTGTATCCTCAAAAATGTTTTACATGGTGTTCTATGCCACCAGCTCATCATTCTTATCTTCTATTTAATTTACAAACTTCTAAGTAATAACCTTGTCGGCTTACTTCTGGCGAATCTTCGATCTTCGAAATAATGCAGCAACTTGGCATTATTTGTTTTACCGATGCTCGGCATCTCAGTGTTACTCGGCATCTACAAAAAACTATGTTACTCGGCACTTACAGAAAACTGTGTTACTCGGCACCTACAGAAAACTGTGTTACTCGGCACCTACTCTTTACTCGGCACCTGAAGATCACTCGGCTTATATGATATACTCGGCACCTGAAGATCACTCGGCTTATATGATATACTCGACACCTTCTCTTAGTTGAGCTTTGTAAAAGACTTAGCTAACACCTAACCTCTTTAATATGTTTCAGTGTGCCCTTTTTTCTGTATCTTATAGTATGTTATCAAATTCACTTTTTCATCAATGGCTTTGCTGATCCTAGTACTTCATTACAACATAATAACTTCAACCTTTCTCTAGGTGTTCTAGTTACATCTTATTGATTGCCACCACCTTGTCAACCAACAAATTGATAGTATTTGGATCACTAAAGCAATTGTCATTCCTGCAACTAGCAAGTTTGACATCAATGACAAAACAATGATTGAGAACATTCTTTATCATTCCAACAACTCTTATTATCAATTCAATCATTTCTAACAAATTGACCCAACTGATGTATGGAAGACTACATTCAAGTCCAAGGAAGTGTTTTTGAATGTTTGGTTATACCTTTGGGCCTATCAATTTCTCTGACCACATTTATGAGGTTGATGAATGATTTTCTTAGACCCTTCATTTATTCTTTTGTGGTTTTTTATTTGGATGATATCCTCATATTTAGTAAAACTTGGTTTGAACAATTGCAACATGTTGAACAAGTACTCTTGAGTTTGGAGAAACATAAACTCTATGCCAAATTAGACAAGTGCTCTTTTTTTATGCAAAGCATCTAGTACTTAGGGTACATCATTGATTATGAGGGTGATCACATGGACCCTACAAAGATACAAATAATTAGAGATTGGCCACCTCCTAAAAATTTCATAGAACTTATAGTTTCTTGGGTCTAGCCACCTTCTATCTTAGATTTGTATTTGGTTTTTCACATTTATCATGGCCTCTTAATTAGTTAATCAAAGGTGGAAAACAAGCAAAATTTTGATCGATAGAGGACAAACAAAAAGCATTTGAGGACTTAAAACTTATACTATGTTCAGCTCCAGTATTGGTCCTTCCAAATTTTTAATAGTCATTTGAAATAGAAACAGATGCATTAGAATATACTCTTGGCACTTTACTCATGCAACATAGGCATCCCATTGCATAGCATAGTGAGACATTTTCTAAAATAGTTTGAAGTACCTCACCTATGACAAGGATTTTTTTTTCATTGTTTAGGCATGTAAATAGTTGAGGCATTATATTTTGGGAAAGGAAACTATAATACATAAGGATTATAAACCTCTATAATTCTCGTAAACACGAGGGGAGGTGCATAATGATAGGCACCAATGGTGGTTGGCTTATTTAAAATAATTTCACCTCAACATTTTTCATAAAAATAAAGTAGCAGACTATTTGAGTAGGCCTCCAATCATAGGTTTGACAATGGCATTGGATTCTTGTGGCCATAAAATAGAAACTTGGGATCAACTATATGGTAAGGATCCTAATTTTTGTAACATTTACAATGGAGTCTTAGAATGGAAGAATATTCCTAACTTTTAAATACAAGATGGGTTACTTTTTTCATATTAGTCACCTATGTGTCCCCAGTGAAGAAAGAAAGAAGTTGATATGGTAAGCACACTATAGCTGGGTGGTAGAACATTTTGGTATTGGTATGAGTACTACAATTCTCCAAAAGCATTTATATTGGCTAAAAATGAAACAACTACTCTTGAGTTTTCAAAAACATAAACTCTATGCCAAAATAGACAAGTATCTTTTGGTATTTGAAAAACATCTAGTACTTAGGGTACATTGTTGACTATGAGGGTGTTCACATGGACCCTACAAAGATACAAATAATCAAAGATTGGCCACCTCCTAAAAATTTCACAAACTTTGCAGCATCTTGGTTCTAGCCAACTTCTATCATAGATTTGGATTTAGTTTTTCACATTTGTTATGACCTCTTAATCAATCACACATAGGTGGAACACAAGAAATTTTTTGGTGAACAAAGGACAAACAAAAAGCATTTGAGGACTTAAAACTCAAACTATGTTTAGCTCTAGTATTTCTCCTTCCATATTTGCAACAATCATTTGAAATAGAAATATATGCATAAGATTATGCTCTTGGCACTATACTCATGCAACATGGGCATCCTATTGCATATCATAGTGAGACATTTTATGAAATAATTTGAAGGTACCCGGCCTATGACAAGGATTTTTATGGCATTGTTCAGCACTATATATAGTGGAAGCACTATATTTTGGGAAAGGAAACTGTGATACATATAGACCATAAACCTTTGCAATTCTTGCAAACACAAGGGAAGTTATAAAATGATACGCATCAATGGTGGTCAACTTATTTTTAATAATTTCACCTCAACATTTTTCATAAAAAGAGCATCACTAATAAAGTAGTAGATTGTTTGAGTAGGCCACTAATCATAGGTTTGACAATGGTGTTCAATTCCTATGGCCATCAAATAGAAACTTGGGCTCAACTATATAGTAAGGATCCTATTTTTTGTAACATTTAAAATGAAGTCTTAAAAGGGAAAAATGTTCATGAATTTTATATACAATATGGGTTACTTTTTCATATTGGTCATGTATGTGTCCCCAGTGAAGAAAGAATGAATATGATATGGGAAGCACACTATAGTTGGGTGGCAGGATATTTTGGTATTGTTAAGACTAGTACAACTCTCCAAAAGTATTTCTATTAGCCAAAAATGAAACATGATATCATTTTATATATAAAATCTTGTGTTGCATATACAATTGCAAAGCCTTCAAACTTTAAATTGGACCTCTATCTACCATTGCCTATCCTTGATAAACTATGGCATTCTATTTCAATGGATTTTATGTTTGGACTTCCAAGTAGTAGAAAGGGAAATGATTGTATATATGTAGTAGCAGATAGATTTTATAAAATAGCTATTATGGTGGCTTGTTAAAAAAAAAATTCAATAGAGGAGACCGCTAAGATTTTCTTTGAACATGTTTGGGTTCATTTTGGGTTGCCAAAAAGCATTGTTTCAGACAGGGATAGAAAAATCTTTTTTAAAAAATTGGTCTTCATTATGGTCTAGGATGTACACTAAGTTGAAAAATTCTATAGCATTCCATCCTCAAATAGATGGCCAAATAGAGTTGGTCAATAGAATGATTATCCATATCCTTTGAACATACCACTCTAAACACCCACATACATGGGATGAGAGATTACCTTATGTATAGCATAGCTATAACCATGCACTCCGCACTACTATAGGACATAATCCATTTGAGGTTTGTTTTGGGTATCAACCATTTCCACCTATAGATGTAGCACTACTCATATTGCAATCTAGTTTGCTACTCAATACTAAAAAGGAGGAATAAAATAGACAAATTTATTAAAAAGATCAAACAGCTACAACAACAAGTTCATGATATTTCAGAAAAAAGGAACAAAAAGTATAAGGAAAGACATGATCACCATAAAACTCCCCATTATTTCCAAATTGGTGACAAGGTATGGCTACATATTTAGAAGGATTTTCTTGAAGGAACTTATAGAAAGATTTGTCCTATTTGGTATGGGTCATATACCATTAAGAAACAAGTTGGAGAGAATGCTTTTGAACTTTTTTGCCACAGTTTTTTTGGATTACATCCAGTTTTTTATGTAGAACTATTGTGACCCTATTTTCCTCCACTATTGGACATATCTCAATGTGTTGAACATATCCATTCTATATAATTGAATCCATCCACTACTACACCATTATAGTGTGATCATGTCATTGAAGTCATGCTAAAATCTTTGATAAATTAGAAAATTCTGCTATATAGGGTAGTTTGAGCTAGTCAATTCTCTCATCATGGAAAATGGTTAACCAAGGAATAGATTGCAGTATAATTACCTCATCTAATATAGAAGATTTATGCAATGGGGCCCATTTCCCCTTAAAGGCATAGGAATGGTTGAGATTACATAGAAGATCTAATTTTTGAAAGTATTTTTTCATATTTTAAAGAAGTTTTTCTATATCTTTTTGTTTGTCCTTTTTAGAGCTCTTCTACTCAAAATTTCAAGCCAAAACTATAATTTGACAATAAAATCACACAACCATAGGCTAATTATTTTAGGGACTTAAACTAGATTTTTAGTTCTTCTTTCCAATGACATGAGCAGTTTCAAATTCAGAGCTCTAGGTCAAACGTTATGGCCTTGACAAGTTGGGGTAATTAGACACCTAGTTTTGAATAGTTTAGTTTAATTTTGTTGTTTTTAATTTTAGCCACATAAACATTTATAATTCATGGCTATGGTTGTTGTTCATATTCCATAATTGTATATATTCTTTCATTTTCAATGAATTAGATGGTTTTTGGTTTGCATACAACTCTTTCAAGTTTTACAAGATTTTCCCAAATTTGAACATTGGTATCACAAGTAATTGATTCACCAGATATAGTGTTTGCAACCCACTTCATCAATTTAGAATAGTGGTATCAGAGCAGAAACACTCCTGTATGCCATCTAACATAAGGACTTTCTATCAAAGACTAGGATTGGCTATAAGAAATCCATCAAAAAACCTTCCTTTATAGTGCACAAAACTAAAGATGTTAGATAATTTGACAGACTCTATGAAGAAGAGGTGGAAGAGGCTTTGGCTAGACAGTGAGAAGATATGATGACTAAGTTTGTAGAAATTTTGAAAACCCAACAAGTGTTGAATTTAGTAGCATTGTTCCATGGCAACACCCCTTTTAAAGTATAGGTGAATTTAGATATCCCAAATTTTGAAGGAAAATTTGATGCGGATGTTGTTGATAATAGGTTATCCAAGTCAGAATGATACTTCTCTATAAAAAAAATTTCTCATGCAAAAAAAATAACATTTGTCCTCTTGAAATCTAAAATTCCATGTCAAACTAGCATGGGAAATGAGAATATTGAATAAAGAATGTGAAGCAGGAGAGAGTTGGAAATACTCTCTGATAATAACACCAATTGGGGAGAATTTTTGGAATACATAAAAGAATCATACTTTCCCAAAGATGTATATGAACATAAATATATAGAATGGTAGTTGCGTCGAAAAGAGAGGGACCAATCTATGCAAGATTATACCATACATTCCATGCAATCTCTACAAAACTTGGTATAGAATATTTAGAGAAGTATCAAATTCTAAATATTGTAGTGGGCATCCTAGATACATTCAAAATGAAATGGAATTCTTGAGTATTGAAACATTGGTAACTACTTACAAATATGCTACAAAAAATGAGCTAAAATAGAAAGGAAAAAGGGATTACTTTTCAAATAATAAGCCAAGGGGTGAAGTCATTATTTAATTTGAAGGAAAGCTGGTGGGGAAGGACCCTCCCTCAAATCCACCCAAGAATACCTAGTGAGCTCTCAAAAAGACACAAATAGATACGAGCATGTGGTGTGAGATACTTAAGAGTCCAACTCATAACACAAAGGACTATCGAAGAATTAAGAATTTGATGACAGAAATATGTAGTAACCCCTCAAGGAACTAATATTCAAATGCAATTTTTTTGGTATTATTAGTGCAAATACATGGAAATGATATTTAACAATGATGCCAAAAATTTTGGTTCTGAATTATTACAGCTAAATCATATTCTGATGAAGTACAATGATAATAGTGATACCTGAGAATGGGAATGAATCAAGCATAGACACTATAGCGTGACATCTTGCATGCATACTGTAGCAATCAAAATTTATTCTCCAATTTAAGCACAAAATAGAACTCTTGAATTAAAGCTCTCCCAAATACCAAATGCAATGGATATTTCACCATCTTAAATGGTTGCAACACTGAAGAGTTGATGTTCTCCAATGGTTGGTTGAAAATTCTTCTCCCAACTTGATATCAAATGTAATTCACAAAATTAGATGGTAAACAATGAAGCTATCACCTCTTTTTATACTTTTCCTTGACCCTTGTAGAAGGAAATAAAATATTTAATAATTGCATTCTCTAAAAGTTTCCCCCTTCCAATAATTAATGCACTTTCTAGAAGCTTCTCTCTTGCAATACAATAATTAAATAAAATATTTAATAATTGCATTCTATAGAAGTTTCCCCCTCCCAATAATTAATGCACTTTCTAGAAGCTTCCCCCTTCCAATAATTAATGCATTCTCCAATAAATTAAATTAATTAAATATAAAGTCACTTTTTTTTTGACTTTATAAGAAATTAATTTAATCAATTTCTCCTTATTTCTCCACTTAGCCTTCAGAGAATGTAAAGGCTAAGAACTCCACTAATATGCTAAAAAGATGGGGACATTATAGTTTGCCTTCCCTAAAATTGCTTGTCCTCAAGCAACTTTAAGTCCAGATGCTGAAAAATCTCCTCATTCTCCCATGTCGTATCCTCAACTAGTAGGTCCTTTCATTTCACCAAATACTCCCTTATAGTGCACCACCTCAAATTCCTTTCCCTAAAATCAATGATAGCCTCTGGCACCAATATCAATTTTCCCTCAGCATCCAAGGGAGGTAATACTATAGAAGGCACCACATTTTGACCCAACACCTTTTTGAGGCATGACACATGAAACACATTCTGCACTCTACTGTCTATGGGAAGCTCTAACTCATAAGCCACCTCACCAGCTCACCTGACAATCTTGAATGGTCCATAATAGCATGGCTTGAGTTTCTCTACACCACTCTTCTTGATAGTGGACTACCTATATGGCTACAACATGAGGTAGACCATACCATCTACCTCAAAACTATGCTTAGTCCTCTTCTAGTCTACATATTATTTTTGCTAGTTCTAAGCTCTAGCAATGTTGTCCCTAAGAGTGGCAACTATATCCTTACTTTTCTATAATAGTTCACCTACACAGGGTACCCGACTGTCACCCAACAATAAATCTAAGAAACTAGGTGCCTCATTACTATAAAGTGCAATGAAGGGTGTCATTTGTATAGTCATATGGTATGTAGTAGTGTAGCAATACTCACAGAGATATTTTCATCTGACCCAAACTCGCTGTTGAGCTACCACATAATTCCTCAAATACCCTTCGACCTATTTGTTCACAATCTTCTTTTGACCATTGAACTATGGGTGATAACTGGTGCTAGGTGTAAGCTTGGTGCCACACAACTAGAATACCTCCTACTAGAAATGACTCATGAAGTGGTTATCCCTATCACTCACAATGTTATGAGGAAAACCATGTAGTCTAAAAACCTCCCTGAAGAAGACCTCTGCCACCTAAGTTGTTGAGTATGTAGTAGTGATAGGGAAGAACTAAGCATATTTTCTCAGCCTATCCACCACCACATAGATACAATCATGCCCTTAGGCCTTGGCCAATTCCATGATGAAATCCATGGAGATGCACTCCCACTTCCTGTCAAGAATAGGAAGTGGTTGTAGGAGCCCTACTAGATAAGAGTGCTCTTATTTGTTCTACTTGAAAACAAGACACTCATGTACATACTATAAAACATTAGCCTTAAGCCCCTTCCAAGTGAATCACTCCCAAACTAACCTATAAGTCTTGAAATACCTGAGATGGCCTACTATAGGTGAATCATGGAGTGCTCTCAAAATCAACTGCTTCACTTTCAATCCTAAGATTAAGTAAATCCTATTCTTATAAATGATCAAATCATCTACAAGAGTGTACCTAGTGTCAATCATTGTTCCCTCCACTATTTCAAAGGCCCATGTGTCTCTGGCATATTCTACTACAATCAAGTGTCACCAATCCTCTGATATCTAAATCATAGAAGTGAAGTGTGGTCTATGAGATAAAGCATTTGCAACAACATTCTATGTCCCCTTAACAAATGTGATATCAAAATCATAGGCCTGTAACTTACTCACCCACTACTACTGATGATCATTCAGGTCTTGCTATCCCAAAAAGCGCCTCAAACTATTATGATCAGTTTTAATACAAAATTTTCTACCCACAAGATACTGTCTAAATTTGGACAAGGCATGCATGATGGCCAACATCTCCTTATCATATATGCTGAATGATCTCTTGAGCCCTCTAAGTTTCTTGCTCTCATAAGCTATAGGATGCTTGTCTTGCATGAGTAAATCACTAATTCTCTCTCTAGAAGCATCACATTGAAGCTCAAATGGCTTCGTGAAATTAGACAATGCTAATATTGGGCATGTAGTTATTATTTCCTTGAACTGAATGAAACAATCCTATGCCTCCTAAGTCCACACAAATGCCCCTTTCTTCAGAAAATCTATCACAGGTGGTGCGTGTTGTGAGTAGCCACTAAAAAACCTATGATAGAATCCACATAGACCAAGGAACCCCCTCAACTATGTAAGGTTCTCTGGTGGTGGCCAATCAACAATAGCATAGATCTTTTCAGGATCCATCTGCACTCCCTCTACACTAATGATGTGTCCAAGATACAATAGCTCTGTCATCCTCAAATCACATTTGGACTCCTTGGCATACAAGGAATCCCTATGTAAAATGCTCAATACTGTCTCCAAGTGTTCTAAATGTTCCTGATAAGTCCTACTATAGATCAAAATATCATCAAAGAACACCAGCACAAATTTCCTCAACTAATGGTGGAAGGCCCTATTCATAGTGGACTAGAAAGTGGTAGGTGCATTAGCCAAACCAAAAGGCATGACTACAAACTCAAAGTGCCCACAATGACATCTAAAAGTAGTTTTTTCAATATCCTGCTCTCAAACTTTGATCTGGTGATAACCTAATCTCAAATAATTTTTTGTGAAATAACAAGCTCCATGCAATTCATCTATCAACTCATCGATGCATGGGGTGGGATACCTATTCTTTATAGTTCTCTTATTCAACACCCCATAATTAATACACATCCATAGAATACCATCCTTCTTTTTTACCAAAACAACAGAAGATGCAAAAGGTGACTTACTTTGTAAGAAGTGTCCCATTGCTAACAACTCCTTTATGGCCCTCTCGATCTCATCCTTGAGTCATTTTTGGTGCCAATATTGTGTGATCATGATAGGCTTAGCACCTTCATCCAGCTCGATAATGTGCTCAATGCCTCTATCTGGTGGCCTGCCTGGTGGAATCTCGCTGAATACCTTCTCATACTTGATTCTTAATTTCTGAATATCTAGATGATATTCAGTCTGATGCTACTTCTAGGTAGGCATCAAGGTGTATATTGTCACCCACTCTATATCATCATGCCTAGTTAATCTCTCCATCCACCTAAATGAGATAGTCTTGACATCACCATTACAGATAGCCTTCAGCACATGAGTCTTGCCATCCACCTCGAATCACATCTCCATATCCTTCAGTCTTAGGGTAACCTCCTCCAAAGAATGTAGCCTCTACATCCCAAGTACTATGTCCATGTCACCCATGTTGACCACATGATAGTCTACCTTGAACTTATATTTGTTTAGGTGCAAAGGTAGATCTCACACCATCCTGTCACAACAAAGAGTATATCCATCAGCTACCTTGACTCTTAATCCCTCAAAATCCTTAGTAATGATTGCACATATCTCCACAAATCATGCATTGATTAAATTATCTGTGGCACCTATATCCAATAGAGCAATAACCTTTTGTCCAGCCAAGACTCCCCAAAGTCTGAAAGATCCCTCTCTCTGAATACTATACAAACATGCCTCCTATAAATGTAGCTCTCAAGCCTCTTTTGTCTTAGCACTATCTACCTCCTATTCACCCTCTTCCTCATTAGGATCCTCATCATGGTGCTATGAGCTATCTGAATCTGAACCCTCGTAATAAGCCCACATCACCTAGTTAGCCTTCCCCTTAGGCATTATAGGATAGTCATGACCAAACTCATAGGGACCTTTGCAAAAGAAGCATAGCTTCTTCTTACATAGGTTGTTAAGCATCTCATTATCTAAAGGTGCAACTAACTTTCCTTTTGAGTCACTAACCTTCTCTTTACCCTTGCTGAATCCCCCTTTGTTATCTCTAAATGATGAAGAACCCTTCGAACTAAACTAGTTTGCCAGAGCTACAAGTTCCATACTACAAGATTTCTTCATAGCTTCCTATAATGTAGGAGGATCAAAGGCCTTTACCCACCCCTTGAGTGGTCCAGTCAATCCCTCTATGAATAAAATGACTAGCCTCCATCCTGAAATGTTAGGCACCATCACTGCAAGCTTCTAGAAGTCATTGATAAATTGTTCTAAGCCTCCTGACTATCTCAACTAGGCTAACTCCTAGAAATAAACTTTAGGATCCTTTTTATCAAACCTTTCTATCACTCTATCCATGAACTCTTGATAAGTGGTTACCTGATTGTGTTGCAATGTGATCATGTCATGTGTCCACCAATCATGAGCTACCCCATCTAAGTATAAAGTGGCATACTTGAGTGCTTCAAATTCTAGCATAGTCTTTAGGGATAGGAAAGTATCCGCCTTATGAATCCAAGCACAAGCAGTCATTTTCCCACTACCATCAAATGTGGGTAATCCCATCTTGTTGGTGACCTATTGCAACTCACTGTGTTTATCTGCCTGCTTCTTCCTGGTAGCTCTGTAGTTCAGGTTACTGTCAAATGTTTGTATGTCTTGTACACATTGCAGTAATGAATCCCACTCTTTCCTAACTTATTAGATTTCATCTACAATATATGTTACCATAGCATCAAGTGTGAGTGCTGGAGTTTCTTCCCTGAATGTAGGACGTGTGGGTCTGTCAGCTATCCTAGATCGAGTCCTATGTTGTGATCCTGCTATGCTCCTATCATCCTAGTTATTATTACGATTATTTCTCCTATCAATCAAATGTTTCATCATAGCCATCATTGCCTATGTACTTGCCTCTATTGACTATAGAAGCCTATCTTGATGTTGTAAAGCCTCATCATCTCTCATAATTCTTGTGGGCTTTGAGAATGTCTATCAACCATGTTCTCAGCTATGCTAGTTACCTATGTAAATAGAGCCCTTTTATTTTTTCTTTTGAAAACTAAATTGAATGGTGGCTACATAAACCTTGTCAGGCTAGTAGGAAACCACTATGATACCACTGTAGTAACCCCTCAAGGAACTATTATTCAAATGTAATTCTTTTGGTATTATTAGTGCAAATACATGGAAATGAGATGTAACAATGATCCCAAAATTTTTGATTCTGAATTATTATCACAAAATCATATGCTGATGAAGTATAATGATAATAGTGATGCTCAAGAATGGGAATGAATCAAGCATAGACACTATAACACAACATCTTGTATGCTTACTATAGCAATCAAAATTTATTCTCCAATTTAAGTACAAAATAGAACTCCTAAATTGAAGTTCTCCCAAATTCCAAATTCAATGGATATTTCACCACCTCAAATGGTAGTAGCACTAAAGAGTTGACGTTCTCCAATGGCTAGCTGAAATCAGAAACCTTAGTTTCTTCTCCTAACTTGATATCAAATGCAATTCACAAAATCGGATGATAAACAATGAAGCTCTCACCTCTTGTTATACTTTTCCTTGACCCTCATAGAAGGAAATAAAATATTTAATAATTGCATTCTCTAGAAGTTTCCCCCTTCCAATAATTAATGCACTTGCTAGAAGCTTCTCTCTTGTAATACAATTATTGAATAAAATATTTAATAATTGCATTCTTTAGAAGTTTCGCCCTCCCAATAATTAATGCACTTGCTAGAAGCTTCTCCCTTGCAATACAATAATTAATTATGCTTCTAGAAAATTAAATTACTAGAAGCTTATCCCTTCCAATAATTAATGCATTCCCCAATAAATTAAATTAATTAAATAAAAAGTCACTTCTTTTTCTTGATTTTATAAGAAATTAATTTAATCAATTTCTCTTTAGTTCTCCACTTAGCCTTCAGAGAATGTAAATGCTAAGAACTCCATTGATATGCTAAAAACATGGGGACATTACAAAATACGAGGAGAGGAAGTTGAACCTGAATCAAGACCAATAGAAACTCTTGAAAATGATTTAGTAATAGAAGTAGACTTGTATGCCATAGTTGCAACAACAAACATAGTTCCACAAGAAGATGAAGAGAGATTTTTCCATTCACATATGTGGGTTGATGGAAAGCACCTACATTTTATTGTTAATAGTGGGAGCCAAAAGAACTTAATTTCTCTAGAGATAGCCAAGATATTAAGTTTAAATATTACAAGACACCCACAACCATACTCTATGGCATGGGTTAATGAATTAAAAGATGTTCAGATAAATTAGTAGTGTCTCCTATTATACTCGATCAAACCATTCAAGGATGAAAAAATCTATAATGTAGCACATTTATATGTATGTGATGTTTTGTTGGGACATCCATACATGTATCAAAGGCATGGGGTGTATAAATCTAGACCACGCAGTGTCACAATCAAGCTTAGTGAAAAGAGATATCAAATACAAGAGATATGCCCAACTGAAGTTGCTTCTTTAATTAGTGCTAAACAATGTAAAAATTTAATTGCTCAAACCAGAACTTTATACTCCTCATTATTCATTATGATAAAACAAAGTCATTTGTTCTTAACACACATGCTAAGGTGGCCACAAAAGTAGACCAGAAAAAGGAGATGGATAAAATCTTAGAAGAATACCATAGTGTGTTTAAATCACTAGTAGGAATCCCAACACACTACCAAGTCAAGCATTCTATTCATCTAATTCCAGGAAAACTATTTCCACATGAGCTAATATATAGGAGATCAAATTTTGAAAATAATGAAATTAAGAGGCATATTTAGGAACTGATTGAATAGGGACATATTTTTCCAAGTGCTTCACATAGTGGCAGCTCTAATGTTTTGGAAAGAAAGAAAGATGGGACATGGAGACTTTGTATTGATTACAGGGTGCTTAACAAAATTACTCTAAAAAATAGATAACTGATTCCTTGAATTGATGACCTTTTGGATCAACTTAAGGGGGCTAAGTTCTTTACAAAAATTAACTTGAAATATGGATATCACCAAGTATCAATTGACCCAGTGGGTGTATGGAAGACTACATTCAAGTCCAAGGAAGGTTTGGTTGAATGCTTGGTTATGACTTTTGGCTTGATAAATGCTCTTGCCACATTTTTGAGGCTAATGAATGATGTGCTTAGACCCTTCATTGATTCTTTTGTGGTTGTTTATTTGGATGAAATTCTCACATTTATTAAAACTTGTTCTAAACACTTGCAACATGTTGAACAAATACTCTTGGGTTTGCAGAAACATAAAATCTATGCCAAATTAGACAAGTGCTCTTTTTTTATGAAAAGCATCCAATACTTAGGGTACATCATTGATCATGTGGGTGTTCATGTAGACCGTACAAAG
Organism: Cupressus sempervirens; assembly: GCA_028749045.1. NCBI lineage: Eukaryota > Viridiplantae > Streptophyta > Pinopsida > Cupressales > Cupressaceae > Cupressus > Cupressus sempervirens. The sequence goes on along the minus strand of CM053791.1, from coordinate 705,980,971 downwards.
ATACAAATAATTAGAGATTGGCCACCTCCTAAAAATCTCACAGAACTTCATAGTTTCTTGGGTCTAACCAACTTCTATCTCAGATTTTTATTTGGTTTTTCACATTTATCATGGCCTCTTAGTTATTCACTCAAAGGTGGAATAGAAGAAAAATTTTGGTGGATAGAGGGAAAAAAAAAGCATTTGATTACTTAAAACTCAAACTATGATCAACTCCAGCATTGGTCCTTCTAGATTTGTAATAGTTATTTGAAATGGAAATAGACGTATTAGATTATGCTCTTGGCATTGTACTCATACAATACAGGCATCCCATTGCATAGCATAGTGAGAATTTTTTTGAAATAGTTCAAAGGTATCCCACCTATGATAAGGAGTTGTATTTCATTGTTCAAGCATGTAAATAGTGGAAGCACTATATTTTGGGAAAGGAAACTATATACATAAAGATCATAGAACTCTACAATTCTTGCAAACACAAGGGAAGTTGTAGAATGATAGGCATCAATGGTGGTCAAATTATTTGCAATAATTTCACCTCAAATTTTTTCATAAAAATGGGTAGCACTAATAAAGAAGAAAACTCTTTGAGTAGGCCTCCAATCATAGGTTTGACGATAGTGTTGGATTCTTGTGGCCATCAAACAAAAACTTGGGCTTAACTATATGGTAACGATCCTAATTTTTGTAAAATTTACAATGCATTCTTAAAAGGGAAGAATGTTCCTAACTTTTATATACAAGATGGGTTACTTTTTCATAATGGTCACATTTGTGTCCCTAGTAAAGAAAGAAATAAACTAATATGGGAAGCACACTATAGCCAGGTAGCAAGATATTTTGGTATTAGTAAGAATGTTGTAATTCTCCCAAAGTATTTCTATTGGAAAAAAATAAAACATGATATTATTTTATAGACAAAATCTTGTATTGCATGTGCAATTGTGAAGCCTTCAAACTATGAATTGGCCCTCTATCTACCATTACCTATCCCTGAATAAAGCATGAAATTTTGTTTCAATGGATTTTATGTCTAGGCTCCTAAGTAGAAGAAGGGGAAATGATTGTATATATGAGGTAGTCGATCAATTCTCTAAAATGGCTATCATGGTGGCCTATAAAAAATGATTTCAGTAGAGGAAACTACTAAGCTACTTTGGGAACATGTTTGGGTTCAATTTGTGTTGCCAGAAAGCATTATTTTAGAAAAGGATAGTTGATTTCTTAGCAATTTTTGGTCTTAACTATGGGCTAGAATGGACACAAATCTAACAAATTATAAAGTATTCCATCCTCAAATAGATGGCCAAATAGACATAGTCAATAGAATGATTATCCATATCCTTCAAATGTACCACTCCAAACACCCACATACATGGGATGAGAGCTTTCCCTATGTGTAGCATAGCTACAACTATGCACTCCACACTACTATAGGACATAGTCCATTTGAGATTTTTCTTACGTATCAACCATTCACACTTTTAGATGTAGCACTACCCATCTTGCAATCTAGTCAGCTACTCAATACTGAAAAGGAGGCAAATAAAGTAGACAAATTTATTAAAAAGATCAAATAGTTACAACAACATGTTCATGATATTTTAGAATAGAGCAACAAGAAGTATAAGGAAAGACATGATCAACATATAACTCCCCATCATTTCTAGATTAGTGACAAGGTATGGCTACATCTTTAGAAGGAGTGCCTCCAAGGACCTTTAAGAAAGATTTGTCCTATTCAGTATGGGCCATATACTATTAAGAAAAAGTTGGTGAGAATGCTTTTGAACTTGATCTGCCACAATATATGGGATTACATCTAGTTTTTAATGTGGAACTATTGTGACCCTATTTTCCTCCATTATTGAACATCACTCGAGCTACTAAACATATTCATGCTACAAAATTGAATCCATTTGCTACTATGCCATTATAGTGTCATCATGTCATTGAAGTTATGCTAAAATCTTTGAGAAATAAAAAAATTCCTCTATATAGGGTGGTTTGTGCTAGTCAATTCTCTCATCAAGGAAAATGGTTAACCGCATAAAATATTGTAGAAAAAATCCCTCATCTACTACAGAAGATTGATGTAATGGGGCCCATTACCTCTTAAGGGGGGAGTAATGATCCAGATCATATAGAAAATCTAATTTTTGAAAGTATTTTTTCATATATTTTTAAAAAAATTCTATATATTTTTGTTTTCCCTTTTTGGAGGTCTTCTACTCAAAATTTCAATCTGAAACTATAATTGGTTCAAAAAATTTGGCAATTGTAGGCTTTCTATTTTGAGGATTGAAACTAGATTTTTAGTTCTTCTTCCCAATGGCATAAGCGGTTGCAAATTCTGAGCTCTAGGTCAAAAGTTACATGGCCCCAACAAGTTGGGTAATTAGACACCTAGTTTTGAATAGTTTAGTTTAATGTTGTTATTTTTTACTTTAGCCACATAAACATTTAGAATTCATTTCTATGATGATTGTTGATATTCCATCATTGTATATATTCCTTCATTTTCAATGAATAAGATGGCTTTTGGTTTGCATACAACTCTTTCAAGTTTTGTAAGATTTTTCAAAACTTCAACATTAGTATTGTAGGTAAGTGATTCAATAGATATTGTGTTTGTAGCCCACTTCATCAATTTAGATCAATGGTATCAAAGTGGGAACGCTCCTATATGCCAAGTAACACAAGAACATCCTATCAAAGACTAGGATTGGATATAAGAAATATGTTAGAATACCTTCCTTTGTGGTGCACAAAACCAAAAATGTCAAATAATTTGGTAGACTCTATGAAGAAGATGGTGGAAGAGGTTTTGGCCAAGTAGTGAGAAGGTATGATGAGTAAGTTTTCAAAAATTTTGAAGACCCAACAAGTGTCAAATTTAGTAGCACTATTCCATGGGAACAACCCTTTTTAAGTACCGGTGAATTTTGATATCCCAAATTTTGAAGGAAAAGTTGATGATAATGCTATTAATAACTAGTTATCCAAGTTAGAATGATACTTCTCTATAAACAATTTTTCTGATGCAGAAAATAACATTTTCCCTATTGAAAGCTAAAATCCATGTCAAAATAGCATGGGAAACTAGAGTATTGAATTAATAAAGTGAAGTAGGAGAAGAGTTGGAAATACTCTTCAATAACAAACCAACCTGGGTAGAATTTGTGGAATACATAAAAGAAGCATGCTTTCCTAAAGATGTATATGAATAGAAATATATAGAAAGGCAGTTACTTCAACAAAAGAGGGACCAATCTGTGAAAGATTATACCAATAAATTCTATGCACTCTCTACAAAACTTTGTATAGAAGATTGAAAGAAGCACCTAATTTTTAAATATCATTGTGGGCTTCATAGATACATTAAAAATAAAATGGAATTCTTTAATATTGAAACATTGAAAACTACTTTAATAAAATGTTACAAAAATTCAGTTAAAATAGAAAGGAAAAAAAGGATTACTTTTCAAATAATAAGACAAGAGATTAAGTTTAAAAATGACAAGACACCCACAACCATACTCCATGGGATATGTTAATGGAGGAAAAGAAATTCAAATAAATCAATAGTGTCACCTATCATACTCAATCAAACCATTCAAGGGTGAAGTAGTCTATGATGTAGCACTTTTAGATGTATGTGATATTTTTCTAGGAAAGCAATACATGTATCAAAGGCATGGGGTGTATGAATCTATACCAATTAGTGTCACAATCAAGCTTGGTGAAAAGAGATATCGAATACTAGAGGTATTCTGAAGTCAAGATGTTTCTTTAATTAGTGCTAAACAATGTAAATGTTTAATTTCTCAAACTAGAACTATTGTACTCCACATGATTCATTATGAGAAAAAAATTCAATTTTCTTTAACACACATACTAATGTGTCCACCATAGTAGACTAGAAAAAGGAGATGGATAAAATCTTAGAAGAATACCGTAGTGTGTTTAAATCGCTAGCAGGGGTACCATCACACTACCAAGTCAAGCATTCTATTGATCTATTTCCAAGAACATCATTTCCACATGAACCAATATAAAGGAGATAATTTTTGGAAAATGGTGAAATTAAGAGATAGATTTAGGAATTGATTGAAAAGGGATAGAACAAGCCAAGTACTTCACCTTGTGGTAGCCCTATTGTTTTGGAAAGAAAGAAAGATGGGACATGGAGACTTTGTATTGATTACAATGCACTTTAAAAAATTACTATGAAAAATAGATATCTAATTCCTAGAATTGATGACCTTTTGGATCAACTTAAGGGGGCTAAGTTCTTTACAAAAATTTACTTGAAATCTAGATATCACCAAGTACCAATTGACCCAATGGATATATGGAAGACTGCATTCAAGTCCAAGGAAGGTTTGTTTGAATGGTTGGTTATGCCTTTTGGCCTAACAAATTCTTTGGCCACATTTATGAGGTTAATGAATGATGTGCTTAGACCCTTCATTGATTCTTTTGTGGTTGTTTATTTAGCTGATATCCTCATATTTAGTAAAAATTGGTTTGAACACTTGCAATATGTTGAACAAGTACTCTTGAGTTTATGGAAATATAGACTCTAGGCCAACATAGACAAGTTCTCTTTTGGTATGTAAACCATCTAGTACATAGGATACATCACTGATTGTGAGGGTGTTCACATGGACCCTACAAAGATACAAATAATTAGAGATTGGCCACCTCCTAAAATTTTTAAAGAACTTCGCAGTTTCTTGGGTCTAGCCAACTTCTATCATAGATTTGTATTAGGTGTTTTACATTTATCATGGCCTCTTAATCAACCACTCAAAAGTGGAACATAGGAAAAATTTCATTGGTAGAGGAAAAACAAAAAGCATTTGAGGACTTAAAACTCAAACTATGTTCAACTCTAGTATTGGTCCTTCCATATTTGCAATATTCATTTGAAATAGAAATAGATACATCAGATTACACTCTTGGCATAGCACTCATGCAACACAGGCTTCCCATTGCATATCACAGTGAGACATTTTGTGAAATAATTTGAAGGTACCCCACCTATGACAAGTGTTGGGTGATGCGACATGCTCCCCTACCCACAGGTGGTTAATTATGTGGTGTTCCATGTTCACTAACAGTCATGGCTTTTGGTGCAATGGAAAATGGGCCCTACAATTGGTATCAGGGCCTGGTTTTGGCCTGGTCATGGGTTCAAATCTCCCTGGTGCCTTCCTGACCTGTGTAAGCACCTGGTATGTGCATCGAGGGGGAGATTGTTGGGTGATGCGATGCGCTCCCCTACCCACAGGTGGTTAATTATGTGGTGTTCCATGTTCACTAACAGTCATGGCTTTTGGTAAAACGGCAAATGGGCCCTACAACAAGGAGTTGTATACCATTTTTTAGGCCTATAAACAATGGAAGCACTATATTTTGGAAAAGGAAACTATGATACATATAGATCATAAATCTCTTTAATTCTTGCAAACACAAGGGAAGTTGTAGAATGATGGGCATCAATGGTGGTCAGCTTATTTGCAACAAGTTCACCTCAACATTCATCCTAAAGAGGGCAACACTAATAAAGTAGCAGACTATTTGAGTAGGCCTCCAATCATAGGTTTGACAACGACATTGGATTCATGTGGCCATCAAATAGAAACTTGGGCTCAACTATATGGTAAGGATCCTATTTTTTGTAACATTTACAATGCATTATTTAAAGGGAAGAATGTTCCTAACTTTTATATACATGATGGGTTGCTTTCTCATATTGGTCACATATGTCTCCCCCGTGAAGAAAGGAAGAAACTGATTTGGGAAGCATAGTATAGCTGAGTGGCAGGACATTTTGGTATTGGTAAGACTACTCTAATTCTCCAAATGTATTTCTATTGGACAAAAATGAAACATGTTATCATTTTATATATAAAATCTTGTGTTGGATGTTCAATTTAAAAGCCTTCAAACCATAAATTGGGCCTCTATCTACCATTATCTATCACTTATAAACCATGGCATTCTATTTCAGTGGATTTTATGTCTGGACTCCCACGTAGCAGAAGAGGAAATGATTGTATATATGTGATAATAGATAGATTTTCTAAAATGGCTATCATTGGTTTCACTTTGGGTTTCCAAAAAGCATTATTTCAAATAGGGATAACAGATTCCTTAGTAATTTTTGGTCTTCATTATGGGCTAGAATGGACACTAAGTTAACAAAGTCTACAACATTCCATCCTCAAATAGATTGCTAAACATAGACAATCAATAGAATGATTATCCATATCCTTTGAATATACCACTCCAAACACCCACATACATGGGATGAGAGCTTTCCTTATGTACAACATAGCTACAACTATACACTCCAGACTACTATAGGACATAGTCCATTTGATGTTTGTCTTGGGTATCAACCATTGGCACCTATAGATGTAGCACTACCCATATTGCAATCTAGTTATCCACTTAATACTAAAAAGGAAGCAGATAAAGCAAACAAAATTATGGAAAATATTAAATAGTTACAGTAAAAAGTTCATGATATTTTAGAACAAAGCAACAAGTATCAAGAAAGACATGGTCAGCATATAAGTCCCCATAATTTCCATATTAGTGACAATTTATGGCTAAATCTTCAAAAGTTACACCTCCAAGGACCTTATAGAAAGATTTTTCGTATTTGGTATGGGCCATATACCATTAAGAAACAAGTTGGTGAGAATGCTTTTAAACTTTATCTGCCACAATTTTTCAGATTACATCTAGTTTTCAATGTGGAAATGTTGTGACCCTATTTTCTTCCATTATTGGACATCTCTCAAATTTTTGAAAATGTTCATGCTACAGAATTGAATCTTTCCACTACTTCACCATTATAGTTTGATTATGTCACTGAAGTCATGCTAAAATCTTTAAGAAATTAGAAAATTTTGCTATATAGGTGGTTCGAGTTGATTAATTCTCTCATTAGGGAAAACGGTTAACCAAGGAACAAATTCTAGTACAATTCCCTCATCTACTATAGAAGATTGATGCAATGGGGCACATTACCTCTTAAGGGGGAAGGAATGATCCATATTATATAGAAGATCTAATTTTTAAAGTATTTTTTCATATTTTAAAAAAGTTTTTCTATATCTTTTTGTTTAGTCTTTTTAGAGCTCTTCTACTCAAATTTTCAAGCCAAAACTATTATTGGACTATAAAATTGGGCAGCCATAGGCTTTCTTTTTTAGGGACTAAAACTAGATTTGTAGTTCTTCTTTCCTATGGCGTAAGTGGTTTCAAATTCTAAGCTCTAGGTCAAAGGTTATGGCCCTGACAAGTTGGGGGTAATTAGACACCTATTTTTGGATAGTTTAGTTTAATTTTGTTGTTTTTCATTTTTTCCACATAAACATTTAAAATTCATGGTTGTGGTGGCTTTTGATATTCCATCATTATATATATTCTTTCATTTTCAATGAATAAGATGGATTTTGGTTTGCATATGACTCTTTCAAGTTTTGTAATATTTTCCAGAACTTGAACATTGGTATTGCAGGTAATTGATTCACCAGATATCTTGTTTGTAGCCCACTTCATCAATTCAAATCAAGGAAAAAATAGTGTTAATCAAATGGGATAATATTTGCAGAAATTATAATCAAGGAGGGTTAGGAATTAAAAACTTCAACTAGTAGAATGAAGCCTTCGAATCCAAAATTATATGAAGAATGTATATGAATAAAGATGATAAATGGGCAAAAAAAAAATTAGCATAAATATCTCAATCCCAACAATCCTATGTCTCTTTTTAAATCCTCATAGTAGATTGATTCAGAAAAATTAGTTTTGAAGGTCCCTTGAGATGCCCTTTATATAAAATGACATCAAATATAGTAGATTATCTTCTCTACCAATGCAGCTTTGCTAAATCATGCTAGTATTGACTATGCAAGAAATTGAACTAGTCTTCAACTCTCCATTTCAACCTCTAGGAGCACCTTATAAGCTGGAGAAAAGATGGAAAATCTAAAATTTATAACAACCTTTGGAAATTTTCACCATCTATCCTCTTATGAGAGAATTGAAAGGAAAGAAATAAGAGAATTTTGAACAATGAGTAATTGCAACTTAAATCTTTCATTAAAAAAAAAGTGGAATCTAGCATCAAAAAGTTTATTAATAACTACCTAAGAAATCACAACATGGAAGAAGGAGTGCTCTCTAATGGGATGCTCTAATGTAAAGTAATTGGAATAAGGTAATTAACCCTCCTAGGGTTTACACCAAAATTGACAAACTAGCCTGAAAGAACTGTAAATGGATACCTCCATTATTAGGTTGGAAAAGGTAAATTTTGATGGTGCATAAAGGGGTAAGCCAGGTAAAGCTGGTTTAGGATGCTACATCACCAACTCTGACAAATGAATCCTGAAATAGGCTAAATCACTAGGGAGGATGACTAATAATTTGGCTAAACTGGAAGTACTTTAAGAAGGGCTTTGGCTAAGCTCGGAAATAGGGATTTCAACACTAATAATAGAAGGAGACTCGCAAATCATTCTTAATGAACTATAAAAATGAATCATACCAAATTGCTCATGAAAGTCAAAACTTGAAATAGCTCTAAACATGGTGGACAAATATGAAGAAATAAGGTTTTACCATATATAGAGAGAGAGAAGGTAACAATTCAGTAGATGCCTTAGAAAATTCCAAAGCTGATGGCCAAAATTTCACTATATTTAATTCTAATGAATCTTCATCTACACTATAATGGGTCGGAGTTGCAACCCTCCAAGGTAGATCTTACCCAAATCCACCCAACTCCTAAAAAGTATATTTTTTGCCTTCTTGATTCTTATACTCATTATCAGCTTGGTACATTCCTTTTTGGCTTGTTGCCTTCTTGGAAATGTAGATTTAATCCTATATGATACTTTTTTTATTTATGAATAGACCTTTTCCATTAATTTAAAACAAAGATAAAGATAAAGACAAATAAGTTGTTTTTGTAGATAGTTGGGCTCCCCCTAAGCCAATGATAGACCCCAAGGACTTCTAGGGTTCTAATGACAAAGACCCTTCTTCGACTAGCACTACTCTTGCAACCTAAAGTCTGTATGATACTTTGAATCTAGTAATATTTCAATTTTATCTCAAATTTGGTGTTGCCTAGTTTCCTTGTTTTTGGGTCATAATCTATGATGGATTTTTGTCTTCTTTTGGGAAATTGCATTGATCACTAGTCTAGAAAATATCCTTAATTTGCCACTTTAGTTGATAATGCTAGCACTTGTTCTTGTCTAAACTACAGTGTTATATTAAACTAAAACTTTTGAAAGTTGAAACCTAGGAACATTTAGAGTCATAACTACACAAATAAGGCTTCTTAGAATCTACAAATGTGGACAGGTTTATCGGCAATTTATTTTATTCCAATAAAACTCGAACCTAGATTATGATGCCTAAGTAATACACTCCAAAACTACTAGATACTTGGTTACTTCTTAATCCTTTCCTCACTTTTCTAGCACTTCAAAGAAGCCTTATAAAAGAACCACAATGGTTTCTTCAAAGTGATTAGTAGCCTCAATTTTCCCATTTTGAACTTTCATTAAAAAATTAATGTTCTAGATTTAAGTTATAATTGTGCTTCTATAATTTTTAAGAGTTCAATCCAATTGCTATTGTTCATGGTTTTCTCACTGTTCCTTTTAACATAAACTTACTTCCAAACTAGGGCTCCTATATGGTTTAGTTTACTATGAATAGTTACTGCTTAGGTTTATATTATCAACACTATATCTTTAACCCTTGACATTAATGTGTCCATGGGGCTAAGAAATAACTATTCAAGAAAAAGAAACACATTACATGAGCTTATCAAAGCAAGATTAGATTTTTTATTTCACTAATAATTACAATGAGTTTTGAAGTTTATGATAGAAAGAAGCAGGAGGACATGCACTACCCAACTCTAACAATTGATGGAGTAGTACTCTTGTGATTTTTCATAAATGCAGCATGATGAAACATATATAATATACATCTCATCATAACTCTATGTAAACTGGGGTGTGCCCCTTTTAATGTGTAAATTTGTACAAAACATAAGTCTCGAGCAAAACTAGAGGTTTTCTTCTTCGTTCTTTCCTACCAGTACCTATTTTAACAGAGCACTTTTCAATGTATTAACTTTTTGTTATATATAATCAAATGACTTTGGCCTTTTACTGATCAAAAAAATTTAAAAAATAATAATAATTTACAAAAATTACTATTTAATTTGAAATATATATATTTAATAACTAGAAAGCTAACTAAATTTATATAAACAATTAAAACTAGAATTACTTAAAAAATTAAAATCTAAGTGGTACTTCTTTGAATAATGACATACAACATAAACAAGAATAGCCATTCTGATAAGGACTCTAACTACAATAGTAAAGAAGAAGGCTCGGCTCTTGAGTGACCCCACAACTAAGGGTACCCCAAGTCATATCAATATTTCAAGGTAGGAAGAAATCTACAAGCTTTCCATCAAGGTCATATCATGTTTTAATAGGCTTTTCATCTCTATGTAGACACTTGTCTTTGGTAGCCTAAGCACTTAACCTCAGGTTATGTGGATTCTGTCTAGATCTTTGATTGAGGCCTTTACTAATTCAAAAATGCACTTGTGTAGTGCATTGGTTGACTTGTTTTTCTTCCCCATGATAGAAATATTTTTGTAGGTATGTGATCAAAATAAGCTTTTCAAAATTATTTTTTGAAAGATTTAAACAATTCACTTTGTGTTGTGTCTACAAAGTGTTTTGGGTATGCAATTTTCACATGTGTCTCTTCATCTTTCATCTATATAGTATCTCTTCTATTGGAAGAAACATGTGAGTAGTTGGTCCAATATTCAACAACCTATCTTCTAACATATTAAAAAATTCTATCTTTTTGAGGAAGCCTACAAATATTAATCCAATTCTTTTCAATGTTCCCATCTAGAAAAAATTTCCTTTTTATGTATCATTGAAAAATTGTTCTAGATAGATTTAGAAATTTAGAAATTGCACGAAGTTTCTTTTTCTATGACAAATCCTTTATGGTAATTAGAGTCATCAATTCTCTCTTTGCAACACTTAAATCAGCTATTCAACTTCTATTATCAATAGCATTTAATGCATTTATCAAATTCCATACTATTGTTTCCTTTACATGATATTTAGATGTTTTCTTATTGTTTACACATAACAACTTTAGAAAATGACTCATTTCCATTTTCCTAAATAATCTGACAAATAATTGTGCTTTACTAATTAGAGATTTGTTTCCAAAAAATTGCTCCCACATATTTTTCAAATGTAGCTTGATTGTATGTGAAGAAATCATGTGTTTAGATGATCCAATTTATCTTAAAAGAGACTCTTCATCCATCTCCATCAAATTTTTCACCCCTAAAGAAAAATTTCTAGATTTCCTACTACTTTTTGGAGCTTCAACATGATCTTCTTCAACTTCAATCAATGAATCTTCAATTGGTGGCTCTACATTATGTTTTGTCCATCCTTTCTTTTGGCAATCTCTTATTCAATCATATCCTTTTTCTTTATTCCTCATTGCACAAAAACTTGAAATGGAGAGCTTTGAAGGACTTGCATACAAAATACTTCCAAATTCACCTACATAAAAAATAGTACAGATCATAGACAAGTTAGAAAAAGTTGTCAAGTTTAGAAGCTTGTTATATTTGATTATATGTAAAGCTAGAAAATCTTAAGATGAAATAGTTTCATTAAAGCATTGCTAAATTGAGATTAAGAAAAATTATTAAATATATTAATTAATTAATCTATTCTATATATTTAATAGTTTTAATAATTCTTTAAAATAATCAAATTAAATCCAATAAATGAATTAAATCCAATCCAACAAGTGAATTAAATCAAGTCAAATAATAAATTTAAAGAAAATAATAAAGTTAATTTATTTATTTCAATACAAATATAATTTAAATACCTAATTTACAAAATATTTCTACAATATAATTGATTTAAATCAATAAGATTTAATAAAACTTAATTTTATAAATATTACAAAGTATCCAAATTACAAAAAATATATAAATAAAAAAATAAAAAACTATTAGAAAATAAATTAATAGGATTTATTTTATTCATTTAAAAATAATGTGAAATTAAAATTTTAAGTGGTAGGTCACATATGCAACCTTTATTCTATGCAATTCTAGCCAAAACCAATTTAACCAACCTTGGTTCGGCCAAATTGGTCTATGTTTCATCCCATGTGGTAGTTTCTCCCATGGTTCTTGCAATTCTAAATAGCTTTACACTTCATATGCCAATTTTTGTTTGTATCTCTAACAATTGTTGTTTATTAGTGTCAACCACTTAGTCATTTAAAAGGCAGAGTCAAACAATTATCATTCCAACCGAGCTACTCTATATAGGTTGAGTCATAGACATAAGAAAGTATATATCGAGCTCTATAGGAGCTAAGTAAGTCTATGGTCACCGAGTATTTTCTATAGGAGCCAAACTCAATAGTGGTTGAGAAAATACCAAGGATACAAGTGTCAAGTTACATAGTGTGTCCTGAGTCCTGAGAACAATATAAAATAGGAACATTTAAAGTTTTTAGAGTTTGTTATAGAATATTTAAATGACATGGATCACAAATCTCTATGTTATGTGATCAACAATTTAGATGAAGAGGCAAGATATGGAAGCATCTTGAAAACTCTTTACAAAACTCTTAAAATAGTGAAGATTTTAACCTAGATTGTGTAACATAGAGGAGATGATCAAATAAGAAGTCAGTGAAGGTGTTGGAAATGTGATTGAAAATCTCATTGTTGAAGATCAAAGAGGGAGATTGTTGTTAAAAACATGATTTCAATCATTGTTTTGTCATTGATGTCAAACTTGTTATTTGTAGGAATGACATTTTCTTATAAGATCCAAGTGCTATCACTTAGTTGATTGATGAAGATGATTTCATCAACAAGATGTAACAAAAGCACCTAAGGGAAAAGTTGAGTTATGATGATGTAATGAAGTGCAAGGATTAGTTAAGCCAATGGTTAAATGATGTATTGATAACATACTAAAAAATACAGAGGTTGGTCACACTTAGAAACATTAGAAGAATAAGTTATAACAAGGTTGACTACAAAGCTTAAACTAAGTTCATCAGTGGGTGCTAAGCAAGCTAGTTGAAACTGACCAAATTTTTAGTTGAATCCAAGCAAAAAGAGAATCTAGTGTGTGTTGAGTGACCTTTAAGTGTTGAGTGAAGTTCAAGTGCCAAGAAAAGTATCAAGTGCTAAGCATCAAAAAATCTTAGTTGGTGCTGAGTGAACTTCAGGTGCTGAGTATTAGTAAAAATGTAGTTGATGTTGAGTAACACAATATGTGCTGAGCAGCAAGATTTCAATAGTGCCAAGCTATTGCATTATTGAAAAATCAAATTGAGCTGACATAGTTGTTGCCTTGAATTTTGTGAACCAATTAGAGGATAAGGATGATGAGTTGGTGGCACAAAATTTTATGTAAACTATTTTTGGGGAACTCAAAAGGATTAATATTCAAGAAGTTTCTAGAGGAAACTAAATATGGGTTAGATACAATGAATCCTACCTAATCCATACAAATTGAGATCAAAGGAAGGAAGAATTGAGCAGAAAAGGAACTCGAAGACTTCTATTTAAGGAGTCATAGACCAAGAAGCAAGAGTTGTTGGAGTGTCAAATTGTGAAGTGGTTAGAAAGGTGTCAAGGAGAAGACATCTAAGAAAAACAAAGCACATAAGGTCTACTTCTACAAGTGGTTAGAGAAGGGATGATCGCACTGGTACATTGAACATGGAGACTTAAGGAGACTAATCTTGAAAGGAGGGAAAGCTATCAAGAGTTGTAGAGACTAAAAGCCAAGCAATGTGAAGAGCTAAGAAGTGATATGAGATCTGCAAGTTGATTTGTATTTTGTAATCAGGTCAAAATTTCTAATTGTTACTCTCTAGCAATTGTGTCAATTAGGATAGAAGGAAAATCCTATGGACTTAGGTTCGCCTAACAGCCATTTGTAAATCCTTTAATAGGGTGGCATTCCAAGTGAATTTTCTAAAGTCCTCTAACCAAGCCCACTTCTAATAGGGTGGTTAAATCCTTTAACTAGGTCACATTTAACAGTGTGTTGTAGCCTTTAAAAGGGCATGCCTTTCATAGGGCATCACTTTAGAAGAGTGAGAATTGATAGCATGTTACTCGTGGTTTTTCCCAAATTGGGTTTCCACATAAATCACTATGTTATGTGTTGATCTTTTATTGTGTTATGTTTGCATGTTGATTTATAGTAACTTGTTGAATAGGAATATTAAAGCTTGGATGAATGTATGGTTGAATGGGCTCACTGCACTTAGTGAAAAAGTTTGAATTGGACATGTTGGACCTTGAATAACTAATTCACCCCACCCTCTTAGTTATTCTAAAGCATTTCTAATAGAAGGGTTATGTTATAACTTAAAAGAGAAAGTAACCTATTCATAGGAGTGAAGAAAAAGGGAAAGACAAGTAATATCAGATCAAAGGAGAGGATCTATTAGCAAGGAGAAGAATCAAAATTACCTTACAGAGCATACCAAGAGTTAGGTACTGAATTAGTTCTAGTCAACTTGAATCAAGGTAAATCTCTTAATGGAGTGGTCTTAATAGATAAGTGTTAAATACTTTAACAAGGTGAGACCTAGGAGTCTCTTAAGCTTTTAATAGGGTAGACCCCTCATAGGGTAGATTATATCTTATGATCAAATATTATAACTTTAACTGGTGAACTTTATTACTACAGTAGTGAAGATTTGTTAGTGTCATCCCTACCCCAGTTTTACCTTCACCTTAGAGGGTTTCTAGGTAGCAAATATTGTGTTATGTGTTTTATTTCCATGCATGTAGTAGATTAGATTTATATGTTACAAAAAGTTATCATTACAAGGTTTACATGCATAAGTTTATTGATAGATGTAAATGAATTGGTGAAAAGTATAAATTTTTTAAGATTTTGATTCACCCCCCCTCTTAGTATCTTGTTTATCCTATCTATAACTCCATCAATCAACAATTGGTGTCAAACCATTGGTTCTATGAGAAAATCTTGATCACTTGGTGATTAGATCTTTGAGATGGAGGCTTTCAAACTAGACAAGATTATTGACAATTAGGTGATTGACATCAAAATCATATTATAGAAACTTGACAAGCAAGGACAAGATATGAAGAATTCCCTAAAAAGGAGAGAGGAAACTTAAGCCCTAGTTTTTCTTTATACAACAAAGTAGGAAGGCTAATGGAACAAAGAAAAAGCCATCAATGACACCCCTCTCTCCTCCAGCACCAAACAAGCCAAGGACCAGGGTAGCTTCTAGTGTTGAGCAATCTACAAAGAAAAGAGCAACAAAGTCTACCAAGACTAGTGCTCCCAAAATCAAAAGAAGGAGATTGGTCTAAGGACCACCTAAAGGGAAATCTAATTCACTTAAAGAGGTATGTGCAGATTTGAGAAGATTACTAGGATTATCTAGTTTTAGATTTGTAAAGTATGATACACTAAATCATACTGATAGAAATAAGATTGAGGAGGCTATGATAAACATGATTGCAAATCATAAACTAGCTCCTAGTTAAATAGAGAAGAAGATGCCTCAATATCTACATGATATATTGAAGATAAGATGACAACAAGTTGAAGAAGTAGAGAAAAATATATTAACTAACACATTAGTCTAAGTTATGCCTAATCTATCATAAGAGAAATGGGATACATTTTTAAAGCAGTATATGAGTAGATTTGTTCCTAAGTAAAAGATGTTTTTGATACTAGAAAATAAAAAGGAAGTTGTTAGATTGTGGTTATTGATCAAGAAAGTACTGTACATCATAAATTCTTTGGGGCTCAGAGCATTGCCTCCAAAAAACAAATTGGGCCCTATTTTATTGGGATTTTGGGCCAACATGTAATTATTAATTATAACCCTAAAGTAGTAAAAATACTTGTATAAAAGAGCTTAGGGTTATGGATTATTTCATAGTTGTGATACAAAATTGGTTCTTGACGCAATATTGAGTTGTAAGGGATTACAGATTGTAATCAAGTTGTAATCACTGGATCATAATAATATCAAACTTCCTATTTGGTGGATGTAGCCTAGGGATTGGGTGAACCACATTAAATATTGGTGTTTTGTGTTCTTTTTTGTGTGATCTATTATTTTTTTTTATTGGTTATATTTGCATGTAATTTTTATTTCTGTCCATGGTTTAACCTTAAGAAGTGGTATCAAAGTAAGGTTATTTTATAGTTATCCTCTGTAAGAAAGTCTCATGGTTGAGTGGGAGTCTCACAATTGAGTGGGAGTGATGGTAGACGTGGGTAAGCTGAGGTTTGATAGGTTTAATGGGAAAAACTTCTAGTTATGGAAGATGCAAATGGAAGACTATCTTTATCAAAAGGATTTATGGAAGCTATTGGAAGGCAAAGCCAAGAATCAGGGATCTATGTCAAATGATGAATGGAATCTTTTAGACAGAAAGGAACTTGGAAGAATTTGATTATGTTTGGAACCATCAGTGGCATTTAATATTAAAAAAGTTAACAAAATAGAAGAGTTGATGCAAACCCTAGAAAAACTATATGAAAAGCCCTTTGCTTCAAACAAGGTATTTCTCATGAAGTGTTTATTTAATATGAAAATTGCAAAAGGTGGATCTATTGAAAATCATTTAAATGAGTTTAATACTATTACTAGTTAGATATCTTATGTGGATATCAATTTTGAGGAGGAAATTAGGGCTCTCTTGATTTTGTGTTCTTTTCTTGAAAGCTAAAATGGCTTGGTAATGGCTGTGAGTAATTATGTTCCTAGATCTAGTACTTTAAAATATGATGATGTGATTGGTGTTTTTTTGAGTGAGGAAACTCATAGGAAAACCTTAGGTGGATCTACATTAGGAAGTGCTTTGAATGCACAAAGTAGGGGCAGAATGATTGAGAGAGGAAGTAATTCCAAAAATTATGGGAAATCAAGAGGAAAGTCAAAGGGGAGGAAACCAAGTCATAAAAAGAAAGATTGTTGGAATCAAAAGAAAAATGAAGGAGATAAACTAGATGGAGACAAGAAGGCAAATGTGGTAAGTAAAAAATTTGAAGAGGATGCTTTTCTTCTGCCTTTAGAAAGTGTTGATGATTCATGAGTTTTAGATTATGGTGCTTCATTTCATGCTACACCTCATAGAAGTTATTTTATTGATTATGTCCAAGGAGATTTTGGGCTTGTTTATTTGGGGGATAATGAACCCTGTTAGATTGTTGGAAAGGGAAAAATTAAGATTAAGTTGTAGAATGGGAATCATTGGCTACTACTTGAGGTCAGACATGTTTTAAGGCTGAGTAGGAATTTAATTTCAGCAGGGCAACTTGGTGATGAGGATTGTGTAGTTACTTTTAATGATAAAATTTGGAAGGTTTCAAAAGGTTCCCTTGTAGTAGCAAAAGGTGTGAAAGTAGGCACCTTATATCTTTGTACAGGTCATATTGTTCCTTCTACTTTAATTGTTACAAAGAAAAATGAATGTTCAGGAAAAGTTGTTGTAGTTGAGCAGGGAGAACAAATAGCTATTGTGAATTTTGATACAACGCTATGTCATAGAAAACTTGGGCACATGAGTGACTAAGGTATGAAAGTACTTCATTAAAATAAATTTTTACCAACTCTAAAATGTGTTAATATGGATTTTTGTGAAAGTTGTGTGTATGGAAAACAAAAGAGAGTGAGTTTTGTAAAGACTAGGAAGGAAAACAAAAAGGAGAAATTAGAGCTTGTGCATACCGATGTATGCAGACCAGCTCAGGTATCTTCCCTTGGAGGCTCTCATTATTATGTTACATTTATTGATGATGCAACTAGAAAAGTATGGGTTTATTTTCTTAGACAAAAATCTGATGTATTTCAAACTTTTAAGAAATAGAAATGCTTGGTTGAAAATGAGACTGGTAAGAAATTAAAATGTCTCAAATCTGATAATGGTGGTGAGTATTGTAGTCATGAATTTGAAGATTATTGCTCCACTAATGGTATTCATAGACAAAAAAATACTCCAAGGACTCCACAAGAAAATGGAGTGGCTAAACGCATGAACAAGACTATAATGGAGTTTGCAAGGAGCATGAGGTTGCATGCTAGGTTTCCCTTACACATGTGTGCAGAGGTTATCAATATTGCTATATATTTGATTAATAGAGGTCTCTCTACTCCTTTGGTGTGTGGTATTCTAGAGGAAGCATAAGCTGGTATGAAGGTGAGTTATTATTTTCTCAAGACCTTTGGTTGTGAAGCTTTTTCTCATATAGATTCTAAAAATAGAACCAAGATAGAAGCTAAGTCAAAGAAATGTGTATTTGTTGGATATGGCATTAATGAATTTGGTTATAGGCTTTGGAATTTTAAAAATCATAAAATTGTAAGAAGCAAGGATATCATATTCAATGAGAAAGTGTTGTACAAAGATCTATTGTAGCAACATGAGAAGAAAGAAGATGATTATTTAGTGTTGGATGATACTCCAAAAGCTTATGTTCTAGCCATTCCTCATGATGTGCAACAACTGCAACACCTAATACTGCACACACCGGTGAATGTTAGATGGTCAATAGGCAACTTAGACCTCTAGAAAGATTCTCTCTATCATTGCATTAAATTTTACTTACTAATGCTAGTGAACCTAAATGTTATGATGAAACTGTGTGAGTGGATACTAAGATTCAGCAGGAGTCTGCAATGAAAGAAAAAATGGACTCTTTACTAAAGAATAAGACATGGAATTTATGCAAGTTGCCTATAGGTAAAAGAGCTTTATAGAATAAGTGGGTTTATAGGTTGAAAGAAGAGGAAGGAGGTAAGAAAATATTTAAAGCCAGGTTAGTTGTGAAAGGATTTGCACAGAAAAAGGGCATTGATTTTGATGAGATATTTTCTCCTATTGTTGAGATGACTTCTATCTATACTATTTTAAGACTTGTGGCTACTGAAGATTTACATTTAGAGCAGCTTGATGTTAAAATAGACTTCCTTCATGGTGATTTGGATGAAGAGATATATATGGCTCAACCATAGGGATTTGTGGTTGAAGGTAAGGGGAACTTAGTGTGCAAATTGAAGAAAAGTTTATATGGCTTGAAATAGGCACCTCAATAATGGTATCTAAAATTTGACATTTTTATGCATGAGCATGGATACAATAGGTGTCATTTAGATAATTGTGTTTATTTTAAGAGGTTGGATGATAATAGCTACATCATTTTATGTTTATATGTTGATGATATACTTGTAGTTGGGTCTAACATGGATCATATTAAGGGTCTGAAATGCCAATTAGCACATACATTTTCTATGAAGGATTTGGGGGTAGCAAAACAAATCCTTGGTATGAAGATTTGCATAGATAGGGAGAATAGAACACTGATGCTATCTCAGGCTGATTATGTGGATAAGGTGTTTCAATCTTTCTCTATGGAGAATGATAAATCTATCAACACACCTTTACCTAGTCATTTGAAGTTGACTAAGGAGATGTGTCCTAAGACACAGGAAGAGGAGGATAAGATGTCCAAGGTACACTATGCTTCAGCTATAGGAAGCTTGTTGTATGCTATGGTATGTACTAGGCTAGATATTGCACATGTAGTGGGAGTTGTTAGAAGGTATGTGTCATCCAAGAATTGAGCATTGGAATGTCATCAAATGGATTTTCAAATATTTGAGAGGAACATCTAATAAGTGTTTACACTTTGGAGGCTCTACTACAAATTTACAGGGCTATGTTGACTCAGATTTGGTAGGGGATGTTGATACCAGGCAGAGTACTATAGGTTATGTTTTTACTACAGTTGGGGCAGCCGTGAGTTGGGTTTCTAGGTTACAAAAGGTTAATGCTTTATCCACTATAGAGGTAGAGTATGTAGCTGCTACAAAGGCAGCCAAGAAGATGATATGGCTTCAATTCTTCTTGGAAGAATTGGGACACCCTCAGAATGATAATAATTTTTTTACAGATAGTCAAAGTGCCATTCATCTTGCAAAGAATTTAGCTCTGCATTCAAAGACCAAACACATACAGTTGTGGTACCATTTTATTTGGCTGGTTTTGGAGGATGGAGAGTTAAAGTTGGAGAAGATACATACAAATGACAATCCAGCAGATATGTTGACAAAGGTAGTAACAAGAGAGAAGCCGAATTCCTCTTTAGCTTTGGTTGGTCTTCTAGACTAAACATGAATGAAATAAGAGTAGAGTCTAGGGTGGTTTGATCCAGTGGGAGCCTCATGGAGTAGCGGCATAGCTACAGGATCAGTCTCCAAGTGGGAGATTATTGTTTAGTGTGGAGCCTGATTAGTCCCCAAGCGGGAGATTTTTAGATTGTGGTGACTAATCAGGAAAGTATTGTACATACTTCATATATTCTTTGGGGTTAGGGATTGTTTTATAGTTGTGATGAAAATTTGGTTCTTGCAGTAGTATTGAGTTGTAAGGGATTACAAAATGTAATCAGGTTGTAATCACTAGATCGTAATAATATCAAACTTGCTATTTGGTGGACATAGCCCAAGGATTGGTTAAAGCACGTTAAATCTTGGTGTCTTGTGTTCTTTTCTGTGTGATCTATTATTTTTTTGTTATTGGTTGTATTTGCATGTAATTGTTATTTCTGTCCTTGGTTCAATCCTAACAAAAGTTTTACAACAACAAGATGAGTTGCTTTGGAAAAGCATTTTTGTATTATCAACTAAGAGAGTAGAGACAAATACTATAAACATCAAAGATGATTATAGCAGTGGAGAAAGTTTAGGTGTGCCGAGTTCACAAGGAAGGATGTCACTAGTACATGTTGATACCCTTGACACTGTAGAGGTTGAGCAATCAAGGATTACAAGTACAAAGGAAGAAAGTGAAGAGAAAGAAATAAGTGTAGGTAATAATATTATTTCAGCACCTTACATTGAGGAAAGAAAATAATTAAATAAAGTTGAACTGGGTGTGACTATTTTTGTTTTGAGCATAGATGTGCAAACATGATTGGGTGGTGACACTCATTTACCAACTCTGGTACTCTACATGGAGTTTTGTGCATCGAGAATAATTTTTACATTGTTTGGTTAAGGTTTTCCAATGCTGACTTTGGAGAGTGTCGCGATACCCGCAAATTTATTAAATTACATGTGGGAGATGTGTGGTGACATATCTAGTCCCTCTTTTTCGCATGTGTATGACTTCATGATGGGAAACATTGCATACATAATGCTTATGTCTATTAAGGCCAACCTAATTGTAAATTTAGTCTATATATATATATATATATATAATTTTGTAATTATTTAAGCTTATGTGGGGTGGGTGGGTTCAATTTGACATATATATGATCAAAATGTAAGAGAGAAGAGGATGGAAAATTAATATATAAAATAAGTTCTTTTGCATCTTCCCTATGGTTAGTTCCTTATCACAGGTTTAGTGCTCAGTAGAGATATGCATTCTGAGTGTATTTCTAACCATGGATTTTTGTAGCATAATTAGAAGGATATTAGAAATGGGGAAAAAGGTAGTAATGTATTATAATGTAGAAGTGATTGAAAGTGTCTATAGTTATAGTAGTATGAAATTATAGAAGGGAAAATTAATATATTTCTATGAATGATCATACAATTGTTTTAAATCTTTTGTTAAGGATTTTGAAAGAATATAAAAATATTGACAAGATATCCAAGGATGAGGAAATGGAAAAATGAAATATTGAAGTAAAACAATCAAACCATAGGATATGTATCTCGAAAAAAGGAGAAAAAGGCTCTCTATATCATAATATTAGACTAGAATGACTTATTTGTGTTTTTCATCATTGTTATATGTTGACAGCAACATAATCATTTTGAATTTATCTTTTTGAAAGATGATAGGATAACCAAATCCAAGGGTTTGGGAGGCTATTTTCCAACCACCTAGATAACTCAGTTGAAGAGTAAGACTTTTGTTCATAAGGAAACCTTTGTTGGCTTAGTAAGATCAATTGAAGGAAATAATTTTTTTTGTGTTTTCCTAAATTTTAATGAATGAAATTATTAATGTACAACTAATATTGATGCCTAATTTAACAAGATTTTTACATTAATTTGAAAAGAAAAAAGATAAGGTAACAAGAATTGTAAGAAAATTATTGAAAACAAAATTCCTAAATGGACATAGGCCACAACGAAAATGCATATATGAGTTAAACCTTTGAAGGGAATGGTAGAAAACTAACAAGATTTGAAGTAGGACAACTCTAACTTCATTAACACAATTATGGATGAAAGTTTATAAGATTAAATGATTTTCACAATTCATCAAATCATGTAGCCACCAATGATGTGCAGGCACACAAGACAATATTCTATGAATGTACCATAGAATATATCTTCCTAGATTTGTCACTAAAGAGGTAATGTGTTTATTCATGAAAAACTCAAAACTACTAAGATTAGACAAGCATTTAACACAATAAGACAATTGAATCCATCACTATTCATGAACATATGTTAACAAAGAAAATCCATATTATAACAAGAATCACTACATATAGAATGAGAGAACAAATTACATATACTTTACTACATAAATACCAACCTAATGTCACATATTACAATATTGGTTTGGTTTATTTTGAGCTACTATATTATGTAAACTCCTCTATAGAATAAAGGAATGCCACTGTAAAGTAAAGCATAATATATACCATGAATATTAATGATAATTAGTTGATAGACTTTTATATGGGATGGCTATTGTACTCTTTTGGGAAAAGTTGTCCTGAAATTTATCTAAAAGTCACAAAATGACATTTAAAAAATTGTTAAATCATTTTGTGGTGGTTGGAAAATCTGTTCACATTAAGAAAACAATGTTCAACATTATTCTTTTCTAATTTTATTTGAAAAAAAAAAAAAATCTTGTCTATTTTTTATTCATTAAAATAATCAAACTAATTATGTTTTTAATTAAATAATTTAAAAATTAAAATAAATAATAATATTTTATTTCTTTTTTCATTTAATTATTCTTTTATCAATGAAAGCAAAAATATTTTTTTTTGTTTTTTAAATTAATTTAAATAATCATTATAAATTTTTTTATTAATTAGAAAACAATAATATAAATGCAATGATAATACTTTCATATTTTAAAATAAAAAATAATAATAATACTTTTGAAACTGTATTTTCTAAATTTTTTTTTTTTTAAAAATTATATATATATATATATATATATATATATATATATATATATATATAGGCTTTGAAATGCATGCTATCAATATTTACAATGAGGCTTGTAACACTTTACACCATGAAAACAAAAGTCTTGTCTCTTATTGAACTGATAGTACTTGTTAGACAAAATTTGCTTTAATTGATGAATATGTACTCTCGATTGGAATAGATAAATGGAGGACTACAATATATATCAATGTATTTATTATATCTAAATACAAATGTGTAATGTCCTCAATTTTAATAAAATACTTTAAATAATTAACCTTCTAAAATTTTAAATACTATTATTTGGACCTTGAACTATTTAAAAAAGACAACCAATTTCTTTTATCATCGATAAGCTTTTTTTGTGTCAACATACTACAAATTCTTGTTGGAATTTTGTACTATTTACCACTTTGGAAGTGGAAGATCTTCCCTAATTGGCTATTTTTTTTTTGATGGGATTCAACACTCACCCTATTATGTCTCTATATTTATTGGCTTGGATCTAGAAAATCAAAGCACCAACCATATTTTACTAATACAATATTTTGACTGTTAGCAATAACTTGTTCATCTTTGTATGAGCATATGCTTTTGTGTCTAGCTAGTACTTGGTGCATTTAGTGAATTATATCTTCCTCTTGCATCCCCATCTCATTCCCTTTGGTACATTCCTCAAACACAACTATGGGATTGAAACTTTCCCTTGACTATTTCCCTAAGAAGTTTCCTTTAGGTACGTTCCCTCAACTACTTTCCCTCAAGCACTTTCTCTTGAGAAATATCCCTTAGGAACTTTCCCTCACGTGTTTCCCTTGGGTGCTTTCCCATGGATACCTTACCTCAAGTACTTTTTCTAATGCACAATTTTCTTTCAGACCAAGTTCTCCCTTAGACTGAATTCTCATTTAGATCAAGTTGACCTTCATGTCGATTTATCCTTTAGGTTGAGTTTCCCTACAGACCAAGACCATCTTTGGAATCATATTTCCTTCTAAATAAGATCACCTATGACTAAGATCATCTTACAAACATTATAGTGGTATCATAGCCAGAAAATATGTCATCTTATTAGGAGTTGATATTTTTTTTATCACGTGCTATGGTACCTAGTGATGTCATATATTCTCTCTCTCTTAGGTTTTAGCTGAGTGGAAGGCACGTCTATTAGTCGAGTACTCCAATTATACTTTTGCATGCCTATTACTAGATGGTTAAGTTTGGGATGATAGATACAAGATAGTTGGCAACATCATTTACACAAATACAAACTCTATTTGGTATTGGGTCCAAGATGAAGGAATGAATTTTGGAGGAAAATACCAAAACAAGTATCATCAAACCAACACTTGATGAACATCTTGATGAAATGGGGATCTACTAGTGGCCCTCCAAATGAGCAGACTCTATCAATAGTTTTTTTAACTTCATGGAGATGCTATCAATGATTTTGTGCAACAGCAATCATGTTGGATACACCTATCTAATTGTTTGTTGCCTTTGATGTTACACAAATGTCGTATCAGTTGTTAGTTGGTTCTTACTGAGCTCACTTGGTCAAAAAGATAGTTTTCCTTATCTATTGAGTGTTCCTAAAGTTTACTTTGTGAAGACAGTGTCTACCAAGCTCACTCAAGCATCAAAGGAATTTTGGCAGGAAAGAGTGTTAATTGAGTTCTCATGGTTAACAAAGGAAAGTTGGATAGAGTTAGTGCTAACCGAGTTCACTGAGTTACCAAAGGATTTTTCCAAGTTCACAGTGTTAGCCAAGCTACTGTTGGTTAACATAGGAAATCCTCAAAACTAGTGTTTATCGAGTAGGGTCATCCAATGAAGGATTTTTTTGTTTTGGCATAAGAAGCTTAACTATTTTAAGTATTATTTCTAGCTGACTATGATGATGAATATTGGTGATTGCAATTTGTATTGAGCTGACTTGAAAATCTAGATGGTATAAATGAAAGGTCAAGTTGAGATTTCTAGTGTGTGTAAGTGTGTTGATTGAATTGAGAAGAAAAGAGTGAGAGTGAACTTGAAGGATAAGAAGGTATCCCTATGGAGTAGAAAAGTATTATTCGATCAGAAAGGATCAACTATGAAGTAGAATAGAGTTCTGTAATCAGTAATTCAATTGCATCACAATCAAGTCATTTCATTGTTACTCTCTAATTATTGTAGTAGTGATTTAAAATCTCTTAACAAAGTTGGTTTAACATCCAATTGTAAATCCTCTAACAAGGTGACAGTTCCATTGAATTGTTTAAAGACCTCTTGCAAGGCCACTCCTAATAGGGTGATTAAATCCTCTAACAAGGTCACACCTAATAGTGTGTTTTGTAACCTTTAACCAAGTTGGCTCCTAATAGGGCTCACTTCAGAAGAGTGAAAAGAAATAACTAGTTACATTGGTGTTTTTTCCCATATTCAGTTTCTACGTTAAATCCTAGTGTCTCATGTGTTCATGTTATTTCTCTTATGCTTGCAAATTAATTACAGTTAATGTTTAAGATCTGTTAAAAGTAATTCACACTCTACATTTACCAAGTTACAACATTTTTTGTGTGTTTACCACATAATAGCAAGAATCAGTTTTCTCAATCTAAATTTTGTTGACATCTAAGGGATTTGGGATTTATTTTAGTGGTAATTGATTCACCCCCCTCTTAGATACTCCTTCTATATTTCCAACAATTGGTATCAGATCTTTTGGTGCTTGCAGGAAATGTTTTAAGGACCTAAGATAAAGATTAGGATGTCTTACAAGAGAGAGATTCTAAAGCTAAATAGAGACAACTTTTTAGCATGGAAAGGACTCATGAGAATTCATCTGGCCACCATTAGTGATTCAAGATTGAAATACCTTGATGAAGAATACACAACCCCTACTGGTACATTATCTATTGGAGATCTTCCTGAGAAAAAGAACCATAACATCATGATGATTGATATTGTATCTACTCTCAACTATGATGAATTTGATGAGATCAAAGACTACAAAACTACTTTTGATATGTGGAACAAGACATCTATAGTGGTGATGATGATGTAAGGAGAGCCAAAGTAGAAAACCTTAGAGGATAGTTTGATTAGATGAGAATGAGAGAAGATGAAAATGTCGCCAAATATGTGGAAAGAATCAAATCTAGTGTCAATGCAATCAGAGCTTTTGGAGGAGAAATCAAGGATGAAACCATTGTAAGTAAAGTTCTCAAAACATTGCTTCCTATCTATGCAATTAGAGTATCTACTATTCAAGAAAAGAGGTGTGAGTCAAATCAAAATTTAAGTCTAGATTTCTTAGTAGGAAGATTGATAGCTTTTTAGCTAGACAACTTTGACAATTATGTTCCAACTTCCAAAAATATTGAATTTGCATTTGAGGCTAAACTTTCACTTAAAGAGAAAGGCAAGAAAATAAAATACATTCAGTCAAAAAGTGAGGAGGAAATAGAGGAAAGTTCTGACAGTGATCTTGAAGTTGTTAAAGCTTTACTTGCAAAGAAATATTCTAGAAGTAGAGGAAAATAAAAAGGTAAAGTTCCCCTAATCTATTTTTCATGTGAAGAGATTGGTTATATTTCTACCAAGTGCCCAAAAAAAGAGAGAAAGGATGAGAAGAAGAGCCACAAGTACAAAGGCAAGAAGGATTTCAAAAATCACAAATCATACAAGGACAAAGGTAAGAAGACTTGTTTTATGGCTAAAGATTATGATAACAGTGAAGATGAAATAGTATACATTGTTGTGAAAGATGAATTTGATGAAGAAGAAGATAAGATGGCTTTTATCTCTCATGTCAGTAAAAATGACACATGGACCATAGATAGTGTATGTTCACATCATATGACTAGAGAAAAAACAAAATTTCAACACTTTAAACACTATGATGGAGGTAGTGTAAGGTTTGGAAACAATGCACCTTGTTGCATAAAAGGGAAAGGCTGAATCTCATTAACCAAGGAACTTGTATGTGACAATGGCTATTGGGTTGAAGGACTAAAGCATAATTTTTTGAGTGTGGCATAGCCAATCAACATTGGATTCAAGGTAAAATTCATGCATAGCAAGGCAAGACTACTGGGTGACAAAGGGAATCTGATTGGATTAGGCAAACAAAGAAGAGGTAACCTATTGTATCTTGATCTTGGTGATTGCTCATGTTTTATTGCTCAAATGGAAGAAATTTGGTTATGGCATAGAAGACTATGTCATGTAAACTTTGATAATATGGTCAAGATAAGAAAATTTAGAAAAATAAGAGGTATTCCTAGTTTGAAGAAACTTGGTGTTGGATTATGCAAAAAATGTCATATTGGCAAAATAGGAAAGACTAGTTTTAAGAGAAAAAACTATCAATTTGAAGATGTCTTAGAAATTGTGAATATTGACCTATGTGGACCCATTGGAATAGAAAGTTATAGTGGAGAAAAAATATTTATTCTTTTTGTTGATGACTATTCCAAAATGATGACTATTATGTATCTTATAGAAAAGTCAGAAGCATTTGAGAAATTCAAATTATATCTAGCAAGAATAGAGAAGGAAATAGGGAAAAAATTGAAATGCTTAAGATCAGATAGACGTGGTGAATTCATCTCCATTGAATTCAATAACTTTTTCATTGAAAGAGGAATTAAAAGATAGGTATCAACCCCTAGTACTCCCAAGTAGAATGGAATAGTTGAAAGAAGAAACAGATCCATCATGGATTGTGTAAGGACTCTACTGATTGAAAAGAATGTTGCTATCAAATACTAGAAGGAAGCCATCAACACTATAGTTCATACTTTGAACCAAGTTTAGTTGAAGAAGGACTCACATAAAACTCCCTATGAATTATGGTATGGCTACAAACCCAATGTAAGTTACCTAAAAGTATTTGGTAGTAAGTGTTATATCTTGAAAGAATCTAGAAAAGGAAAGTTTGATGTGAAAGGTGATGAAGGTATATTCTTATGATATTCTTGCATAAGTAAGGCATATAGATGTTTGAATTTGTCAACTGATAAAATCATAGAAAGTGCACATGTGAGAATTGATGAGTTTGTAGAAAATAATGAAGAAGAAAGCAAAAGGGAACCTGAAGATTACATAAGATTTGTTTACTTTGAACCTGATCCATTGCCAGACACATCTAATAATAAGGAGACTTCACCTCCTGAGTCTTCCTTAACTACTGAGTTGCAAGAAGTTGAAACCAAGTCACAAGGACCCAAGTCACATTCTAAAGCTACTAAGCCAATGCCTACCGAGTCTGAACAACCCAAGCCAAAAGTTGAAATTCAAAATGAAGATAGTGCAATTCATTCAAAAGGCAAAGAACCTATACTAGCCAAGTATGTCACAAGGCATCATGCACCTGATCAGATTATTGGAGATAAATCAGAAGGTACTATGACAAGAAGTAAATTAAAAGGTACATGTTTACTTGCTGATTTTGAACCTAGAAGTGTTAAAGATGCATTGAAAAGTGAAAGTTGGATTGAGGCTATGAATGAAGAAGTAGAACAAATAGAGAAGAACAAAACTTGGACCCTTGTTCCAAGGCCTAAAGATAATAATGTGATTGGAATAAAATGGGTATTCAAAAATAAGCTAAATGAAGATGGACAAGTATCAAGAAACAAAGCATGGCTGGTGTGTAAAGGCTATTCTCAAGAAGAAGGAATTGATTATAGCGAGACTTTTTCTCTTGTTGTAAAATTAGAAGGTGTTAGGACCCTACTTACATATGCTACTCATAGAGGATTCAAAGTATATCAGATGGATGTTAAATCTGCATTTCTCAATGGTATTCTTGATGAAGAAGTCTACATTGAACAACCATAAGGTTTTGTTGATCCAAACAAAAGGGACATGGTTTGCAAATTACACAAAACATTATATGGTCTGAAAAAATCTCCTAGAGCATGGTATGAGAGGTTACATAACTAACTTATACATATTAGTTTTTAGAGAACAAATGATAACAATAGCTTGTATATCAAGGAAAGACCAGATAACAAGATTGTATTGGCAAAGATATTTGTGAATGACACTCTATTTATAGGGAATGATGATCCATGTAAAGAATTTTTAGAACAAATGAACAAATAATTTGAAATGTCCATGTTTGGTGAGATAAAATTCTTTGTTGGATTACAGATATAGTAGAATATGAATGTTATCTACATTATGCAATCTAAGTATATCAAGGAGATACTTAAAGAAGTTTAGTATGGAAGATTCTAAACCAATTAGAACCCCCATGTGTACTAGACTAAAGCTTACCAAAGATGATGATTCAAAAGAGGTAGATCAGACCTTATATAGATCAATGATTGGAAAATTACAATATGTAGTTCACACAAGGCCTGATATTGCTTTAGCAATTTGGATAGTGGCAAGAATCTTAGCTAAACCCAAAGAAAATCATATGATGGAAATCAAAAGAATTTCAAGATATTTGAAAGGTACTAAAGACTATGGTTTATGGTACAAACTTGGAGGAAACTTAGGTCTAAAGGTATTCATTGATGCTAATTGGGCAAGAAATCTTGATGATAGAAAAAGCACAAGTGGTGGAGCATTCTTTCTTGGTAAAATTTTGGTATCTTGGACAAGCAAGAAGCAAAACTTTACATCCCAATCTATGGCAAAAAGCATAATATGTTGCAGTACCAGTGAATTGTTCTAACATTTTTTTGGTTTAAATAGTTGTTGGAAGGCATGAAGGTTGAGATCAAAGAACTAGTTGTCATGTTTTGTGATAACACCAACATAATTAACATATCAAAGAACCTAGTGATGCATTCCAAAACTAAGCACATTGCTATAAAATATCATTTTCTCAGAGAATTGGTGTAGGACAAAGAAATTAGATTGGAATATGTTCATACAAAAGAATAGATTGCAAACATATTCACCTATATTTAAGAGGTAAGCTAGGGGTCATTCCCCTATCTAAAGCTCACTAAATGAAGTTTTAGTGATGCATCAATAGGAACCAAGTTGAAGATCAATTAGTTGATGCAACATAGTCAAGAGGATATTGCATATGAATCAATACTCAATGTACATTGATAAAAATTTGATATGTGTTGTCTTTGGCATGTGTTGTCAAAGAGGGAGAAGATTATTGTTATATCTTTCTAAAATTTGTTTATATCTTTCTAAGGGAGAAGCATATTGTCATAGAAGTTATATAATTCCTTCATAGAGGGAGATTACTATATAAAAGAAGAAGCTTTTAGTGAAAAATCTAAGAGGGAGAAACTTTCTATTAGAGAAAGTCTTGTTCTCAAATTTCATTGTGCTATGATATGTTTTTTTGCCATCGATGCCAAAGAGGGAGATTATTGGATACAATTATCTAATTGTGTATTGTCTTTGCTATTACATAAATGTCATGTCAGTTTTTAGTTAGTGCTTACCGAGCTCACTTGGTCAATAAGATAATTTTCCTTGTCTACCGAGTATTCCTAAAGTTTACTTTGCAAAGACAATGTCCACCAAGCTCACTCAGGCATTGAAGGAATTAAGGAAGGAAACAGTGCTAACTGAGTTCTCATGGTTAACAAAGGAAAGTTGGATAAAGTTAGTGCTAACCGAGTTCACTCGGTTACCAAAGGATTTTTGCAAGTTCACAGTATTAGCCAAGCTTTTGTTGGTTAACATAGGAAATCATCTCAGAACCAGTGTTTACCAAGTAGGGTTGGCTAATTAAGGATTTTGTTGTTTTGGCATAAGATAATTAATTATTTTAAGTATTATTTCTAGCCGACTATGATGATGAAAATTGATGATTGTAATTTTTATTGAGTTGACTTGAGAATCTAGATGGTATAAATGAAAGGTCAAGTTGAGATTTCTAGTGTGTCTAAGTGTGTTGATTGAATTAAGAATAAAAGACTGAAAGAAAACTTGAAGGATAAGTAGGTAGCCTTGTGGAGTAGAAAAGTATTATTCGATCAGGAAGGATCAAGTATGAAGCAGAATAGAGTTCTATAATTAGTAATTCAGTTGCATCACAATCAAGTCATTTCATTGTTACTCTCTAACCATTATAGCAGTGATCTAAAATCTCATAATAGAGTTGGTTTATTAGCCAGTTGTAAATCCTCTAACAAGGTGACAGTTCCATTGAATTTTTTTAAGACCTCTTGCAAGGCCACTCCTAATAGGGTGATTAAATCCTCTAACAAGGTCACACCTAACAATGTGATTTGTAACCTTTAACTGGGTTGGCTCCTAACAGGGCTCACTTCAAAAGAGTGAAAAATAACAACTAGTTACATTGGTGGTTTTTCCCATATTGGGTTTCCACATTAAATCCTAGTGTCTCACATGTTCATGTTATTTCTCTTATGCTTGCAAATTAATTATAGTTAATGTTTAAGATCTGTTAAAAGTAATTCACACTCTACATTTACTGAGTTACATCATTTTTTGTGTGTTTACCAAGTAACAGTAGCAATTAGTTTTCTCAATCTAAATTTTGTTGACATCTAAGGGATCTGGGATTTATTTTAGTGGTAACATATCTAGGCCCTCTTTGTCACTTATGTATGCATTCATGATGGATAACTTTTTGTACATAAGACGTATGTTTATTATGGCCAACCTAATTGTAAATTTAGTTAGTCAAGATGATTTATATAGTTTTGTGATTATTTAAGCTTATATATGGAATCACTTGGACTTTTGGGGTGCGTGGGGGGTTTAATTTGATGTCTATGTAATGAAAATGTAAGAAAGAAAATGATTGAAAATTAAAATATGAAAAAAGTTGTTGTAGTGGTTGATTAGGAGATCCTACATCTTTTTAGTTCATTAACTTTTATTCCTTCTAGAAGTTGATGACTCTTTTGTTAAATTTTATAAACTTGTGCCTTTCCCTAAGGGAATTACTCCTTTAAGTTATTTACAAGTTCTTTTGCATCTTCCCTATGGTTGGTTCCTTATCATGGCGTTAGTGCCTTAGTATTTCATATGCATTTCTCATCTTGGCTTATGGCCTAAAATATTTTTAATTGGTGAGAAATTTCTTTTTCATCTTCCCTATGGTTGGTTCCTTATCCTAGGGTTAGTGCCTTAATATTTCATATCCATTTCTCATCTTGGCTTATGGCCTCACATATTTGTAATTGGTGATACACATTCTGAGTGTATTCCTAACCAGAGATTTTCATAGTGTAATTAGAAGGATATGAGAAGTGGAAAAAAAGGTAGTAGTGTGTTATAATATGTTGGAAATATTATGGAAAGCTAAGTTACTGAGAGGGGAGGGGTGAATTAGTAACCAATAAAACTTTATCCTTGATTAGAAATTAATCCTTTATGTGAATTTTGATCTAACTCCATGCATGAGAAACTGAAAATATGAAAGCATACACAACACTTTAACACACAAGATTTGGTGACCCAAAAACCTTCCAAATAGAAAGTAAAACTAGGTGGGGATGATACCCACAATCTTTAGTACTGCAGTATAAAGTTGGCCTATTAAGGCTTACAATGATCACTTCTAATGATCAGCCCTATTAGGAGCAATAAGGACTGCTAGGTCCACCTTGCAAAAGGATTTACAAACATACAATGAAGTATGCACTTGGTAAAGAGATTTACATAAGACTATTAGGTGTACCTTGTTAAAGGATTTGACTAATCCACCTATTAGATTGAAGTAGTGGCTAGTCTCTAATCTACAACTAGGTTTATTGAATGAGATTCCTCTAAGTGTACAAATCACCTTACTATGATAGATAAACCTTTCCTAGTCCTTATATTGTTGTAGCCTTTGTAATTTTCTCTTCTACTCTCTTCTCTAATTACATTACTTCTATTCAATTATTTGGATGTGATACAATACATTACATATATACCAATAAAATTACACAATTACAAAGTTGGCCACAACACAAGTTTATACAAATATTAAAAAGTTGGAAAAAGTGTAGAAACTCAGGTTCTGAAGACTGACTTGGTGAAGTTCTAATACTCGACATCCACTGTCAATGCTTGACATCATTATGCACTCAACAGATGTAGAAACTTGGTCCATACTAATTACCTTCAAGTAGTTTTGAACTCAGTCTACACTGGTGACTCGGCGAATACTATAAAACTCGGCATATAAACTGAATCACTTGATTCACACTGCATAGCTGTGTCAATGCTATAACCTCGAGCTCAATATAAACTAAGTCATTTGGTTAGCACTGAGTAACTCAGTCAACACTAGACTCACATCACATCATCTATGAACTTGATAAGCACTACACAACTTAGTTTACATTGGTAAACTTGGAATACATTGAGATGCTTGCTTTACACTGCTAATCATCACCATAGTAGTAACTACCTAGTGCAAACTGAAATTTGTCCAAAGCACTCGGTAGCAACTATAGATCTTGGTAATAAATAAAATGCTTGGTTAACATTGTTAACTGTACAATATGCTTGGTATGAACTTACAATCTGAATAAGTGTATGCCACTAATAACAAACATGACTAGAATGTCAATAATAATGTAGAATTGATTGAAAGTGTGTATAGCTATAGTAGTATAAAATTATAGAAAGAAAAATTAATATATTTCTAAGAGTGATCATACAATTATTGTCTAAAATATTTTGTTAAGGATTTTAAAAGAATACAAAAATATTGACAAGATATCGAAGGATAACCAAATGGATAAATGAAAGTTTGAAGTAAAATTCCAACTGTAGGGTATGTATCACAAAAAATGTCAAAAAATACTCTCTAGATCATATTATTGGACTAGAATGACTTATTCGCGTTGAGCATCATTTCTATATGTTGATAATGACATAAATCATTGTGAATTTATATCTTTAAAAGATGATAGAATAACCAAATCTAAGGGTTTGGGAGGCTATTTTGTTGATCTTAGATTGGTTTTGACAATTGAGTGTCAACACACTTAAGGTATTTACTATGTTCATGATGAGCTAGTAATACATGTCGAGTATAATATGTATAGATACTAAGTTGAAATGAGTGCCAAGTCACTCAAATACCAAATAGATAGACCATGCTGAGTGATTCAAGTGCCAAGTAAGTAGTTGATGCTGAGTAATTCAAGTGCTGAGCTAGAAATAGAACTATAGTATGTGTTGAGCATCAATATTATCAAGTGCTAAGTAACACAAATTAGATCTAGTTATTTGTGATGGTACAAATAACTAGGTAAACTATTTTTATGTCAACTTATGGATAAATCTCAAAGATTTGAAGATAAGGATGTATTTATTTGGATTCCCTATGCAATTAACATGCAACAAATCAAAAAATTGGAATGTATTAAGTGAAAAAATGAATGAATCTTAGTCATAGATTCATTCCTAACCCTAAGCCACCAAATTCTTTATAAGGAAGATGAAGTCCCATAATTCAGTATGCATGCGAGCAAAGAGTAGACGGAAGAAAAGGGATGAATTGATCAAAAAGCATTCAAGGTGACTTAAAAAAGTGAAAAAATTGTTGAATTAGTTTATAGAATAGAGGATCGAAGACACGAAATTGGAAAATCAAATTAGAAAGGATTAAGAAGGATAGAATGGTATCTAAAACCAAAAGGTTAAAGTTGTAAGCCATCAGATCAAACATTCTGCTATTACTTTCTAAAAATTGTATCAACAAAGTGAAATCCTTTGGACTAAGGTTGACTCAACAATCATTATAAAATCCTTTAATGAGGTGACATTCCAAGTGAATGTTCTATAGTCCTTTAACAAGACACACTTCTAATAGGGTGTTAAAATCCTTTAATAGGGTGGGAGTTAACAGTCTCTTGTAAGCCTTTAACAGGGTAGGCCTTTCATAGGGAAAATAATATTTTATGGTCAACTTATTATAACCTTAATAGGTGACACTTTACTATTGCAGTAGTGAAGAATTTTGGGTGTCATCCCCACCCCAATTTTACCATCTCATTTGGAGGGTTTCTAGGTAATTATATTAGGTGTCAAGTGTGTATATGCTTATATGTTTTATTGCATTTACTTTACATTTCATTTTAGTAATGAATGGTAAAAAGGGTTTTAAGTGTTGAAGTTTGAACTTCTAATTCACCCCTTCTCTTGAAGTATATGTGTTTCCCATTTGTAATGCCAACAATTGGTATCAAAGATAAGTTGTTAGGAGGAGAAGCTTTATAGCTTGGAGAAAAGATCTTGAAATGGAAGTCTACAAGTTGGGAAAGACCATTGAAAATCAAGAGATTGAGATACATCTCATACTACATCAATTGAATAAAGCTAGAGATTCTTTGAAGAGTTCCCTGAAGAGAAGGAAATAGATTGCTATAGGAAAAAATGACACACAATACAAAGAGATTGACACCACAAAGCTATTTTTAGATGGTAGCTCTAGTGAATTCGATGCAGCAATTGTAGATCTAATGGAAAAGTATAGAGCACAAGCTGAAGAGATCAGAAATCTCAAGTTGGAGCAAGAATCACAAGCTGTACTACTGTGTGAGGTGATTGAACAAAATAAGAAAGCTATAGAAGATAGGGCCATGATTTAATAAGATAATTTTTTTTTGGAAAATATATAGGATGAAAAGTCAATAGAGCTATCCAAGATCTCAAACATGCAATTGGATACCTTAAGCCAAATGATGAATGCTCATCATGAGTTGAATGTCAAAGACATTGAAATTACCACACTAAAGTTGTAGAATGAACAAAAGTAGAATGACCTAAAAAGAGAAAAGTAATTTGCTAAAAGTTTCAGCAAGACAAATGAAGCCATTGAGTACTTTGAGGAACTACTTAAATCCCCTAGATCCAGTAGAGATACATCACAATTGGGCTACACAAGTACTGAAGAAGAAGAATCATCCAAGGCTATTGAGGAAAGGAACAATAAAGGTAAGAACTCTAAACCTACTTGTCATCATTGTGGTAAGAAAGGACATGCAACTAATGTTTGCAGGAGCAAGAATGCAAGTCAGAATGCTAACCCAAAGAACATGACTCATTGTCACAAGTACAAAAGATAAGGTCATCAGGCACATGAATGTAGAACTAGAACCATGCATGCACCCAAATTTGAAGGACACTGCTACAACTGTCAAAAGTATGGACATAGAGCCTTTGAATGCAAATCTAAGTCGACATGGTCATCAAGCAAGCCAACAAAGGTAAGAAGCTATGAAAACTCCTACATTTGGGATTACAACACAAGATATAGTTGTCACTATTGTTAGTAATATGGACATATCCCTAAGAATTGCATTAGAACACACTTCAGTGGTAACTACAAGAGATGGTTGAGTCAAACCACATGTTTTATTTGTTACAATATTGGTCACATCAGTAAGCATTGTCCAACTAGGTACAAGCCACCAAATTGTGAATTTGATAAAGGTAAAGGCAATGCAGATGTTGAGAACATCAAGAATGAGATGAAAAATACATGGAAGAAAAAAGATGCTAGCAGTACATCAAATGGATAACAAATCACTTCACTTGATAGATCAAGTGGGCACACCTCATCAAACTAAGAAAAAGGAGGTATGTGGGACTAATATTTAAAATGTTTTATCATACATCAGTTCCAATAAATATTAGTACTAAAAAGGATAGGTTAGCATGAATAGAGATGTAAGACAATGAGGAAAGTCCAAGGTCAAATCTTCAAGTTTTCATGTTGTTATCAAGTATGAAAAGTCTTATGTGTACGCTAAGTAAATACTAGTGTGTGTCGACCTATCAATAAAAGTTAGTTGAAGCCAAGTTAGCAGTAGCTATTGAGTAAGGGAAATCTCTTTAGGTGTGAGTAAAGGTAATTCCAATAGCTACCAAGTGGTGGTAAAATCAATTGATGCCAAGTTTTACAATTGTACACAACTAAGCATTAATTACAAAGTTTTGAAGAGTATAAGGTCAATTTTCACCTTTTTTTTTTCATTACGAATTCAAAGCAAGAGCAAGCAGAACAAGGAAGTGACTTATGAACCAGTGTAAAGCATTTGCATAGATCATAGTGAAGATCAAGCACTAGTTCGTAGATTTTAAAGGTATTCTTAATAAGTTGAGTTCTACAGTCTTTAAATTTGATAAACCCTAGTTTGTCAAAAATGGATTCTAGTTCAAAAAATGTGAAAGAGAAAGAGGTATTTGATGTTCAATTAGTTAACTATGAAGTTAAACAACTAGATTTCAAGGCTATACCAGAAGTTACCTATAAAAATGACCTAGTAGGAGCATTATCCATGATCCCACCTAAGGTTATAATGGTACAAGATGTAAGAAAGTCCTATAATTGCAAAGTAGGCACCATTGGAGACATGGAGATAAGAAAAGCATATGAAAAATTATGTGATTATGGTATACTAAAGGAGGAATTCAAGATTGTGGAGAAAGAGGGTTGGACCCATGTCCTAGATTTTCCCACGGTTTTTAAAATTGAATGGATTAAAATAATTCTAAGAAAAATACATGATGGATGTTTTTGGTTAGAGGGTGGACCCATTAAAATTTCAAAGAGAATTGTCCATAGGGTTACTAGTTGTGCAACCCTAGATCAGCCCAAGACACTAAGAAGTGGCTCCAGAGAGGCAATAGAGAAAAAACATAGATGCTAAGTAGAACAAGTGTGGAATGACCATTGACACTATTATAGATCTGCTTCTCAATTTTGCAGTAAGGGTCATATCACATAAATTTTATCAATAAAGTAGGTTAAGTAGTGTTCCCTGCATTGCTATTGATGTAGGTTATAAAATTTTCAAGAAGGATCATACTTATGATCTAGTAGAACTCCAATTGCAGCAAATAATGGAGAATTTTGGAGCTATTAGAAGGTCAAAGAGTGCTCAATGCAAGTTTGGATCAATACTTGTATGTATGTTTTTCTATGTACAAAATGAGTTTCCATCTTTTTGCAAAGTAGGATGGAAGACAAATAGGTCAATTGCTGTTCAAATCAATGAATATAATGAGCAAATGGGAGACAATTTTGAGTCAATTATGACAAGCTATTTTGAAGACTTTAAGAAATCTATGAAGCAGAGGTTAAGGATTCCTATTTCCCTAATTGAGCAATACTAGAATGACATTTTTTTCCTTGTAGATATTGATTAGACTTACATCTAGGCTATTATTGTTAGAGTAAATAATTAATATCTAATTATTTATTCTATTGCTTAAGCTTACTTAGGTCATGCATTTATTTAATATTTCATATTTAATGCATGTTGTGGTTAGTTGGTGACAACACGGGAGTTTGTTCCCTTCTTGTTGTCACACTTATCTTCTACCACCTTCCAGCTTGTTCTACAAGCTTCCATGAGCTCTTTATATTCGGGCTCTCTCTCATTGTAACAACAACATAATCACATAACATTATTGTAAATACATTTCTTCTTGTGTTTGCATTCATGGTGTCTCTCATGTCCGTTTAGGGTTTTGCCCGTGCTCCATGCTCCTCCCCTTCTATGGCTTCTCTTTGACAGGTTCGCATGCAGGTGATCTTGGCGTCTTCGGAGTTGGCTTTCCTCAACTCCAACAATTATGCCTAGGGTTAGATGGCTAAGGCCCCTAGGCTATGAAATAAATGTTGATGAAGCCTTAGCTACCATTACTACAATCTTTGCTGAAAAAATTGACAAAAGTTCTAAGATATTTGGCAATTATGATGTTGTGAAGTCAAAGGTTGAGATGGAATTGAAGATAGCCTCTACTTTGAAAATGATGGACTAATGATAAGGAAACGGAAGGCCAAGTTTGGAGAAGGTGTAGGTGATGATGAAGAAGATGAAGAGGAAGAAGAGATGCAAGGTCAAGAACCTTTAGCTTTAACCCAAGGCATGGGTGAAGACCAAGAATAAGAAGGTGTAGAGGAAGAAGAAGTCAAGGAAGCATCAATAAATCTAGATGCTAAAAAGAGGAAGGCTAAGGTACAACCTATAGCCAAACCAAAGGTAAAGAGGGCTACCAAGCCAAGCACAACAAAGCCAATTATTCCAACAACAAGGGCTAGTACAAGGGCCACTACTCAAAAAGCCAAAGAGTAGGCAAAGGAGAAAACAAAAGCAACTAAACAAAAGGGACCATTGTAGAAGAAATAAAGGAGAAAGCATGTTTCACAACCTAAAATAGATGATGAAAAGATAGAGTCAGAAGATACAAGTTAGTTTAGGGTAGTAAGTCATGCACCTAAATCTGATCTTGAGAATATCTATGATAATGATAAAGATAATGCAAATATGATAGGATTAAAGAACACTAATTTTGGAAATATTTCTAGAGAAGAGAAAAAGAAGGTAGAAGAGTCAATGTATGCTATGATGTCTAAGCTCAAGAATACTCCACTTGAATTAGACAACATAATGCCCAAGGAGTTATACACCCTTGTAGAAAATAAGTGGCATTATTGCTTAAACTTGGAAAAGAAAATAAGGGAATTAACCCTAGCTCAAGTGATGCTTGAACTAACAAAGGGAAAAATTATCAAGGCAAATAAGAAGTATGGTAGCAAATTTGCACCCAAATCTAGGGCATTTAGCATACTCCAGAACAACATTGAAGATCTTGTAAAGAAGTCCACTCAAATGTGGAAATTGATAAATGGGTTGAAAACTATCAAAGTAGGAGAAGAGGATCCCTTTGAGGGAAGAAATGATGGAGAAGGAGAGGAATAAAAGGAAGAGGATATATAAAAAGAGAAAGAAGATACCACTGTGGAGGAGACACAAAAGAAGAAAGATGAAATGGCCATAGTTGAAAAGCAACAAGAAGAACAAAGTGCACAAGACACACAAATGCCAGCCATGACCCCTCCACATGATGAAAGTACACCTACAAAAACCATAAAAGTAAAGGATGTTCCTAATATCTCACCTCAGAACATCAACCCATTAACTATAGAGGACCTGAAGAAAATTCTTGACCAATCCACACTACAAGCTAGATTGTGTGAGGATCCTATGTTGGTCAATGTTGAAGAGCTTCAGAAGTTAGTAGTTGATATAACAAGTGATAAGTTGAGCACACAAGAACCAACTTCTACCATCCCTTTAGCTACTAGTTGTCAACCTCTAGTGCAAACATCAGATAGATACATCTGTAAAGGTTGACACTACTATAAAAGTTGACATGGTTAAACAACTCACCCAGAGTGCTCAAGAAGAGAAGGCTACTAAAGAAAAAGCAAGATAGATAGAGGTATCTATACCAAAAACACAAAAACAAGGAGAAGATTAGATATTAATAATTGATCAAGGAAAAATTGAAGAAAAGGATGTACCAAAGGAGAAGGAGCAAGAAGCCATACAAACATTGGTAAATTTACCAAAATTTGGCACTCTAACAAAATTCCTTCAAAGGCTGAGCACTGATGCAATACCACTACAAACTTTAGCACCAAGCTCTAGCTCATCCAAGGTTGCCAAGGTATTTCACTATGGAGATGCAATTTTAGATGAAGAAATAATGATACCAAAATATGACTATGCAACCATGACTCTAGAGAAAATAGGCATAATGCAAGAAGCCTTAGAAAAAGAAGAAACAACAAGAAATACTCATAAAGAAGTATAAATAGATGCAAGCATTAAAATATATTAAAGACATCTTTTTAGATGCTTTTATCTTGCAAACACCTGATGAATCAAAACCAATATTAGAACAATTATAAGAAATTGTGGAACAAATGAATAATGAAGACTAGGAAGCCAATGTCAAACTAATGGAATGGTCTTAAAGAAAATTCCAAGGGAAATTCAATGAGAAAATATCAGGTGAAATAGCACTCTCACAAGTTGAATTGGCCACAAAAATTGAGAAAGTCAAGAAGTTACTTGAGAACATATTCTCATTGTACACAAAATTATGTGATCCCACACTCTTCACATAGTGAACAAGCCATAAAATTTTGAGTCTGGAGAACAATTTGAAACTATCTGGTATGCAATTACCTAAGAACCTAGCTCAAAGTGAGAAGCATTTCCATTCATTGCTTCATACACAAAGTCAACTAGCTACATTAACAATAGAAGAGGCTAATATAAGATCCAAGTTGACTAGCATTTAAGCCTTCCTTACCCCTGACATGGAGATACTCCACAAGGAACTAGGCTATGTAGAAACCTTGATGAAGAAAGATCCAAATCTTTCAACATTAGATGGACTAGTTCACCTTGTAGCAAAGATAGCCATCCAAATAAAATCATTAGATGTTGCATTGGACAACTGGGATGCTACTCTAAAGATTACAATGGAAGTCCACAAGAACTTTTTGGATGAATACACAATCAGTGTATATACCCTTTGACATAAGTGTCAAAAAGAGGGAGATAAAGAGTAAGGGAGAGATAAAAGATAAAGAGTAAGTGGGAGATAACTCAAAGGGAGAGAGCACACAAAAAGGGGGAGCAAATAACAAAAGAGAAAAAACAAAGTATATATCAAATAAAAAGCATCATTATTTTTTAAGGCAAAGAGTATCAACAAAAGATAAATCTATGGAGAACAAATTTTGGATATAGAATAGGCACATTAACTCAGGGGGAGTTACAAAATTTTGAGGTATATAAGTCTATTACATAATTTTGAATTTTTTTGAAGTTTTGTGTATATGCCAAACTATGAATGTATTATACTCGAGGAGATTAGATCTGTTATATATATTTATGTGTTTTTGACACTCATGTCAAAGGGGGAGATTGTTGATCTCAGATTGGTTTTGATTCCTAAGTGTCAACACACTTAAGATATTTACTAAGTTCATGTCAAGCTAGCAATACATGTCGAGTATAATATGTATATATACTGAGTTGAAATGAGTGTTGAATCAATCAAGTGCCAAACAAATAGACCATGCCAAGTGATTCAATTGCTAAGTAAGTAGTTGATGTTGAGAAATTCAGGTGCTGAGCTAGAAATAGTACTATAGTATGTGTCGAGCATCAATATTATCAAGTTTCAAGTAACACAGATAAGATCTAGTTGTTTGTGATGGCACAAACAACTATGTAAACCATTTTTATGTCGATTTATGGATAAATCTCAAAGCTTTGAAGATAAGGAAAAATCTATTTGGATTCCCTATGCAATCAACATTCAACCAATAAGAAAATTGGAAGGGGTTAAGTGACAAAATGAATGGATCTCACCTATAGATTCATACCTATTCCTAAGTTGCCAAAGTCTTTATAAGGAAGATAAAGCCCTATAATTTAATATGCATGTGAGCAAAGAGTGGAAGGAAGAAAATGGGTGAATTGATCAGAAAGCATTAAGGGTGACTTAAAAGAGTGAAAGAATTGCAAAATTAGTTTATAGAATAGAGGATCAAAGACAAAACATTGGAAATTAGATAAAAAAGGATTAAGAAGGACAAAATGGTGATCTAAAACGAGCAAGTTAAAGTTGTAAGTCATTAGATAAAACATTCTACTATTACATTCTAACAACTATATCAATAAAGTGAAATCCTTTGGACTAAGGTTGACTTAACAGTCATTGTAAAATCCTTTAATAGGGTGACATTCCAAGTGAATGTTCTAAAGTCCTTTAACCAGGCACACTTCTAACAGGGTGTTGAAATCCTTTAACAGGGTGGGAGTTAATAGTCTCTTGTAAGCCTTTAATAGGGAAGGCCTTTCATAGGGCAAAACATGTTTTATGGTCAACTTATTGTAACCTTAACAGGTGACACTTTCTTGTTGCAGTAGTGAAGAATTGTGGGTGTCATCCCCACCCCAATTTTACCTCCTTATTTGGAGGGTTTATGGGTAATCATATTAAGTGTCAAGTGTGTATATGCTTATATGTTTTCTTGGATTTACTTTACATTTCATTTCAGTAATGAACAGTAAAAGGGGTTTTAAGTATTGAAGTTTGAACTTCTAATTCAACCCCCCTCAGAAGTATATGTGTTTCCCATTTGTAATTCCAACATATTTTTCAACTAGCTAGATAACTCAGTTGAAGACTAAGGCTTTTGTTCATAAAGAGGCCTTTGCTGGTTCAATAAGATTAAACTATAATTCTGTAAAACTAAAAAAGTAATTGGAGGAAATAATTTTGTTTGCAGTTTCCTAAATTTCAATGAATGCAATTATTAATGTCCAACTAATATTAATGCCTAATTTAACCATTTTTTTAATAAATCTGAAAAAAGAGATAAGGTAACAAGAATTACAAGAACATTAAAACAAAATTCCTAAATGGACATAGGCCATAATGACAATGCATATATAAGTTAAATCTTTGAAGGGAATAGTAGAAAACTAACAAGATCTAAATTAGCATAACTCTAAATTCAATAACACAATTATGGAAGAATTTTTTTAAGATTGAATGATTTTCACAATTCATCAAATCACGTAGCCACTAATGATGTGCGTGTGCTCAAGACAAAATTCTATGAATGTACCATAGAATCTCTCTTCCCCAATTTGTCACTATAGAGGTAATCTATTTATTCATGACAAACCCAAAAATGCTAAGATCATACAAGCATTTAACATAATAAGAAAATTGAATCCATCACTATTCATGAACATAGTTTAACAAAGAAAATGCACATTCGAACAAGAATCACTACATATAAAATGGGAGAACCAATTACATATACTCTATTATGTCAACACCAACCTATTTTACATATTACAATACTAGTTTAGTTTGTTTTGAATGGTTTTATTATGCAAACTCCTCTATCAAATAAAGGAATGCCATTATAAAGGAAAGCAAAATTTATACCATGAATATTAATGATAATTAGCTAATAGGCTTTTTATGTGGGATGGTCCTTGTACTTTTTTCAAAAAAATTGTCATGAAATTAATTTAAAAGTCACAAAATGACATTTAAAAAGCTATTAAATCATTTTGTGGCATTTGGAAAATCTGTTCACATTAAGAAAATAATATGTTCAACATTATTCTTTTCTAATTTTATTTGAAAAAATTCTTCTTATCTCTTTTTTATTCTTTCAAATAATCAAACTAATTATATTTCTAACTAAATAATTTAAAAAATAAAAATAAATAATAATATTGTATAAAATAACAAGCTT
Source organism: Cupressus sempervirens (assembly GCA_028749045.1). Taxonomy (NCBI): domain Eukaryota; kingdom Viridiplantae; phylum Streptophyta; class Pinopsida; order Cupressales; family Cupressaceae; genus Cupressus; species Cupressus sempervirens. The sequence goes on along the minus strand of CM053791.1, from coordinate 705,936,597 downwards.
ATTTGATTTTTAATCTAATTGTTCTTTTAAAAATAAAAGAAAAAATATATATTTTGTTATTTTTAAATTAATTTAAATAATCATTAGAAATTTTATTATTAATTAGAAAATAATAATATAAATGCAATGATAATACCTCATCATTTTAAAATAAAAAATTATACTAATACATTCAAAACTTTATGTATTAAATTTAAGATTATTTTTTAATTTAAATTAAATAAATATTTTTTCAATATTTTTGTTAAATCAATGATAAGATTTATTTGATTTACTCAATTATATATAAGTGCCCTTGACCCCTTTTGTACACACACACACACACACACACACACACACACACACACACACACACACACACACACTTTGAAATGCTTAATATCAATATTTTTGTTGATGTGTTTAATTCTTTACACCATTACAACTAGAGTCTTGTTTCTATTTGAACAAACAATACTTCTCAGAAAAATAAAATCACTTTGACTATTGAATATGTACTCTTGCCTAAAATAGATAAATGGAAGACTATAATATATATGAATGTTTATATTATAATCTAAATATAAATGTGCAATGCCCTCAATTTTAAAAAATACTTTAAATAACTAATGGTCCCAAAATTAAAAAATACTATTTGGATCTTTAATCATTTAATAAAGGGGCCCAATTTTTATTAATTATCCATCAGTTTTTGTTATATCAACATACTTTGTAAACTATTAGGAGTTTTGTCGAAAGTAATTTTCATGTGCGGCATGTCAAATGTTTTTAGGATATGTGATTTAGATTATTTCTTTGTACTGCAAATTCCTCTTGGCTATTCACCATTTTAGTTGTGGAAGATCTTCCTTACTTGGCTATTATGGTTTTGATGGGATTTAACCCTCACCCTATTACGTTTATATATTTCTTGTCTTGGATTTGGAAAATCAAAGCACGATCCTTGCTTTCCAAATACAATAATTTGAGTTTCAACAATAACTTGTTCATCTTTGTGTGAGCATATGCTTTTGTGTCTAGCTATTTTTTGGTGTATTCAGTGAATTATAACTTCCCTTTGCATTTCTAGCTCACTCTTTTATAATTATTAATTCTATACTTAATTATTATTATGCAACCTAGGTTTTTCCTTTTAGGGTTTCAATCTCCTTTATAAAGACGATCTCTCTTTCCATTTTTTAGTCATTCACTTTTGCTAGTAGTAATTTATCTTTTTGCTCATCAAGAATGTCTCGTACATGGATCTAGGAATTCTAGCCTCCATAGCTTTTGCTTCTTTCTTTTTGTGATAGGTATTTGTATGTAGGTGATTCATAGGAGCTATAGGGTTGAGCTCTCATCAACTTCAACAACATGGATTTAAATTGCCAAATCAATTTGATCTCTATAAGCATATTGAGGAAACCATCTCTCACGTGTTGATTCACTCTCCAATTACTTAAAAACTTTGAAGTAAGGTCCTACAATTTATTCAATATGGATTGAATAATGAATGGGAAGATTTAATGAAATGTCTTTTATTGGAAAGGGATCTCTTTTAATTCACTATCATAGAAATGTACAATCACATCCCTCCCCATCAAAGTTGGAGCATGTGGAAAGAAGGAACCATAGAATCTTCAAAGAAGAGTGATCAATGGAGATTGATTAGAACATAGGCTAGTTTTAACTTGTAATAACAAGTTACTATAACAATTATACAAATAACCAAATGAAAGCTACATGAATCATCTACATGGTTTTGGGCTTCCTAATCATTAAGAGGAACATCAAATATATCCTTGGTTTGTGTTATACCTTCACGAATAAATAGGTCATGTGTTATGCTCATTTGTAATCAAATTAGTGTTGAAAGGACTTGGAGTGTAAGGACCAATGTGATCTTTAGCAATGGTCCCTAATTTGATATTTATCATAGTGCCATACCTACTTGTAAAAGAAATTATGAGACCAATTTGAGGAAAAGGGGCCACCTATATTATGAGTAGTAAAATTTAGGGTAAGTGCAGAAAGTTGTGGACATCTAAGTCATAATGTGATCATGCAATTTGAAAAATTAATGAAAAGGATAATGCAATTGTGTTGTTGAAAAATGTTTATAAACAAAACTTTGAGACTTATTTCTCATTTGTCTCAATTTTCTCTTAGCGTGTTTTTCCTCCTCTTCTCTTCCAAGGGGCACAAACATAGTGTGAAAGCTATTTTTAACCCCAATTCGCATGAGAAATGACTCCACATTTTTGGAAATCATAAACTAGTCAAAGAGGTATGGATTTTAATTCTTTTTTCTATTAAATTATGTGATTTTAAATAGTTTTTTTGAATTTTGATTAGGGTTTGTTTAGTTTAAAAAAATATTATTTGTATAATTATCAAGTAATGTAGAAAATACATCACCTAATCCACCTATCCAAGATCCACCTCAAGGTCCATAAAATCCACCTCAAAACCCTCCATAGGATCAACTTGAAAACCCTCAATGAAAAACAACCACTTCCATGACCTCCACCAATCAAAATACCTCCTTTAGGGACCCAAGAAAATTTGTTGAATGAAATTAAAAGAGGGAAAACTTAGTATAAATAACTATTAGGAGGCTAAAGAGTTCACTTCAAAATGATCCTAGTAGGGCATAATTAGCATAGTCCCTTGAGATCATTTTGGGGTAGGTAGCATATTTTAGTGGTCAATTAAATCCATGGCATAATAAAAGAGAAGAAAAAATAATATATTATGTTGATAAATTTTCATGTGAAGGTATAAGAAAAAAAGCCTATTACCAAAGATGGCACATGTGCTTTCTTTAAAATTCCAGGAGAACAATATACATTGACAACTACAAGTAAAAGGTTTCCCATCCATTGGTTCATTCATAAAAGTATTAAAAACAACTTTTGGGATAGATGGTGGATGGTGTTTGATGCCCCTCATTGTAACAATCTTGAGGTTCCAAAGTATTTCTTAATCAAATCGTATTATGAGTTATTCCTTGGGGAGATCCCCAATTAGTTTGATATACTACCTTTTCAAGGTAGAGTGGGGGATCATCATTTGATAGGTTGTGGGAACTTCATGAGCCTAATATTGATAGGGAACCTATTGGAAAGCTATAAGTGGAGCATGTTACTATTTCTTCTATTGTGAAGGGATACGTAGATGTAGACACACTAGGAACTATTAGAGATTTGAATTAGAGACTCATTCAATGTGTCAATCGCATGTGTACATTATGTAGATTTCTATGCACATTTGGCACTTCTAATAAAGAGGATGATCATAATGGGGTGATGACATATGAATTCATCAATGCCACATTTGGCTTTGATACACAAGTAAATATAAATAATTATATTTTGAACTATTTTGATCACATATCATATGCACACGAATGACTAATAAATTAATGTCTTGATGTTGTTCAAAATTTAGGGCCAAAGTGTTGCTGGCACTAGCACTGCTCCTATGGCCTCATTTTACACCATGTCGATGACTCCATGGGTATGAATAAATGCATTAATTTAAATAAATACACTAGTTTTTAATGTAATCATATCAAGGTTAACTCAAAACTTTTATCCATGTGCATTAGTTTTGTGTTGGACCATTGATTTTCACATTGGACTCTAAGCCTGGACATGATATCACTCATGTAGAGGTATATACATTTGTATGTCAATTTTATTTAATTGAATATGTTTATTTAATAATTGAATGAATAATTAACTTATTTGGCTTATTACATGGTCATATGCAGAGTGAAAGTGGTCATGATGATGTTGATTTGTGGTCACCTAGCTTTTGAATCAGTTCATTTTACCTAGAAGTATATATATGTTATAATGCATTTTGATTTGTATATCTATAGTACATTATTTTTTACATGAATGTGATGAATGTGATATCTAATAGATTAAATACATGTACAATAGGTAAATGTTACTGTTACATATTGTACCCCCCTGCCAAATATTTGAATTTTAAATACTGCCTGCCCAATGGTCACTTCCCAGTTTGATGTTGTTTTAAACATCCCCAGGAATATCGAAAAAATTTAATGATCAAACCTTATGATGTTTTTGTGGGCCCACAAGTCCCCATCGTTTGAACAAGATGGATTGATGGTTGGCGCTATCTTGCTATGGAAAGTTGCACATTGGTTTGCCATAGCGACATAGCGTCTTTTGGCTGCATGGCCAGTGGGTCCTCCATATCCTTGTTGTTACTCTAGTGCTGAGTTTTGATAGACCCCTGGAGGGCGCTATGGCGCTATCAAAAAATTTGTGTTCCTCACCATTAGCAACATAGTGCCTAGATAGAAAGTGTACTATGGTGACATCAAAAAGAAGGTGGGTCCCAAGTATGCCCCGTCAGATATCAGCAAGCGAGGATTTGTCAAACAGGTTGGTATGTGGCTAGTTTCTATTGGTTGGTATACTGATAGTTTAGATTTGTTTTCCTCACCCTTGGATAAATCTAGATCAACGGTGGACGCTATCTTGCTATGGAAAGTTGCGAGGAAATTATCCATAGTGACATAGCACCTCAACGACACGTAGTAGGGTGGGGCCAAGTCTTATGAAACTGCAGGGATGGTACCAGTTCGGGCGAAGTTTGATGCTAGTTGTGCTGAGTTAGTTAGTGGGCCCATAATTTTAATGGGCAAAGCACAATAATACAGTGAGTCTTCACGATTGTCAAATTAGTTTGGATTAGCAGTTGGTTCTATCTCACTATGGGAAGCTACGAGGAAATTATCCATAGCGACATAGCACCTCAGTGACACATGTCCCAGTAGCTTTGATGGAGGCAGTAACTATTAGTGGTTGGTAGTTAATGTGACTGTCACAGTCAAGGTTGCAAGGTGGTGCAATTAGTAATGAAAAGTGATGGTCAACCATGTAAGAATCCTATGAGGTGGCAAGATAAAAGGAGGTTATTGGCCCACATTGCCCGTTTTGGATGCAGAGTTTAGTTGACTTGCTGACTCTGTTGATTCATGCACCAAAAATGATAAGAAAATGAGGTTTTACACGCATCTGATCTTATGATCAATCCCAACCAACCCAAAATGAATTTGAGACAAGGAAGAGCACTCCAACCCCCCTAGTTGATCCATCTACCTAATCAAGACAAACAATGGCACTGTTTCCATCCTCTCAAGGAATTATTTGACACAAGAGATCAGATATCATTGCATTTGGATCCATATCTAGATTAGATTTTTCTCCATGATTGTTCTCTGTAGGACTTAATGCAATAGTTGTATAGTAATTGTAGGGAGAGGACATCCTAGTTATGCCTGAGCTATAAAGGCAATTTTTGTGAATTTTGTAAGGGTCGTCGACCTTTCTCTATTTTCTCTATTACTACTCTATAGATTCTTAGTGTAAATTCCCCTATGACTCTGAAGTACATGATTTTCTATCTTATCTCTTTCAGCCATTGGTATGAAAGTGCAAGAACCCTTTGCCTATTACTGATGTTTTGTAGAGATCTATGATCTACATGACTGTATCTCCTTAGCCTATGAATGATAATATAAGTGAATCTCTCTTTCTTTTTTTCATTCCTCTTGGTCTTTTGATCTGCATGCAATTATTAGATTAAAGCAAGTCCGAATGTGTATATCCTTAGTTCCATTCTGGTTCAATAGTGCATATATGGGCAGAGTTTGGTCCGAACACTCTATTTTGGTGCATCACCTCTTAGATTAGATTAGGTAGATTTGCTTTCATGCTCTCCTTCTCCCTTTTCCTCTCCAAGAATAGTTAGGTGCACCGTGATAGTAAGAGGAAGCCGGCCTTCTCCAGAGACTCAACCTCACAATTCAAGTCCCACAGCTTGGAGGTTGTCCTCATGCATAGGCTTTGGACAAGGGTGCAAACCTAAGTGACAATAGTTTTTGGCATGCTCAGAGGGACAACTTTTCAGAAAATTTCAAGCTTACTAGTGTCAAAAGGGAAGATTTCAAAATCAATACCGAGGAGATAGTACTGGCTTTGGTGTTTAAGCCTTCAAGAGGCTCATTCTTCAAAGTACTTGGCAACTTTGAGCTTCAGATACATATCTAGTTCCAAACCAAAGTTGCAGTGATTCATGCCCAGAGCTGAAACAAGGGCATCTTCTAGAGGTAAGTTTCAGTATCAAGAGCTTTCATTTTCAAACCCTAGAAGAAGGAAGACTAGAATATCTTTATCACCAGTTAGGAGTGCAATAGTGACAAATACACCTACAAGATCTACCTCTACTCCTCTTGTTGTTAGATCTCAACCTATACTACCATCAATACATATCAATAGATCACTTGTTTATATTGCGTTGCCTAGAGCTCATACTTTTGCCACCTTTAATGGTAGGAGCCTCCTCTTATTAGCCCAAAGACATGACATACCAGTAGCTGCCCTTAAAAGTATACCAAAGTTTACTGGTGAAACTTCTATCTCTCCCTCAAAACACATTCAAGAGGTTGCAAATGTTTGCAATATCCATGGTATTACAGAGGATGATGTCACAGTTAGGCTCCTAGCCTCATCCTTGAAAGGAAAAGCACTACAATGGTATAGAGGTTTAGCTCATGGTTCTACAATAGATTGGGATGGATTAGGAGTAGGATTGTGCAAACATTTTGAGGATAAAAGTGACTATTTGTCACTTTTAGAGTAGTTGACTACTATAAAAAGAGCCCTCCATGAATGTATGACTGATTTTAATTATAGATTTCAAAAGACATGGGATAGAATACCTACTTCAGTGAAGCCTACCCCTGGTAATGCCTTCTTGCATTATATTATAGCTTTTAACAGTGATATTGCCACTACAATCCAAACTATGGGGGGAGATACCTTGCCTAATGCTTATGACATAGCAATAAAATTAGATAACATCCTAATACAAGGAGGTAAACTAGCTCCAAGGCCTCCTATGCCCTTCTTTCCTAATGTTCCAAATCATCAACCAGCAATGGCTCCCCTTCCCACAACTTCTACATCACAATCCCTTACTCTAGTCCCTCAAGCTTCCACATCCTCAAATGAGATAGATTAAATTAAAGAGATGATGCAATCTCTGATGTAAAACATGGATAAAAGAGAAAAGAACCTAGAGAAAAGATTGCAAGATTATGGGAAGAAGCTAGAGGATAACTGCTCTATGATGCAGAAAGTAAACAATAAGGTGGTGACTTTAGAAAGATAGCAAGCTCAAGGTAGGAAGCCTCATTAATTGCAATATCAAACTCCAAGCAGTGGTAGGCCTCCAAATCCTAATCATTGGAACAATTCTTTTGATTAGAGTAGGAAGGGTGGCCATGCTTCAACTTCAAATGTAAAGCAAAGTAGGGGCATAGTCCCTCAAAACAATATGGCTCAAGATCAAGATTTTTGTCCCTCCTGTAACTACTCCTATGCCTATTGTATGTGTTAGAAGACTAAATCATTTATGGCTTTGATAGTCCAAGAACCTACAACAAAAAAATCATACAAGGGGGACAAATTTAAAGATGCCTCAGATATGCAAAGACAGGGGGATTGCTCTTTTATGAATCATTAGATGAATGAGCCTTGTAATGTAAACCAGGATTCCATTTCTCATAACACTAGAAGCAAAAGAAGAGCTATGGAAGATGTTGTCCCTCCTCCTCCCAATCAGGCCTCAACTTCAAATGCAATATCTCACAAGCAAGTAGAAAATAATCAATCAAGTACCTTTTAGTAGCAAAGGCAAAATCATGGCAGAAAGGATGCAAGTGATCCTCAGGTTATTCCATCTCAACCTCATACAATCGCAGCTCCCAAAGGTTCTACCAAAACACCTGCTATGCCATTCAATGTGGTAGAGCAAATGAAGAAGACAAATGTGAATATCTCCATGTGGGATGCTATTGCTACTATACCCATGCAAAAGAGGTTACTGCAGCAAGAATTGGAAAGAATTGAACCAAAGGATCAGACACTCAGCATGGAAAGTACCACAAGCCTAGTACAACCATCAAGGGAGGTAGAAAAAAGCAAAAAGGTTAGACCTCCTCCATTCTATGTTTCTCTAATTATAGGGGGAAAACTAGTCCATAATTGCATGATTGATTTTGGGGCTAGCAGTTTAGTGATGCCTAGGTGTGTTGCTTATGCTTTGGGAATGAAATATGAGCCCATTTTTAGGGATGTATTATAGTTGGATGGTAGTACTATCAAGACTATACGGATCCTTAGGAATGTGGAGATGGCCTCACATGCATGCCCTGGTTGTACTGTAACCCAAGATATCTTTGTTGCTGAGGTCAAGCCATATTTTTCAATCTGTCTGTCAAGAGACTTTACAATGCAAATAGGTGGTTACATATCTTCTGATTGGTCATATATGTCTTTCAAGATGAGATATGGAGCCAATGCTTCAATTAGAGTAGAGCCTCAAGCCCTCCATCATACTGAATCTTACACCCCTAATTCCATCAACATGAATTGCCCTATCCTAGAGATGGATGAGAGTGACATAGTGAATGAGCCCACCACTTCCCAAGTAGAGATACCTAATTTTTTCTTGGATGAATGGGCTAATACATATCAATTTTACCCTATGTTAGAAACCCTTGAGATAGGCCTCAGTACATATTGTATATTGGAGAAAGATGCTCTAGTTCCCAATCTTGTGGGTACTAAAGAAGATATGAGTGGGATATGGAGTATGTACTTTGATGGATCAAGGAATAAGGTTGGGTCATGGGCTGGTGTGATGTTGATTTCTCCTGCACAAGTAAGGTACTACTTCTCCTTTAGGCTCCAATTTAGTTGCACTAATAATGTAGCTGAATATGAATCCTTGATTCAAAGTCTCCTACTTGCTCAAAAAAGAGGAATCCAAGCCTTATGGGTGTATGGAGATAGTGAGTTGGTGGTTAATCAAGTGAGAAATTAGAATACCACCAAGAATGGTTTTCTCAACTCTTATAAAAATAGGGTATGGAATTTGCTTGAAGGTTTCAATGCATTTAATATTCAAAGCATCCCTAGAAAAGAAAATAGACATACTGATAGACTTGTAGCAATAGGTGCATCTTATGATGTGCTAGGGAATCTTAAGGAGGAGAAGAAGCAACAAATCAGAGTGTTAGTAAGGCCTACCATCCTTGATAACAACATCCATTGGCAAGTGTTTTAGTTTGATGAGAAAATTGTGAGCTTCTTGCAAAATGAGGTAGAAATTTTAGAGAGAAATCAGTCAAGACTGCAGGATCAGTATGGTCACCAAATCATTCATCTCAGTTCTAACAAATTGCCTAAGGGTCTCATTACCTTAGAAAGTGTCTTTTATCCTGATGACCAAACAAGAGGCAAAGACAGGAACCTAGCTGTTGATGAAGATGATCATATTCCAGTCATGGTTGCTAATGGAAAATCCTTGAACTTGGGTAAGGTATGTTCTGGAATCGAACAAGAAAATTTTATTCATCTATGTCAAGAATTTAATGATGTATTTTCTTGGACATATGATGACTTAAAGGGCTTTGACCCAAGGTTATTGTAGCATACCATAGATTTAATTAATGATGTAAAACAAGTAAGACAAAAGCAGAGGCCAGTGAATCCCAAGATTGAACCCTCAATGAGAAAGGAGCTATCAAAATTGATTGAGGCCCACATAATTTTCCCTATCAAGCACTCATCATGGGTAGCAAACCTTGTCCCTGTTAGGAAGAAGAATAGAGAAATTAGATTGTGTGTGGACTTTAGGGACCTTAACCAAGCTTCCTTTAGAGATCACCATCCTCTCCCTTCTATGGAGCAGATTTAGTCCAAGGTTAGTGGTTCAAAGAGATTTTCATTTTTCGATGGATTTTCTGGCTACAATCAAGTGCTGGTTAAAGAGTCTGATAGGTACAAGACTGCATTTACCACTAAATGGGGTACCTATGCTTATTGTAAGATTACATTTGGGCTAACCAATGTAGGTGCTACATTTTAGAAGGCAATAGAGATGACCTTCAAAATATTGATTGACAAGTTTGTCTTAGTTTACCTTGATGATATTATAGTGTATTCTAAGAATGCAGAGGATCATTTTGATCATCTAAGATAGGTATTCCTAAGATGCAGAGAGTTTGGAGTTTCCCTTAACCCAAGTAAGTGTGTCTTTGCTACTAACTAAGGAAAATTATTAGGACATATTGTATTTGAGGATGGCTTAACCATTGATCCAAAAAGAACAAAAGAAATACTTGCCCTCCCTCTTCCTAAACATAAGAAAGGGCTGCAAAGTTTCTTAGGTAGGATAACTTTTGTGAGAAGATTTATCCCTAATCTTGCTACCATGGTGAAACCTCTTACAACTATGCTTAAGAAAGGTATGGTCTTTGCATGCACCAAGGAAGGGAAGGAAAGTTTTGAAGAGATCAAGACAGCCATAGCCTCAACCCCTACTCTCATGAATCCAAATTTTGAGAAAGATTTCATCCTTTAGACCCTAGGTGGTGAGTCAAGCATTTATGTTGTCCTGACCCAAAGAAATGATAAAGGTGACGAGCAGCCCTTAGCTTTCTTTAGTGAAGGGCTTGAAGAATATGAAGGTAAATACAGCTATGTAGAGAAGCAAGCCCTTGCATTCATCAGAGCTTTAAAGAAATTTAGACACCTCTTGTCTCATAATAAGATTCATTTGTTAGTACCCCATGGTAGTGTGAAGGATTTCCTTTTGAGCAAAGATATTAGTGAGAAAAGGGCTGGCTAGATTACTAAAGTGATGGAATATGATATTGACATTCAGATTACCAAGTTGGTAAGAGGGAGGGGGTTGTGTAAATAGATGTTATCATCTCAAGAACCTGATGAGGAAACTGTATGATACTAATAGAGTGACAAGAGGTAAGAAATAGTGACCCAAGGAGTTGGATGGATGATATGATGAATTTCTTATTAGGCAATGGATACCCTCAAGGATTAGATATAACTAAAAGGAGACAATATAGATTATAGTCAATTCCTTATATCATAGTTGACGGTGTCCTCTTTAGAAAAGATTTTAATGGAGCCTTATTAAGATGCCTTGATACAGACCAGGCTAAAAGAATGATCAAAGAACTTCATGATGGTCCTGATGGTGGTCATTTCTCAGTAAGGACAACTGCAATGAAGATCATGAGGGCTGGTTATTAATGGCCATCTCTATTTCATGATTGTCATAAGTATGTGAGGAAGTGTGAAAAATGTTCCTTCTTCTTTGAAAAACAAAGACTTGCAGCTCTTCCCCTTCATCCTATTTAGGTGGACCAGCCTTTTGCTCAATGGGGATTGGATTTCATAGGCCCTATCAATCCTTCTTCCAATTTTGGTCACAAGTTGATTCTAGCTACTACAGATTACTTCACTAGATGGACAGAGGTAGTTGCATTGAAGGATGCCACATAATCTTCAGTTGTGGAATTCCTTGATGGAATTGTGACCAAGTTTGGTGACCATTCAACCATTATTTCAGATAATGCAAAGTCTTTCATCAGAACTTAGATTTGTGCATGGGCAGTGGATCATAATATCTATTTGAGCACATCCTCAAATTACTATCCTCAAGGTAATGGTTTGGCTGAGTCCTCCAACAAGAACTTGATCAAAATCATGGAAAGGACAATAGAAGATAACCAGAGGTGTTGGCATAAAAAATTGAGGACTACATTGTGGGCTAACAGAATAATGCCTAAAAGGTCAATAGGGAATTCACCATTTGTGTTAGTCTATGGTAGAGAAGTAAGGCTTCCAATTTCATTGGAGTTCCCATCCCTAGAGATAGCTCATTAGCTAGAGTTGATTGAAGATGATGCCATGATAGTAAGAATGGCAGAGCTTATGGAGCTAAAAGAAAAGAGAAGTAAAGCTATGCAAACCCTAGAGACACACTAGTAGCAAGTAAAAAAGAGTTTTGATAGGAAGGCTAGGGTCAAAATATTCTGAGAGGGAGATTTGGTTCTGAAATGGGATGTAGATAGGGAAAAACTAGGAAGACACTCAAAGTTTGATGCATTGTGGAGTGGTCCCTATCTGATTGTCAGTTGCAAGCATGCCAATGCTTTCCAGTTAAGCAAGCTTGGTGGTGAAATTTTGCCCATCCCAGTCAATGGGATCTATCTCAAGCCATGTTTCTGAGGGTTTGAGATTCCATGTACATAGTTAGCTTAGTTTCATTTCTATTTTGTTTCCTACTTTTCCAAGAAGTGCACGAGCACAGGATTATCTCCATGAGATAGCAAATTTTGAAATTTTGAAGGTCATAGAGGAGTTTTGGTCTTTGGTTCCAGATGCAGAGGCAGGGGTTTCAAGGTTTTCCTCTCAGAGGTAGGGTTAGGGTTTCACAGTAAGCATAGGATCCACATCTTTTTTTGACTTTGTAGCCCAATGGATGCATGAGGTCACTGGTCTATGCATAGTTGGCTTGCATCCCCTATGAGGCACCATAAATGTTACATATTGTACCCCCCCCCCCCCCCCCGGCAAATATTTGAATTTTAAATACTGCCTGCCCAATAGTCACTTCCTAGTTTAATTTTATTTTAAACATCCCCAGGAATCTTGAAAAAATTTAATGATCAAATCTTATGATGTTTCTGTGGGCCCGCAAGTCCCCATCGTCCGATCAAGATGGATTGACAGTTGGTGCTATCTAGCTATGGAAAGTTGCATGTTGTTTTGCCATAGCGACATAGAAACTTTTGGCCATGTGGCTGGTGGGTCCTCCCTATCCTTGTTTTTTCTCTGGTGTTGGGTTTTGATAGACCCCCGAAGGGCGCTATGGTGCTATCAAAAAAATTGTGTTCCTCGCCGTTAGCGACATAGCGCCTAGATGAAAAGTGTACTGCGGCGACATCAAAAAGAAGGTGGGTCCCAAGTATGCCTTGTCAGATATCAGCAAGTGAGGATTTCTCAGATAGGTTGGCATGTGGTCAGTTTCTATTGGTTGGTATACTGATAGGTGAAATCCATTTTACTCACCCTTGGATCAATCTAGATCAACGGTGGGCACTATCTCGCTATGGAAAGCTGTGAGGAAATTATCCATAGCAACATAGCATCTCAGCGACACATAGTAGGGTGGGGCTGAGTGTTATGAAATTGGAGGGATGGTATTAGTTTGGGCTGAGTTAGATACCAGGTGTGCTGAGTTGGTTCGTGGGCCTAGAAGTTTTAAGGGCAGAGTGCAGTAATAGGATGAGTCTTCACAATTGTCAGATCAGTCTGGATTAGTGGTTGGAGCTATCTCGCTATGGGAAGCTATGAGGAAATTATCCATAGTGACATAGTACCTCGGTGACATGTGTCCCAGTGGGTTCGATGGAGGTAGTAACTATTAGCAGCTGGTAGTTAGTGTGACTGTCGTGGTCAAGGTTGCAAGGTGGCGCAATTAGTAATGAAAAGAGATGGTCAACCATGTAAGACTCTTGCGAGGTGGCAAGATAAAAGGAGGTTATTGGCCCACATTGCCCATTTTGGATGCAGAGTTTAGTTGCCTTGCTAACTTTGCTGATTCATGCATCAAAAATGATAAGAAAATGAGGTTTTACATGCATCCGATCTTATGATCAATCCCAACCAACTCAGAATGATCTTGTTAGTGTTAGCATTCAAACACTTATATGCCTTACTTCTAGTGGAGTATCTAAGGAGTATTCCTTCATCACTCTTTGCATCAAACTTTCTATTTCTAGTATCTTTAAGAATGTATAATTTACAACCAAATACTTTGAAATTTTTTACATTAGGTGAGTGACCATACCATAATTCAAAAGGTGTTGCATTTGTACCTTTCTTGACTTGAACTTAGTTCAGGGTGTAAATAGTAGTACTTACAACTTCTCTCCAATACTTTGGAGCAACTCCATCATTAAAGTCCTCACACAATCTATCACTGATCAATTCCTTCTCTTAGCAATACCATTTTGAGGTGGAGTTCTTAGTACTGATGTTTTCCTTTTGATACCTTTATCATTGTAGAATATCTCAAATTCTTTTGATGTAAACTCACCTCCTCTATCTGATCTTAGGCACTTTAGACTCTTTCCTATTTCTTTCTCAACTCTAGCCAAATACAACTTGAACATTTGAAATGCATTATATTTTTTCTTCAAAAGCATAATAGTCATCATCCTTGAATAGTCATCTACAAATAGCATTATGTATCTGTCTCCTCGATAGCTTTGAACTTCTTTTGGACCACATAGGTCTATATGGACTAACTCTAGTACTTCTTTGGAAGTATAGGTTTTTCTTTTGAAACTAGACTTAGTCATCTTCCCTAGTTAACATTGTTTGCACATTGTGTTCTTAGGCTTCTTTAGTTTTGGCAATCCCCTGACTTTATTCTTTTTTTCTAATGCTAATCAGATTGTCAAAGTTAACATGACACAACCTTTTATGCCATAACCATACATCATCAAGTCTAACAACAAGATAGGTTGCATCTTCCATATCTTGGTAAAATAGATTACTCCTAGTTTGTTCACCTTTTCCTATCAGATTTCCATCGATGTCATAGATTTTGGCAGATTTGTTTCCAAATTCTACTTTGCAACCTACATTGCCTAACTGTGATACACTCAGAAAATTGTAGTTCAATCCTTCAACATAGTACACATTATCACATGAAATATTCTCTATAAGCTTAATAGAACCTTTTCCTTTCATTTGACAAGGAGCATCATTACCAATTCTAACACTATTTCCATTATACTAAGTAAAGGTAATGAACTTACTTCTATCTCCTATCATGTGATGTGAACATCCACTATCTATGATCCACTTGCCATTCTTGTTCACACAGGTTACCAATGTTGTTGCTTCATCTTCATATTTATCTAATTCATCCTTCATGGCCACATAGACTACTTCATCATCATTCTCATCAGAATCCTCTTCAACAATGTAGCATCTTTTGCCTTTGTCCTTGTAATCTCTACTATCATCTTCTCTTTTTTTTTTGTACTTGTTTCCTTCTTGTTTCTTCTTCTGTGTACACCTTGCAACAATATAACCTACTTCATTATAGTTGAAACAAATGATAGGTAGCTTACCTTTGAATTTACCTTTGCCTCTATGGAATCTTCTGGCCAATAATGCTTCCAATTCTTCCACATCTTCCTCATCTATGTTGCTATCAATAGATGCATGCTTTCCTTTGTTCTTCTTCTTTCATTTTGCCTCCTTAGTTTATTTTAAGGTTAGCCTAGCCTTGAAAGAAAATTCAACATTCTCAAGTCTGTAGTTGTTAAAGTTACACAATTCAAATGCAGAGAGTCTTCCCAATATTCCTTCAAAAGTTAGTGCATTTCCTAGTATACATCTCAACTCCTTGATGGCTAAAACTCTAATAACATTGATAGGTAGCAAGGTTCTTAAGTATTTTATATCAATAGTATCATCTTCCAATTGACCACCTAGACTTCTTATTGCACTTACCACTTCTTTCATTCTAGTAGTATATTTGGTAGCATTCTCACCTTCCTCCATTTTCATGTCATCAAACTTTCCTCTGAGGCTTTCTCTCTTTGCTCTTTGGACATTATGATCTCCTCCATAGATATTTTTTAGGCCTAGCCACATCTTGAATGCAGTATCACATCCTTTGATGTCATCATATTCATCATAGTTGAGTGCAGAGGAAATCTCCAACATTGCCTGATTGTGCTCCTTCTTTTTTGTCAAATCATTTGTAGAGAGGGGTCTAGTTGGGTCTACATGTTCCACATCAATTGAGGTTTTTCCATAGTCACCTATTGATCCAAGGTGCAATTTCATTAGACTCTACCATGCAATGAAGTTGTCTTTGTTGAGTTTGGGAACTTCTCTCTTGGACATCTTGATCTTCCTACCTCTAGTACCTTGAAACTAAATCACTATATGGCTCTAATATCAATTGTTAAAAATGCTTTAGAATAACTGAGAGAGGGGGTTAATTAGTTATTCAAGGTCCATATGTCTAATTCAAACTTTTTCACTAAGTATAGTGAGCCCATTCAACCATTCATTCATCCAAGCTTTTAAAACTTTCTTATTTAGCAAGTTATTGTAAATCAACATGCAAGCATAACACATAAAGAATCAACACATAACATAGTGATTTACGTTGAAACCTAATTTGGAAAAAACCACTAGTAACATGCTACTCAATTCTTACTCTTATGAAGTGATACCTTATGAAATGCATTCCTTGTTAAAGGCTACAACACACTATTAAATGTGACCTTGTTAGAGGATTTATCCACCTTATTAGAAGTGGGCCTAGTTAGAGAACTTTAGAACATTCACTTGGAATGCCACCCTATTAAAGGATTTACAAATGGCTATTAAACCAACCTAAGTCCATGGGATTTCCATATCTAATTCAATTGCTAGAGAGTATTAGAAAATCTTTGACCTAATTACAACATACAACTTAACTTTTAGATCTCAAATCACTTCTTAGCTCGTAACATTTCCTGGCCTTCAGTCTTTGCAACTCTAACATCTTTCTCTCCTTTCAAGCTTAGTCTCCTTGAGTCTCCATGCTCAATGTACTAGGGTAATCATCTCTCTCTAACCAATTGTCAAAGAAAAACCTCTGTGCTCTTCCTTCTCCTTGAAAACCCTTCAACCACTTCGCAATTTTGGTACTCCAGTAGCAGCATTTGCTTCTTGGTCTGTGACTCCTTAAATAGAAGTCTGGAACTTCTTTTCTAGCTTTATACATCCTTACTTTAATTTCAATTCATATGGATTAGGTAGGATTCATTATATCTAACCCATATTTTGTTCCTTCTAGAAATGTCTTGAAGAATCCTCTTGAATTCACCACAAAACAATTTACATAGAATTATGTGCCATCAGCTCATCATCCTTATCCTCCAACTAGTTCACAAAATTCTAGGTAACAACTATGCCAACTTAGGTTCAGTGATCTTTTGACTTTTCTAATAATGCAGCAACTCGGTACTATTGAAAATTGGTGCTCAACACATACTTTATTACTCTGCATCTACTAAACTAGTGCTCAGCACATAATAAGTTTTACTAGCACTTGGCACTTGTTAAGATTTTCTAATGCTCGACACCTAAACTTCACTCAGCATCTACTTCTTACTTGACATGCACTAGATCTTCCTTTTTCTCAGCTCCAACTGAGAATTTTCTCAGCTTCAACTAGCTTTCTTGGCACCCACTAATGAACTTAGTTTAAGCTTTGTAGTCAACCATGTTACAACTTATTCCTCTAATATTTCTAAGTGTAGCCAACCTCTGTATCTTCAAGTATGTTATCAATACATTATTTGACCATTGTCTTAACTGATCCTTGCACTTCATTACAATATCATAACTCAACCTTTCCCTTAGGTGCTCTTGTTACATCTTGTTGATAAAATCCTCTTTATCAATCAACTAAGTGATAGTACTTGGATCTTATAAGAAATTTTCATTCCTACAAATAGTAGGTTTGACATCAATGACAAAACAATGATTGAAATGTTTCTTTTAACAACAATCTCCCTCCTTCAATTAATCTTCTTCATCAATGATCTTTTCAATTATATTTCCAACACAATACCCCTAGATCAGTTGAGACACATTTCAAACTCTATTTTGAAGGAAACAGAACCCAGGTAATACTTTTCAAAGACCAAGGCAATATTATGACAATAAATAGAATTATATAATGGAATTCATAGTAACCAAATGACACTTTTGTTCTAGACAATACTTTCTCTTAAGGAAGATGATAGAGTTTAATATGACCATGTGATAGAAATTGAAGTAG
Organism: Cupressus sempervirens; assembly: GCA_028749045.1. NCBI lineage: Eukaryota > Viridiplantae > Streptophyta > Pinopsida > Cupressales > Cupressaceae > Cupressus > Cupressus sempervirens. The sequence continues at coordinate 705,918,837 of CM053791.1, read as the reverse complement.
CCAAGTGATAAAATTTTGTACAAATAAAGTCATACGATATTTATTTAGAATCCATATGATAGAGTGCTAATGAATTATGAAAAAAAGTGAGTTTGACCAAAAAAAAATTGTGTTTCAGTTTGACAGTTGAGTTGTTTTCAGATCATAATGGTGTGTATATAGTATAGGACTCAATTTAGATCAAAGAACGACATGGTTTACAAAGAGTAGAGGTGTTTTTCATGTCTCAAATAATTTAACAAGGGCCAAAGCAACCTTGCTAATATGCATTTGTGATATTATAACCGATTTCTACCGATGCTAATGAGTTTTTTGTTTGTGAGAACATTTAGACATGTGAACACATTTGAAAACACTTGCCAAGTAGATCTACCTAAGAGTTGTAATTACCCAAAATTAGTCAATCCTTTAAATACAAAATTATATCTCATGGTGAAGGTTCAAATTGAATTAATTGAATAAAAAATAAAATGAATTGATTCAAATCAACTATTACAACCCTTTTGAAAAATACACATGAATATTCATTTCAAATAAATTGAAAATTAACATTTATCTCCAAAAATAAATTTTATATTCAAAATGGGACCTTAACTCCATTATGAATATTTCATTCATAGTGGTTTTAAGGAAATTAATATTTTATTCATAATGGATGGAAATTAATATTTTATTCATAATGGATGAAAATTAATATTTAATTCATAATGGATGGAAATTAATATTTTATTCATTATGGATGGAAAATAATATTTTATCCATAATGGATGGAAATCAATATTTTATTCATAATGAATGGATAATCATTGTTTGTTCAAAGTGGATTCATAAATCATTATTCTATTAAAGTGTTCATTAGTATATTCAAAATGGATTCTCCATTTTGAATAAGATAATCCAAATGGGACCTTCATTTATGAATTTTTAAATCAAAATGGATTCCTTTAAAATGATTTTTAATTCATTTTTACCTCCACCGTGGAAAATTCTCAATTATACCCCTAGCCGTTGCAAAACCCTATAAATACAAGGCATTCCAAGAGCTAAGAGAGGCAATTTTAGAGCAAAGAAACTCTATTTTCTTAAGCATTCTAACATTTCAATTCTAATTCAATTCTGGCTTAATTACTTTGTTTCTTATGTTAATTGTACTCCATGCTAGCTTGCTTTCATTTATCTTAGCTTAAATCTTGCATTCTGCTAGCTTAAATCTCTCATTCTAGGGGTGTTATTGTCACTGATTTGGTCTTAATTTTGAGAGAAATTAACTCCATTTACATATTCATTCCTTAGTTAGAGACCAATAGGATGACTTATAGGGTTTATGTGCTTTGTTTTGATATATTTCATATGCTAACCCTATGATCTAATGTCTTGTTGAAGTGTGTTGGTTTTGTAGATACAAGATCCGCATTTCACACACACATTATTGTTTTGCAAGTTTGAAGAAACTTTAGAAAGAGACTCAACTATCAGCAAAATCTTTGGAAGACACTTTGAGATTGCTACAAACTTTGTCTTCTCTATCTTATTCTTCTATTTCTCTTCTTCTTCTTCTTCTTCTTCTTCTTCTTCTTTCTCATGTTCTAAAGTTAAAAAAATTGATCAAAATTCTATTTTTGTAATCCTTTTATGATTTTTTAATAAAAAGTATAAAAAGTAGACCAAATCTATGAATCTTGGTCTAAAATTTCCACTGAAGGTTCTAGATAATTGTACAAAATCATAGGAAATTTTTTTTATTTTTATAATAAAAGCTATATTTGATATAATTTTTTAATGATTTTTCATACACAAATTATTTGAGGTTGTAGAACAGTGCATTTTGATCTCAAATGTTTTTTGTAGGTTTTGGAACTAGCTAGAGTGCACCATAAAAATAGCATTTTTTTTATTCGAAATGAATTTTTAATAATTGTTTTAATATTTTTCATCAAAAAATTCAGTTTTCCTTCAAATCACAACTTTAAGATCTAAATATTTTATTGCAAGTTTGAGTTGATATCAGGAGGCCCCAATAAAGATTTCATTTTTTTTGGATTGAAAATATATTTCTAATATTTTTTTTATGGTTTTCTATATAAAAATTATTTTATGAGACAAATCACAAAATTGTGATATGAAATTTTTATTGTAGATTTGGGACACTTTCAAGAGCTCATAGTAAAATAAATCAGATTTTTGTGTTCAAATTTCTATTTTTAATAATTTTTTAATGTATTTTCATAAAAACAAATTAATTCATGCTGTAAATCTTTAAGTTTTAATCAATTGTTTTTATTGAAGGTTTCTGTGGAAAGTGACAAGGAAGTATACATAGGAGGATTTAAATTAGAAAGGAATGAACTTGAGTGTTTAATCATTTGCCTCTGAATGAATGTTGCTATTAAATTCAAAATCCAAACACACTCTTGAATGCCATCAAACTTAAAACAATCAAATCCAATCTTGAGTGTCTGAATAAATTGACAAATCTTTCATTTGAATGAATGCGCTAAAACTCAATCTTGAATGCCTTAAGGGAAATTACAATCTATCATTGGAATGAATGATGCTAAAACCAATCTTGAATGCCATGAACTAAAATCTAAATTTTTCATTGGAATGCATGCTAAAACACAATCTTGAATCCTTAAAGGAAATTTACATGCTTCATTGGAATGAATCTTTAACACTCAAGTTTAGTTCTAAAAAATAAAACTCATTCAATATTGAATGCATAAAGGAATTGGCTCTTATCCCTATCAATTTCTTATGTTGGCAATGCTCGATTTGCTTTTGTTTATGAACTCTCAATTTTTCTTATGTTGATGACATTGTAAGTTGGAAAGAAACTTGCATGCTAAACATGAGTGTCTTCAAAAGTAGATTACAAAATCTAAGATTCATTGGGAAAGAGTAATTGTCTTTTAAACCCCAAGGCAACTTACATACTCACTCCTCTTGCACCTTTGGGTGATCTTGAGTGCATAAGAAATAATTAAACTTGTTTTATTTTTAGGAGGCCACTTGGGGATTTCATCACCCTTTGGGATGACCTCAACTCCCATGTTCTTGCAGAGTATAAATATTGGGAGGTGAATCGAAAGACACCTCTCTTGGAAGTATAATTTTGTCACTCTTGGCTAAGCCCCAAAGAACTTTTTACCTTTGGTAAGTGAAGGTGGAGATTTGGTTTACCATCTCCTCCTGACTATGTGGCATTATTTTCTTTCATCTATAGACTTGGGCCTCATGTACCTTGTGTATATCGAGGACACCTCCTAGTTGATCATTATATATCCTAGTTGAAAACCATAATGGGATTGTTGATGTGTTTTGCATGCACGAGTATGAAAAGTCCAAAATCTTCTTGAATCTTCACTAGTCTATGTTAGGAAAACTCCCTATAGAACTCTATTTGCAACTATCATAAACTAAACTATCTCAATTGAACACTTCTGACCCATATGTGAACAAGTCTATTTGCTCCACTATTCTACTTATTTTGCTATATTTTTAACCTTTGTTGTCATGATATTCATATATCTCAATTGTTGTAGACACTCTTTCGACTATTTTTACCTTGGAAAACATCACCCTTTCTATCACTTACACCTATTTTGAGATGACATTTTAAGTGTGGTCTTAGTCTAAACCTATCAAACTTATTCTACTTATGACTATTGCAAGTAAGGGTGGAAGAGAGTTTTCTTTCTTCACATAAATCTAAGACATCACAATGGCCAACAAAAAATGTGCTAAATCCAACATTCCTAGTGAGGAGGAAGAGATATGTATTACAAACATGAAGAAACAACTCCAAAAAATAAGTGCTCAACTTCAAAGACTAAAGGAAGAAGTGGACATATCATTGAAAAAATTCTCCTAGCGAGATTATTCCCTTCCTCCAATGACAACAAACCATCTAAGAACAATGCACTAACACCCAAGAAATCTAGAAGTATCTTCGAAGGAAAACCTTGGGAACATAAACCAAAGCATGATTTCACCCCTTTGGAAAAATCTTATGAATCAACTTTGGAAGAACTTCTTAAAAATAAACTCATTGTTTTACCTAAAGTTACTTTGGCTGGAGTCTAATTTATGAGTAAATATTGTGCCTATCATTGACATAATCTACACAAAACTTCACATTCATGGAGTTGGCAAAAAAAATCCAAGATTTATTTGATGATGGCATAATTCAAAAACCTAAGAAATTATATTTCAAATATACTACTCTCAAGCTTGATCAACATCATGAAACCATGTCTAGTAATGGTTCAAATGCAACTTCTACTTCTTCCAACATGCCATCACCTTCGAAAGAATATAAGCTCTCCAACATACCTCCACCAAGAAAAGCACCTAATGTTGTTGCTATTGACTATGTGTACCCTCAAGGGTTTCCTCTAAAAGAAAGCCAACCTAATCTTGACCTCACTACAAACCTCTTCCATCCTATTCAAACTAAAGATCCAAAATCTTCATGCCTTGCTACTCCTATAATTCCCACTCCAAAATATCCCTTCACTATCTCTTCAAGAGCCTACCATTCAAACTCCAAATTCTACCTTATCCTTACAAGTGGATCCATGTCAAGAGGATTCTAAAAAATCTAAAGATCAAGATGAATAACCCTCTCCTATCCCTCAAAATGTCATCCCTGTATCTCAAGAGACACATAGTCCTCCATCTCCCTTATCATGCCTCTCTACTAGGAAAGATCGTGATATTCCTTCCACCATCCCTAATGAGATTATTAATGATCAAGAGAATGATACATTTCTTGTGCTACCTAAAATTCATTGTGAAGATCAAAGTATTCCCTCATCCTCTTGTTCTACTTCTCTGCATACACTTCAAATCTATGCTCAAGCTTTAAGTTCTATCAAAGTCGTTGTTCCTATTAAATTTATTCTTGAATCTATTAATGGCCTAGTTCATGTTTCTCACTCTAAGGATGTCGATATCCCTATCCACTATCCATTTGTATCTTCTAAATCTATCATTGGTCCTTATCCATCTAAGCTAAAGCCTTTAAGCCTTCCATCTATTTTGGGACCTTATTTTCCTCCATCTTCTAATTCTACTCGTATCTCATTACCTACTTCTCCTACCCTACCTCAAGATCAACAAAGATACAAATCCTTGAGTCCTTTACATAAAGCTTTCCATCTAAGCAGCCATATCAACCTTCCTCATCGAACAGTCCCAAGTCTTTCGGAAGCAATTTGGATGACCAACTTAAGAACAAACACAAGAATCCATTTTAAAATAATCACTATGTCTCCTCTAATAGACATGTTAATGTTAAGAAAGAAAATGCACAAAAGAGACCACCAAGATCTGTAGTTGAAAAATCAAAGCAAGTATGGGTTCCTAAATCCATTGTTAAAGAAATTCATTCCAAAGAATCTAATTAAAACTCAAAAGCTATATAGATTCCCAAGTCTCTTTTAAAGGACTTGAATATTGAAAATAAATCAAATTTGACATTCAAGCTTCCAAAGGCTTCCACTCCATCTTCTTAGAAACATCTTCCTAAAAAGGTTTCAAAACCTTCTGCTCCACCTTCCTTTGAAATTTCTCTACTTCATACATCTAAGCCTCAAGCTATTTCACCCATATCTACTCCATCATCCCATTACCCTTGAAGGTGTGTGATTTTGTTGATCTTACCCACTTTTACACCTACCTTTCAATCAATCTTTTGAAGCCTACACTTCCTAATTATCCATCCTCCATCTATCCATCCAAAACCTACAACCTTATCCTCGATATACTTTTGCTACTAGAATCTCCCTTCCATTACCCTATAAGCATTTTTGAGAATACATTTCTACGGTCTTTCTTATCATGACTTATATTTCCTATAGGAGTGTTATCTAACTTTAAAATCTTGAACTCTTTTTGAAAAAGAAAAAAAGTGCCTTAGTGAAAACCATTTCTTGTGGCACCTTGCTAGAAAAAGTAAAAGATAAATAAATCCATCTTATGGTGAAAACCACTTCTTGTGGCACTTTGGACAAGTACCATGATGAAAACCTAGCAAATAGGCATCATGCATAATTCTTCCATTGTCCATCTATCTACTCTTTCACCTTTGATCTTGACAAAGTTGATCTACTTATGAGCATTGGCTATATTATCTATCAGTTTCCCTATCACGATCTTGCATATCCTTCATATCTAGCTCCATTGTTATTGCTTTATCCTATCACTATCTTATTCACTTGACCCTTTGGTCTTGATCACAAGAAAAGAAAAGAAAAACTCAGTTCTTAGAAACCTCTTGACATGTCCATTCTCTTGGATAACTTACATTTAATGACATCATGTCAATATCCTACATGCTACCTTTCACTACATCATGATCTTATATTTCTATATCCTTTTCCCTAGCTTGGGTACTCTTGATGAGTCATTCCTTGAGGATCACTTTCACTTGCTTGATATTCCTTACTTATCCATCTCTACTTATCTACCAGCTTGTTGTCCCATCATGTCCTACACCTGGTTTGATAATGGAAAAAAATGATGCAATCTTGCTTGAGAACTAGTGAACTCTAAATATTTCTTAAAATTTCAAAAAAATCATATATGATGCCAAAAAATGCAAATGTCCTGAAAAAATCATTATCTTGATGAAAACTTCGGAATTGTCACCTTGATAATACCAAAAAATAACTAAAACTCCAAAAAAATCCAAAATGATGTTTAACATTCCTATATAGCTATCTTTTTCTTTCCTACTTTGAGTGTTTTTCTCTCTACAAGTTTTATGATTTAGTTTTCCATCTTTTCTTGTGCATAAGCTCTCAGTTAACTTCAAAACTCTACTCATATCTACATGGATTGAAACTAGTCATAAGCCTAGCGTGCAACCTATCTATGCTAGGAAAAATGTCTTATACTTTTAGAAAGTCTCTCTTGTGTCAATCACCAATTTTTCTAACTGAGTCTATCTACTACCACTCTACTACCATGAGAATCCTTGTGTGTTCTAATAAATTCTCTCTTGCATCAGTCACTAGTCGTTCTAACTACATCTGTCTATTGTCGCTTTATTGCTATAGAGATTTCTCACACTCACACTATAACTTTCAAAGCATGACATCAATCCACTTATACAAAACTTGAAAACTAAAAAATAAAATTGTTTAAGCTATGCCAAGCTTTACTTCTAAAAACCTACCAAAAAATCCATATATAAAACAATTTAAAAAAAAAAAAAAAACCATATACATCAAAAAAAGCCAAACACAATTTATCTTTTTGCACACAATTTCTATTTACACAAACACAAACACCAAGATTACATAATTTTTACTTTTTTTAGTCATGTTTTCTCTAGAAACTCGATGATATTTGAGACTAAAGAAGTCAGGATGAAAAACATGAAATTTTTCTTTGTTTTTTGACTGTGGTGTTTACTTTATTATGAAAATTTTGTAATTATCAAGTACATTTTTTGATTATTGTAAATAATTTTCTTTTCACATACATATTGGCTTGAAATGATAAAGTATTCATATCACCATGGTTGAACTAGTGGTGATTGTACTATATCACTTTTTTTAATACTCAATGATGAAAAATAAACCATACTAATTTAGTGACTAATTCCAAGGATTGCATTCAGTTTAGGTTTTCATTTCATCTTAGCTTTTCACTACAACATGGTTCACATAGCTCTTTGACTAGCCTTTGACAAAAAAAGGGGTAGACTATTCAATACAGATTGTATTTCATCATCCCCTCCTCAATTTGATCATTGTGAGTCCATTTTTGGGATCAAAATCAAAACTTGATATTCTACAGCATTGAGACAAGCATTATCAAACTTCGTCAAACCTAGTCATATGAACTCTCACATCACTTTGAATGGACTCTACACTTTCTAAAATCTATTTTGATCTATTATTCATTCTTCTAAACCACTCATCATATCTACCTCTTCACATCTATTACTCTACATCACTTTTTTTGAAGCATCATCTTTCAATTTTTCTCCCGAGGGGGCAGGAAGATTACATCATTAAATCTTACTTCAAAAATCTACTTCAAATCTTGTGTCAAAATCTTTCTTCAATATTTTCTTACATCATTGAATCTTACTTCAAAATTCTACTTCAAATCTTGCTTCAAAATCTTTCTTCAACCATTTTCTTCTAAACTCTTCATTCAAATATTTCTTCAAAATTGTTCATTCAAATCTTTCTTAAAAATCTTGCTTCTTTAATCAAATCTTTCTTCAAAGTAAACCTAATCTAAATTCAAAATCCTCATTGCTAGGGGCATCTTTGCTCTCTACATCTGACATCATCTACTATCCATCCTATCAATCGATCAACTAACTGACTTTATGTCAGTTATGTCAATCAAACATATGATAACTCAAATCATAGTGTATGCTCTTATTTGATGTACATGTGTGAATCAAAGCTTAGAAAATACAAATGTTAGTGGATTAACACACGTGCGCGCGCGCGCGCATAGACACACACACATACACACTTATCAATGTGAAGCATATTCATGAAACATTAGAATCAAAACTTAAATGATAGAAAATCCAAAGATAATGAAATTGAAAAAAAAACTATCAAATTAAGTCTTTCAAGAGTGTCTCATGTCTCCCTAACTAAGATGGCTAAATTGCTCTTAGATCAAGCATCTCAGTGACATCCTAAAATGGGATATTGTGGGATGAAAATGAAACCTAATGCAATATGTCATTATGATGATGAAAATACAAAATGATATGCAACTTAATGATGAAAACTAAATGTACAAACTATGGAATAAATAACATGAAACTATGCAATGAACTTGAAATGTCCATAATAATAATGGATGAAAATGGAATTTTCTCAAAATACTCTAGAATTTCAACTATTATAAAAAATGAATGAAAATGTGATGTTTACATTTCTCTCTAATAAGAATGCATAAAAACTTGATGATTCAACTCTCAAAATGCCTTGTATTTATAGATTTTTCACGGGGGTGGGGTAAGGTTTGGTTTTTACCAAGGGTAAAGGTTAAATAATAAAATAATAATATCCATGAACCCATTTTGAATAAAATATTTATTATGGAGAATCCACTTCAAATATTAAATTATTATTTTGGGTCCATTTTGAATAAAATAATAATATCCATGAGATCCACTTTGAATAATATATTCATAATGGAGAATCCCACTTTAAATATTAAATTATTATTTTGGGTCCATTTGGATTAAAATATGATTTTGGAGATATTTGAATATAAAATTAATTTTTTAGGATAAATGCCCATTTTAATTTCTTTAAAATTGAATTTCATGTGTAAATTTGAAATGGGTTCAAATAGTTGATTAATTTGAATTTTTGATTTAATTCAAATTTGATTGATTCATCCTTAATTCTCAAAAATACATATGATTTTAACCTAGAAACCGTTGCTAATTTAGTGAAAGCCATGATTAAAAGATGTGCCCAATTTTGGGTGTCTACAAATGCCCCTCTTTGAACTGATATGCATAGCATATTGGTTCAAAGAATGCTATCGAATCATTTGGTTTTCATCCAAGTTGAAAAACTTGACTATTTGATGATCTAAAAAAGAAAAAAACTTGGATGCCCTAGTTTGATTGGCTAGAGTAGAATGGATTGAATAGTTGAAGAACTTAGATGAGAAACTTAGATAGATGAGGGTTGATATTGATATGTTTCCCCCTCAAAAATGAAATTGGAAAAATCTAATTGTATTTTTGAAAAAAAATGATGATGAAAAGACTATAAAACATGATAAGAGTGGTTGTGCTACAGAACTAGATCACAATAAAAACCAGAGATAATATAATAGTGTAATCACCAAGTGATATGAAAGATCAATCAAATAGATCAAATAGATGAAACATTCCCATCTTAGGATTTAGAGTTGGGAAAACTAACATGTTCTATCTCAAGATACAGAGTCAAACAAATAATTGGTTTAGGATAGCACCATTGTCTGGATAGCTAAATGTGGTTGACTTAGATTGATGTAGGATAAGCACTTGCAATGAAAAGCTAATGCAAGTTTTTTGAAATTTGAGTAAACAAGCCCATGGAAGAAAACTCGGGTGCTCTAATGCAAATATTGCACATAGAAGAGATGAAATGTGATTTGGTTATTTTGGATGAATCTAGTTCAGACAATGGTTTCATCAATGAAGCTAGAGAGAAGGCAATTATTTATCAAGTGCAAATAGATGGGATGGATGAAATGGTTCAAAGGTTGGTGTGGTAGAAATAGGAGATAATTCTGATTAATTAGGTGGCACCAATCATATGAGGTATATGACCAAAAGATGAAGGCATGGGTGCCTTTAATGAGCAAGAATTTACAAATCAAACAAAGATTATTTTGGTGCCCCTAGTGATACAATCCAATGATGATAGTGGATAGATTGTTCTAATTGAGCATGGATGCACCTTTGGGTTTGATGATGAATTAGAGATAGGGGACTTTAATTGGAAACATTGGTAGACTGATGATGTTGTTGTTGATCAAGATAGTTCCTTTGATATCAAGTGTCCTTGGGGTCAAGAATAAAGGGTAAACCTCAAACTTTATATCAACACTTTGGAAATAACTTTTAGATGAGGTAAAACGAGAAACGAAGGAATGAAATGAAAACCTATGCAATATGAAATACTATGCAAACCGAAGATGCAACTAACTGTCACTTTTTAAGGAGATGCCTTTTAATTTTTATCATTGAGCATGAAAAACATGATAGAGTACAATTACCACTAGTTCAACCATGGAAATATGAATACTTTATCATTCTGATCAAACAAAAAAGAAAAATATATATAGGAAATAAAAGATTTATAGGAAATAAAACTATGTACAAAAAAATAAAATATTCACAGTATGTACAATATTTACAATAAATTACAAAATTGCCATAGTATTTAACAAACACCACAAACAAAAAATAAAGAAAAGACCCATGATTCGATCTTGGCATCTCTAGTCTCAGACATCATCGAGTCACTAGAAAGCATGGCATAAGAGAAAATAAGCATATTTCAATCCTTTATAGTCGTGGTTGTGTGTGAAGCAAGTGTAATATATAATAATTTTGTATAATAAATGAGAATATGGTCCCCACTTGGTAGAATTGGTGTGTGCAATAAATAGCAAGTGGGGAATGCCCCTAGCTAGAAAACCCAATGTCCCACCTCCATGAGGTCGTGCATTTTTTTGATTTTTTTGATTTTTTGACTTTTTTGATTTTTTGATTTTTGATTTTTTAATGTTTTGAATTTTTGAATATATTTAGGTTTTTTGAGATTATTAATTCTTAAGAAAAATCACATTATTTTTTCCCCAATGTCTAGCATGATGTAGGGTAGTATGGATTAACAAGCTGATGGATAATATGGATAAGTGAAAATGCTGAAGTAGGTGAATTTTATCCTCAAAGACTATCTCTTCTAGATTACCCAAACTAAGAAAAGGTAGCAATGCCATATGAAGCTTGTTTTGGAATAAGCATTTTAAGTTTACAAGCTAGATAGCAATATAGTTTACTAACCTGATTCCATGAAGGAATGTGGTTCCAAAAGAGTGAACATATCAAGAGGTTTGTAAGAAACACATTTTATTTTCCCTTTTTTTTTTCCATTGATCAAGACCAAGGGTTCAATGGATAGGATAGCAATAGGATAAGATGACTAGGATGAAGTTAGGTATGGAGGCTATGAAATGTGGGATACATAAGATCATGATAGGGATAAGATAGAAAAGATAGTCAATGCTCCCAAATAGATCAACTTTGCCAAGATCAAAGGTGAAAGAGTGGATAGATAGATGATGAGAGAATTGCACATGACACCTATTTACTAGGTTTTCATCATGGTACTTGTCCAATGTGCCACAAGAAGTGGTTTTCACCATATGACAAATTTATTTTTCTTTACATTTTCTACCAAGGTGCTTGTTTGCCAAGTTTTTACCAAGGTACTTTTTCTTCTTCTTTTTTTCCTTTTTTTGGTGAATTTTTAGAGTATTTGGAAGGACTTCGAGCCTTTTTCACTTTGAATAATTCTCCTCTTTAATGGATACATTAAGATGGTTCAAGATCACTAAAAGGTATGTTCAAACATGTTGATAAGGTGAGGAAAGGAAGATGGTAGAGAAGATAGGGGAAAATGGAGGATAAGGTTGTAGGCTTTGGATACATAGAAGGAGGATGGATAATACGGAAGTGGTAGGTTCAAAAGACTGTAGAAGGGTAGGTGCAAAAGTGGGCAAGATCAACAAAGACACACACCTTGAAGGGTAGTGGGATGATGGAGTAGATATGGATGAAATAGCTTGATCTATAGATGTAGGAGATGGTAGAATACTTGTGTAAGATGATGGAGTGGAAAGCATTGGAAGTTATTTGGAAGAAAATGGTGTGGAAGTCTTTGGAAGTTTGAACATCAACTTTTCTTTGTTTTCAATATTCAAGTCTTTCAAAAGAGACTTGGGAATACATATAGATTTTGATTCTTTCTTTCCTTTGGATGCTTTAGAATGCATTTCTTCAACAATGGGTTTAGGAACCCATGTTTTCTTTATTTTTGTTCTTTGCATTTTTTTAACAATGGGATTAGGAACCCATATTTTCTTTGTTTTTGTGGATGTTTTAGGACACATCTCTTCAACAATGTGTTTAGGAACCCATATTTTCTTCATTTTTGTTCTTTGGCAAGTGGACCTTTTGGGTCTCTTGAATCTTTCTTCTATATTTGTAGTCACATGTTGACTAGAGAAGACCTAGTGATATACATTTTTACATGGATTCTTGTATTTTTAATGTTGAATATGAAAATTATTTTCAAGTGAATTGGGATTTGCAGATGTAGAAGGATGATATGACTAGTTTAGATGGTTGGGTGGATGGAAATTTCTTAAGGATGAAAATATTTGTTGATCTTGAGGTAGAGGAGATGGAGGAATAGATCTTAATATAGATGGATGGTTTGAAGGTTTTAGTTTGGAAGGAGGGATATAGGGTCCCAAGATGGATGAAATTTTTGGAGGATTTGATATATAAGGACCAAAGATGGATTTGTAAGATGGAAATGGAGAATGGATAGGGATACCAACATCTTGAGTGTGAAAAACATGACTGAGGCTCTCATCTTTAGGATACATTTCTTTATTAATAAGCTCATGAAAATATTTGATAGGAGCAAAGTCTTTGGTAGACTTAATTGGATTTTGAAGACATAATTTCAAAGGATTAGGAAAAAAGAAGGAATTTTGAGGCGAATAAAGAGGAATATCACAAGGTGATGAGGGGATACTTTGATCTTGACAATGATTTTTGGATAACATAAAAAGTGTGCTTGTCACTTGATCTTTAATAGGCTTCCTAGAGATGATATCTTGATGTTGCTTAGGAAATGGATGGAAAATGGGAGATGGAGGATGATCTAGCACTTCAAATGGATGGAGGAAATCTTCAAAGAAATGAAATGAGATGAAGGGATCTTGATCTTGATCAACACTTGTTTCTTCATCATTTAGGTAGTCCTCTTGACATGAAACCACTTCTGAGGATGAGGGAGTATTTGAATCTATATCCAAATCTATTTTTTGAGTCTTCATGGTAGGTTCTTAAAGTTCAAAGGAAGAACTACTTGGAGTGGACATGATAGACATAGAAGTGTATGTAGGTCTATGATATTTAATCTTACAAGTAGTAAATAGACTTCCAGTCAAATCTTTTCTACCTTGAGTTTCTTTTAAAGGTAGCCCTTGAGGATACACATAGTTCTTATAAAAAGTACTAGGTTTTGTAATGGGTGGAGTCATGTCTTCTAGATTAGATGTTGTGGGTGATGCATGATTATTGGAATAGGGTCTAGACATAGTGTCATCAATCACATCTTGCTCAAGAACAGTGTTTTCTTTTTTGAATTTTATTTGAGACAAGGTAATGAGATCTTCTACAAAAATTGTTTTCAAGTTTACTTTACAATGTTTACCCAAAGGAGTAAAGATTATTTTGTAAGAATAATTGGGTTTTTTTTTATATTCTTGTGTGTAAAGAAGATTCTCCTTACTAGATTGGAGCGTAACCTCTTTTTTTGTAGATTGAATTGGCATACTATGGAGTTTGCTTGCTTGATGAAGATGGTGAATTATGACTAGAAATAGAAGGAGAAGTGGATTGGAAGGAAGACTTTTTTTGTAAGGTTTTCTTTGCATCCTCTATGGCTTTAAATTTGGCAAGCATGATCTTCATATCTTTAAGGTCCTCCATCACTTTAAAATTTTGAGGATCCTCCATTGTTTAAATGTTTGGTCTTTTTTATTATGCAATGGATGGTGTCAAGGCAAAATGTCCCAATGTCAAAGAAAGGTGTTGTGTTAATGCAAGTGTATTGGTCCAAAAAGAATTGATAATTGATTATGACAAAAAAATTAGTTTTGTAACAAAATGTGATAAGTTTCATCATCAAAAGGATTGCATACCTTCATGTTGAGGCTGAGAACCAAATAGGTAGATTGATTATGTGATAGGATAAACACAACTTGCAATGTTGGATTTTGATCTTTGAGAATGTTTTGATTTTCCTTAACAATTCACTCAAAATCAATTTTGAAACTGATATTAGACCATTTGAAACAAAAGGAGTTGATTTTTGTTTGATTTTTTGAAAAAGATGGTCTTTAAATCTATGTTTCGATTAGAGGATATTAACTGAGGTCTTTAATTAGAAGATGTTCATTTTGAAGTTTTCACCCACTTTTAGCTGAAAGTTTGAATTTTTTTTTTGTTCATTTAAACATTTAGCATCATATTCAAACTCAGCAACAAATTTCCAATCACAAGCCTAGAAAATGCAAAATGACTTCTTATCAATTGGCTCTAACAAGCTAGTGACTACATGGTTTTAGTGGTAGATCCCCAATAATGTTCAAATTTTCCTCTCTTAAAAGAGAGCTTCCGACCAATGCCAAGGAGGTTTTGTGCAATCTCTTGCGAGACTACTCAAGGAAGGCTATCTTTTTAACTATTGCCTTGCATCCCATTATGAATGCAAGTGAAAGGTTTCCCTCTCACTAGCCTTGTTAAGGTGAATTCTCAAGACGTATGTCTTTCTATGGTTGTGTAATCTACCTATGAAAAGTAGGGAAATAGGAGTCAAAAGCAAGTTGAGGAATTCGATCACCCTAAAAGGGTGAGAGGATATCCCTACTACTTTGATTTCTCAAACACAACAAACAAGATCTATTCATTTATAAGCCTTTAAACTAGAGAAGACAAGAGGCTCCTAGTTATGCTATGTGTTTAAACTTTGAATAGACACAATTTAAGCAAGTACAAAGAGTTTAGGCTTATCTTGTTCAAATCTAGCAAAGGCTAGGTGTGAGGCCTCACCCTGACCCATCATATTACAACTAATACATTGTTATTTTGACACTTCACAACTCGATATGTTGAGACATTGTCAAATAGACTGGACATTATTATGTTATTTTATGTTGTGTGATGTTTTATTTTGAGATGTTTAATTATATATTTAATTTTTTATACTGATGATGTACTATAGTAAGTAAATGTAGAATTAGGACTATGATTAATACCTTGATTATGCAATTTTTAATGGTTAAATATATGAGCATAAATGAGATAAATAGTTATTTATATGAAATATTAATGTTTTAATCTATGTGATTATCTTGATAAGTTTTGAATATATGCATGTGATTTTTCTCGAGCTATTGATGTGTGAAATGAGTGTCCAAGATTATTAGCCAAGAAATCTAATGGAGAATTAGAACTGGACCCTACATACCATTTGTGAAAACTAGGGTTGAGTCTAATGAAAGATGCAGACCCCATTGTTTTGTATAGTTCAAATTGTATTCATGTGATTAATGGTGATTAGATGAAATGATGATATACAAAGTTATGCAAATTTGACTTCCAAACAATGCTAAGAAAATTATATTATGTGATTGAAATTTCAAATCATATTTCATAATTGATTAAAAGGAAAAATAAACCTATAATATTGTACCAACATAAAATTAAACTCTATGTTATAATACAAAAAAAAAAAAACAAATCCCCCTTGCCATGTAAATTTAATTGTATTTAAAAAAATCCAACACTTAGCACAAAAAAAAAAAGGGGACTTCAGAAAATTTTATGATTCTTAGAGCAAAAGCTCTCCCAGTTTGTATTGAAAAAAAAAATCCCCCTTGAGAATATTGGAATTATTTTATCTTAACTCCTAATTCTCTTCCCTCCCATGCTAGGTCTTAACAAGGCCTCCAAGGTCTGCAAAAGTACCTCTCATGTGGCCTATGTTAGAGTTGACATGACAAGTGGGTTAGGCAAGGAGAAATGGGGAAACATTTAATAACGATGAAAAGCACTTTTTTTTGAAGTTTTTTCTATCTCCACCTTGACTTGGGCATACAAAACCCTTAGTGCATCTTCTTGCTATGTTTTTCAGCTCTTGGGAAGAGTGGGGAGGCATGGGGAAGTTCCCATGACCTTGGGAAGGGGGAAGGACAAGTGGCCAAGTAAGAGTTAAACAAGGAGAGTTAGGTTGATTTGTCCTTGAGTTATAGGTGTTTAGGGAGGTATTAGGGAGTAGTTATTAGGTGTTTAGGGAGTATTTATGCTTATTTAGTTGTTAATTTTTTGTGTTAGAAAAAGATACTAAGGTTAGTGGCTAATAGGTGTAGATAGCTAAAGTGTTAGGATAAGTTAGTTGTTAGAAAATGTTAGTTGGTATTTATTTTATTAGGAATGTAGTAAAGTTTTAAATTATTAATATGTTAAATTAGGACTTGAATGTTAGATGTTAGGATATGTATTTAAGTTTTGTGTTAGAGTAAATAGTGTTAGTTTAATTAGTTTAGTTTTAATTTATGTTTCAGTAGTTAATTAGTTTGTAGATATAGCATATTATTGATTAATGGGTGTAATATTTATAAAATAAATAGAATTAATATTGTTTAGATTAATTTAAATTTAATTAAAAATATATATTAATTTTTTCATGAAAAATTAAGTTAATATTAGTAATGTTTACAATGCAATTGACGACATTAATTTTATTAATATTAATATAGTGAAACCTAAGATTGATTTTTAAAGGCTGTGTTAGTATGCTTAAATTGTATATGATTTGAAAGTATAATGCTTGGACTTTTCAAATTAATTGTACTTGCTTGCAAAATTTAAATAATCAATTAAATAATGAATGTTCAAATATAATGATTTATTCCTACACGTTGGTTTTAACTTGAAATGAAATGTCAAGGTATTTTTAGGGGAACCTATATTTGTCTTTCAACATACATATACTTTATCTTGTGAAAACAAACATATTGATTTATATCAAAACCCTATGTGTCATGTAATTCGTAGTCAACCATATATCAAACTTAGTGGATTAATTAATTTTAAAATAAATAAATAAAATACATGTGTTTTTGCCCCATTATTTTGGGCATGACATTAGGCACATTTTAAAGGGTCTCCAACTATTTTTTTTGGTGTTTCACTACATGTCCTGCAAGCATGAGCTAACAAATTCATTTATAAGTTTTTCTTTGACATGCATTTTGCAGACCACTGTTAGCAATCCACATTTTTAATGGAAACCTCCTCGTAGCATCCCAAACTTGCAATAAATTTTTCAAATTAAAATTCCATGATTTGGGTGATAAATGAATTTTTTAATGAAAATCATTAACAAATAGTGATTTGATCCGAAAAATCTAAAATTTTTACTATAGGTTTCTGAAATCATCCTAAACTTGCAATAAAATTTTGAAATTAAAATTAATTAATTTGGATGATAAATGAATTTTGTTTATGAAAAATCATAAACAAACAATGATAAATTGCCTGTTGCTATGACAAATTTGAATTTTTTGCTATAGTTGTAAGCCCTTTTCCAAAAGCTTCAATAAAAATGGTATAGTGAAATACACTATTTCACATCCCTAAATAATTTTCATATGAAAATCATAAAAAATATCATATAAAATAGAGGTTTTATGAGAAAACTCTAAAATTTGCATGTGATTTTTCCCTACTGTCCAAAACCTTCACTAAAAATGTCAGACCAATATTCATTGATTTGATCTACTTTGTATCATTTTTATGAAAAATCATAAAAAGATTATAAAAATGGAATTTTGATCAATTTTTTTTAAGTAGATCATGAGAAGGAAGAAGAAGAGGAGAAATAGAATAAGAATAAGATGGAGACAAGGAAGAGGTCTCTCAAATGCTCATTCTAACATGACAATTGGTGGTTGTCTTCTTGAAGCTTCTTCAAACTTGCAAAAAAAAGATGATGAGGCTTTTAGGCCCCACGGTGAGTGCCATTTGTACCTATGTGAATCAAAGCTTAGACAATTCAAATGTTAGTGGCTTAGCACATATGTATCGATGTAAAGCATATTCATGAAACATTAGAATGAAAACTTAAATGATAATAAATCCAAAGATAATGAAATTGAAGAACAAACTATCAAATTAAGTCTTTCAAGAGTGTCTCATATCTCCCTAACTATGATGGCTAAATTGCTCTCAGATCAAGCATCTCAATGACATCCTAGAATGGGATATTGTTGGATGAAAATGAAACTAAATGCAATATGTAATTAAGATTATGAAAATACAAAATGATATGCAACTTAATGATGAAAGCTAAATGTGCAAACTATGTATCATGCCCAAAATATATGGGAAAAACACACGACAAATTTATTTATTTATTTTAAATTTTTTTTATAAATAATAATAGGGTTCTCAAAGGCTTAAGAGTTTGATTCGCAAGAATGCATCAACTATGTTCATCTTAAATTTATAATCATGAGAGGAGATACATTGATACTGTTAAATTCTCATTATTAAAATTGGTATCAACATTTATTTTATTCTTACATTAATATTTCCATGCTATATATATTGGAATCATTTGAACAACAATATAATTTAGTCTTAAATTTAACTATGCAAAACAAACTACATTATCTTAGTAGACTAACATAGCTTGTCATATTTACAACATAATGATTAACTTTCTTAACAAATAAACTAAATTTACATTTAATCATATTCCTACTAAACATTAATTAAGAGTGTAACATTTATCGATTTCAAAACAATGTCTCTAACTACACTTTACTAATCAAATTAGAAAAAACATTAAAATTACAACCAAGATAAAACTTAATTAAGTTTAAAACTTTAACTAAAATTAATATACAAAACTAGCTAATATTAATTCATGATTAAAAATATACATATTAAAATTCTAACAACTTTAAAACTAAGTTCTAGCTTAACAAGACTAACTATGATTAACGTAACACTTTAAAACAATTAGTAATATTGATGTTTACTAAAACAAAGCATGTTACTTTAGTTAATGAAGCTAAGTATAATTTTATTATACTAGAACTAAATTACACTAATTAAATGATAATGAAAACATAAAAACAAAATAAATTATACATAAGACTTAACTAACAACAAATTTAACTTTAAGTTTTACTTAAAGATTTAGACAAAACAACATACTAACTAAAACTTGATTAGATTATAATCAAATTTATAATAACTAAAATTATTTATCACTAACATAAAATACACTAATAATCTAACATTAAAAAATATATATAAATTAATTGACTTTGAACATAACAACTACCTGATTTAAAAAATTTATTCAATACTAAAATTTAAAAATTATTAAATCCTAACTACAACTTTACTAGTCTAATCAAAGACAAATTAACTCTTTTCCAAAAATTTAAAAAAAACTAAATTAACAACTAACTACCTTAACTTTCTAAATAAAAGAGAGTTTAACATTAAATAACTCTAACATAGAGGTCTAACAATTTTGACATCTAACTCATGCTAACCCATATTTTAATATGCTAACATCTAAAACATGTTAATTACTAACAATAAAATAAAACTAACTAATTTTAACAATTATTAGAAAAATTCTAAACTAAATAAATCAACTAACAACTAACATTAATTAACAGTCTAATCAATTTCTAATTTTAACATATACTACAAGTAAAACAACACATATTCATTAAATTCCAAACTTTATGCAAAACAAAATGCTACTACTCTAACCACAACCTAAACCCAAACTAACCTAAACCTTTATCCATTCTATCCTCTCCAACCCTACTAACTTCTACCTAACCCAACACTACACAAAATATAATACTAACCTAAACTATACCCTAACCAAGTGGCCTAGCCACCACTTGGCTTTCCCCACCTACCCTCCATACTGCCCCATGATCCTTATGCGCTAACCAAGGTACGTAGACTTGTCCCCTCTATCCCCTTGTGTGAGTGATGCTCATGCCTTAATCAAGTGCATGGGGGATAGGAACATGGGGGTGGGGGGTAAAGTTTTTAGCAAGGAAATATAGTTTTAAAACACCCTTCTCCATCCCATCGATATGACATTAGTCTCCATGCAGTCAGGTGTGGTACAGACAGTGACAGGTGAGTACATAGCTCTAGCACCAAGTTTTTTCCCATGGAATGCCAAGGCAAGGTGAGAGGTGGGGGGGGGGGGGGGGGGGGGGTGGGGGGGGGTGGGGGCGCGGGGGGTGGGGGGCGGGAAATAAACTTAGGATGGTATAATAGCATAAATTTTTATTTAATAAATACTAGACTTGAAGCCTAAGGCAAGTACCTTGGCCCCCTCATGATGCATGGAGTTTAATGCTAATGCATTTAACTAGGATTGCGCCCATATTTGGCAGGGAGGTGATTTGAAACTAGGTTTAGTGATGGGCTAGATAGCTATAAGAGTAAATGCTAAAAGTTTTATAGTTGAGAGGAGGCAATAGGATATTCATTTAAATGTTTTAATTTCAAATGTATTTAATTTATATTCTTTTTAAAAGATTTAATAAATATTTTGGTTGAAATTCAAAGGAATAATTCAAAGAATATTCTTTGTAAACTGGGGGGGAATTAGAATTTTCCCCATACATTTAATCAAAAGCAATTCAAACATACACCCCAACCTAGTTTTACACAATAGGTCCAAACATAGAACTTGACTAGGGGGGAGGTGGATTTTCCCAATGGGAGACATCAATCACCATACCATAACATAGCCCTTTCGGGGCTAAAACTTTAAGAACTTCCATTCTTCTACAAAGCCCTTTCGAGGCTATTTCCACAAGGATTTTTATTCCTTTCCATATTCAAGAATTCACAATATCAACAAGGTATGTGATGACAAGTAGGGGCCCATACACCCTACCCTCTTTCCCTCACCTCACCATGAGAGGAGAGTCTACACCATTAAGGTCCAACTAAGGCCCTTCCACCGTACATGGCCACTTCTTCCCTATCCATGGGCGAGTAATGCCAAAAAAATCCCCATGAAATCCCGTAAAAAAAAACAAAACCTCAAGACAAGCATAAGAATACATCAAGAACAAGATAAATTCCCTCCAAATCAAACCCAACACACAAGCAAGCAATACAAAGAACAATTCAATGCCTTATGCATGATTCAAGCATGAACAACATGAAGAACAAATCCAAAAGAGTGAAGAACTCCTACCTTCACAAAATGTTATGGTAAAATGGTAAGTTGAGAAGAGTTATTCCCTTTTCTTCCTTCAATCTTCAAACTTTCTCTAAAACTAGAGATTGGGTAACCACCCGAAAACTACTCCAAATTGCCTCTAAGTATGATCCTTAACTCAACTAGACTTCAAGTAACCTCATGATGAAGTTTGAGTCACCAACTCAAGTAGGAGACAATCAATTTTCATAATCAAGCAAAAATTGGGTTTTTGAGTAACCCTAAAAGTCAAACAAAGAGGCTAAGGGGGTGGAAAGTACTCCCCACCCATACCCTTACCCCTAAGGCACTTAAATTTAATGTTTTTAAGCCTTAAAGACTTAATAGAAAACAAACAAAGGCTAGGGGGGTAGTAAGACCAATTAACAACCTTCAAAGAAAGACAATGCAAAGATAACACAATTAACAAGGGGTTTAGTTCCATCTTTCCATTAGGTTTCCCAGCTAAATATCCTGCACACTCATTGCACACATTAGTAGGTTCAAGAAATCACATGCATTATGTAATTTACATATCCGAAAAATCATATAAATTAAAACATCCATTTTTCTAATAATCAATTGTTTATCTAATTCTACTCATATTTTTTACTATTAAAATTGCATAATCAAAGTGTTAGTTTTGCATTCATTTACTTCATCATCGTACATGTTCATAAAGCATTAAATGATGAAATCAAATATCTGAAAGTAAAGCATCACAAATCATAAATAGCATAATAATGTGCAGTGCATCAAATAATGTTCTAACATATCGAGTCATGAGTATCAAAATAATAATGTATCATCGATGCTAGGATGGGTCAGGGCGAAGCCTCACACTATGGAATAAATAATAGGAAACTATGCAATGAATTTGAAATGTCTATAGCAATGCATGAAATTGGAAATTTCTTAGAATACTCTAGAATTGCAACTATATTAACAATGCATGAAAATGTGATGATTAAATTATTTTATAATAACAATGCATAAAAACTTGATTGATTAAATTGCTCTATAATAACAATGCATAAAAACTTGATGATTCAACTCTCAAAATGCCTTGTATTTATAGATTTTTCAAGCAGGTGGGGTAAGGTTTAGGTTTTACCAAGGGTAAAGTTTAAATAATAAAATAATAAAATCCATGAACGCATTTTGAATAAAATATTCATTATGGAGAATCCACTTCAAATATTAAATTTTTTTTGGGTCCATTTTGAATAAAATAATAATATCCATGAGATCCACTTTGAATAAAATATGTAGACAGTGGGCCAACATCCCTCACAAGATTCACAACACGGCTTGACTGCCTTCTATGGTTCTATAAGACTATTGGTTTTATCGGGCATTAACAAGTCAATCTTTTAGTGCAATGGCAACCTTGTCCTTTCTAACAAAATATTCATAATGGAGAATCTAACTTCAAATATTAAATTATTATTTTGGGTCCATTTGGATTAAAATATGATTTTGGAGATATCTGAATATAGAATTGATTTTTGAGGATAAATGCCCATTTTAATTTCTTTAAATTAAATTTCATGTGTAAATTTCAAATGTGTTCAAATAGTTGATTCATTTGATTTTTTGATTTAATTCAAATTTGATTAATTTATCCTCAATTCTACAAAATGCATATGATTTTAACCTAAAAAATCATGCTAATTTGGTGAAAGCTGTGATTAAAAGATGTGCCCAATTTTGGGTGTCTACACATAGCTTGATGGGTAAGTATCAAGGCATTTTAACCTTGACTCCTAAGGATTAAGTCTCATTCTAGGGATAATTCTATGGATCATGACAATCTCTTAGATAGCTATTAGGGCATTCTAACCCTAACTCCTAAGGATTGACCCTCATTTTGGGGACAATTATACAAATCTACATCTTTTCTTGAACCAGTATTGGGGGGCATTCTACCCTTGACTCTGGAGGACTAAGATTTGTTCTAGAGATAGTCCTAAAAATCTTATGAATCTATCTTCATACAATTAAAATTTGAACCGATCTCAATTATCATTCTACACTTCAATTCAACCTATTCTTTGGATCAATGCATTGCTCACACATCAATTCAAAGAGGGGCAAATGTAATCACCCAAAATTGGTCAATCCTTTAAATACAAAATTATATCTCATGGTAAAGGTTCAAATTTTATTAATTGAATCAAAGAATAGAATGAATTAATTCAAATCAACTATTACAACCCATTTGAAAAATACACATGAATATTCATTTCAAATAAATTGAAAATTGACATTTATCTCCAAAAATGAATTTTATATTCAAAATGGGACCTTAACTCCATTATGAATATTTTATTCATAGTGGATTTAAGGAAATTAATATTTTATTCATAATGGATAGAAATTAGTATTTTATTCATAATGGATGAAAATTAATAGTTTATTCATAATGGGTGGAAATTAATATTTTATTCATAATGGACGAAAATTAATATTTTATTCATAATGGATGGAAATTAATATTTTATTCATAATGGGCTTATAATAATTTTTTATTCAAAATTGATTCATAAATCATTATTCTATTCAAAGTGCTCATTATTATATTCAAAATGGATTCTCCAGTTTGAATAAAATAATCCAAATGGAACCTACATTTATGAATTTTTAAATCAAAGTGGATTCCCTTAAATGATTTTTAATTCATTTTTACCTTCACCATGGTAAATTCCATATTCTACCCCAAGCCCTTGCAAAAATTTATAAATGCAAGGCATTCTAAGAGCTAAGAGAGGCAATTTTAGAGAAAAGAAACTTTGTTAGATTAAGCATTCTAAAATTTCAATTCTAATTCATTCTTTTCAATTCTAATTCAATTCTAGCTTAATTACTTTGTTTCTTAGCTTAATTGTACTCCATGCTAGCTTGCTTTCATTTATCTTAGCTTAAATCTTGCATTAATGCTAGCTTGAATCTCTCATTCTAGCAATGTTATTGTCACTGATTTGGTCTTAATTCTGGGAGCAATTAATTCCATTTACATACTCATTCCTTAGTTAGAGAGCAATAGGACAATTTTATAGGGTTTATGTGCTTTGTTTTGATATATTCATTTGCTAACCCTACGATCTAATGCCTACTTGAAGTGTGTTGGTTTTCTAGATACAAGATCCACATTTCACACACATAAGAGTCAAGGTTCATTATCAATAACTTGTCCCACACTAAGTGCTTATTCACCTTACACCAAGTGGTTGCCTACAAGAGATATTGGCTTTGTCATAGAAATTCCATAAGCATAACCAAGGGAACATAGATGGTGAGTGTAAAACCTTGGAATGATCTGCATAATCCACTAGGATTGATCCTTGCACCATGAAGTTGAGTAGAAAAATAAGATAGTTACTAACTTAGAGTGTTTAGAAAAGGCTCAGATTCATAATAATCCCAATTATGGGATGTCTTGCCTTTCAGAAAGTAACGGACCTCACAGCCACAAGAGCACCTTAAACATTCTCACTTAGCATTTTTCTCATGTACCCAATCCCACAAGTAATCATACTAAGCAAAGAAAAGTACTAGGTCTACCAAAGTTTTGTGTCCTTGATAGCCTTGAGTTTATAGTAGGTTGGAATAGTTAGATTCTCTTGTCCCCACTTGGGTCATTCCTCTTGATTGCTCAAGAGCAGGCCCATTCTAAATTAAACAAATTGGATCCACTTTTGAGAGTCAAGATTTTTGATTTACTACGAGGGTGAAGAACACTCTTCTATCTCAAATTGTTTCTCCTAAACATGCCAAGAAGCTCGATTAATCCCCTCACTTTCAAAATCCAAAGGTACATCAAGATTTTTGGTTCACCACAAGGGTGAAGAGTATACTTTCCTATCACCAAGGGATCCCAATAACAAGTTTTATGTGCCTAATAAATGAAAATAGCTAGTGAAATACCACACATGGAATAAAATAAATACATTCATGTGCTTGGTTTTTATGCTTTTAGGCAGCCCTATAAAAAATTGTTAGTAGCCTTTTTGCATTTATAGCTTTGACATGTGCTCTTTTCAATTTAAGTATGCATGTGTTTTAAGGAAACAACCTATAAGCACAACTGTTAGTCCACCACAAGTTAGTAAAAAATAACATAAAAATCTACAAGTAGACCTTTGTTAGACTGTAATAGACCTATAAAAATTAACATATAAACAACACAAACCTTTTTTAAAAAAGGATCGAAACACCTAAACAACAAGTAGTTTTAGGCTGGGAGATACTTTATGTTGGAAGAGTATTGGATGATACTTTTTAGTATACCTATACAAAATTTTTTATCCATGCAATAGTTTCTCCTATATTCGTGTGATACAACAAACTATATTGGGGTGATATAGCTTAGCATTGGTGAGTGATACTTTTATTGAAAAAGTATCATCTGACAATACTAAAAAATGTTGTATGATACTGAGAAAGTATCACCTGATAACTGTGATTGTAAAAAAATAAAAGACCAAATAGAAAATAGAAAATGCAAAAAATGAAGGAAGATTAGGAGAAAAACCATAGTGTTTTGACCCATGGTGGGCACCAAAAATGTACACTATAAATGTGTCACACTCTAAACTCTTCTATCCAAGTGATTCCATAGATTGGAATTTTTGAATGGAAGCTTAGATCTCCCTATCCATAGAGTGCAAAGGTCTATTTGGAGCAATGCAAATAGCTCTTAGCTATCTTTGAGACACAACCCTTGCTAGTAAACCATACAATGGGAGGTTCTTAAGATAAGATGCAAAAATGTAAGTGTTGGATACAATTTTCCAATTGTGTGTTGTCTTTGATGTTACACAAATGTCATATCAATTAGTAGATAGTATCTACCAAGCTCATTTAGTTAGCAAAGAAAATTTCAGAGTCTAGAAAGCTCACTCGGTCATGAAAGGTAAATGAGGAAGAATGCAATGTTAACCGAGCTCACACCATTAACAAAGAAAAGTTAGTGTTTACCAAGTTCACTCGGTCTCAAAAGGATTTTGTAGAGTTCATAGTATTCATCGAGGTTCAATTGGTCAACACTAGAAATCACTTCTAGAGCAGTGTTTACCGAGCAAGGTTGGCCAATGAAGGATTTCATTGTTTTGGGAAATAAAGTTTAATTATTTCATGTAATGATTGTAGCCAACTGATGTAATGATTATTGATTATTGATTATTGTAACTTGTAAATGAGCTAACTTGAAAATTTGTAAGGTATAAATAAAAGGTCAATTTGTGAATTCTAAAATGTAATGAGTGAGCATGCAAGTGTATTGATTAAAGAGGAAAGTGTGACCAAAATTTGAAGGATGGTTAGTTATCCTTTAGGAGCAGCAAAGTTTTATTCAATCAAGAAGGATCTAGAGGAGTAGAATAGAGATCTGTATCATAAATTTAGTTGCATCTCATTTAGGTCTATTCATTGTTACTTTCTCACCATTGTAATAGTGATTTCTAAATCTCTTAACAGATTTGGTTTAACAGCCATTTTGTAAATCCTCTAACAAGGTGACAATTCTCTTAAATTTTTCTAAAGACCTCTAGTAAGGCCACTTATAATAGGGTGATTAAATCCTTTAACAAGGTCACACCTAATAGTGTGTTTTGTAACCTTTAACCGGGCTGGCTCCTAATAGGGCTCACTTTAGAAGAGTGAAAATTAGTAGCTAGTTACTTGGTGGTTTTCTCATATTGGATTTCCATGTTAAATCGGGTGTCTCATGTGTTCATGTTATTTCTTTTATGGTTTCATGTTAATCATTGTGATTATTTAAAATATATTAAAGTTAAAATACACTGCATCTACTGAGTTACAACATTTTTGTGTGGTTACTGAGTGATAGCAATAACTAGTGTTATAAGACATCTAAGGGATCTATGGATTTGTTTTTGTGGTAACTGATTCACCCCTCCCCTCTCAGTTACTCTATCTATGTTTTCAAAAATTGGTATCAGAGTTTTTGGTGCTTGTAGGAAGGATTTCAAGGATTTAAGCTAAAGATCAGGATGTCTTACAAGAGGAAAATTCCAAGGCTTAACAGGAATAACTTTTTCAGTATGGCAAGGATTGATGAGACTTCATCTGGCTTCCATTGGAGATACAAGATTGAAATACCTTGATGAAGAATATGTAACTCCTTCTAATACATTATTTGTTAATGACATTGCTAAGAAGAAGACTCATAATACCATGATGATAGACATTGCATCTACTCTAAACTATGAATAATTTGATGATATCAAGGACTACAAAAATTCCTTTCAAATGTGGAAAAAATTGAAAGATATCTATGGAGGTGATGAAAATGTGAGAAGAGCCAAAGCAGAGAGTCTAAGAGGATAATTTGATCAAATGAAAATGAGAGAGAATGAAAACATTGCCAAATATGTTGAAAGAGTCAAAGCAAGTGTCAATGTAATCAAAGCTTTTGGAGGAGATATCAAAAAAGAAATAGTTGTAAGTAAAGTTCTCATAACATTGCTTCCCATTAATGCAATTAGAGTTTCTACAATTGAAGAAAGAAGATGTGAAGCAAATCATAAGATAAATTTAGAAGCCATAGTAGGAAGATTGACTGCATTTGAGCTAGATAACTATGATAACTATGTTCCAACTTCCAAGAACATTGAATCTACATTTGAATGCAAGCTTTCACTCAAAGAAAAATGGAAGAAAATAAAGGAATCTCAGTCAAAAAGTGGAGAAGAATCAAAAGAAAGTTCTAACAATGATCTTGAAGTAGTTGAAGCTCTACAAGCAAGAAAATATTCTAGAGGCAAAGGAAAATACAAAGGTAAGGTTCCTCTAATCTAATTTTCATGTGAGGAATTTGGTCATATTGCAGCTAGGTGCCCAAACAATAAAAAAAAGGATGAGAAAAAAGGTCACAAGTGCAATGGCAAGAAAGACTTCAAATAATTCAAGGAAAAATGTAAGAGAACATGTTTCATGGCTAAGGATTCTAAGGATTTTGATAATAGTGAAGATGAAATTCTTTACAGTGTTATGAAAGATGAATCTAATAATGATGAGAAAGATAATATGGCACTTATCTCACATGTAGGAAAAAATGATACATGGATCATATATAGTGGTTGTTCTCATCATATGACTGGTGACAAAACTAAGTTTGAACATTTTGAAGACTATGATGGTGGTAGTGTAAAGTTTGGAAATAATGAACCTTGTTGCATAAAAAGAAGATGTAGAATCTCATTAACCAAAGAGCTTGTATGTGATAATGCCTATTGGGTTGAAGGACTAAAACATAACCTATTGAGTGTGGCACAACTAATCAATATTGGATTCAAGATGGAATTCATGCATGGAAAGGCAAGACTACTAGATGACAAAGCGAAGCTGATTGGATCAAGCATACAAACAAAAGGTAACTTGGTTTATCTTGAACTTGGAAAGTGCTCATATTTTATTGCTCAAGTTGAAGAAAGTTATTTATGTCACAGAAGGTTATGTCATGTAAACTTTGATAACATGGTGAAGATAAGAAAATTCAGAAAAGTAGGAGTCATTCCTAGTATAAAGAAACCTAATGTTGGTCTATGCACGAATTGTTAGATTGGTAAGATGGGAAAGACTAGCTTTAAAAGTAAAAATTATTAGTTTGAAGATATTTTGGAAATTGTGCATACTGATTTGTGTGGACCTATTGGAATTGAGAGCTATAATGGAGAAAAGTTCTTTACTCTTTTTGTTGATGAGCACTCTAAAATGATGACTATTATGTATTTGAGAGAGAAGTTAGAAGCATTTGAGAAATTCAAATGGCATTTGGCTAGAGTAGAGAAGGAAATAGGAAAAATATTGAAATGCTTGAGATCAGATAGAGGTGGTGAATTTATATCCAATGAATTCAATAAATTTTGCATTAAAAGAAGAATCAAAAGATAGGTATTAGCACCTAGAACTCTTGAGAAAAATGGAATAGCTAAAAGGAGGAACATATCTATCATGGATTGTACAAGGACTCTAATGATTGAAAAGAACATTGCTATCAAATACTAGAAGGAAGCTATCAACACTGTAGTTCATACTTTGAACTGAGTACAATTGAAGAACGACTCATTCAAAACCCCCTATGAGCTATGGTATGGCTATAAACCCAATTTAAGTTACCTAAAAGTATTTGGAAGTAAATGTTACATCTTGAAAGAATCTAGAAAAGGTAAATTTGATGTGAAAGGTGATGAAGGTTTATTTTTGGGATATTCTTACAAAAGTAAGGCATATAGATGTTTGAATTTATCTACTCACAAAATCATAGAAAGTACACATGTGAAAGTTTGATGAGTTTGTAGAAAGGACTGAAGAAGAAAGAAAAAGGAACCAAAAGATTACAGAAGATTTGTTTTCATTGAACCTAATACATTACCAGATACATCTATCAATCAAGTGACTTCCACTCCTGATTCTTTAGTCACCAAGTTGCAAGAAGTTCCAATCGAGTCACAAGGACCCGAGTCACAATCTCTAGCTACTGAGCTAATGCCTATTGAGTCAAAGTAGCTAGAACTTGAAGTTGAAGTGCAAGAAGATGAAAATGCAATTTATTCAAAAGGCAAGGAGCCTGTATTGGCCAAGTATGCTAGGAGACATCATGCACTAGATTAGATTACTGGAGACAAATCTGAAGGTACTATGACGAGAAGTAAGCTAAAAGGTACTTGTTTACTTTCTGATTTTGAACCTAGAAATTTCAAAGATGCATCAGAAAATTAAAGTTGGATTGAGGATATGAATGAAGAGATAGAGAAAATAGAGAAGAACAAAACATGGACTCTTATACCTAGGCCTAAAGATAAAAATATGATTGGAACAAAGTGGTTATTCATAAATAAGTTGAATGAGGGTGGTAAGGTATCAAGAAACAAAGCTAGATTGGTATGTAAAGGCTACTCTCAAGAAGAAGGAATTGATTATGGAGAGACCTTTGCTCCTATTGTAAGACTAGAAGGTTTTAGGACCTTACTTGCATATGCTACATATAAAGGATTTAAGGTATATCAGATGGATGTCAAATCAACATTTCTCAATGGTATTCTTGATGAAGAAGTCTATATTAAGCAACCTAAAGGTTTTGTTGATCTAGACAAGAAGGACATGGTATGCAAATTACATAAAGCATTGTATGGTCTGAAACAAACCCCTAGAGCATGGTATGAAAGATTGCTTAACTATCTTATTCAGATTGGTTTTCAAAGAACTAATGATAATAGTAGCTTGTATATCAAGGAAGGACTAGATAACAAGATTGTTTTGGAAAAAATATTTGTGGATGATACTTTGTTTACAAGGAATGATGATATATGCAAATATGTTTTAGAGAAAATGAATAAGGAATTTGAAATGTCTATGTTTTGTGAGATTAAATTCTTTGTTGGTCTTCAGATTCAGCAAAGAAAGAATGGTATCTACATTACTCAATCTAAGTACATCAAAGAGATACTTAAGAAGTTTGGTATAGAATATTGTAAACTAGTTAGAACACCCATACCTACTAGATTAAAACATACCAAAGATGATGAATCAAAAGAGGTAGATCAAACCTTATATAGATCAATGATCGGAAAGTTACAATATGTGGTTCATACAAGACCTGATATTGCTCTTGTAGTTGGTATTGTAGCAAGATTTTCAGCAAAACCCAAAGAAAATCACATGATGGCAATCAAGAGGATCTTGAGATACTTGAAAGGAACTAAAGATCATAGTCTGTGGTATAAACTTGGAGGAAATCTGGACTTAAAAGTATTCACTGATGCTGATTGGGCTGGTAATTTGGATGACAAAAAAAGTACAAGTGGAGGTGCATTCTTTCTTGGCAAAAGATTGGTATCTTGGACAAGTAAAAAGAAAAATTGCACATCCAAATGTACAGTAGAGGCAGAGTATGTTGCAATAGCAGTGAACTATTCTAATATTGTTTGGTTTGAGCAATTATTGGAAGGCATGAAGGTGGAGATCAAAGAACTAGTTGTTATGTTTTGTGATAATACAAGTGTAATTAACATATCCAAGAACCTAGTGATGCATTCCAAAACCAAGCACATTGCAATAAAGTATCACTTTGTTAGAGAATTGGTGCAGGATAAGGAGATTAGATTGGAATATGTCCATACAAAAGAGTAGATTACTGACATATTCACTAAGCCATTACCTAAGGATGCATTCTTATATCTAAGAGGTAAGTTAGGGGTCATACCCCTATTCAAGGCTCACTAAAATAAAGTTTTAGTGATGCATCAACAAGAACCAAGTTGAATATCTATCAGTTGATGCAACATAGTCATGGGAACATTGCATATGAATCAATACTTAAGGTACATTGTTACTCATTTGGTATGTGTTGTCTTTGGCATGTGTTGTCAAAGAGGAAGATAGTTTACTATTATATCTTTCTAAAATTTGAACTTGTATGAGGGAAAGTTTACTATTTAGAAAAGAAGCTATGTAATTCCTTCATAGATGGAGATTAGATTACTACATTAGAGAAGTTTGTGGCATACAAATCTAAGAGGGAGGAATAGTCTGTCTGGTAAAGACTTATTTTCAAATTTCATCTGCTATGACATGTTGTGTTGCCATCAATTCCAAAGAGGGAGATTGTTGGATATAATTATCCAATTGTGTGTTGTCTTTGATGTTACACAAATTTCATATCAATCGACAGATAGTATCTATCGAGCTTAGTCTATCAGCAAAGAAAATTTTAGAGTCTATCGAGCTCACTTGGTCATCGAAGGTAAATGAGGAAGAAAGCAGTGTTAACCAAACTCACACGGTTAACAAAGGAAAGTTAGTGTTTACCGAGTTCACTCGGTCTCAAAAGGATTTTCTAGAGTTCACAGTGTTCACTAAGCTTCAGTCAGTCAACATTGGAAATCACTTCTAGAGTAGTGTTTATCGAGCAGGGTCGACCAATGAAGAATATCATTGTTTTGAGAAATAAAGTTTAATTATTTCATGTAATGATTGTAGCTGACTAATGTAATGATTATTGATTATTGTAACTTGTAAATAAACTAACTTGACAATTTGTAAGGTATAAATAAAAGGTCAATTTGCGAATTCTAAAATGTAATGAGTGAGCATGCATGTGTATTGATTAAATAGGAAAGTGTGTGTGAATTTTGAAGGATGGTCAGTTATCCTTGAGGAGCAGGAAAGTTTTATTCAATTAGGAAGGATCTAGAGGAGTAGAATAGAGATCTATATTAGCAATTTAGTTGGATCTCATTCAGGTCTATTCATTGTTACTTTCTCACCATTGTAACAGTGATTTCTAAATCTCTTAATAGAGTTGGTTTAACAGTCATCTTGTAAATCCTCTAACAAGGTGATAGTTTTGTTGAATTGTTCTAAAGACCTCTAGCAAGGCCACTTCTAACAAGGTGATTAAATCCTTTAACAAGGTCACACCTAACAGTGTGTTTTGTAACCTTTAATCGGGTTGGCTCCTAACAGGGCTCACTTCAGAAGAGTGAAAATCAGTAGCTAGTTACTTGGTGGTTTTCCCATATTGGGTTTCCACGTTGAATCTAGTATCTCATATGTTTATGTTATTTATTTTATGGTTGCATGTTAATCATTGTGATTGCTTAAAAATTTTTAAAGCTAACATACACTGTATCTACTAAGTTACAACATTTTTGTGTGGTTACCAAGTGATAGTAGTAACTAGTTTTATAAGACATCTAAGGGATCTATGGATTTGTTTCTGTGGTAACTGATTCACCCCCCACCTCCTCTCCATTACTCCATGTATATTTCCAATAGAAAGTGTCCATAAGAACTCTCAAAATGAAATGCAAGAGATGAAGCTAGACTAAGATGAAATGCACAATTCAACTAGATTAACAAATGAGAGTGTTACAACTCCAAACTAGTTAAACTATGTGATTTAAGAAACTATGAGATGAACTAAGCTATCATGCAAAATGAATCTAAACTAGTATGCCATGGATGAAAGAATGAGGCAAGGAAATAGAAGTTCTCCACAAGATCTCAAGAGAATTGACCAATAAACCTGCAACATAACAATATTCAAGAGTGTGGATCCTTTGAGAAGGGGAGATCTCTTTCTTTTAAAGTTGTACAAATTGTGGAGATCAAGATCAAGGGATGAATGATCATAGGTGCAAGTTAACTTTGGTATGATCCATGTGTAAGAGGAAGTCGAACAATAAAAGAAGAGTTGATATTGCATGTGAGACAAAAATCTATTTCTTTTAATTTATAAATAGACAAAGGACTTTGTGTGTGCACATTGAGTAGGTTAGAAGAATGGGGTCTTTTATTTTATTGAAAGGGGACATGTTCTTTTAATCAAATAATGAACTTAGGATAATATAGTCAAACCATAGGTTATAATCAAATTAATTATTTTTTAGCAATTTGGTCTAAAAAATAATTAATTAATTAGCCAAAATGTTGGCTAATAGTCTAGGTGATTATTTTTAGGTTATTATAGTAGTCACCTACTAGTCGAGATCTACACGATGTACCCCTTCCCTCTATTTTCTATTTAGTTTAGATAATATGTGTATGTACATACTTGAATTTTATGCATATTGTAGGTACCGAGCATCAACTTACCTAAATTACCAAGATGAGCATGCTCTATCACATTATCTCAATTGTAAAAGAGGGGGATAATTCTTGAGTCTGAATCCTAAACCCTAAGAAAATTTTCCTAGAAAGTAGGACAAGTTTCTCAGTTGTTTATCTTTTGAATTTTTCAAGTGAAATGAATTTGTGATTTGACCCTTGAGTTTGATCTAGTATTATATACTTTATTATGGGTTTTCAGATTTAATCTCATGGGTCATTTTTTATTTTCAGTTATAATTAAATCAAATTAAAAGATTATTTAATTATTTAATTTAATGAAAATTTTATAAGGAAAATTCAATATTTAATTATATTTAATTAATTGAGAAATTGATTATATTTAATTAATTAAGAAATTAATTAAATAAAATAAGTAAATTTAAAGATATAGTTAAAGTTCTAAATTTGGCATAATCATATTTATTTAATTTAATAATAATATATTTAGGAGTTTCATTTTTATAATAAACTCTAAATGTTCTTATTAGTTAAATTAATAAATATTTTACTAAAAAATGTATCGTGGATTAATAAAAGAGAGAAAGGAATTGATTTAATAAAGTTATTCTAATTAAATTGCAAAAAGGTTGCACATAAAATTAAAATATATTAAAATAATTAAGGAAAAGGTTTCACATGATTGCAAAACTAAAGCCCTAATTGGAGAAATATCTTAATTAAGGAATTAGAGCTCATTTCTCCATACACAAATTTGGAGGGGCCAATTTCCAAGAAGAGGGTTTTTGATAGAAAGGGAAATTGCTTGCAAGCTCTATGCATTTGTTGTTTAACATAAGATCTAGGTAGGATCTCATGAGTTTTGCACAATAGTTTCCTCTATGAAATTATATTGTCTTCTTTGTAATTGATGGATCTATTTTAGAATTCATTTGGATTGAAACCCTTATTTTTGAGGAAAAAATTATTTCCATTATTGAATTGTATGGTTTTAATTTGAAACACTTGTTGTCAATCTATTGTTTTTTATTTCAAAAACATTTGTAAACAAATTTAATATTAGAAAACCCTTGCTTGGAAAATTGGGTGATTCATAATGGATTTGTTAAAATCAGGATATGGGTTTTGGAAAGAAAACCATATTTGTTTTATAAGTTTTGACTATTTAATCTAGGTTGCTATGCCAGGTTTATATTGGAAAATTATCATATATATATATATATATATAATTATCACATTAATTTATAATTATTGTGATAACTATAAAAATATAATATAAAAATTAAAAAATTGTGAGATGGCCTTTTAATTGGGGGTGGGGGGGCGGGGCGGTGGGGTTGTCAATGTGTTTGTTTTAAATAAATTTTTAAAAAAAGAGGAGGCAGGCCAACACCTCCAACCTCCCCCCTCCTCCTTACAATGTCAGCATCTTTTATTAAGGACTATGCGGCAATCCTGTTGTAGCAATAGGCTATCGTGGCAACAAGCCAATGGGCTATAAATGTTTAATGGTAAGGTGTTTTTTTTAAAAAAAGTTTTTAAATATTTTTAAAAAATGTTTACATACATACATACATATACATACATACTTATATATATGTTTTGTATTAGTTATTATTAAATATTGAATGTAATTAAATATTATTATTATTAATTCTTATTTTATTAATAATTTAATATAATTTATTTTATTAATAAATAGAGAATCATTATCATTATTAATTTGAGTATTGATTGTGATGGGAACACGACCCAAGAACAGAATGGAAACAACAGAAAGGGAAAATTATATTAACTGAGAAAATAAGCTAGTACAAACAGTGCAGAGAAAGTAAACTTCAAAACATGCCCTAAGGTCTTACAATAGCATAAATCTGGAGAATATTTCTCCTTTTAGCACCTCTTCTCAAACTCCACTCCGAACTGCCTTTTACAATGCCAAAAATCTCCTTAAATAGACCTCGGAGGATTAAGGACTAGGAGTACATTCTAGAAAGTGCTAGTAGGCATCCACCGACAAAATAGAAGGTTCCAGAAGCTACGTTAGAAGTCGGTGCAAATCTAGAAGAATCCAGAAACGGTAGCCAAACTTTCGGGAGGCATAACTTTTGAACCATAGCTCCGATTGACGAATCGTTTACATTTTCGGAAAGCTCTCGAAGCGCTCTATAGCCCTATGGACCAGCTTTGCTCGTCCCCCATTTTTTGACCCTTTTCGAGGTCATTTAATGCTCCAAACCTGACTTTGAAGCATTCTTAGGAGGTCTCCAAAACTCGAAAAACTGTCATAACTTTCAAACCGTGGGGCCTATTGACCTGATTCTTTTTTTGGAATGCTCTAAATCATGATTACATTCATCTGGCCAATTTACACCTTCTAGTTTACCGAAATGATGGTCCAGATACATGCTCCTATTTTTTTGGGATTTTTAAATGCACTGATAGTTGAACTATGAGAGTTGGAACCTTTATTTGAGCCAAATGGGTATCCAAAAATGTAAAGACATGAAACAGAAACTAAGCCTAAGTACATTTTTTTTTTGGGTCACACAGGATTGCCCTTATACCTCTGGATGCTCCTGCATCAGACACCCAGGGTAGATTGAAAAGTGACCCTGTCACTTTATGGATGGTAGAGGAAATCCCAAATAGGAAACCTCAGCTGCTAAAATCCAAGTTGAGTCCTCGATCGATCATCCTTTCCATTTGACCAAATACTCTTCATACTGCCTGTTTTTGGTACTCCTACCCACACGATGATCTAGAATGTCTTCTATCTCCTCCTTCTTAGAAGCAAGAATTGGACATGGCTCTAAAACTAGCTCCTCATCTGCACCATCATCATGATACTCTGTTAAATTTGCAATGTTGAAAATGGGAGAAATGTGAATACCATCTGGCAACTCCACCTCATATGCATTTCCTAAGTTATGTTTCTTCAAAACTTTGCAGGGGCCAAATTTTTTCATTTTCAGCTTGTTGTAAGTACCAACTAGAAATCTTTCTTTTCGTAAGTGCACCATGACAAGATCCCCTACTTGGAATTCCTTATGTCTTCTCCTTGCATCAGCCCTAACTTTATACTCTTGATTCATCTTGATAATGTGTGCTTGAACCTCCTCATGTAGACGCTTGATGTGTTCAGCAAATTCCTTAGCTTCAGCACTTGTTCTCTCCCCTTGTTCTATCTTCCTCAATTCTGGTGCAGTCCTTGGGCTATTTCCATATACAATTTGAAATGGTGATTTTCCAGTACTCCTATTTACGGAGTTATTATAAGCAAACTCTGCCTGTGGTAGAATCAAATCCCATCCCTTGGGCTTATTTCCAACTAAACATCTCAGCAAATTGCCCAGACTTCTATTTACCACTTCTGTTTGGCCATTAGTCTGTGGGTGATGCGTGGAACTGAATTTCAAGTCTGTTCTCAACTTCTTCCACAATGTCCTCCAGAAATACCCCACAAATTTAGTATCTCTGTCAGAAACTATACTCCTTGGAAGACCATGTAGTCTTACCACCTCTTTGAAAAACAAGTTTGCAATATGGACAGCATCATGAGTTTTGTGGCATGGAATGAAATGTGCCATTTTGGAGAACCTATCCACCACCACGAATACTGAGTCATTACCCCTTTGTGTCCTTGGCAATCCAAGAACAAAATCCATACTTATGTCCTCCCATGGCCTTGATGGAACAGGCAATGGCTAATATAGGCCAGTATTTTGACTAAACCCCTTGGCAACTTGACAAACCTGGCGACTCTGTACAAACTTCTTCACATCCTATGAAATTTGAGGCCAAAAGTAATGTTCTTTAAGAATGGAAATGGTCTTATCTCGACCAAAATGTCCTGCCATCCCTCCACTATGTTTCTCCTTAATTAGATTTTCCCTCATGGAACTCCTTGGAATGCACAATTGAATACCTTTGAACAACATGCCATCCTGAATCAAATAATCTAACCACTTGGTTCTATCTATAGCAACAGGTTCTTTACAAGCTTTCCATGCTTCAGCAAAATCAGGATCCTTGGGGTACAAATTCTTGAGTTCATCAAACCCAACTACTTCAACCTGCATTGTTGTAAGCAACAACTGTCTCCTACTTAGTGCATCTGCAACCCTGTTAGATTTTCCACTTCTATGCTTCAACACAAATGTATAACTCTGCAAGAATTCTACCCACTTCATATGCCTTTGATTCAATTTACCTTGGCTATTTAGGTACTGTAATGGCTGATGATCAGTATACAAAACAAATTCCTTTGGCAATAAATAATGCCTCCATTTCTTTAAGGCCTGAACTATTGCATAGAACTCTTGATCATAAATAGAATACTTCTTCTTTGCATCATTCAATTTTTCACTAAAATATGCAATAGGCTTACCTTCTTGGCTTAATATAGCCCCAATAGCGCTACCACTAGCATCACAATCCACCTGGAATACTTTTCTAAAATTTGGAAGTGCCAACACAGGCTATTCGGTCACCTTCTTCTTCAGCAATTCAAAACTTCTCACGGCTGCTGCAGTCCATTTGAACTCTTTTCTATCCCCTCTTATTGTATCAGTTAGAGGTGCACATATGCCACTGAAATTCTTAATAAACTTCCTGTAAAAACTAACCAGACCATGAAATGATCTTATCTCAGTAGCAGACCTTGGAGTAGGCCATTCCAAGATGGCTTTTACCTTCTTTGGATCCATTTTGAGACCTTCAAGTGATATAACAAATCCCAAATAGACTAACTCCCTTTTTGTAAAGACACACTTCTTTAGATTAATTAATAGTTTCTCTTCCCTTAGCCTTTCAAGGACACTACGAATATGCAGTAAATGTTCTTCCAAAGTCTTGCTGAAAATTAAAATATCATCCAAATAGACAATAAAATTTTTTCCCAAGAACTTCTTAAGTACCTCATTCATGAGCCGCATGAAGGTGCTTGGGGCGTTTGTCAATCCAAAGGGCATGACTAACCACTCATAAAGACCCTCCTTGGTCTTGAAGGCTGTTTTCCACTCATCTCCTTCTCAAATTTGTATCTGATGATAGCCACTCTTCAGATCTATCTTTGTGAAGTACTGAGCTCCACTCAAATAGTCCATAAGATCATCCATCCTAGGTAAAGGAAACCGGTACTTGATGGTTATCCTATTTATAGCTCGAGAATCTGTACACATCCTCCACTCTCCATCCTTCTTTGGTGCAAGTACTACAGGTACTGCACATGGACTCAGGCTCTCTCGAATCAAGCCCTTCCTCAATAGCTCCTGAACCTGTCTATTTAGCTCCTCTGTTTCAGTAGGAGTCATCCTGTGAGCAGCCTTGTTAGGCAAACTAGCTCCTGGAATCAGATCTATCTGATGACTAATTTGCCTTATTGGTGGCAATCCATCTGAAACATTATCAGAGATAATATCTCCAAATTCCCCTAGTAAATCTGAAACTTCAAATGGTATTTCACTACTACCTTCTTTATCTTTCCTAGGAATCAAAGCATAGCACATACGCTGATGTTTCATGCCATCTAAAAACTTCCTTCCATCAACAAGACAAATCCTAACACTGCTACATACCTTTTCACCTTCCTTTTTCATGGGCTTCAATTTGTGGCGAACTCCATCCTTTGTCAGAGAGTATGTGTTTGCATGTCCATCATGTATTGCATGGCTATCAAACTGCCATGGTCTACCCAACAATAGATGGCAAACATCCATCGAAATAACATCACAGAGAACTTCATCATGGTAACTCCCAATTTTGAATTTTACTAAACATTGTTCACTTACCAGGACCTTATGATCATCTTTTACCCAAGAAATCTGATAGGGCTGGGGATGTTTCTCCCTCTTGAGCTTCAGCTTAGAGACCATCTCTTCTGATACCAAGTTATCAGTGCTACCACCATCAATGATCACATCACAACATTTATCCTCACACTTGCATCTGGTACAGAACAAACTCCTCTGTTGTCCTAGTTCATTCTCACCACTTAGTAGGACTCTTTCATTTACCAAGGTCTCTCCTCTTTCTGCATCCTTTGAATGTGATGATTGTGCATCCTCATCCACATGAGCAACCCTAGCTTGGCCCTTAGCTCTCCTATCTGTCCTTCCTTGTCGTTGAGGGCATTCAAAGGCATGATGACCTTCTTCATTGCAATGGAAACAAGTACCACGAAAGCCTCCTCTTCCTTGTCCACGTCCTCTACCTCTTCCTCTTTGATTTCCAAAGTCTTGATCATGGGAGCGGTTGAAACCCTAATTCCTCTGGTTCCTGCTAGTACCCTCATCTTCATTTTTCTTTTGAGTTTCATTGCGGCCTCCAAATGATCTACTACTTCCCCTTCCTCCTTGACCGCACCCTCTTTGTCTTCCTTCAAACCTTTTACTCAACTTTTCTTCAACTCGTAGGGCAAACTGGTATGCTTCTTCAACGCTGGTCATTCTTACCAGACTTAATTCCTCCTGGATGCTAGGTCACAACCTACTGATATAACGAGCAACCTTCTCCTTATTTGCTTCTGCATGCCCTATTCTAATCAGGAGTCGGTAAAACTCCTCTGTATATTCTTGGACTGATCTTCCTGCTTGCTTTAACCCATGCATCTTCTTAAACAGATCAAGCTCGTAGTCCACAGGAATGAACTGCTTCTTCAATTTGTCCACCATGTGGTCCCATCTTGTGATCTTCTCCTTTCCTCTTCTAAGTCTTTCCAGTTGAATCTCTTGCCACCAGATTTTGGCATGGCCTTTCAGTTTGGCCTTTGCAAACTTAACCCTATCTGGGTCCCTTATATCCTCATACTCAAAGTATTCTTCCAGTTCATTGATCCAATCGATCAACTCATCTGGTTTCAAATTTCCTGAAAATATACCCACTTCAATTGTAGGTCTTTTCGCAAACTTACTAATGGCCCTAAAAAGCCTTTCCTCTACAGGATTCAGAACTTCCCCGTCAACTTCCATTACTTCCTCTTCATTGTCATCCTCACTATTGTCATCTGCGACAATATTTGCTCCTCTACGAAGCTCCTCTTGCAATGCTTGTACTTGTCTCTGGAGGGCTCTAACCTCCTCAGAATCAATAGCTCTGGCCCTTCCGCCATGCTCTCTTTGTGGAGGCATCTTCTAACTCGAACCCACAACCACACAGTCCTGGAGCAAACTGCCTCACAGTCGGCACTCTGTCTACACACTCAGGAAAACTGGCTCTGATACCACTTGATGGGAACATGACCCAAGAACAGAATGGAAACAACAGAAAGGGAAAATTATATTAACTAAGAAAATAAGCTAGTACAAATAGTGTAGAGAAAGTAAACTTCAAAACATGCCCTAAGGGCTTACAATAGCATAAATCTGGAGAATATTTCTCCTTTTAGCACCTCTTCTCAAACTCCACTCCAAACTACCTTTTACAATGCCAGAAATCTCCTTAAATAGACCTCGAAGGGTTAAGAACTAGGAGTACATTCTAGAAAGTGCTAGTAGGCATCCACCGACAAAATAGAAGGTTCCAGAAGCTACGTTAGAAGTCGGTGCAAATCTAGAAGAATCCAGAAACGGTAGCCGAACTTCTGAGAGGCATAACTTTTGAACCGTAGCTCCGATTGATGAACCATTTACATTTTCGTAAAGCTCTCGAAGCACTCTATAGCCCTATGGACCAGCTTCGATCATCCCCCATTTTTTGACCCTTTTTGAGGTCATTTAATGCCCCAAACTTGACTTTGAAGCATTCTTAGGAGGTCTCCAAAACCTAAAAAACTGCCATAAATTTCAAACCGTGGGGCCTATTGACCTGATTCTTTTTCTGGAATGCTCTAAATCATGATTACATTCATCTAGCCAATTTACACCTTCTAGTTTACTGAAATGATGGCCCAGATACATGCTCCTATTTTTTTGAGATTTTCAAATGCACTAATAGTTGAACTATGAGAGTTGGAACCTTTATTTGAGCCAAATGGGTATCCAAAAATGTAAAGACATGAAACAGAAACTAAGCCTAAGTACATTTTTTTTGGGTGACACAAGATTGCCCTTATACCTCTGGATGCTCCTGCATCAGATTGAATTTTAATAGTATTTAATTGAAACTTTTCTTAAATTAATTTATTATTAAAATATATTTGTGAAGTAAATTGATAATTGTAAATTAGGGTGAATTAATTCCTTTAATAAAAATATTTTTTTTATTGAATAGTTCAGTTTGTTTATAAACAATTTTATACTATGGAACTTTTATTCCTTTTGTATAATAAAAAACTTAGTATTTATGACACTTGAAAATAAAAATGAAAGCTTGAAAACCTATAATGAAAATTGAACTTTTGTGTTTTCAAAACCTAACGAGTTGTGAAAGTTACTTTTAATGTACTTTATGTGATGTGTGGTTTACTAATGTTGGGTTTAGGTTTGACTTAGTACTTTGACCAATCAAGATGTATTACCAGAAGCTTGGGGGTTTGTTCTATGAGGTTTTTATGGTTATATTATGGTCATGATCATTTATACTCAATCATGATGATGTGTCACATAATTCTATGATGAGTTTTGATCAGTTATTTTTAATACTTTCCAGTTGTGTGTATAGAACTGAGGTGAATGGTGTGAATTTCCTGATATAACCTTTGAGTTATCAATTAGTTGTCTTTAGGTTCTTTCCAGTTGCTTGTATAGGATTGAGGTGACTATTTTGATTGGTTTTTAGGTGCTTTCTATTTGCTTGTAAAGGAATGAGGTGAATACTATGTTTTATCCATAGGTGCTTTCTAGT
This sequence comes from Cupressus sempervirens, assembly GCA_028749045.1. NCBI lineage: Eukaryota > Viridiplantae > Streptophyta > Pinopsida > Cupressales > Cupressaceae > Cupressus > Cupressus sempervirens. The sequence goes on along the minus strand of CM053791.1, from coordinate 705,875,839 downwards.
TGCTTGTAAAAGAATGAGATGAATACTATAATTTATCCATAGGTGCTTTCTAGTTTCTTGTAAAGGATTGAGGTGAATATTGTATTTTATCTATAGGTTCTTTCCAGTTGTTTGTAAAGGATTGAGGTGAAAATTGAGATTCTATGATTTGTACTTTTTATGAGCTTAGGGTAGGTAATCTATGTGTACATTGGGAAGTGGCTTGCAATGGAGGCTGGAGCCCTAAGTGGCTACGTAGGTAACCTATTATAAGTTGTTTTAATAAGTGATAACATTTCATTAAATGGGTTTTAAATCAATTAATAAGAGTCAGTGTTTTTCCTTGCCCATACCTCAAGGGCTTGTATAGACTAGGATAGGAGTAGAGAGAATGCATGTTTGTGACCTTGCTTCATTAGTATGCCTTGTCTGTATGAGAGGATACTAGTGCTGCATAGGGACACTAGGGGGCTGGAGTCTAGAGAGGTTGTTAGGGTAACCTTAGAGTTGGCTCATGGGATGACACTTGCCCACTTGCATAGCAGATTTCCAACATGTCTTATTGCCTCTAGGATTAGATGATACTGGTGTCCTAGTACCCTTTTGAGATAGTTTTCCTTCAAGTGTTTCCTTGATCTAGATGTTGGATTGAATAGAAAATTGATATTCGAATGGGACTTGAGGTTATCTCCTTAGCATGGTAGGAGTGGGCCATTTAGGTTCCATGAGGTTGGATGGTAATTCTTTTTACTTATACCATTGAGATTCAATAGTTGGATGGCATTGCTAGAGTTCCCTATACTATATTTCCTTTCATTTTGATCTTTTGTACTATGATGGATGGTTATACTTTGTTTCATTACATTTGATTTCAGAGGTCTTAAGAGATGATATAATTTATTTTATGATGTATATTCTTTGATCTTTTCATACCTTGTGACTTGTACAGTTGATGATTATGCATTCTGATATTTTCTAAGTGGCATTTGATATAATTGTATATTATTTAAATGGATTTGTGCTTGTAGTCAATCTTTGATGTGGATTTGTGAATGTAATTCCCCACCCAAAGATCCTTGGAAACAAGGATAAAAAAGCCAAGATAATTTTTTTTTTTTTACAAGTATGAGTGCACAAGATTGCATCACACGTGGATCATACAAATCAGAATGAAGGACTTAACCACCATCCTGACAACCAATAGATCTCCTAACATCACTACTAGAACTGACACAACACTACAAGAACAAAAACCTAAAAATGACAACTAGCACTAAGAATCTCAAAACTGCCTAGCCAAGGTAATTTAAGGATACCCAAAGAGTACTAGAAACTCTAAAAATTAAACCTTGAAAACTAAGGGAGACACCCCTATTTTCCATGTGAGAACTTGTCTCTACCAGAATATTGTGTGAAGAAGTGCATCATGCCATGTGAAAAAGTACCTTCTTGGATGAAGATGTGCACAACGGTGTGAGCATGTGTTGGTCGTACAGCCAAAACACCTAAAAACTAATGTAGGGTTTCACACAAGGAAGTGCCCAGCCATGTGAAGAAACCCACTACACCATGCAAAGACTTGCATCCTCACATGAAAAAGTGTAGTCTCACGTGAGATCTTAAGTTAGCACACAAACACAAAAATTAGGGAAAAGTTAAGAAATCTAAGTGATTAAATTCCTCCACACCAGGGAGTATTGGATCCACATTTTGAGGTGAGGACACTTGACAAAAGCTTAAAGATAGAAAGTCGAAATCTAACCATCTACTAAAACAATGAAGGAAAAGAACAAAAGGAACGTCACAATGTACTAAAAGTAACATCATAGTAACTGAAATAACATTGCAACAAATAGTACAACCAAACTAAATATGTAGTTCCTCCCAACCATCAATAGCATCATAAGACCATTGTGGGCCCTAGCCATCCCCCGCGTGTAACATCCCAAGCCACTGAATAGATCATCAATACTATCATAATAGGGATGTCACTACTAAAACATGCTACAACATAAGCATAAGGAAATCTAACATGCTAGAAGTAAAGCATAATATAATCCTACAAAGTAGATACCATCACCTATCACCTTTTAGTGTTTTGGTAACAACCCTACTCTAATGCTATGACCTAGTCATTGTCCATGTTCATATTGTCATCATGTGCACTATACCTTTCCCCCAATTACCACTCATAAAAAGCTCCAAAAAATGATTGCACATGTACTAGAATAGTTGATCATTTCTTAGTTTTATTAGTTGTTGATTGGCCTATTTTTTCAAAAAGTACAGTGAGTGGCTATTGGAGGGTCTTAGTTGCATATTTCAAGAAAATATTTTAAAATGACACTTTTAGATCACCTCACACTCTTTGAGTTCTACAAAGAGCTCTGTACATGAAGGAAAGCTGAAATTTTAGTTTTATCCTCTTCACTCACCTACATAGGTTCACTGAAAAATCTATAAATTTTGACATATGAATTAGGAATAGGAGGTGCGCAAAGTTAACCTTAGCTATTACTAGGTTGTTTCCCCTGGACAACACTTTATCCTTCTTATGTAATCTCTTAATATTATTAAAACTTGATATTCGCATATGCATATCTTCTACCTAAGATTATAGACCTAACACTACAATACTAAAAAAAATCCTTGCTCTCTTTTTTAATCACCTCTCTTATGGGTCACATATGGTGTTATATGTACTTGTAAATAAATTATTTCACCCTAAAAAAAATGAAACATAGAATAAATGTATTGAAAAACAATATCTTTACTTATCCATAATATATACACCAAGTAGCTAGACATTACTATTAGTTCATGCCAAATTATGATAGTATTGGAATCATTGAGTTCTACTTTTTAAATAATTCAGCCAATCATATTAGAATAATAAAACTTTTAGATCAAATTTATATGTTTTTATTTAATTTCTATTTTTAATGATCATTCAAAATACAATTTATTTGTCTTGTGATTCATTAATAGTAAAAATAACAATGAAAAAAAAACATTTTTTCCATTTTTTAAAATACAAAATATAGGTTATCATGTACTACACATAAATGGTAATTATTATTTCTAAAATACCATTTTGTAGGCACTGACTATGGTGATAGATAATATAGAACACCTTTTCATTGCAAACTATATTGTTGCATTTTGCAGTACTGTCAATCATCCCTTATGGGCCACCTTCTTTTCATTTAATTTATTTTTTAAAATTTAGTTTTAGCATATATCTTTATTTTCAAAAAAAATACATAAATACATATGTAATATAAGTGATTTTATTGTTTTCTTATAGATTAGTTATTTTAGATCATGAATTTTCAAAAAAACCAAAATCTATTATATTAATATACTCATTTTTATCATCATATATATTGATTATCTTTTTTTACCTAGAAATTGAATAAATCATATTTTTGAACAACTACATTACAATTAATAATAATAACAAGAGCTCTAAAGAGCTTTAGTTCCACCTTATGCAAAAAGGATAGAATGCAAAGATTTTAAGGTGAAATAGTTTCAAATATATATATATAATTGTTGAAAATTTTATCAATTTTATTAAATTGTAATATATAAATATATGAAAAAATTATTTATTATTGAAGATTATGTTCAATTTCTAAAACTATAATATAGAAATATAATTAAAAGAAAAGAATTCAAACTAAAATATGAAGGAAATAAATCAATGAAAGTTGACTCTTCAATTTCAAAATTGAATACAATTTTAATAAAACCTTTAAATCATTTACCTGTAATTTTTTTTCTTACCTTTCCTCAGATTTGATGATTTTAACATAAATAATTATTAAAATTGTTTAAAAATATTACTCATTGAAAATAATTTGTACTAAAATATATTGACAATTATTTAAAATAATAAAACAATAGAATAAATATATTAAATTTTTTAATTGAAACAAATATAATTAGTTAATATATTTATTAAATTATTATTATTTTATTTTATTTAGTAATTTTTTATATAAATTATAAATTCATTTCTTAATTAAATTTGAAATATAAATTTATTGGAAATTTCAATATAATATAAAATTGCTAAATAACAAAGACTAATATAAATAAAACATATATTTACATGCTTAAACATCCCACACCAATTAATAATAATTATTTTGGTGATTAAAAGAAAAGGGTTGCCATAATTCTAAGGGAACTAATGTTACCGGATGCCTCACACAATTAATTTATCTAACTAAAATTTATGATCTTCTAAAGTTCAAAATCCATTTTATTTTTAAATTAATTTCTAGTAAATAATTCTTATTTTTTGATTGGTTAAGAGCAATTTTGATGGGGTAAAATGAAATTTTCTAAACAAAAATTTGCTAAAATTAAATTCTAGAAACTTCTTTCCAAATTTTTGGAATGTTGTGCTAGAAGCTTGCATTTGTAACATGGCTTTCAGAGTGTCTAGCAGTGGTGTAGGTAGCTATGCCTCCCAACCACATGGTACCTAAAGGTCCACACCCATCATGCTAATGGAGATAGTGATCCAACCACAAACACACACAAAGCAAACATACATGGCTAACACACATGCCAAGCAGTATGATGATTGAATCCAAAACATAGATAATGCATAAACTACAAGTCTTGGTTAGACACTCAATGGAATGCTAAGTAGGGGTTGACATCATGGAAAGTCACTTGGCATTGACAAGCCCAAGCTCAGATTGTGTGGATTCAATGCCCTCAATGGAAGGATCAAGCACAAAACATTTTTCATTATCATAAGTTTTTATTACCACCTAGTGTTTTATTTAGTTATCACTTATATAAAGATCCCTCTGCCAACCCATGGCACCATGATTGTCAGGCTATGAGATAGAAGCCCCCTCCATATGCTACCCTACCCTACCCATGCTCATCCAACAATGAGTACCTGTAGGCATGCAAATTTTGAACCCAACCCCAATGATCATAACTTTCGAAAGTGCCATGGAAGATTGAGACTCACAAGTCACTCAACAAATGTATAAGCACATACTCATGTGTGGCACACCACCATCATGAAGATCATAACACAAGGACTGGATGAGAACACAAAGGTGAAAGTCAATCAACTGAAAACAAAATTGGGATGACAAATGCAACATGCATCCCACTGCAACATTAAAATGCAATAAATATTTGATTGACATCCAAACGGATCATCCAAGTCCATGATTAAATTCATGCCAAGAAAACTTGAGAAAATAGGATGGCACACAAAATGAGGTAAAAGCCCCAAAATTTGGAAAACTTCAAAATTAAAACCCATTTGGCCTTTGGGTGTAAAAATACCAAAAATCCAAAAATAAATGAGTTCGAACACCATATACAAAAATGGCTAGCATAATGGTTCAAAACCCCAAACTCTCATCCCAAAAATAGGGAAAATGTTTAGACCTGACTAATTGGGTAGAACCAACAAATAGAAATGGAGGGGAATACTAGTTCTTAGCCTTGTAACATACTACTACAAGAAAGAAAAGCTAAAATGGAGCAAAAAGAATAAAATAGGAAGGCCCTACCTGACAGAAAAAGGGTAAAAACTAAAACCCACAGAATATAATAAATATCCCACCAAAACTACTAAAAGTGATAGCAAAGCAAGAACTCCCTGAGCTAGATACAACAAGTCTAATCTCATGAACAACCCATGCTCACAACTCCCAGAACAAGAAGAAATTAAATCCTTTAGAAGAGGATTCTCAAAAGAACTCTCAAATTTATTTTTCAAAAAGTGAGGAGTCAATAATAAAACTCTTTTTCAATAGTTATTCACTTTTCAAGTGAATAGTTGATTAGGGTACATAGTCAGTTAGACTAGCTAGACTCTAAATCAACCCAAAAAAAAATAGGTTATTCTTTATAATAAGAATTCACCTAAGACAAAGCTGCTAGAAATTAAATTTGAAAATCTTAAAGCTCAAAAACCCAAAATCATAGAAAATCACTAAACAACTTTCATGACAATGTGAACCTCTAAATGCACAAGCATGCTCATTGGTCTAATCACATAATGTAGATGAGTTTAGATTTAATAATCACAAGAAGGTTTTAATTTAAGCAATTTAAAATAAGGATATGTCAACCATATAGGGATGACATTGGCAAATATGAAAAGTTGAATCATTAACTCCATGTGCCACTGCCAGGGATATAATCCTATACACTAAAATGCACGATCAAGTGCAATTGCATAATAATATCATAACCAAAGAAAAATGCATTAAATACCTAATCAATCCATTTACATCACTCATATTCACATAAAGCAAAATGATACAAGAATGAAGTAAATAATGATAGCATAGAATCCATCTCTTAACAATAATCAACAAATATGTCTCAATAAACTAGATAATCAAATATCAACATAGATCTACTATCATCTCAAAATGGCATCAACATGCAAATATGATAATATAAATAGCATAGCAATAAGCATCTATGATATTGAATCAAAGTATAACATCCTACCCTCAAGTCATCTCAAAATACAAATAACAATAGGAGTATCAAGTATCTCTCAAATCAAAATAGACAAGGTACAGACTACAAACATGAGAGGCACTACATGTATCCGATTTATTATTAATTAAACTTAAATGTGATTCAATGTCATTGGACCCTTAAGAGATGTAATCTATTTATGATGGTTGTATGTATGTGAGTTATTGCTTCTACTATATTATATATGTTTTTGTTTTTATTTTTAAAAAGAAATGTTTGACAAACATAGTGAAACTTTAGGTTAATTTCTTTTGGGTTCCCTAGTAGGGCATTACATCTTGTATTAGAGCCCAAGTTTCTACATTGGGAGCTGTAGGTATATTAGAATGCCACCAGATAACATCTAGTTAAACTAAAATGAAACTTAAACAATGTTATGTATCTATTACAATCTAAATAGTTGAAAACTTCAAATGTGAATTCTTGAAACATAGAAAAGGAAAAAATCTTGAGTTGGATTTCACACCTATTTTCTTATGATTGTGTTTAGAGGTGGTATACTTTTTATTAACTTGTGAGAATTGTTGTTGTTCTTTCTTGGGTGTTTTAGGAAGATGGTGTCTAAGACTAAATCAATTGTTAGAGGTCATAGTGCAAGTAGAGTTAGAGGTTGTGGGAGAGGTGAACATGATAGTCCTTTGTTTCATGAAGAGAGTCCTATTCAGAAGGAAAATATGGAAGAGAGCCATAGAGAAGATCATGTAGACTCAGAGAGGACTAATTTGAGGTAGACGATGAGGATGACTATGGAGCACCTACCTCCTCCTAGGGGTGCTAATCAAGAGGGATCACATCATGCTAGGAATGAGGAGAGGTAGAGGTCCAAGAGTCCTCAGAGAGATCTTCATGGTGATAGGAAGAGGTTAGTAAAGGCCAATTAGATGAAGGACTTACAAAGGTCCAAGATCAAACCCTTCAGTGGGGTTTGAACAAGATATGTGGCAAAGTAGTGGCTAATTGCCTTAGATAGATATTTTTCTATGTAGGACTTTGACTCTATTGTCAAAGCAAGGTTTTCCATTATTCACTTAGAAATATTTGGAGCTACATGGTGGAACATTGAGGAAAAGAAATTGAGTGTGAACATGAACATTGTTACATGGGAGTTATTCCTTGAGAACTTCTGTGAACACTTTTTACCATAGGAATGGTACCAGTAGAAGTCCAATGAGTTCCACAATCTAAAGTAGTGTACTATGACTATGGCAGAGTATGAACACTAGTGAGAGTTCATCATTGATGGTTTAGCACTTCATTAGACATCTAAACAACCATCTTATTGGAGGTGTAAAATTTTTCCAAACTAAAACCCTCAAGGATGCTATACATCAGGTTATCCTTGTAGAGTACAACATCACCTTAGGACATGGTAGTTTTGTGGGAGCACCTATAGTATCAGAGTCCAAAGGTAATGAAGGATTGAGTAGTAATATGAAGTCTTCTTCTTTAGGAGGTAATTAGAAGCAGTAATAGGAAGGATCCTATCCTTCAGCACAGAGTGGTGGTGGTGGTTCACACTCTAGGGATTCTCAGTACTCTTAGCACAATAAGTGCAACCAGTATGACCAGCCATCACACAGTACTCATTCTTTTGTTAGTGGAGGTAGCTTTTAGTAGTCCAATGCACCTAGACTTGGACAAGACACTTGACGGTCATCCACAATAAATGACAAGATGCATAAAACATATAAATTGTAGTACTTTGAATCTACTTTCTAAAGTGCTAGATTTTTTATAAAATGGATAAGATTAGGTGGGTCAAACCCTACATGCACAAAAAATAGTTTCTTATTTTTTTAGAAAATATAACATAGCTATTTTCATGTGCAAGACAAAAGCAATAGTTATATTTAATATTTTGCATATCCCTTTGGTAGGATGATAATTAAGAGTCATATCTAGAAGTTGTCTAGTTTTTGTAATTTTTATGTTTATTTTTTTGTTATGAATTATTGAATAGACTACATCCTAAAATTTTGGTACCTGTTCATGTGTTGAGCATAACTTGCATCAAAATAATTGAAAATATAATAATTATTTTTTGAATATTTATCTAATCAAGTGTAGAATAGTAATATGTAATTTATTTTGAATTTGGTTATGTATATCAAAAGTTATTAAAAAAATGGTAGACATATGTCTGTGAGGAATGTCAAGGCATTGGTAAAAGAAATTAAAGTTCACAATGTTAATGTTGTCCAAAAAAAGAAAAAATATATGGTTATAAAGCTAAGAAGATGTGTAAGATTATGGCGGTTATTTTAGAGATACCCACTTCACCATTAGCATACCTAATGATGAAAAATGTCTAAAGGGGAAAAAATAGAGGGAAAATAGTCTCCCATGCCTTTGGGTCATTTTCCTAGGCTATCACCAAGCCATAACCAGATCGAGTCTTTTGGATTCAAATAACCTGATCAGGTTATGAAAATAAAAAAATGTATTAAGAACCCAATTAGGTTTTGTATTACTACTACACAAGATTAGATTGAGGGAGGGAGGGAGGGAGAGAGAGATAGAGTTAGAATCAGGTTATCTATTATACTAAACAAGTGTCTACCATATCCCTCAATCATTCTCTCTCTCTCTCTCTCTCTCTCTCTCTCTCTCTCTCTCTCTCTCTCTCTCTCTCCCTCTCTCCCTCTCTCTCATTTTTCACTCTTTATCATATCCACATCTCTATTTCTCCTATCCCCTTCTTGCTCTCTCACTATTTATATCATATCCCCTAATCTCTCTCTTTGTCCTCTTTCTGTCTCTATCTCTGTCTCTATCTCTATCTCTCTCCCCTATCCCCCTACATCTTTCTCCTATCCCCTTCTCTCTCTCTCTCTCTCTCTCTCTCTCTCTCTCTCTCTCTCTCTCTCTCTCTCTCTCTCTCTCTCTCTCTATGTCTCTCTCTCTCTTTCTATACTATCTCCAAATATCTCTCTCCCTCTCCCTCTCCCTCTCCCTCTCTCTCTCCCCCCTACCTCTCTCTCTCTCCCTCTCCCTCCCTCTCTCTCTCACACACACATATCCCCTCTCTCTCTTTCTCATATCTCCTTCTCTCGCACTCATTCTCTCCACCTCTCTCTCTCTCTCTATCATATCCCCTAATCCCCATAATCCCTCTCTCTCTTTCTCCTATCCCCTTATCTTTCTCACTCTTTCTATCATATCCTCTAATTCTTCTCTCCATCCCATCCTCTCTCTCTCTCTCTCTCTCATTCCTCTTTGTCCTATCCCCTCCCTCTCTTTCTCTTGTCCCCTTCTCTCTCATTCTCTCCATCTCTCTCTCACTCTTTCTATAATATCCCCTTATCTCTCTCTCTCTTTCTCTCACTCTTTATGTCATATCACATAATCTCTCTCTCTCTCTCTCTCTCTCTCTCTCTCTCTCTCTCTCTCTCTCTCTCTGCCTCTCTCTCTCCTATCCCCTTCTCTCTTTCTCCTAACCCCTTCTCTCTCTCACTCTTTCTATGATATACCTCTAATTCTTCTATCTATCTCATCCTCTCTCATTCTCTCCATCTCTCTCACACTCTTTCTATCATATCCCCAAATCTCTCTCTCTCTCTCTCTCTCTCTCTCTCACACACACACACACACACACACACACACACACACACACACACACACACACACACACACAATTTCTATCATATCCCCTAATCTCTCTCTCACTCTTATACCCCCTCTCTATCTTTCTTCTATCCCCCCTCTCTCTTTCTCCTATCCCCTAATCCATTCTCCATCATACGTCTCTCTCACATTATTTCTATTTATCCTATCCCCTAATCTCTCTCTCTCTCTCTCACACACACACACACACACACACACACACACACACACACACACACACACACACACACACACACACACACACACACACACACACACACACACACACACACACATGCACACACACACACACACACACACACACATTCCATCTCCCTCTTTGTATCCCCTTCTCTATCTTTATCCTATCCTCACCCTCTCTCTCACATTCTCTCCACTCCCTTCCTCCCTTAATACACCTTTGTGTAGTAGCAATAGAAAACTTGATCGGGTTATTTTTCCATATGGATAATGTAGTTAGAACTCAGAAACCTAATTGGGTTATCCAAAATTGGATTAGGTTATTGAAAACTATAAATAAAATAGCATGTCAATTGTTATTATGGTGTTTCAGTGCAGTCCACAAGATTCTACTATTGTTTCACATGTATTTCTATACTAGGTATGCAAGTGTAAGGATTTTTGTGCTTAGAAATGCTAAATTTTGTATTTTTCATGTGCCAACATCTTATTTTATGTTAGTATCTTATGATTGAGCATAAAATTATCATGAAAATTTGTTTATTTTTGTATTTTATTATTGATTTTATTCATATTATTGCTTGTAAGATAATTTTCATCTAAATATGGGAAAGAACAAGAGAGGAATGATTGAAAAATGAGAGGCAACAAAGGAAAAAAATAAGGGAGTGTATGAGGAGATTATGTGAAGGTACGTCATCAAATGCCTCCAATGTAAGTGATGAAAATATACCTATTGATATTGATGTCACAAACACACCTAATTTGACAAACAAAAATGTTCAACACACCTCAATTGAAATGATTATGATAAATATACTTACATCACCTAATGCCCCTAATGTGACTTCTCAAGTTGAAATGATGAATGCACATGATGTAAATAAAGAAAATATAGAGCATGTGCATACATCAAAATCTCCTAGAATAATTCATAGAGAACCAAAGTTTCTAATTGACATTGATGAAAATATTTTGAAGACAATGCATGATTAAATTTTAGAAAGAAATTGTAGGAGAATAGTTCAAAAGATTTAGAATAAATTTTTTGAAAATTTAAATCAAAGTTGAAGATACCAACTTGTTTTTGAAATGGTTAAAAATCTGAAATTTAGAGAGACAATGAGAATTTTGGGGTTAAGAATATTTTAAAATAGTAGTGAAGGAAGCATTGTTAGAAATCCCTTTGTGCATACCAATCCATTGGTTCAAAAGCATGTACTAAAGATGCTAATACAAGTTGATGGGTCCTCACATCAACCATAATGGGAAAGGAAATGGAAAAAACTCATATGGTAAGAAAAATAATTAAATCATTAAGGATAAGTAGAATAACATCACTCAAAGCCTTAGTGAAGCGAGAGAAAATTGAGAATTCTAATAGGACTTCATTTTGGTCACTCCATGGTAGACTTCTACATAAAGATAAAGTTATTGTTGATGCACTAAGAACATTAATAGAAAACTTTTGGTGTTACAACACAAGGGATTCACTAGACCAAAAAGATGTTATCAAAAGATGAATTGGAAAAATAAACTGTGAGCCACATGCAAAACATTTTTTGGATATGACTCAAACACAATTTTATGAAATTTTTATTCAAATATTTCCTCAAATTAAAATCAGCCAAAGGTTTTTTAAGATGACAAAACCATTCTATGTTAAGACAAATCATACACACACTGCATGTTGTTGTAGGGTTCGTGTTGAGTTTTCTATGCATTATGATGTTTATCGTTATATATGTTGTACTTTGTACACTAATGAAATATTGTAGGAATATGATCTACAATTACCTCCTAAGTCACCAAGAGAACTTATTTCAAGTGTACTATGTAAATGAGATGATGGGTGCATTTGTTATAAGACCATGTTTTGAAATGTTTTTGCCCTCAATGTGGTGGTTTGCAAAAGTTGCATAGATGCCTACATCTAGATAGCACACATGAAATTGGTAAGACACTAGTTTCTCTTGGAAAATACAAGTCAATTATATATGGTCTTAAAGATGGAAAAGAATTAAAGAGGTGTGAATTAGTGAAAAGTAATGTATGTGTAGCTGATTTTATGAAATTGTTTCAAGAGAAAATAGTTTTTTGACTACATAGGTTAGACACATAGGGCTATATGGTTAGATGAGCAATTCAAGTTGTGTAAGGACACTTTTCCCTTGGGTATGATTGTGTCAGTTGTTAACTTAGCTGAAAATTATACACTAAAACTTCAAAATTAAACTTAACTGATGTATTAAAACTCTATACAAGTATCAATTTTTGTACACATAGTATATACTCATGTGTTTTTGCTTCTAGCTTCGCACCTCTAGCAGAATGAGTACTATGTGGTGTTCTCATACCACTTTCTATAGAATGTATTGCATATTGTTTGAACATATAAATCTAAATTGGTCTATAAAATAAATAGATAATTTTACTTTTATGATAATTAGGTGATTGAATAATATCATGTCAAAATTGATGAGGTTCATTAGATGGGGTTTGGGTAATGCTAGGAGCAAGAGATGTGGATGGGAATTGGATGGATTTGATGAATGGGAAGGTTTCAATGATGGTAGGAGATGGAAGAGGATCTATAAGTGGGTTTTTAGTGTCATACCAATTAAGAAATAATATTTGTAAGCCAATGAATTATTTAACTTTTAAGAATATTTAAAAAACTTAACCTCAAGTGTTCTAGCCTCTAGCCTCACACCTCTAGTAGAATGAGTACTCTATGGTGTTATTGTACTACTTGTTGCACCTTGCATTGCATATTTTTCTCATATCAATGATCTATAATAATAAAAATTACTTTTACAATATTTAGGTGATTAAATATTATTGTGTCAAAACTCAAACAAACAAACCTATGTATCTTGTCGACCAAAGACCATTGCCATCAAATCATCTGTCTGTGTGAAATCCACACCTTTTTATAAATAAAAATTATTCCCACAATGTACACATGGATGAGATGAAACTACATCCTGAGATGCCTACATATCTATCCCATCACACATGTGCTAACAGCTAAAAGAAATATGCTGATTAATGCCCCAAAGACTGTAGTGATGCACATGATGACGATGTAGGTGGTACAAGTAAGGATGATACTAGTGGTGTAGGTGACACAAGTGGAGATGATAGTAGTGGTGTAGGTGATACAAGTGGAGATGATAGTGGTGGTCTAGGTGATGCTAATAGAGCTGTCATAGGTTGTGATGACCAAGGTTCCATAGGTGATGATGATGGAGTTGTTGCATGCTCTGATGACTCTAGTGCCATAGATGATGATGATGGAGCTGTTTCATGTTTTGATGACCCTAAAGGTGCATTTGATAATGGTAAAAGGTTCCATAGGTGAAGGAAAATTACCTAACCATGACCCATGCTCAATGATAACATTTGTAAATGATGTAGCCACAAGAAGAGCTTGTAAATCAATATACTCCTTTACAATTGATGGGAGCACAACATGAGACATGGTTTTTTGTGTTGTACATGTCCTCTCATGTTGTTGTGCCACCCTACAAGCCCCAGGTCTATCTTGTGTAGAGCCTCTCCATCTACCATGGAACTGACAAATGTCAAAGTAATTTGGCTTCTCACCAAGGATGAACTCATAATATAGCTTCAACAAAAAATATAGAGGTACCTCATAATTATTACATGGTGGTAGGTCAAATACCATATTCTGCCTATCCCAAAAAAATGATCTCATCCTAGTATGAGTACATCAATGAATAAGAAAAGTTTTGGTTGTGTGTAATAGGGAGTTGCAAGATATAGGATCAATGAAAAGAGAACATATAGTACCTTTCTTAATGTCTTTATCTATCACTTGATAATATCATAACCCATCGAAATAAATGCATGAAACCTATCCCTCCATGTACCCCATTTCATAACCTCCCTACACACCTCTTTTGCATTCTAGGCCATTTTTTCAAGTGTATTTGCTAGGGTTGAGTGGTGAGAAAGTGTAGATGACTACAACCTATTGGAAATTTGGGTAATGTTAGCACTATTTTGTGTAAGGAGGTTTATGAGGTCCTCTTGTGTATTAGTTAAATGATGTAATTTTATGCATTGAGGTTTTATAGGAGGCGATCGTCATTGAATAGGAAAATTGAGTGGAGGGTTTTGTGTTAGGATTAAACAAGGATAGAAATAATAATTACATGCAAACATAACCAATATTAAAAAATAATATATCACACATAAGAGTACACAAGACAACAAGAGTTAACATGGTTCATCCATTCCCTAGCTATGTCCACCAAACAACAACTCCAATATTATTATGATCTATTGATTATAACTTGATTAGAATCTATAATCCCTTACAACTTAATACCACCAAAAGAAGCAATTTTCCCGTCACAACTTTATAAAAATACCTAACCCTAAGCCCTTTTATATAAGTATTTTTTTTGCTTTAGGGTTGCGACATGTCGGCCATAAAATGCCAATAAATAGCCCCAAAAGAATTTCTCAAGGGCTAACGCCCCTGAACCCCTAAAAATTGTGGCCTAACGGCCTTGATTGTGTTGGGGACTATTTGTGTTTTAAAAATACCAAGCAAAAAAATGCTTAATACCAAGATGACAATACTCACACAATCTAAAGACTAGCCAATTCTTATTAGCAATTGTATGTGCAAAACCATTTGGTCCCAACTTCAACAAAACCACGGGTGGTTTTCTACTCTTTCGGCTTTGCAAAACTAGGGTGCGTATACCTAGGGATGATTCAAGACTGGGAAACACTGTATGAGGATTATTTTAATTTCATTTTGATTCTCATCTCAAATCCTCAAATACATGTACAATTCTTGAGAATTTGATAAATACATCCCATATAGTAGATATGGCCAAAATTCTTCTATAGATTTGCAGGTGTTCTCAGCAATAGTGGTTAATTGAAGATAAAACATTCCATGCAAACAAGTATAGGCCAACTTTGAAAATCATTAGGAAATAAAAGTAAGATTGATTTAATTCTGCATTTTGACAACCATTTGTGACACATTTCTCTTTTAGTTGGATCAAATTTGATTAGTGCCTAATCCATTGGGCTTCAGAGTCTACAAAAAATTCTTAGATCTAATTTGTTGCCTTACAACAAATTTTATCAACAGTTCTTATTAGAATTCATCATTCAAAATCCTTTCCACTACTACAACAACCCTATCAAATTCATCAAAGCTTTTACTTAATCCATTGAACTAATATCAGTGATGAATAGATATACAACCTAACTGAATTACATTCAATTGCACAAGCCTTTACTCATACAACATCAAGATAACCAAGTAATCAAAAGGAGACAAAGCTCAGTAAGAATTGATATGGGGACAGCTCATAATTTTTTTTCATTTTCCTTGAAAATTGTATACAATTTACAGTAAACTCAGAATGAACTTCAGAAAGAAACACAAATCATTCTATATTCATGTATTCTCAAGATCTAACAGAGAAAATATACCACAAATTTTTTTCTCAAAACAATGGACCAAAAATAGACTAAGTATATCACTTAGAAAAATAGAATTCGGACCCTTTCTCTAGCCCTGGAATCTCACTTATATAGTGTGAGATGCAACAAGCTTCAGGCTAAGAGAAAATGATAGGTGTCCTTTACAAGGAATATTTACATACACCTATCACCAAATGACAAAAATACGGGTAACAAAAGATATCCAAATCAAAAAATTCTTTTAGATGGGTCAGCTTCTATCATATGCTCTAATGTTGTTGAGCTGGCTGCTATTTTGATCCTTCTTCATATGCAACAACCAAATTAACCAATGATGAAGCTTGTTCTAATGATGGAACGTCAACCTCCACCTATGGGTCTTCACCCCCTTTATCTTTTATGGTGGGAACAACATCTACCTTTTCCTTTCCTTTAGTTGTATAAGCATCTTGTGGTCCTAGGTCTGCAATTGCAAGTGATAGATTATTCTTGTCTTCTTCTTCTAGTTGGGCCTGTGTAGTGATGTTATCAATGATTTGGATTTCCTCACCTTACACTTCATCACTGTCATTTTCACCTTCATCAAACTATTTTCCAAGAGCCATTTTTGCCATCCACTTTTCAAATAATGTGTTATCTGACCAATTGAATTGAAAAATATCCCTCTGTCTTTATAGCACATATTTAGCTTCATTAATAATGGAAACGAATTCTTTTTTTAAAGAATCAAATAATATTTGGGCCTTCACCATTACTTCTATTGTGGTAGCCCACCATGCATTCCCTATTTCATTAATGACTTGATTCATTCTTAAATAGAATAAATCATCAAGTTCCTTTGCCCATTCATCTTTTCTTTGCAAATTATTCTTTTTATCTAGGGCACGAGGAAACAAATTGAATTTCTGGCTCTTGTACTTGTTCAAGTAGCCTACTATTATTTTTTGCAAATGAATCCTTTTATTCTCAAAATCAGCAATATCAGAAACAATATCAAATATTTTTTCAATTTGATCAAAAGAATCATCTATAACAGAGAAACACAAAAAATGTTAGTTCTTTCTCCCTTCTTACCCATTTATTCATAAGAGGCATTAAAGCCTCATCATTGGCTTTCAAATCCTCCCAGATAATGATCACCCTGGCCAACCAATCATAAATTAGCAGCCATTCAACTTTGTCCCGCAAATATGTGAGAGCTTTTCTTAGTTTATCTTCATATTTGGATTCCAATTCTACATGTAAGGCCCACAGTTTACCTTTTTCTTCTTCAAAATCCTCAACAGTGTAGTACTGTGGCGTTTGGGGCTTATCTGGTATTTCTATGAGGGGGGTGGATTTGAAGGGTTCAACTGGGGGGCGAGGGTATGTTATTCTTGGCCTAGTGGATCTTTGCAATAGCTTGTTCTCAAGCTCAATTCTCCTTTTAACCTCTTTATTGTAGGCATCCACCACTGTTTCATACTTGCTCTACAACTCGGTCATTTCCTTTTCTTCCCTTTCTATAGTAGCCAATGCAAATTGACAATAATCCACATTCATGTGGGCTGCCTATACATGTGAGGTATCAGCAACTCTCCTCACAATGATACTCCCTATTAGTCCTAAATCAACAGGCTTTGATGGAGTAGCCCTGGATCCTCTTCTTAATGATCACATAACAAGAGCAGCTTGGTCATTACTGAATGTAGTTCCCAAGAACTCATTTTTATTTGGATCTTGCAATCCCAAATTATTTGACATAGAATTAAAAATCAAGGCATCAACAATGTCCCAATTGGGCAATAATAAAATATTTGCAGCCTTTACCATCTATCTCCCCTCTTCAAAGGTTATATTTTGAAACTCTTGTATCATTTATTCCTTTGTTTGATCCTGAATGTAGGCTTCATCCATTTCTAGATGTTCTGGTTTCATATTTTTAAATCTTTCCTAAAAAATATGCATGTTTTCTCTCCAAGCAAACTGATGGAAAGCCCTAGACCTTACAAAACTATCATCAGACAAAAATTGACAACTGGCTTGTTCTAAAATAGGGTCTAATTCCCTTCCCCTGAAATCTACTACAGTTAACTCAAAACTTGGCACAGGAGTTTCCTGGGGGTTCCCTTCATCAATCTCTACCTGGGTAACAAAGACTCCCCCTTGTAATCCAATATTTTCAATTTGCTCATCAGTGAGCTACTCCTCAATTCTCATAGGGGTTTGGGAAGGTGAGTAACTTTCATCATCTAGTTGCTCTTCCCTTATTATCTTTCTTCTCTTAGGAGAAGGTTTAGGTGGCCTTTCTTCAAAAACAACACTAGTAGATTCAACTATCTATTTTCCTTTATTCACAATGGGCCTTTGATCCTAAATGAAAATATATCTTGATCTACTTTGCACAATTAATGGGCTTGCACCTATATTGGGAGTGAAATCCAATCTTCTCATCATTTCCCTAGCTTTAACTGGAAAAGAATCAATGAAATGTTGATTCTTCTCATTCATTACCTCCATTATTTCAAGGAATGTACTCATAAGCTTATTTGTTCTATCTGTAGAAATCACAACATTACTAAGAGGGCTATAATTTTTATCAAAACAATTAATAAAATTCAAAACTTTTGAATATACTCTCCATTTTTCTTTCTTTATTTCTTGCTCCTACAAAGAGTACTCATTCCTTATTACATCTTTAGGGAAATAAAATTCATGTTGAACTGGATGAAGCTTGATTGTATGCCTAAGAGTAGAATTAAAGAAATCTTCTGCATCACAAAAATGAGAGTGAGATACTGCGATTTTATACTAATCCAAAAATTTGTAGAAGAAGACCCACCTTCCTTGGTTATTACAAACTAGTGTCCTACTATGCAAGTGGGAAAAATTTATCTTGTTCCCCTTTTGTGCAAAAAGGCTTCTTCCACTCCTCCCAACTAGCACAAAAATTCAGCCACTCCTACTTTTAAGGGAACTTGGTAAGGTAGTACATGCGGTGTCCCTCTGAATCTAGAAACTCTGATGACAATTGAAATTGAATATGGGATGACATCTCCCCCATTATGTGAAACTTTTAGACTATGGGGTTTGTCCATAGGCCTAACAAGGTGCATTAGTGCCTTAGGAATTTTGGGATTGTCACTCAATATGAGGCATCTTAGTTTGGAGGCAAAGTGCCTGTGAAATCTAACATAACTAGCATTTTCTACCTCTCTAGTAATATCTGCACTCCATAATTGACCTAGCGGTACTTCCTCCTCTTGTTCTTTCTTTAGAACCATTTCTTTACCAAAGTATGTAGCCCCCTTAAACAGAAACATGTGCATTAATAGGGAATATTGGCCCCAAACCTTTTCAACCTTACCCTGTGCAATCCCCACCAATCCACTATGAATCTCATCAGCCAGATAAGAAGCAAAATCAAAAATTATTTCCACACCAAATGAGGAGATTTGAGTGATCATATACATAAAAATCACAGGGATAAAGTCTTCTTCATCCTCTCCAAAAACTCTGCACAGGGTCCTATATATCTCTACTACCCTAGCATTGAAGCATGATTTCTTAAAAGGTTCTTTAGAGGATGATGTTATTGCTGGTAGAGTTCTAATTCTGCCAGTATGGGCCTTCAATGCACCTTGTCTAACTACATCCTTTTTTGACATATATTCCTTTCCTAATTCTATCAAATCAATGGGCACATGATACCTAGTGAGAGGTCACAAACAAAAAACTTCCCTAATCTCTTCTAGACTGATGGTGATTAGAATTTCACCATCTACTCTTCTCACTACCCTAGTGGCTTGATCATAACTCTTATGCCACGGCCTCAAGGAGTTCATAATCCATGAATACACTAGGAACAACTATCTTTTCTAGGTCAAAATTCCATATATTAGCATGTGAGGCATACAATTTCCTTTCTACAAACCATTTCTTGAAAAAATTTAAACTAGTTTGTGAAGTTTGAGCATCCTGGACCCAATTACCCTTGTCATACAATCCATTAGCTATCCTCAACCCAGGGTTTAATGAGGTCAACCTTTTAACTTACACTGTCTCTATAGTAGACTCAGGCAGCAACTCAAGAAAGTCATCATGTACATTTCTATCCAAATAATTTACTTGACCTTAAAATCCCTTCTTTGGAGGCATCTTTGATTATGCTTTATAGAACTAAAACACCTAGAGAGATTACAACAGATTTACTTACTTGAATTCTATCCTCATTTCCCTCTATATTCTTGCAAATTTTTTTTGTGAACAAATTTCTTCACAAACCCGCCAAACTCTAGCATGATTTTCTTCAATAATTGCTCCTACTTAGGAATAGCTCAAAATATTTGCTCGCATAAGGTGAAACTAATGAAATCTTCTTTATTATAATATGTTTCTCTTCACATGCAAAGCTTTCATGTCTAATTAATACATATAGTGGCACCATATTTTGCATTTAAATCTACATCGTCAATCTTTTAAAAATTCTATGATCATGAGATATGGAGAAAGACAACTAGGCATTGCACTTGACAAGTTGGTCAATCAATCCAATGAAAATTACCCACTTACATAGCTCTTTCCTTGATGGCACTTCTGTCTGGACCCACTGGCGACTGAGGACACATGTTAGTAGGTTGCTACTTCACTATACATAAAGAATGAACACCTTGCCATAGCAAAGTAGCGAAAACCATCAATCTGATCTTGATCTTGCAGATGATATGTTACTATACTTCTTAGAAAGATAGTAGTGGGCCCTCATTCACTACCTCGCTATACGTATCCTCCTAGAAACTCTTCATGGAAAGAGAATGACGACCATTGATCTGAGACTAAATCAAAAGTGGAGAAAGTGCATGAAGTTTCCTAAAAGGTGGTGGGCCCCATACTCACTATGTTGCATAGCTTAAACAACTTGCAACTTTCCAAAGTGAGATAGGGAGGACTGTTGATTCCACTTTGATCTGATGATTACAATCTCTTGTACACTTGATCAATGGGGCATGGATCTATAGTATTGATGACGTAGGATATTTTTCACTACTGGCCCCCAACAAGACTTTACTTCAGTCCTAGTCACCATCCACATCACTTGAAGTCCCACCAGCTGTTGATTTTACGGTGCCTCGCTACTTCGCTAATGACAAGATATCAATTTTTTTTGATAGCAAGGTAGCAAGCTCCGAAAACTCTAATAAATGTTAGCACCATGAAATACAAGGACCCATCAAATCATTATTGCTCCTACCAACTGATTCTGACAATAATAGTTATTACTATCATGCCACCTGGACAAATCATGGTTATTGATAAATTTCGAGGCCATCGTGTCTTGTATTTTATGGCACTTCGCTACTTCACTAATGGCAAGATGTTCAAGTTTTTTGATAGTGAGGTAGCAAGGTATCAAAAAAATCCTCATTTTGGCGCCAACTTCTGACTGTTTCTAATTGGGTCCCTTTTTCAACTTTGACAGTACTTGCAAGGTGTATGTGACTGAAAAATCGACTAGAAAACAATTCTCCAACCACCGTGTCTTCATTTTGTGATCCCATCTTATAACTTTCTGGTACTCGCTACCTCACTATACATAAAGAGTGCCCATGTTTTCATAGTGAGGAAACGACAATGGTGGATTTATTTAGATAAGACAGTTGGGGAATCTGAGAGGAAAAGTAGGTCGGGGTACGAAAGATATAAAGGGAATAGAATATTCACCCAATTTGAAAATTCAAATATTTCATGCCTGACAGTTTATGAATGGAGAGAAACATAGGGTTTTCACATAATTTTTAAAAGGCTTAATAGAAGGATGACTCAGCTAGGAACCCTACTCACCATTAAAGGAGAGAATCTAAATTTTCTATTCTTGGACAAAAGACTTCTATCACCTGAAAATTCAAACCAACAGTGGCTCTGTCTAGGGACATTGAATTCTTTGGATTCAAATGAGGGCTCAAAATTTTTGGGAGAAGCATACCACACACAGAGTCCCAATAGATCAAACACTTAGCAAGAGAACAACACTCCCAGGGAAAACTATGCACAGGAAACTACACACAAACAAAAGGATTTACAAATATGTACAAGAAAACCCTAAACTACTGTTCATGGATAAAATAAGTATTTTTAAAGAAAAATACCTCTTCGAGAACTATCCATGAACTAGTAGTTCAAGAATATTGTTTGATAGATCTTTGAGTACATAGGAATCCTCACCCCAAGTAGTTTCAATCAAATAAGGGCCTAACCAGATAGGATCAAATTTTCCATGTTTTCCTTTATCCTCAATTCTAGCATTCCACATTAAGACTAGATCTCCATCTTCAAACTTTTTTCTTACCATTCTTCTATCATAGAGTGTCTTAACTTGTAGTTTCAACTTTTAGTTCTTAAGAGATGCTTCTCTTCTAGTTTTTGTCAGTCCTACCAGTTCATCCATCCTTTCTTGAATTTCATCTATAGTATCTTCATCATACAACTGAATGTAATTGTAGAGTCCTATCAAGTTGTTCTGATGCATTCATGCTTGAATTCCAACACCATATCAAATGGAGCTACACCAATGGCTTTCTTCATAGTTACCCTGTCAGCCCATATTGCTAACTATAACTTGGAATCCCATGCCTTTTTGTTATCATCTAAGGTTCTCTTAATAACCTGCAAAAAGCTCTTATTTGTGGATTTAGCTTGTCCATTCCCTTATGGATGATAATGAGAAGATGATGACCTTGTTATTCCATATTTATCACAAAATTTAATGAATTCCTCAGACTTGAATCACATTGCATTGTCTATTACAATTTTATGAGGGCAACCAAATTTGGAGATAATATTATTTAATAGGAAGTTATTGACAACTTTACTTGTTGCATTTCTTTTGGGGATAGCCTCTACCCATTTTGTCAAGTAGTCAGTAGCCACTAGTATCCAAGAATAGCTAGTGCTAGACTTGGGGGAAATCTCTCCTATGAAATCCATACCCCACTATTGAAAGGGTGCTTGAACCTCCACTAGCTTGAATGGAGTATTGCCTGAGAACTTCAGTTTTCCAGCAAACCTTTGACAAGGGTCACATTTTCTAATCATAATTTGAGCATCCTTGAAAAGGGAAGGCCACCAAAATCCAACCCTCATCACCTTATGTGTAGTGGTCTTGGCCATATAGTGTCCTCCACACACTCCAACATGCATTTCCTCCAAGACCTCTTTTGCCTTTTCTTGATCAACACACTTCAACAACACTCCCTCAAAATTTCTCCACCATAAACTACCTTCAACAATTATTTATCTAATGGTTTGTAATCTAGTACTCCTCTTTTCATTTTTAGGCAAATGGGGAGGAGCTTCCATGTGTTGCAGGTAATTTATAACATTGGTGTACTAATCACAACAATCCATGTCACATAAGTTTGGTTTGAGGTCATCGAGCACTGCATTTATCTAATTGGCATCCAAATTAGATTCAGGCATGAGTTTAGCCAAACCTTGACCTCTTACCAACTTAGTTATCTATATTTCAATATTGAATTCTTGGATCTTGTTGATCCATCTACACCTTCTGCCTGATACTTCCTATTGAGATAATATATCCTTCATAGCTACACTAGGTACAAAGGAAATGAAAATAGCACCTACCAGGTAGAATCTAAAAGCCTTTACAACCTTTACCAAAGAATATGTCTATTTTTCATTTATCTCATATTTTAATTCAATAGGCTGCAGTGACTTACTGGAAAAGGAAATGGGTTGTTCATATCCTTCTTCATTTTTCTGTAACAAGACTACAACTATAGTGTGAAAGGATGCAAAAGAAAAAATATGCATAGGCTTTGTGTAATCTAGACTTATCAGTACTGGGGCATTTTTTATTGTAGTTTTAATATCATAGAATGCTTGTGAAGGCTCACCATTCCAATCTATAGTGGCTCCCTTCTTGAGCATCTTTGAGATAGGTCTACTAATTTCAGCAAAATTGGTAACAAACCTTCTAAGAAAATTGACTTGGCCAAAGAAGGATTGAATTCCTTTTACATTCTTTGGCTTGGGGACTTTATCAATAGCTGCTACTCTCTCAGGGTCTATTTTCACCCCATCCCTAGACACTATATGTCCTAGTAATTTGCCTTCTGTGACCCTGAATGTGCATTTCTTTCGGTTCAAGGATACTCCATATTCTAGAGCTTTGATAAAGATTTTTTCCAAATGCCTGTAGTGATCCTCAGCCTTCTTAGAATATGCTCTAAGATCATCTTGGTATACAACCATAAATTTGTCAATATAATCATGAAATGCCACATCCATGGCTCTTTGGAAAGTAGCTCCTACATGAATTAGGCCAAATGGCATCCTTACATATACATATGTTCCCCATGGGGTTATGAAGGTTTTCTTGAGTTGTTCACTTTCCTTTACCAGAACTTGATTGTATCCAGAGAAACCATCCATCATTGACATTAGCTCAAAACTAGTCACTTGCTGCAACATGGCTTCCATATTTGGTAATCTATAATTGTCCTTCAAAGACGCAATGTTTAGATTCCTAAAATCCAAGCATAATCTTATATCTCCATTCTTTTTTCTGATAGGTACCAAATTTGAAACCCAGGTGAAATGCCTAATTGGTTTGATTATCCCCCCATCCCTTAGTTTCATCAACTCTTCTTGCATTTTGGGAGCCAGGGTAGGGTTTACTGGTCTTTGTTTCTATCTAAAAGGTTTTACATTATCTTTTAATGGTATGAAATGCTAGAACAAATCTTCCCTATAAGCCTTAAGGTCATCATATGACCATGCAAAAACATGTCTATACTTCCTAAGCAATTCAATCAATATTTTTCTAATTTTAGCATGCAGATTGTGGCCAATATAAGCCTTTTTGGGAGCTTCATCAGTACCCAAGTTTATCTCTTCTAATTCCTAAGGCTTAGGGTCCTTAACTCCTTATTTTACTCTATCCTAGTTATCAAAAATATTTTCCAAGACCACTAACCCCTTAGGCACCTTATTGGTTTTCAATTGCATAATCTCCTGGCCAAAAATGGTTTCCTTACCATCTATGGTTTCAATTAGTTCACTGCAATCCATTTCCTAACCATGGTACTTGTCTTCATTTAACAAAAAATTTGTAATGTCTTTGTCATCTTCAAAGACTTGCCAAT
Source organism: Cupressus sempervirens (assembly GCA_028749045.1). Classification (NCBI taxonomy): domain Eukaryota; kingdom Viridiplantae; phylum Streptophyta; class Pinopsida; order Cupressales; family Cupressaceae; genus Cupressus; species Cupressus sempervirens. The sequence goes on along the minus strand of CM053791.1, from coordinate 705,850,895 downwards.
TTTCAATGTTATCAGGTATGGAAGTTCTATTTTGTACCTCAATTTGAGATATTCTTGCAAATGATATCTCCTTAGGCTTGATTGCTACATTTTCTAACAAATCAACCATCTTATTTTGAGTTTTATCTCTCCATGAGATGCCAAATGCATCAAAAGATTCTATCTGATCCCAAACTGCATTTCTATACTGCTTTAATCTCCTATTCTTGGATGCGTAAGTTTCTTTTATCTAGGAGATGACTAATTCAAAATCCCCTATGACATGTAACTTCTTAATCCCATGATGTGTGGAAACTTCCAATCCTAGCAAAAATGCTTCATATTCTGCAATATTATTTGTGCAAGAAAACTTCAAAGTGAACGAATATCTGAATTTATTTTTCTCAGGGGAAAAAAAACTATAACTACCCCTGTACCCTCTTTTGAACTTGCCCCATCAAAAAACATTGTCCATAACACTGGTGAGTTAGTGCAACAATCAACTTCATGTTCAATGATAGTAGGTAAATTTTCAACTTCTTGAATAATCAATTCAGCTCTAAAAGCATTGACACCAGTATCTAAGAAGCAAGTGGAGTCTCTATCAATTTCTTCCCCTAAAATGTGACTGACCCTAGGCTCTTTGTTTACCTTGACCACTTTATCCCCTATGTGGAAAGTAGCATAAGTAAAATCACATTGCAGGCTTCCCCCCATGGGAGCACTCCATTTTCTAGAGAGTAACATTCCATAGTGTGGAGGTATATCCACTACAAGGACAGACATGGTTAACTCTACTTTAGGATATGCGGCTAATTTGAATGGTAAAGCATTTATGGTGCCTATGACTAGGACTTCCCTAGCATCCATTCCTCTACATCTTCCCTGCTTGGTGTCCACTTTTAACCCTAAGGCTTCCATTACTTTAAAAGGCATTATGGTGTTAGAAGCCCCTGAGTCTATCATACAATTTTTTAGGGTCTTCCCCTTTATGATTAGACTAAGGAAAAAAGGGTCAATATCTTCTATAAATGCCACTGAGGAATCATCTAAAAACATTTGGGGAATCTAGGATATGATAGCACTATCCTCTACTACTAATGGGGTTTGTTGGGCAATAGTTTGATCTACAATAGTATTATTGTTTCCTATCCCACCCAACCATGATAAAGCCTTGCTCTTATGCTCTTCAATTCGAATAAGTTTAAATAAAGGTACTTTTATAGTTATTTGGGACAACATAGATATTATATCAATAGGTTTAACAATAGTGGGTTTTCCAAGAGTACCTGGAGTTGAAGTTTTTTGAACAGTAGGCACCACTATCTGCTTGATAGTATCAGGTTCTGATTTCTTTGGTTGCATGACTATTTTTGTTGCTTCATTTATTTGAAATTGAACCTTCTTTTTTTGTTCCCACTTCTTTCCCTTGTTGTCATTGATCTTAGGAACATCTATATTGGCTTTCTTATTTTGATCATTCATCTTATGGGTGATATCTTTGATGAATACACCAGATGGCTTTCCTGCATCATTATTTACTATTCTATTTCTCAAATTGTAGCTACTATGGACCTAAGAAATTATTTCTGCTTTGATTATGTCAATCTCTTCTTTGGAAGGCATTCTTAAACTTGTGTGACCTACATCAGAGGATGTAACACATACCTTATTTGTATCATAACCTTCATTATCTGAAAGTACCTGTTGATGGTGTAAATGATAAGAAATTCTCTGACTGGTAATATCATTTTTAGGTTCTTCAGAATCAGAATCTATAAAATCATCACACATGCTTACCATATTGCAACTTATATCATCATGGCTTTTCTCTTCACTTTCTTCTTTAGGTTGCACGCCTTGATCTTGGGCAAATGACTGAGCAACAACACAATAATTAGCAGAATGAGGTGATTGACATACAATGCACCATGGTACATCATCATTCATATTTATAGTATTCCTTTGCAAGGGATCTAGGGTACCCTTATCCTTCACATTTTGTGTCTGGTTGGGGACTGGCTTACCATCTTTCCATTGGGTGGTGTAAGGGTGATTTTGCATTCTAGGTTGCCTATTGAAATTGCTATCATTCACAGGAGTTCTCCCAATAACATTTGGCTTATTGAAGTTAGTGGGATTCATCTTCTTCAGTAATTCCAAAACCTGGCCTATAGTAGGTTCTTCTGGCTTCTTTCCTATAGGATATTTATCACCCTCCCTTTTGTTATTGTTCTTGGGATTAAAAAGCTTTGGATCATCCCTCCTACCCAGTTTACCAGATGCCTTCCTATTACTCTCTATATTTACTACAATTTTATAGGCATCCCTTAAAGTCTTGGGATCCTTATCCCTCAATTGATAAGTCATTTTTCTATCAAAAGCATTGAAATATGTTATGAGTCAGACATCCTCATTCAACCTCATAACTTGAAACAGTCTATACATACCTTTTTGGAATCTTACATTGAAGTCAAATGTGGACTCATTTAGGTTTTTCTTGATGTTATTGAACTCATTCAACATGAATCTTTCATTAATGTTGTCTCCATATAGCTCCTTAAATAATTTCTCCAAGTCACTCCACGAGGTGATACTATCATCTGGAAACCTCCTAAACTAATCCCTTGCATCCTTAGTTAGTGAATGCACAAACAATTTCATTACCATATCTTCATGCTCAACTTCATAATCATTCAACATATCAATGAAAATCCTCAAATTTTCTTCACCAATAACAACATTATTCCCAAAGAACTTAACCACTTTGTCTCTTAAATCAAATGATATGGGATGTGGAGCACCAAGAATACTAGCAAATGATATTTGTCCATACTTTTCCAGGTATACAGGTTTCTTTTGGAAACCAAGAACATTTGATGTACTAGCTACATTAGCTTAGTTTAGAGGAGCAACTTGGGATTGTTAAGGTGGGGCAAATGGGACTTGGGTGCTAATAGTAGATGATGAAGCAGAAATAGATTGGGATATTCTATGAGTTAAGATTATTGGACCACTAACTGGTGCAAGAGTTGTAGGTGGGATAGACAAATTGGGCCATGAAGCCAATGCCAAATTAGATTTTATGAATTGGATTTTTCTCCTTGTTTCTATGGCTTGAGCTTCATTCTCAACCTTCTTAAGTTCTTTTGCAAGATCTTCCTTCTCTTTTGTAGCCTTCTCCAGATCTAGATCTAATTTTGACATGGAGGGTTGTATGGGTTTGCTTGGTAGAGCTTGAGGTTCATTTATTTGAATTCCTATAGCTTTTTCTTTCCCTTTATCTAGAGCTTTTGGAGTGGGCTCTATAGGGTCTACTTGAATAGGTTTATAGGCTTAGACTTGAGTAATAATTGGTTCTTGCCTTTGATTTAGGCATTTTTCTTGTTCTTGAACTTTAGCTCTCAGATTGTCTACATGTCCAAATACATCAGTATGGAGAGTTGTGGTATTTTCTTCTAACTTTTCATTTTGATCCTTCAAAGTAGCCATCCTTCTTAGCAGAGCATCCCTTTCTATTATGGCATCCAAGGTGGCTTGCTCCTTCTCTTTTTCAAGATGAATGCATTTAGCTTCTTCCTCAGCAATCCATTTCTTCAGAACTCCTATCTCAGAGTGCACTTCTTTAGGATCTACAGAAGTAGCCTCTGAATCAATAGGATCATCCAGATCTATAATATTGGGCACCATGTATGCAGCTGCTCTAGGATTAAAAGGATAATCAAATGAACTCCTAAATCCTAGCCTATAGTTCATATCTACTACAGGATGTGGCCTTGATGAAGCAATTCCTACCATGGACACATCTTTGTCCTGAAAAACTCTCTCATCTGGTAATGGGGTACTTAAAATCCCTCCTAAGAGTCTTGTAGTTTTGGATTCAAAACTAAGTGAAGAAGACTCTCTTCCTAATACTAGTTGATACTAGGAATTGATGGATGCATTACCTCTGGGTTTCTAGGTGAGATTTGGATCTGTCCTTTTCTTATTTTGGTTCTTCTTACCACCTTGGGGTAAATCATTATACATTGGTACACCAGGATTGGCTCTCATATAAGCTCTTGTGTTCTTCCTCTTGTCAGCCATATTCACCTTTTGTTAAAATAAGCACTACCTTCAAAACCTTGACTGAGTCACCACCCTATTCTTGGGAAAATACACAATGACAATTATTCTTGACTTGAAGGAAACAAGATACAAATAGAAATAAAAATATCTAACACAGATAGACCAATCACTGATGTCGTAAGACTACAACTCTTGCTTGTTAGATAAGACACTTGGATAGGTTGGATATGTCATCATGTGGCTATGGTACTTGGGCTATTCTCTCTTTAAATTCTCAAGGTTTGTCACTAAAATATTCCCTTATAACCACAGAAAAAACTTAGATAACTTGACACACACGTACATAGCAGGACCAAAGAAACTATAGTACTATTTACAGATGTGTTGGACAACTCCCCAACAGAGTCGCCATTTTTTTGGTGTTTTAAAACTACTAAGCAAAAAAATGCTTAATACCAAGATGACAATACTCACACAATCTAAAGACTAGCCAATTCTTATTAGTAATTGTATGTGCAAAACCATTTGGGCCCAACTTCAACAAAACCACAGGTGGTTTTCTACTCTTCTGGGTCTGCAAAACTAGGGTGGGTATACCCAGGGATGATTCAAGACTGGGAAACATTGTATGAGGATTATTTTAGTTTCATTATGATTCTCATCTCAAATCCTCAAATACATGTACAATTCTTGAGAATTTGATAAACACATCCCATATAGCAGATATGGCCAAAATTCTTCTATAGATATGTAGGTGTTCTTAGCAATAGTGGCTAAATGAAGCTAAAACATTCCATGCAAACAAGTAGAGGCCAACTTTGAAAATCTTCCAGAAATAAAAGTAAGATTGATTTAATTCTACATTTTGACAACCATTTGTGACACATTTCTCTTTCAACTAGATCAAATTTGATCAGTGCCTAATCCATTGGGCTTTAGAGTCTACAACAAATTCTTAGATCTAATTTGTTGCCTTATAACAAATTTTATCAGTAGTTCTTATTAGAATTCATCATTCAAAATCCTTTCCACTACTACAGCAACCTTATCAAATTCATCAAAGCTTTTACTTAATCCATTGAACCAATATTAGTGATAAACATATATACAACCTAACTGAATTACATTCAATTGCACAAGCCTTTACTCATACAACATCAAGATAACCAAGTAATCAAAAGGAGACAAAGTTTAGTAAGAATTGATATGGGGACAACTCATAATTTGTATTCATTTTCCTTGAAAATTGTATACAATTTACAGTAAACTCAGAATGACCTTCAGAAAGAATCACAAATCATTCTATATTCATGTATTCTCAAGATCTAACAGAGAAAATATACCATGAATTTTTTGCTCAAAACAATTAACCAAAAATAGACTAAGTATATCACTTGGAAAAATAGAATTTGGACCCTTTCTCTAGCCCTGGAATCTCACTTATATAGTGTGAGATGCAACAAGCTTCAGGCTAAGAGAAAATGACAGGTGTCCTTTACAAGGAATATTTACATACACCTATCACAAAATGACAAAAATATGGGTAACAAAAGATATCCAGATCAAAACATTCTTTTAGATGGGTCAACTTCTGTCACATGCTCTAATGTTGCTGAGTTGGCTACTATTCTAATCATTCTTTGTATGCAATAGCCAAATTAACCAACAATGAAGCTTGTTCTGATGATGGCACGTCAACCTCCACCTATGGGTCTTCACCGCCTTTATCCTGTATGGTGGGAACAACATCTACCTTTTCCTTTTCTTTAGTTGTATCAGCATCCTATGGTCTTGGGTCTATAACTGAAAGTGATAGATTATTCTTGTCTTCTTCTTCCACTTGGGCCTGAGTAGTGATGTTATCAATAATTTTGATTTCCTCACCTTGCACTTCATCACTGTCATTTTCACCTTCATCAAATTGTTCACCAAGAGCCATTTCTACCATCCACTTGTCAAATATTTTGTCATCTGGCCAATTGAATTGCAAAATATCCCTCTATCTTTCTAGCACATATTCAAATTCATTATTAATGGCAACGAATTCTTGTTTTAAAGAATCAAAGAATATCTAGGCTTTCACCATTTCTTCTGTTGTGGTAGCCCACCATGCGTGCCATGTTTCATTAATGACTGGATTCATTCTTAAACAAAATAAATCATCAAGTTCCTTTGCCCATTCATCTTTGCTTTTCAAATTATTCTTTTTATCTAGGGCATGAGGAAACAAACTGAATTTTTGGCTCTTGTACTTGTTCAAGTAGCCTACTATTATTTTTTGTAAATGAATCCTTTTATTATCAAAATTAGCAAGATTAGAAACAATATCAAATGTTTTTTCAATTTGATCAAAAGAATCATCTATAATAGAGAAACACAAAAATGTTATTTCTTTCTCCCTTCTTACCCATTTATTCACAATAGGCATTAAAGCCTCATCATTAGCTTTCAAATCCTCCTAGATACTGATCACCCTGGCCAATTGATCATAAATTAGCGGCCATTCAACTTTGTCCCACAAATATGTGAGAGCTTTTCTTTGTTTATCTTCATATTTGGATTCCAATTCTACATGTAAGGCCCACAGTTTGCCTTTTTCTTCTTCAAAATCCTCAACAATGTAGTACTATGGCTTTTGGGGTGTATTTGGTATTTCTATGAGGGGGGTCAATTTGGAGGGTTCAACTAGGGGGTGAGGGTATGTTATTCTTGGCCTAGTAGATCTTCCCAATAGCTTGTTCTCAAGCTCAATTCTCCTTTTAACCTCTTTATTGTAGGCATCCACCACTGTTTCATACTTGCTCTACAACTCAGTCATTTCCTTTTCTTCCCTTTCTGCAGTAGCCAAGGCAAATTGAGAATAATCCACATTCATGTGGGTTGCCTATACATGTGAGGTATCAGCAACTCTCCTCACAATGATACTTCCTATTAGTCTTGAATCATCAAGCTGTGATGGAGTAGCCTTGGATCCTCCTCTTAATGACCACATAACAAGAGCAGCTTGGTCAAATGTTACTGAATGCAATTCTCAAGAACTCCTTTTTATTTGGATCTTGCAATCCCAAATTATTTGACATAGAATTAAAAATCAAGGCATAAACAATGTCCCAATTGAGCAATAATAAAATATTTGCAGCCTTTACCATTTGTCTCCCCTCTTCAGGGGTTATATTTTGGAACTCTTGTATCATTTGTTCCTTTATTTGATCCTGAATGGAGGCTTCATCCATTTTTGGATGTTTTGCTTTCATATTTTTACATCTTTCCTACAAAGTGTGCATATTTTCTCTCTAGGCAAACTGATGGAATGCCCTAGACCTTACAAAACTACCATCAAACAAAAATTGATGACTAGCTTGTTCTAAAATAGGGTCTAATTCCCTTACCCTAAAATCTGCTACAATTAACTCAAAACTTAGCACAGGAGGCTCTTGGGGGTTCCCTTCATTAATCTCTACTTGGATAAAAAAGACTCCCCCTTGTGATCCAATTTGTTCAATTTGCTCATCAGTGAGCTGTTCCTCCTCAATTCTCATAGGGGTTTGGGAAGGTGAGTAACTTTCATCATGTGGTTGTTGTTCCTTTATTATATTTCTTCTCTTAGGAGAAGGTTTAGGTGACCTTTCTTCAAAAACAACACTAGTAGATTCAACTATCTATTTTCCTTTATTCACAATGGGCCTTTGATCCTGAATGACAGTATATCCTGACCTCCTTTGCACAATTAATGGGCCTACCCCTATATTGGGAGTGAAACCCAATTTTCTCATCATTTCCCTAGCTTTATCTAAAAAAGAATCAATGAAATTTTTCTTCTTCTCATTCATTACCTCCATTATTTCGAGCAATGTACTCATAAGCTTATTTATTCTATCTGTAGTAGTCACAACATTACTAAGAGGGTTGTAATTTTTATCAAAACAATTAATAAAATTCAAAACTTTTGAATATACTCTCCATTTTTCTTTCTTTGTTTCTTGCTCCTATAGAGAGTACTCATTCCTTATTACATCTTCAGGGAAATAAAATTCATGTTGAACTGGATGAAGCTTGATTGTATGCCTAAGAGTAGAATTAAAGAAATCTTCTGCATCACAAAAATGAGAGTGAGATACTGCGATTTTATACTGATCCAAAAATTTGTAGAGGAAGACCCACCCTTCCTTGGTTATTACAAACTAGTGTTCCACTGTGCAAGTGGTAAAAATTGATCTTGTTCCCCTTTTGTGCAAAAAGGCTTCTTCCACTCCTCCCAACTAGCACAAATTCAGCCACTCCTACTTTTAAGGGAACTTGGTAAGGTAGTACATGGGGTGTCCCTCTAAATCTATAAACTCTGATGACAATTGAAACTGAATATGGGATGACATCTCCCCAATTATGTGAAACTTTCAGACTATGGGGTTTGTCCATAGGCCTAATAGGGTGCATTAATGCCTTAGGAATTCTAGGATTGTCACTCAATATGAGGCATCTTAGTTTGGAGGCAAAGTGCCTATCAAATCTAACAAAACTAGCATTTTCTACCTCGCCAGTCATATCTGCACTCCATAATTGAACTGGTAGTGCTTCCCCCTCTTGTTCTTTGTTTAGAACCATTTCTTTACCAAAGTATGTAGCCCCCTTAAATAGAAACATGTGCATTAATAGGGAATATTTACCCCAAACCTTTTCAACCTTACCCTTTGCAATCCCCACCAATCCACTATGAATCTCATCAACTAGATAAGAAGCAAAATAAAAAATTATTTCCACACCGAATGAGGAGATTTGAGTGATCATATACATAAAACTCACAGGGATAAAGTCTTCTTCATCCTCTCCAAAAACTCTGCACAGGGTCCTATATATCTATACTGCCCTGGCATTGAAGCATGATTTCTTAAAAGGTTCTTTAGAGGATGATGTTATCGCTGGTAGGGTTCCAATTCTACCAATGTGGGCCTTTAGTGCACCTTGTCTAACTACGTCCTTCTTCGACATATATTCCTTCTCTAATTCTGTCAAATCAATGGGCACATGATACCTAGTGAGAGGTCCCAAACAAAAAACTTCCCTAATCTCTTCTGGACTGATGGTGATTATAATTTCACCATCTATTCTTCTCACTACCCTAGTGGCTTGATCATAACTCTTCGCCACAGCCTCAAGGAGGTCATAATCCATGAATACACTAGGAACAACTAGCTTTCCTAGGTCAAAATTTAATATATTAGCATGTGGGGCATACAATTTCCTTTCTACAAACCATTTGAACAAATTTAAACTAGTTTGCAAAGTTTGAGCATCCTGGACCCAATTACCCTTGTCATACAATCCATCAGCAATCCTCAACCTAAGGTTTAATGAGGTCAACCTTTTAACTTGCACTGTCTCTATAGTAGAATCAAGAAACAACTCAAGCAAGTCATCATGTACATTTCTATCCAAATAATTTACTTGACTTGAAAATCCGTTCTTTGGAGGCATCTTTGATTATGTTTTATAGAACTGAAACACCTACAGAGATTACAATAGATTTACTTACTTGAATTCCATCCTCATTTCCCTCTATATTTTTGCAAATTTTTTTTGCAAACAAACTACTTCACAAACCTGCCAAACTGCAACACGATTTGCTTCAGTAATTGCTCCTACTCAAGAATAGCTCAAAATATTTGCTCGCATAAGGTGAAACTGATGAAATCTTCTGTATTATACTCTATTTTTCCTCACATGTGAAGCTTTCATGTCTAATTAATACATAGAGTGGCACCATATTCTACATTTAAATTTATATCATCAATCTTTTAAAAATCCTACTATCATGGGATATGGAGAAAGACAACTAGGCATTGCACTTGACAAGTTGGTCAATTAATCCAATGAAAATTACCCACGTACATAGCTCTTTCCTTGATGACACTTCTGTCTAGACCCAATGGCAACTGAGGACATGTGTCGATAAGTTGCTACTTTGCTATACATAAAAAATGAGCACTTTGCCATAGTGAAGTAGTGATAGCCATCAATCTGATCTTGATCTTGTAGATGATATGTTATTATACTGCTTAGAAAGATAGTGGTGGGCCCTCATTCGCTACCTTGCTATATGTATCCTCCTAGCAACTCTTCATGGTGAGATAGTGAGGGTCATTGATCTGAGATTAAATCAAAAGTGGAGAAACTGCATGAAGTTTCCTGAAAGGTGGTGGGCCCCATACTCGCTATGTTGCATAGCTTAAACAAATTGCAACTTTCCAAAGTGAGGTAGTGAGGACTATTTATTCTACTTTGATCTGATGATTAGAATCTCTTGTACACTTGATCAATGGGGCATGGGTCCAGAGTATTGATGACATAGGAGATTCTGCACTACTGGCCCCCAACAAGACTTTACTTCAATCCTAGTCACCATCCATGTTACTTGAAATCCCACCGACTGTTGATTTTACGGTGCCTCACTACTTCGCTAATGACGAGATATCAAATTTTTTTGATAGCGAGGTAGTGAGCTTCGGCAACTCTAATAAATCTTGGCACTGTGAAATACAAGGACCCATCAAATTAATATTGCTCCTACCAACTACTTCTGATAACAGTAGTTATTACTGTCATGCCACCTAGAAAAATCATGGTTACCGATAAATTTTGACGCCACTATGTCTTGTATTTCACGGTGCTTTGCTACTTTGCTAACAACGAGATGTTCAAGTTTTTTGATAGTGAGGTAGTGAGGTATCAGAAAAATCATCATTCTGGTGCCAACTTTTGACTATTTCTAATTGGGTCCCTTTTCTAGCTCTGATAGTACATGCAAGGTGTATCTGACTGAGAAATCAGCCAGAAAACAATTCTCTGATCATCGTGTCTTCATTTTGCGGTCTGATCTTATAACTTTTTGGCACTCGCTACCTCACTATACATAAAGAGTGCCCATGTTCTCATAGCAAGGAAACGACAATAGTGGATTTATTTAGATCAAACAATTGGGGAATCTGAGAGGAAAAGTAGGTCGGGGTGCAGAAGATATAAAGGGAACAGAATATTCACCTGATTTAAAAATTCAAATATTTTTCGCCTGATAGTTTATGAATGGAGAGAAATGTAGGGTTTTCACATAATTTTTAAAAGGCTTAACAGAAGGATGACTCAGCTAGGAACCCTACTCACCATTAAAGGAGAGAATCTAAATTTTCTATTCCTGGACAAAGGACTTCTATCACACGAAAATTCAGACCAACAGGGACTACTACCCCCAAACCCCCACTTGGGGCTTGGTCTAGCCCTGAACCCTACCAAGTAATTATGGATTATGTACAGTACTTCCCTTATCAATCACCACAATCTAACAATCTCCCACTTGGGGACTAATTAGACTCCACCTGTAGACAACATTTTGTGGTTGTGTTACTACAAGTGGATTTTTTTTGTTGTGTCACAATGGGTAGAGTGTTTTTTGGTTGTGTCATGATGGGTGGAGGGTTTGATTGTGTAGGAGGTGATATTTCATCCCTCCCTCATTTTCTTTGATTCCTTGATGCATCTATATTAAAAAAATTTTAAAAAATTACAAAACTTATAAATTACAAAATCACATTTCAAAAAGTAATTAAAAAATTTAAATAAAAGATTAATAGAATGAAGACCTACCTCATTTGTGGGGCACCATGGATGGAAATGCAATAAAAAATAGTTTTTTATGCTAAACCTAATCAGTTTTTGATGTTCTCCTTTGCACTCCACATTGTTGTTGTCATTTGAGGGTATTAAAATGACCTCAAAGGTAGACATCAGACAAAAGATATAGTTTACAAAACCCAATCAGGTTTTTTAAAGTATAATGGTCAAGCTTGGATACCAAGCCTGGCCAACACTTCACTTTTAAATAACTCAATCGAGTTATTGAATTTTTTTATTTTTTTGGGGGGTGTCAACATTTTTTTACACCAACTTGGTGCACTCACCCAAATTGCAGAGAGTGTTTTTAGTGGTCTTATCCTCTTATAGGGAAAAGGGTCCAACGGGACCCACACGGTGAGTGCTTTAGTTTTATCTTTCTTGTAGGCTTCTAGGAGTAAGCCTAAGTCTAGGGGGAGTGGATGTAATGCCTAAGCTTAGGTAGTTTACATTTCATGTTAGATTGTCAGATTCTTTTAGGCCAAATTTATGATTTTGTTTTATGATTAGTGGTGCTTGGCTATCAGATTTGTTTAGATTTTATTTCATACTCAATTGATTTATGTGATGAGCTACTTGATACTCAATTATTTTATTTGTTCATTATTATTCTTTTGATTATGATGCTAGTATATAGTGATTTTAGATATCTTATGATGATAGATAGATGGACTATTTATATGTAATTCTATGGATACTTACCCCATACTTGCATGTGTATGGTGTACCTATATGTTTTACTTTATGTAAGATGTTTCTCATGTGGCTGAGGGAGGGATTCATAGTCACCTGCTAGCTAGGATCTACATGATGTGCCACTTCTTGACATTGCCTATTTAGTTTAGATTATATGTGTATGTACATGCTCAAATTTTATGCAGATTGTAGGTACTGGGCATCGACTTCCCTGAATTGCTAGGATGAACATGCCCTATCATAGTATCTCAATGGTAAAAAAGGAGAGATAATTCTTGAGTATGAATCCTAAACCCTAAGCCAATTATCCTAGAAAGTAGGATAATTTTCTAAGTTGTTTACCTTCTAAATTTGTCAAGTGATGTGAATTTGTGATTTGACCTTTGAGTTTGATCTAGTATTTTGTACTTTATTATGGATTTTTGTATTTAGTCTTGTGGGTCTCTTGTAATTTTTAGTTATAATCAAATCAAATTAAATGATTATTAAATGATTTAATTTAATGAAATTTTTATAAATAAATATCAAAATTTAATTAATTGATAAATTAATTAAATTTAAAGATATAGTGAAAGTTCTAACTTTGGTGTAATCATATTGATTAAATTTTAAAAATAATATATTTAGGAGTTTCATTTTTATAATCAACACTAAATGTTATTATTAGTTAAATTAATAAATAATATATTAAAAAATGTCTTGTGAATTAATAAAAGAGAGAAAGGAATTAATTTAATAAAGTAGTTTTAATTAAATTGCAAAAAGGTTGCACATGAAACTTAAAATATATTAAAATAATTAAGGAAAAGGTTTTGCATAATTGCAAAATTGAAGCCCTAATTGGAGAAAGCTCTTTATTAAGGAATTAGAGCTCATTTCTCCATACATAGATTTAGAGGAGCCAAATTTTGAGAAGAGGGTTTTTGAGAAAAGAGGAAATTCCTTTTGAGCTCCGGTCATTCATTGTTTAACATCTAATTCAGGTAGGATCTTGTGAGTTTTGTGGAGCAGTTTCCACTATGAAATCATTTTTTCTTCTTCGTAATTGATGGATCTATTTTAGAATTCATTTGGTTTGATACCCTTGTTTGAGAAAAATTGATTTCATTATTGAATTGTCCGTGATTTAATCTAAAACTCTTGTTGTGAATCTATTATTTTTCATTTTGAAAATGTCTATAAATAATTAAAGATTGGAAATACCCTTTTGGTAAATTGGGTGATTTGTAATGGATTTGTTAAAATTGAGATGTGGGTTTTAAAAAGAAAACTATATTTGTTTTATAAGTTTTGATTGTTTAATCTAGGTTGCTATACCAAGTTTATATTGGAAAATTATCAAAATAATATATATATTTATATAATTACCACAGTAATTTATAATTGTATTGTGATAATTATAAAAATATAATATAATAATAAAATTGTGAGATGGCCTTTTAATGCAGGGGGGTTGTAATTTTTTTTGTTTGAAATAAAAAAAATTTAAAAAGAGGAGGCAAGCCACCACCTCCCCTCCCCCTCCTCCTTTTAACATTGGTGGCCATTATTAAGGACTATGCAATAGTCCTACTCCAGTAGCACACTATTGTGGTAGCAAGCTAGTGGGCTATAAACGTTTTATGGTAAGGTTTTTTTTTAAAGTTTATAAATGTATTTTTTAATTTTTTTTAATATATATAAGTATTAATATGTTTTTTATTAGTTATTATTAAATATTGAATGTAATTAAATATTATTATTAATCATCATTGTTATTTTATTAATATATTAATAATTATTTTATTGATAATTTATTATAAATTATGTTATTAATAAATAGAGAATTGTTATCATTATTAATTTAAAGAGTATTGATTAAATTTCAACAATATTTAATTGAATTTTTTTAAATTAATTTATTATTAGTATATATTTGTAAATTAAATTGATAATTTTAAATTAGGGTGGATTGATATCTTTAAAAAAAATTGAATTTTTATTAAATAGTTTAGTTTGTTTATAAATGATTTTATACTATGCAACTTTAATATATTTTGTATAATAAAAAACTTAGTATTTATGACACTTGAAAACAAAAATGAAAGCTTGAAAACCTATAATGAAAATTGAAATTTTGTGTTTTCAAAACCTAGTAAGTTATGAAAGTTACTTTTATATGTACTTTATGTGATGTGTGGTTTACTGATGTTGGGTTCGGGTTTGACTTAGTACATTGACCAATCAGGATGTCTTACTAGAGGCTTGGTGGCTTGTTCTATGATGATGTTATTATTATATTTTGGTCAGGATATTTTATACCTAACCATGGCAATGTGTCACATAATTCTATGATGAGTTTTGACCATGCATTTTTAGTATTTTCTAGTTGCTTGTATAGAACTAAGGTGAATGGTGTGAATTTCCTAATATAACCTTTGATTTATCAATTAGTTGTCTTTAGGTATTTTCCAATTACTTGTATATGACTAAGGTGATTATTTTGATTGGTTTTTAGGCACTTCCTAGTTGCTTGTAAAGGACTGGGGTGAATACTATGTTTTACCCATGTGTTCTTTCTAATTACTTGTAAAGGTTTGAGGTGAATATTGTGTTTCATCTATAGGTGCTTTCTAGTTGCTTGTAAAGGACAAAGATGAAAAATGTGATTCTATGATTTGTACTTTTTATGAGCTTAGGGTAGGTAATCTATGTGTATGTTGGGAAGTGGCTTGCAATGGAGGATAAAGCCCTAAGTGGTTACCTGGGTAACCTATTGTAAGTTTTTTTAATAAGTGATAACATTTCATTAGATTCCTTTAAAATGAATTAATAAGTGTCATTTATTTTCCTCACTTTTGTCTTGAGTGCAAGTATAGGCTATGATTGGAGTAGAGAGGATGCTTGGTTATGACCTTTCATCATTAGTTTGCCTTTTCTGTACAAGAGGATACTGGTGCCACATAGAGACACTTAGTGGCTAGAGTCTAGCGAGGCTGCTAGGGTAACCTTAGAGTTGGCTCATGCGATGACACTTTCCCACTTGCATAGTAGATTTCCTACATGTCTTGTTGCCTCTGGGATTAGATGATACTGGTCTCTTGGTACCCTTTTGAGATAGTTTTCCTTCAAGTGTTTCCTTGACCTAGATGTTGGATTGACTAGTGGATTGATATATGTATTGGACTTGAGGTTATCTCCTCAACATGGTGGGAGTGGGCCATTTAGGTTCTATGAGGTTGGATGCTAGTACTTTTTACTTATACAATTGAGATTTGATAGTTGGATGTCATTGTTAGAGTTCCATGTACTATATTTCCTTTCATTCTAATCTTGTGTACTATGATGGATGGTTATACTCTATTTCATTGTATTTTATTTCAAATATTTTAAGAGATGATGCAATTTATTTTATGATGCACATTCTTTAAACTTTTCATACCCTATGACTTGTGCAGTGGATGATTATGCATTCTGATTTTTTTCAAGTGGCATTCGATATAATTATATGTTATTTAAATGGATTTGTACTTGTAGTTATTTGTTGGTGTGGATTTGTGATGTATCAGATTTAGTATTAATTAAACTAAAATATCATTCATTTTCATGGGATCCTTAAGAGATGTAATCTATTTATGATGGTTGTATGTATGTGAGTGACTACTTCCACTATATTATATATATTATTGTTATTATCTTTGAAAAAAATGTTTGGAAAACTTAGTGAAACATTAGGTTAATTTCTTTTGGGTTCCGTGGTGGGGTGTGATAGTCCAGATGCTCAAAATATGTCTCCCAGAGTGCAAAATAGAACCTCTTTCTTTGAATAAATAAATAGAAAACCAAATAGAATCAAAAATAAAAATAACCTATAACATCTTAATGGGCTCAAAAAATCTTTCTAACGATATAAGATTTGTCAAAAACTGGCTCTGTATGCCCAAGATACAACAAAAAAATGACCAATGGGTCTTTAAGACACAATAAATCAAGCAATGATGAGTGAATGGATGCCAAATTTTGGTTCAACAAATTCTGACATCATGACTTATAGTTGTTAGACCTTCATG
Organism: Cupressus sempervirens; assembly: GCA_028749045.1. NCBI lineage: Eukaryota > Viridiplantae > Streptophyta > Pinopsida > Cupressales > Cupressaceae > Cupressus > Cupressus sempervirens. The sequence goes on along the minus strand of CM053791.1, from coordinate 705,834,441 downwards.
CTAGTACTCTACTAATGTTAGCACTATGTAGGTGTCCTTTGCACTTTTGAAAAAAAAATTGAAAAAAAAACAAAGGGTTTCTTTGGAATTTTGATTTTTTTAAATCATGTATTATTTATTTTTTCAATAAAGTGAATAAAAAAATTAATTTACTTTTTTTATAGAAAAATAAATCATTTCATTGGGAAGTGTGCTTAGATGTGAGAGGAAAAATATTTGTCTTACTAGTCAATTGTGTTAGATTGTGGTGACTGATCAGGAAAGTACTATAGATACTTCATAAATTCTTTGGGGCTCAGGGCCCTATTTTATCGAGATTTTGGGCTGACATGTAATTATTAATTATAACCCTAAAATGGTAAAATACTTGTATAAAAGAGCTTAGGGTTAGGGATTGTTTTATAATTTGTGATGCGAAATTGGTTCTTGCGGTGGTATTGAGCTATAAGGGATTATGGATTGTAATCAGGTTATAATCACTAGATCATAATAATATTGGACTTGTTGTTTGGTGGATGTAGCCCAGGGTTGGGTGAACCATGTTAAATCTTGGTGTCTTGTGTTCTTTTCTATGTGATCTATTGTGTTTTGTTATTGGTTGTATTTGTATGTAATTGTTATTTCTGTCTATGGTTTAATCCTAACAAATTGTGTCCAAATTGAACAAATTTTATATGAAAATAGGCATTTTTGGGCACTACAAATCCAAAGGTGATGTTGGTTTGATCTCAAAATGCACTTTAAAAATGTCCCCCTCAAATGCAATACAAAACACCTCTAAAAACTTAGAAAATATTGAATGGAAAACACAGATGTGAAAGCCAGAGAAAACCCTTTTAGAATAGAAAAGGGGCATGAAGATCTACAACTCTGATGCCATGTTAAAGTTGATGAAATATTAACCCCATTTCTCCCAATAATCATCTACATGCAAACACCTATCACAAAAAGAGAGAAGAGAAAGATATGGAGGCTGGAGATCCCATATCCACATATGAGACATTCTTGATGAGAAAAAAGAAAAAATTTTACTGTCAAAAGTTAATGAATGAAAAATAAAAAGAGAGATCATCTTTATAAAGGAGATCAAAACCCTAAAAAGTAAAACATAGGTTGCATGATAATAATTAATAAAAGAATTAATTATTATATGCCCAAAGTATAGCTTGAGAAAACTATAGTTAATAAAGGACTTAATAATTGAATAAAAATGATTTAAATAATAAGGAAATACTTTATTACTCTAACATGTTCTTTGAGAGATTTCCTTGCATAAGAATTTTATTGAGCGCGACCATTTACCTAAAAACTTTTATATTAGGGATGAGATAGGAATTCTATAGTTTCTTCTCTAGATGTCGACATGTTACTCTCATAAAGAATGAGATGAATAAGTAATTTTTAAAGTGAATTCAACCACTAGTCATCCTACTATAGAAGAATTCAAGTCCTATTGGAATATCAAAATTCTCACCTTTTGAAGATCTATTTGTAAATCCTTAGTTAGAGGCCAAATTTTTTATTGATCTTGACAACAAAGAGAGAGGTCCTTCCATAATTTTGATTCACTTAAATAGTCATCCATCTAATCTACAAAGACATGATATGAGAAACCATAAAGGGTATTGAACACAAAGCAAGAGGAAAGAGGAGTGTCTTGTCCAATCATATGACCATCATTGATCTACCATATTAGTCCTATCTATCTAAGATATTCTCACACTTAAGAATATTTTTCTAAATCCTAGACCCATTGGAGAGGCCTTGTACAGTAAAGACATGATAGGTCCTTTCATTATTTAGATGTTTGGAAGATGTAATGTCACACCAATCGATTTAATGTAGTGCTAATCTCCATCTAATCTTGGAAAGAAGAGCTCTATTGAGATGTGAATTATTTGTAATGTCAATCCCCTCCATTATTTATGGCTTTCAATTAGAAAATATTGTCCTAACTCATCTAGAGGAAGGTTTTCTAGACTCTCTCCAATAAATTTCAGCATAAAGTTTGAGATTCGAAAAAGGGGGAGAAAACAAATGGGGATTGCTTAAAGGGAAGTTGAAAGAAGTTATAATTTCCTAGCATTACTAAGAAGTTTACCCTTCTAGCCAACTAGTTTGCAATAGAGGTAATTAAAAGGATTTAGAAACCCCATTAATAGTGAATGACAACCCAAGGTAGGTATGGGAAGGTTAGCAGATTGACAACATTGAATAGTTTTAGTTTTATTATGCAAATTATTAAATGTGTTAAAGAAGTAGATATTACTTTTATCATAGTTGATATCTTGGATCAACATGTAGGCATATTGGTTAAGGAAGCATTTCTAAAATTTAGTTTCAACCATAGAGGTGATGCCAAAGAGGATGGCACAATCCATAAATTGTTGAAGGACAACTGAACATAGGATGGAAGCAGGTTGAACCCCTTGGAATTTTCCAAACTAAATCCAATGAATTTTAAAAAGAGGGTCTAGTGTTTTCTCACATGGTTAAATGAAAAACTAAATCCAATGAAATTCATCATCCCTCCCATAGAAGAAGATTAGAGGATAATTCATTTAGCACCCAGAATTCAATAGCATGTGAAAATTGGGCACAATTTTTTGGGATTTCTAGAAACAAAAATTTGTGGGTGATTCTGACCAAGGATAACTTTAGTGGTGATTTTAACTCATTGTGGACCTTGAATTTGGAAAAAAAACTATTACACTTTTGAGGTGGCCATATCGCCCACACTTTATGATAATTGGGTCCCATTCTTAGGTCAATCATCAATAAGGATACAATATTATTTCAAGTCTAGATGTAAAATACAATAGACAGTCAATCATGGATCTCTCCATACTAGATATCTCTCCCCCATTGACATCTCAACAGGTGTTTCCATATTCTCTCCCCCTTTCAACTAGAGGATGTTTTTCATGCACATATCTCTTCCCCATTGAAATCAATGTCAAAGGTATCAATATTACATACCAATTGTTAAATACCAATTTTTACACCATTGGATACCACTTGTTACACTACTTGTTCCAACTCTTTAAACAACTCAAGTATCCAAAGACATTGTTCAATACCAAATACCAAGAGTCATCAATGACTCAACACATCACAAATACTCCCCCATATAGAAAGCATTAGTATTCAATCCAATCTAGCAATAGTCCTTTATACCACTATACAAATGAACTCTCAAAATCATCTAAACTAAAGTAGGTAGAGGTATAACCCCTAGCATACCTCTTAGGTACTCAAAAGTATCTTTAGGCAAAGGCTTTGTAAAGATATTTACAATCTAATTTTTATTACTCACATACTCTAATATAATCTCCTTTTCTATCGCCTTTTCTCTCAAAACATGATACTTAATAGATATATGTTTATTCTTAGAATGAAATACATGATTTTTAGACATAATCATTGTATTTTTGTTATGATAGTAAATGATGATAGGTTCCACAATCTCAATTTTTATATCCTTCAACATTTACTTCATCCACATAACTTTATTATAGTAATTTGTTGTTGCAACATACTTTGCCTCAGTTATACTTTGGGAAATGCAATATTATTTCTTGCTTAGCTAAGAAACCAATCTTCCTCCAAGAAAGAATGCTCTACCATTGGTGCACTTTTTGTCATTCACACCACCTACCCAATCTACATTAGTATAGGCACATAAAGTTAAATCACTTGATATGTAATACAAAATTCCATAATTAGATGTTCCCTTTAAATATTTGAACATCCTCTTTACTTTGGCAGAGTGATACTCCTTAGGATTAGCTTAAAATCTAGCTACAATACCAACTACATTTATTATATCTAGTCTAGTGTGAGTTAGATATTGCAATCCTCCAATCATGGATCTATACAGTTTCTTTTGCTTAATTTTAGGTTTCTCATCTTTGCTAGATAACTTGTGACCAATTATCATTGGTGTACCAATAGGTTTACAAATTTCTAATCCAAACCTCTTCAACAAGTCTTTCAAATACTTAGCTTGCAAAATGAAAATACCATCACTATTCTGCACAATCTACAATCCTACAAAAAACTTCATCTCTCCTATCATGCTCATTTCAACTTCATTCTTCATCTCATCAACAAATTTATCACTTGTTTCATCGTTACCTCCAAACATGATGTCATCAAAAAATAGTACTATTATCACCAAACTATTCCTCTATTTCTTTCAGATACAAATTACTATCTATCATACCTTTAGCAAATTCAAGCTTTTCCAAATGTTTGTCTAACCTTGCATACAAGGTTCTAGGTGCTTGCTTCAGACCATATAGAGATTTCTTTAATTTGCATACCATATCCTTTTTTTCTATCAAAGGAAATCCTTTAGGTTTCTCAATATAAACTTCTTCTTCCAATTCTCCATTAAGGAAGGTTGATTTGACATCCATCTGATATACTTTGAACTTCTTATTTGCTACATATGCCAAGAACATTCATACTGCCTCGATTCTTGCCACAGGTACATATGTCTCTTCATAGTATATCCGTTCAAAACCTATTTTTACCTTAATCTAAAACAACATAATTTTAGGTTTTTTTTTTACATTCAATTTGAGGTTTTGTGCAAAACTAGTGATAATTATTACTTTTAAATTTTATTTTTTTTTTAAAAAGTATAAAATGAGTCCATAGGATATGGGTTATTCTAAGTTCACTTATGTATATAAAAGATAACTAAAAAAGTTTAAATAAACTTTTTCATAGTCAAGCATTCATTTTGGGTATTTTGGTGATACTAATCAAGTTCTTTGTTTGCAACATTATAGATTGTATCATTCTAGAAACAACTAACCATGTATCTGAAGGTTTTCCTTAAAGTTTTGTTGCTCTTGGAAATGAACTTCAATTCATAAACAACTATCTTTGAGTGCATGTTGTATTTAATTTGATAAATCAAACACACTCTTGAATGGATAAAGTTAAAACAAACAAATACAATCTTGAATGCATAATCAATTGAATAAAACCATTCATTTGAATGAATGTTGTTAAAGCATAATATTGAATGCCATAAGGGAATGTAAATCTTTCACTAGAATGAATGTTCTCCAACACAATCTTGAGTGACCAATAAATCTACATGCTTTCATTGGAATGAATGTTAACACACAAACTTGAATGCTTAAAGGATCAAAGAATATTGCTATGAAATATTTGGACTTGATGCTTAAAATGAATACACTCAATCTTGAATGAATTAAAAGAACTTTCTCTATCCTTGTCAATTTTCTTTTATTGATGTTGATCAAATTTTTTTTTTTGATGAACCCTTGATTTACTATGTTGATGGCGTCATCAAGTTGGAAAGAACTTTGCATGCTTAAACACAAGTGTCTTTAAGAGTAGATAGAAAATCTAAAGCTTCAATTGGAAAATTACAAGTGTCTTTTAAACCCCATAGCCACTTACACATTCTCTCCTCTCAAACATTCTAGCGATGTTGGGTGCACAAGAAATAGGTGGTCTTGTTTTATTTTTAGGAGGCATGCTTGGGTATTTCATCAACCCTTGGGACAACCTCAACTATAGAATTTTGGAAGAGTATAAATATCAAAAGGTGAATCAAAAGATACCTCTCCTTGAAGTAAAATCTTGTCACTCTTGGCTAAGCCCCAAAGAACTTTATACCTTTGGGAAGTGAAGGTGGAGATTTGGGTTATCACCTTGCCATAGCTATATGACATTATTTTCTTTCATCTATATTTGGGCCTCATATACCTTGTGTATATCAAGGACACCCCTAGTTAAGCTTGTATATCCTAGTCAAAAACTTATAGGATTATTGGTGTGTTTGACATTCTCAAGTGTTTGAAACCCTCCCCATTTGAAGGGGACACATCATCTAAACTTTTCTTGTCTATACTTCATTGTATGCTTTGCATGTTATGTTTCAAAAAAATCCAAAAACATTTCAAAAAAAAAAGATCTAGCTTTCCACATCACTTATTCTATTCATCCATTTCATCACATTATTCAAAATCTCAACCATCCTAATCATTACCTCATATTCTTAATCACTCAATCAAATCCCTAATCTTTATCCTATTCAGGATTGATAATCCACATCAAGATTCAATTCCCTCATCTAATGATTCATCCTTGTGATTCTTAATCCAATCCCTTGTCAAATTCATTCATTTCTAATCAATTTCTAATTCAATCCATTTACATCTTCATCAAAAATCAATATTTCTAATTACATCTATTCAAATCTTCTTCTAACTCAATTTTTCATAAAATCTTCCACTTTGGACATAGGAGCACCATCATAAATATTGGACTTTAATAATGTATATATTGATTGACTCAAATAAATATCATCAATCATCTTTCTCCTTCATCAAGATTCAATCTAGACTTTAGGAAGAAATATTTATGCTATGTATGATACTAGACCTTCAACCTTAGCAAACATTATCATAGTTATGCTCTCTCACTTGGGATCATTTTTCCATCTCCAAGTAGAAGATGATATCATCATTCAAATCTAACATCCAATTGTTTGTAATATCATAAAGTCTTTATCTACATCAAGGTTATCTCATTATCTCAAACCTTCATCCAATATCAAATCAAATCCAATCCAAAATCAAATCAAACTCAAAGTCCAAACTTTCTCCTAGTCCCAAGTTCATATTTCATTTCTCATCAAATCTATCACCACTTCTCATCTAATCTCAATGGATAATAATTGGCTTAACCAAATGGTTGGGGACCTTGAAAGGAAATATGGAGTTATACCTCCCATTGAACCCACTTACCAAATTAGTCCTCAAAATTGTATGTCCAATCCTAATTCATCTCACTTTCATTATTCTTCCAATACCTTTGACAAGAGAAATCCACATCATTATAATTCATCCACATGTGATTCCAGCCATAGCCCACATAATTCCATTGCCAAATAAATTGAAGAACTCAAAAAGTATTTCCTTAAACTACAAAATGGAGAAAACATCTACTTGTCAAAACATATGTCCTCTTTACCCATGTTTCCAAGTCCCTAATCCATATGTCCCATCCAACCCAAATTCTCCATGTAATTCCCCATATGTTCAGCTCAATGTCCAAAACCATCATCCCAATCCCCTACCCATACCTCAACATTAACACAATCCTAATCCTCCAAAGTCACCATCATCTATAGCTTGTAATACACCCATTTTTTCCAAATACAATAATGAGGTGATCCAATCACCCAAAGTCATACACCCAATGCTATGTCAAGAAATTGTTCCAAAGTATGCCATTATGGATTCCTCCTCTCCTTTAGATCCAAGTAATTACCCATCCCATAATTCCCTTATCCCTAAAAATCCATCTCATAATCCCCTTTCTAATCAAGATCAAGAAATTCCCTCTATTGTACCCATTTATGATTCCATTCCATCTCAAGAGCTAGCATCCATAGATTTCCCACCTCATGAAGATGTTCCTTCTACAAAATCTACTAGCTTTCCTCCTAGTCAAGATTAAAATGTCCCATCTCATAATTCCATTCCATCCACTCCATTGTATGATCCTATCCCACTAGATGATCCAATCATTCCTTCCATTCCACCACATCATGCTCTTATAAGTCAAAATCAAATTACCCCTTCATTTGCATTTCATGATCATAATCCATCTCATGATCATATTATCCCTCATGATTCCTCTCACAATAAAAATCCTCCACAAAACCTTTCCACACCTATCCAATCCACTCATGAACCCCTATACATCGACTCACATCTGGTATTAAAAATTATAAGTATCTCATTGAAGAAATAATGTCTCAAGATGTTGGTACACCTTTCACTCCTTCCAAATCCAAAATTCCTCCATCCAAACCTGAATATCCCCATCCTCCATATTCTCAATCCATTTTGGGCCCTTATATCCATATTCCCATTCCTTCCTCATTTCCATCTATTTTTTATCCTTATGTTCCAAATCCAAACCCTTCATCCCTTCCATCCATTTTGGGTCCACACATACATCCATACATAATAACCAATTCTTCAACTTCATCCCCTCATGCTTCTAATAAAGATCAAAAAAGGAAAACATCCTTGAATTCCTTCCAATGTTCACCATCCATAATTTCATCCATAATCTCTCCATACCATTTATCCTCATACACCCTTACCATGGCCAATGGAAGAAAATTGGATGCCAAAGATAAAGTGAATCAAGCCAAAAATCTGCAAAAATCCAAGGATCAACATGCCCCTCTAAAGGACATGTTCAAGAAAAGTGTAATGCCCTGCCTGGAGATTATTGGAAACAAGGATGAAATACAAGCCAATTTTTTTTTTTTTTTACAAGTATGAATGCACATGACAACATCATACAGGGATCACAATGATCGCAATAGAAGACTTCACCAAAAACTTGGCTACCAACGAATCTCCAAACGTCACTACCAAACTAACACACACAAACAAATCCAACAATGACAATGCACATGATGAGGGCACAAGAAACAACCACTCATCAACAAAACACCAAGCTGGGATAAAATGCAAAAACCTAAAATTTGGCTAAGCTTGAAATCCTGAAGCCCTGAAAATTGGCTAAGTCTGGATTTCTGAAGCCCTGAAATTTCCTAGAATCCATAACTTATCTCCGAGAGGTCTGAAACCTATCTCAAAAGATTCGTCACATATATTAAAATATACCTTAAGTATAAGAAATTAAATATACGTCAACTTATACTTATACGATATATTTTACACCCCCCATATATTTTAAACCCCAAGAGACTAAAACAGAAACCCAAAAACTGGATTTCAAGAGAAACCAATAGAATTCAAAATGCAACAACATAGGGTCAAAGAACACCCAAAAGGGTATCCAAAACAACTCTCAGAAAGTTTGGATCACGACGAAAAGTGCCTGTTGTCTGCCTGCACAATTTTTTACAAAAAATCGTGCGACACTTCTCCTTAAGGCGTGCGACACTCTTCCAGTGTCGTATGACATTTCTCAAGAAGGCGTGTGACACTTTTCCAGTGTTGTACGACATCTCTCAAGAAAGCGTGCGACACTTTACAGTGTCATATGACATAGGTTGTATGGGCATGCGATACATTTTTATGTCGCACAATGCTGACAAAATGTCACCCATAGAAACATGAAAACACTTAAAGAACTCAAAAAAAGGAAAAAACATAGAGAAAAACCTCCACACCGGGGAGTACCAGATCCATGCAAATCGAGGAATGAACACTCGAAAGTAGCAACAAAAGGGAAAGAGAACATCTATCCATCTAAACCATAATAGAAAAGAATGTACTAAAATAAACATCGAAGAGAACAAAAGCAACATCGCAATGTACGGAAATAAATCTCAGAAACAAAAAAACCAAACTAAGTACGCGGATCCTCCCATCCGTCAATAGCATCATAAGACCATCGTGGGTCCTAGCCATCCCCCGTGCGTAACATCCCAAGCCACTGACTAGATCGTCAGTACTATTGTAATAGGGACGTCACTACTAAAAACATGCAACAATAACAGCATAAGGAAATCTAACATGCTAGTGATAATGCATAAGATAATCCTACAGTAGATAATATCACCTATCACATGCTAAACATCAATAAGCAATAGATATGCTACTACAACAATTTCACATCATCTAATCATATGCTAAACATCATAATATGGAAATGCATCAAATAAACTAACATCATCTAAAAATGATATACAAGCATCCCAATGAAAGCATAAATCACAAGAAAGCATACTCCAAAACCTGAAGTACCAAGTGAAGACATCCAGCAACAGTCACACTAGGACAAAAGATCATCTCTGTACACCAATCCCTAGTAGTGGTGAAGGTAGCTATGCCTCCCAACCACATGGCACCCATAGGTCCACACCCACCGTGCTGATGGAGATAATGATCCAACCACAAACACACATAAAACACAACATCCATGGCTAACACTCACGCCAGACAGTATGATGGCTGCAACCAAGAACCTAAGACAATGCAAGGAGTACAGGTCCTGGTCAGACACTCAATAGGCTACTAAGTATGGGCTGACATCATGGAGAGTCGCTTGGCATCGAAAAGCCCAAACTCGGATCTGTGTAGCTCAACTCTCTCAACGAAAGGCCAATACACAAAAGTACCATTTTATTATCTTAAGTTTTATTACCAGTCACACATTTTATTTAGTTATCACTTATTTAAAACTTCCTATCCTCCGCCAACCCTATAGGACTAAGGTCACCAAGTTGCGAGGTAGAAGCCCCCTCCATATGCTACCCTACCCTACCCATGCTCATCCTACGACAAGTGCCCGTGGGCATGCATAATCCCATCCCAACCCTAATGATCATAACTTCCAGAAGTACCATGGAAGATCAAGCCTCGCAAGTCACTCAAAAAATGTACACGTACGTACTTGTGTGTGGCACACCACCATCACGAAGATCATAACATAAGGACAGGAATGAGAACACAATGCAAAGAAAACACCCAACTGAAAGCAACATAGGAAGGATGGATTCTACATGAATCCCAAAGCCAATAAAATCATACATCATGAAATCACTCGACCGGCCTCAATCTGAGAGTATTAATTCTACACGAATCCCAATGATGTAACAAGACCAAATATCACGAACTCACTCAATCGGCCTCAATCCGAGAGTATGGATTCTACATGAATTGTAGCGTTCACGAAACAAAAGCAAAGGTCCAAAAGAAACCATAACAGGTAACAAATCACTCAACCGAACACAAAGTCGGGAGTACGGGTGTGACATGCATCCCAATGAAACAAAAGGTGCAATAGTGGTATGACTGATATCCAAATGGATCATCCAGGTCCACGACCTACATTGTGCCAAGAAAATCTGAGAAAATAGGGCAGTACGCAAAATGAGGTAAAAACTCCAAAATTTTAGAAAATTTCAAAATTAAAACCCATTTAGCCTTTGGGTTCAAAAACCCCAAAAATCCAAAAATAAGTGGAATTGGACACCGTATGCAAAAATAGCTAGCATAACGGCATAAAATCCCAAACCCTCATCCCAAAAAATAGGGAAATGTTCATACCCGCCCAACCGAGTAGAACTAGCATACAGAAACAGAGGGGAACACTAGTTATCAGCCTCCAAACAAATGGCTACCAAAAACAGAAGTAGAAATGGAGCAGAAACAATAAAACAGGAAAGCCCTACCTCACAGCCAAAAGGGCAAAACGGGAATCTGAACCATAAAATAAATATCTCGCAGAAGTAGCTGAAAATTGGGGCACTCCAAGGTTTCTCTGAGCTGGATCCAACGAGCCCAACCTCGTGACGATCCCACGCCCATAGCTCCCACAACAAACAAAACAATAAATCCTCATGAAGAGGATTTTGGGTTTTACTCTCCAACTTTCCAATTTGAAAGTGAGAAGTGAGGAATTAAATTCCTCTTTGGATATTTATTCACTTTTCGAGTGAATAATGTATTAGGGCAAATAACCAGCCAACCTAGTTAAACCTCGAATCGACCCAAACAAAAACAGGCTATTCCTATAAATAGGAATTCATCTATGGTAAAGCTGCCAGAAATTAAAATAAATCAATTAAAAAGTCCAAAAACCCAAAAACACATAAATCTCCTCAATGACTTTCGCGACAATGCAAACCTCTAAATACACAGACACACTTACTAGTCTAATCGCATAATGCAAATGAGTTTGAATTTAATAATCACTGAAAGGTTAAAATTAACATTTAATTAAGGATACATTGACCATATAAGGGTGACATTGGTAAAGTATGAATGGTTGAATCAATAACTCCATGTGCCACTACCAGGGATATAAATCCTGCACACTAAACAACACGATCAAGTGCAATTGCATATAATAACATAGCCGAAGCAATAATGCGTTAAATCACCTAATTTAACCATTTATTTAATTAGATTAAAATAATCTATTTACATCACTCACGTTTGCATAAAACATAACAACGCAGGAATGAAGTAAATAACCATAGCATTAAATCCATCACATAACATAATCAAAGGTATGTCCAAATACCAGATATCATCATAAAACACACTATCATCTCAAAATGGCATCACCATGCAATATGATTAACTGAACAGCATAGTAGTCTAAAATCTATGATACTAAAATCAAAGTGAACGTCTGACCCTCAGGTCCTCTCAAATGTGAACATAACATGAGTAACAAATATCTCTCTAATCAGAAATATAACAAGGTAAATGTCTGCAACACATAACCAAATAATCTCACATGAACAATCCATTTAATTACTTAAGCATTTATGATTGTTTACTTTGCATTAAAAAGGCATTTAAAACACAAAAACAACCATAGTCATAAACATGACTAACCACTGCTATAGGAACCTAGTCCAGTGTAGCATGGTAAAAAGTACATAGTGCAATCTCTGCACACATCTCAGGGTAATCATGGAACAACCTCATGATACCACATCGATCTTGGTAACCACTGGAAAAAACCTCAGTGAACCAAAAATCACATCATAAACTCAAAGATCAATCAAAAGCATAACCAAAGCAACTGATACAGAAACATAAATTTGAACACCTCGACGGTGTAGACCACTCAGGGTCACAATCATGATCCCATCACAACAAAGGATCAACAAGGTTGCATCCATCAGGAGGACTTACAAAAGTCAAATGGGAGAGGCACTACAAAAAGAAAAATAAGATGTAAAAGAAAGAAAATATCAAAATGCCACGAAGGCTCAAAATGCAAAATTCAAAAATCACATGAATTATAAAGCTACTTAATGAAGCAATTATTCTCAAAGAAAATTTCAAAATGGAATCCAATTTTGTTAATCCAAAGGCTTCCTTCACCCATAAATTTTCAAATCTTCCATCTTCCAACTCCATTTTGGGTCCTTATGCCACAAAATCCACCATCCTAAATTCATCATCTCCTTCATTCATTTTGGGTCCCTATATCCCGAAATTCAAACTTTCTCCTACATATCCTCCAAAATTTTCTCATGTCCATCACCCTTCAAGGTTTGTTCCAATGATGATATTTCCACCTCCTTAATCCACTCATTCACAAGTCTTCCAACCTAGAATCCATCAACCATGTCTTTCTCCCAACCACTCCACCCCCTTAATCCAAAAACATTCATAAGTTCTTGTCCTCCATTTCCCAACCCATTTCATCCTTCTTTTCACTATCCTACTAACATCTATGAGAAAATAGTAAAAATTCCGTGAAAATAACAAAGAAAGATAAATAAATATAAAGGGATACCATCCATGTATCTAGATTCTTGAGTCCTCCCTTTGTTTTCCTATCATGTATCCAGTGTCTTGCAATTCCACTTATCTATCCATTCACTTTTTCTCTTCCACTTGCACTCTACACTGGGGGCAAGCTCCAACCATATGCACCTAGCATATTAATTATCCACCCTTGAAACATTATCCTACATACTTCCACCATCCTTTCACATATTTGATCTTGACATCATATCCATATCTTGTATCCCTCATCCTTGTTAGATTTATTTCTTCCATCCTCCATCCATAGTCCTATATAATACCATCCTCCTTTCATATTTCCTTGATCTTGATTATTCCATTCATTTCCTCCCTTTCATATTCATATCCTCCCTCTTATGTCTTGTATTCATATCTCTTACACTTCCATACCTTTGCTTGTGATTGAAACTAGAGGAACCAAAAATTTACAAAGAAAAAAGTAATCATATCCACGAATGCTATGGAAACAATTCATGAATGTCTATTTCCTCCATGTGTATCCTTTACACACCATCTTTCCATTTCCATGCATCCTTTCCCACCATATTTCCTTTTGATTTTATATCCTTGGTATGGGGCATTTTAACTCCTTTGAAACATGGTCCTTGGCTCCCCATTGTCTGATACCATATACTTTGGTCCCCCATATTCTTTCACCTTTTATTTCATCCCTATATCATCCCATCCATAAAAATCTCCCCACCCTTCCCATCCATTTACCATTCCTTTTTTCTCCCTTGTCATTGGTTATAATCTATTTCACCTTCCATCAAATTTTACTTCTTCTAATTTATGCAATCAATTCATTTATCCTCTAAACTAATCACATTCCCTTCTTCGGATCAGTTCATACAAATCAATTTCAACCCTATCTATATTTTTCTTCTAACCCAAGATTATCAAAATCACTCTTTGAATTCAACCAAGTTCTTCCTTCTTCCACCATCTTGTCCAAATTATTCTATTCATCATCTCTTATGACACTAAGCTTTATCTTGTCAAACTGAGCTTATCAAAATAGTGATTGCAAATAAAACTTCACAAAATTACATGGAGACTAAATGGTTTGAGAACCTTGTTCCTTTCACACAATTGCCAGTGAAAAATCACAATTATTTCATTACAAATTCAATCAAACAATAATTTTTTTCCTTATAGGATGCATCCTTCCTACACAGGCTTAGTAGATTCACCATCAGAAAAAGTTCATGGCAAGAGCTGTGGACTAAATAACTACTTGGTCATAAGGTCTTCTATTGATTTTATCTTTGTGTGTCAATGATAGCCTCCCCAAGTGTGCCCTTCTCTTCAATATCTTGGTATCATTTGAATGACTTAACCTAATTACATGGGTCATTTTGTGATATGATCTTTTTTCTTGATTCTTTAGCACATCTATGACAATTTCTGAGTTATGGTTATGCATTTCTAATTAGGGGCAATAGGTTAGAACACTTTCCACCAAGATCCCTAAAAAGAATTTGGGTGTGCCCAAACCTCTCCAATGTGTATATGTCATTTGTTCCATCATAGCTATGAAATCTACATTATATTTGAGAGTCTAGTCCACGCAACAGAATAGTGTCATCTATGCTATTATAGCATTTGATACATAACTTCTTTTTCAAAATCAAACTAGGGTGTGATCTCCCATATGAACACAATTGAATCTCTCAGTATCATGTAGTTAGGATGCATTTAGATTCATTATCAATATTTTTGAGGGAAGTGGTCATTGTCCCATTTATTCCTATCTATCCCACAACTTATGCTAAATAATGTTTTAAGCATTTTCCTCCATTTTCTTCTACTCATGTTTTTTTCACAAAAAATGGGCACACTTTACCCCTTTTTCCCTATTTTCTTGAGAGGGCACAATCCTCCCTTGTCATCATTATGACACGACTCTTAGGATTCCTCTCCTCTTTGGGGAAACCTATATTTTCTTTTCTTTGATGCAATGTTGTTCCAACACTACATCAAAGAGTGGAAAAATGTAGATGCTTAAAATTGTCCCAAAACACTATATTGATTTATTTAGTATTTCCCTTGACACTATAATTAATTATATAATAATTAATTATATATATCATGTTCCTCTACTTATTTAATTAAATAGGTTCACTTCCCTAATGTTTTTAAATCTAATTTAGATACTCCCTAATAATGTATTGAATTAATTTTATACAAAGTGCTCCATAAATCCCCTTTTAAATAAATTTCAATTTATTTAATTCCCTCCAATTTATTAAATTCTCTAATCCTATGATTAAATTAAATCATATTTTATTTAATCATAATCCTACTTAAAACCTAGCCCCTACCACCCATTACTCTCATCCTTCTAAGCCTACCCATTTGCTAAACCCAATTTATTAATCCTAAGCTCACTTTTAAACAAATTTATCCCGTAAGTGGTTGCTCACATATGTGTGAAAAATTCAATCCCTAGGATCCCCTCTTTCATTAACTTCTCCAAAATTACTCTTACATCTTTTTCCCCCACTCCTTTCCCCAAGGTTTCTCACACATGTGTGAGCAAACCTTGAGCCATACAAATCATAAAGGCTCCTTTTGACTTTTCATGGCTTCTGCTTTAGCCCATGTGTCTCCCTTGTGGAACCTATGTAGATGACACATAGATACCACCTCCTCAAGGTCTCCCTCAATCCTATAAATAGAGCTCTTGTCTCAAAAATTTGTCATCTCCTCCATTGCATTGTTATCATGTTAATTTGTACTTAGAGTTTTCTAGTAATTTTAGAGATTTTAGTACTAAACCTTTGGTAGTTGTTTACTTCTTGCATTATTTTGCATGTTCATGGTAGAATTGAACTCTTAGATTTATTTCTTATATCCATCTGCATTATCCTTGAATGCTTTCAAAAATGGTTGCTTCCATAGCTATTTCTTGAAGTGTTGTTCACTCATTTAGCATAGGTTCATACTCATTTTCATATTTTCATCATCTTAGGATTCAATAGTTGTGTTTGAGGAGAGCACATCCATATCCCTAAATCTTAAGTACACCAACAAGGTCTCTTGGGTGCCCTTATTGAGCTGCTCCAAGGTTGTGTGGGACTCTTTTTTATTGGTTGCATTAGTGTACTAAAATACAACAGTTGTTAGTAGTATTTTGTTTTATACAAATCTTGGTGTATGCACATGCTACTAATGATTTCTTGTTTATGCATGCTCCCAACATATTATATTTTCATGTATATAGTTGTTTTAACATCCATTTGATAAATTGTGAACTTTTTATAATTGGCATATGCAAGAAAGATTATGATGGATTTTATTCTCGTAACTAGTGCAAAAGTTTCACTAAAATCAATACCTTCCAGTTGAGCATAACCCTTACATACAAATCTAGCTTTGTTCCTTACTACTTTGTCATTATCATTCAATTTATTTCAAAACACCCATTTTCCACCTATGACATTCTTGTCATTAGGTTTAGAAACAAGTTCCCATGTTTTTTTTTTCTCAATTTGATTTATTTCATCCTGCATAGCATTCAACTAGCAACGATCTACTAATGCTTTAGTCACATTTTTTAGTTCAAAATCTAATATCAATCAAAAATGTTCAGCAATATGAGCATACTCATCTATTTTGGTTTTCCTTTCAATTAGAATCCATCCTTCTACATCTCCAATAACTTGAGACTCAAGATGTCTTTTAGAAATAATTCTAGATGGAGTTTTAGTCATTTTTAAACCAATACTTTTTGTTTTAGAAGTTGAACAAATTTCTTGTTTATTTGCATTAGATGTTTCAAAATAGGTATCATCTAATTTTTTATCATTAGATATAGTTTTTGTTCTTTGAAAAGAGACATTTTTAAGATCTGTATTATTATTATAGTTGTGTAATAATGAATTGTCATCAAACACCGCATTTATAGCTTCTACAATCTTATCCAATCTTTTATTGTAGCATTTAAAGATTTACTATGTGTAGAATACCCAAGCAATATTCATTCATCAGATCTTGTGTTAAAATTTTCCAAAGAGCCATTGTCCTTTTTAATAAAATATTTACAACCAAAATTTTTGAAATTCTTGAAATTTGTTTTTTTACTGCACCATAATCCATAAGGAGTGTAAGCAGTCCTTACTCTAATATGAGCCCTATTTAGAATATATATAGCTATATGAACAACCTCTTTCCAAAATTTATCAAGTAATTTTGCTTCATTTAACATTATTCTTGCCATTTCTTTAATAGTTCTATTTTTTCTTTCCATAACTCTATTTTGTTATGGTGTACATGCAATTGAATATTGTGTTTTCATACAATATTTTTCACAATACTCAATAAATTCATGAGAGGTGAATTCACCACCTCTATCTAACCTCAAACATTTTAACTTCAAATATGTTTCCCTTCCACCATTTTTCTAAACATTTTAAAATGTTTGAATGCTTTAGATTTGGTTTTCAAGAATGTTACCCAAAGTATTCTTGAATAATCATCTATAGATAGCATGAAGTATTTTTCACCATTCAAGGATGGAGTTTTAGTTGGTCCACATAAATTAGTGTAAACAAGTTCTAATGGTATGTTTGATAGATATTCTTTTATTTTGAAAAAAAGTTCTAGTTTGTTTACCTTCCACATATTCTTCACAATTTTTTCTAGTTTTCTAATTAGAGGTAAACCTCTAACCTTTTTAACTTGACTTACAAGACAAGTACTTATCAATGATGATTCTCAAACTGTAGAATCAACAAATTATAAAAAATTCCTCATGTTCTTAATCCACTAAAAATTACTTTATCCCTCTTGTTTTTTATTGAGCATCCTTTAGCATGAAAAGAAAAGAAATATTCACTATCACAAATTTGACTTACACTTAGAAGATTATTTTTTAGGCCTTCTACATAGTATATATCATGTATAGGAGTGTCTTTGTTAAGAGAAATTGAACCACAACCTATGATATAGGAACCTGAATTATCCCAAAAATGAACAAACCCTTCATTAAAGTCTTCTAGGGTATTAAACTTATTTTTACATCTAGTCATATGGTGTGAACAACCACTATCTAAAACCAAAGTTTCTCATTTGTGAGTGAATAAGGCTATTTCAGCAATCAAGGAATTTTCAACCTTCTTTTCAATAGGTCTCCATATTTGTCTAGACCTGAAATTTAGTTTACATTGATTTTGAAAATGACCATAATGAAAGCACTTGAAACATTTGATTAATTTCTTCAAACCATAGCTGGTACCGCTTAAATTACATTGATATGCCTTATGACTAAAAAAATTACAACTAAAGAAATAACCCTTAAAAGAATTATTTTTCCTATATTTTGAAGTCTCTTCTTCTTTTATGTTTAAATTAGATTTATAGATCAGGTTTTGCAAAGAAATCAGTTTCTTGTCTTTTTCATCAAGTAGCAACTTTTGATTTTCAATTAACTTATTTTCTTTGTCTAAATCAACATGAAGTTTCTTTTTATCAATTCATGATTTGAAATTAATTTTTTTAATCTCTTCAATTGTTATAAATATTGAAGAAGTTATTCTTCAAGGTCAACTTCTTTTTCTAAATCAAATGAAGATTTAGATGGACTTGTTTTGAATTTAGGAACATTTATTATTTCAGCTATAAGTACTCTTACTATAAATAATCTTTCTTCTTCCTCATCAGGATCACTTGATTGTTTCTTCATTGAAGTATTTTTTTTGACAAGATACTCTTCTTTTTAAAATTCATAAATCATTTATTTTGATTCCAAGGCTTCTTTTTAGAAAACCTTTTTAGCTTTTCCATCAATATCATCTTGGTCTACATAGGGACACTTTGCAGCAAAATGTCCTACTTTCCCACAACTAAAACATTTTGGTTTACCTTGGTATTTCTTTTTCATTCTCCTAACCAGTAATGCTTCTAAGGATTTAGATAAATCTAAATCACTCTCTTCTTGCTTCTCATCCTTAAAGGTGATCTCTTTTGACATAGAACCAGTCTGATTGCTAATTCTCATTTCATAGGCAGTTATGATTCATTGTAATTGATGTAGAGTCATTTTAGAGAAGCTCTTCTCTTCCAAGGTTACAATTTTAGTTCCAAAATTAGGTAAAATAGACCTTATAACTTTTTAAAATACATCTTGTGCTTTGATTTGTTCTCCTAGACCTCATCTAGCATTTATTGTCTCGTCAACTCTTAAAATATATGCTGCTATATTTTCATCTTTGTTCATCTTAAGATTATCAAACTGAGTTTTAAGAGTGATCTTTTGACTCTTTGACCTTCTCATCTCCTTGGTATATGGTCTCTAGTTTTACCCAAATGTCTTTAGCAAATTGAATATTACTTTGGCAAAAATATCTTTAGTAAGACCACAAAAAATTGCATATATAGCTCTTTTCTCTAATTCATATGTGATTTTATCATTTGGATCAGTGGGTGTTGTTGTTGGAACAAAATACTTTTTAATGACTAAATCCTACATTCTAATATCCAAAGAATGTATGAAAGCTTCCTTCATAACCTTCCAAAAAATGGAATCATTCCCATCAAATAATGGAGCCTGTTTAAGGAAAGCTCCTTCATCTTGTGTCATTTTCAGTTCCAAAATAAATCTCAAGAAAAGTTCCTATAGACAAACCTAGGAAGGAACCCTTAGCTCTAATACCACTTGTTGGAGGTGGATATTATTTTGAGGGGAGGGGAGGGGGGTGGTGTGGGTTAATTAGAACAACATGCTTTTAATCTTTAAAAACTCTAACTAGAAATGAAATAATGAAATAATATTCAATTAAATGATCTCAAAACAATATACTAGATATGAAAGAAAAGAATATAACTCACAAGAGAGAGAAACTAGAATTATATCGAGTGGAAAACCCTCAAAAATCGTTACGATTTCCTCATAGGGAGAAAAACCACTCCATTTAAAGTCGATCTTTATTGAGCAACACTTGCTCTTACAACACTAGTTTTAACTGCCTAGGCTTCAACCTTTCTTCCTTGTAATGTTTTTAAAATCAAAACATTTACATGCATAACTGTATGTTTTTCACATACACACACCGATGCATATAAATGAATCAATTTTTTTTTTTTAGTTCTTTATAGGTATTCCAAATACAAAAAATATATATATATCTTCACACTCTTTATTTTCAAACATACTTCCTTATATGGAAAATAAAAAATTTACAAGCAATAGAGTGATGTCAGTTATGAATAGTTTGTAACTGTTATGAAATGTAAAACTATCACCAAAATATCCAGAAGTACCTTTTCTATAAATCTTCTACAAGACATTGTTAGCTTGTGAAAGTGTCTAGTAGAAGAAAACAAAACTTTAATTGAAATAAAATAGTTTACAACTTATTTCCAAAATGATTTAACTTCTCAAATTATCAAGAAATTTTTGGGAATATTTCATTTTACAAGTTGTTTACAAACCCTTGCAAATCATGTAATCACATATGTAGAAGTAATTGTCAAATCCCTTAGTTAGGGTTTTCAATAAAAAAAATTTGGTAAATTTAAAATGATTATTCACACAAGACTTAATCATCTTTTATTTACAAAAGCTTACCAAAATGATTATAAGTGTCTGTTGATATATTAAACCATAAATCTTTCATATAAGCCTCACAACAGAGATAGTGTCTTCAAAAAACTTTTTTTTCTCTTACCATTCAAAGAAAAATTTGAAGGATTATTAATTTTCTTTGAACCCTTAAATAAATGAAACTGACATAGTATTTCATTTTCCCAGAAAATAGAAATCAAGAAACATGACATGTACATGCTATAACATTTCAAATACCTTTATTCTTTTTTTAATTCTTTGACCAATATTGTTGTTGTTGTCCAAGCCAAAACTATTTTGCTTAAAATTTCAAAGACCATTTTTGTTATTTTCCATGTTCATTACCAAAAGAGAACTTACATTAGCACATATAAAAAATGATAATATGGATAGAAGAGAAAAGAATACCTAGAACCTGTTCATGATTTTTCTTCTCAAAAATACCTTTCCAAAAAAAAATATCCCTAAAAAAAACCATTGCTATGTTCCTTTCAAGTAGCACAACATCATAGTAAAAAGCTAAAATGAAATGTTGAATAAAAATTGCAAAGCCAAAGTAGATTTCCTCTCATAGCGGCAACCCTAAAGATAGGTTTTACAAAAAGAGCAAGCACAAACCTTTCCTTTCGTAAAATGTAAAAATTATTCCTTAACCCAAACATAATAATATTTGGAATCCAGCAAAATGTGTTTTTCTAATAGTCGAGTGTATTAAACCAAGTTTGTTAAACCACAATAAACAACAACCATCATAAGATAACTCAAAGACAACTGCCACTTGTAAAGGAAATAAGCTCATCACTTTATAATGTTTTGCATCAAGGATAAAAACTCTCAGTCAACACAAAATACTATCAAGATCAGCTACTATGCATTGTTACCTTAGATATTGTCTAAGGACAATAAACCAAAACTAAAGAAATCCCCTGTATTGATAGACTCTCAATGCCTATCTCGAGAGAACAATTCTTATATAGAAATAACCTTCACCCCTTAAAATCCCATTAAAAACCTAAGCTTTATCTCTTTAGAGATCGACACAAGATTGCAAAAACAACAAATTTTAAGCCTCTAATATTTCCCATGGGAAATAGAGAATAACATCAAATAAAAATTAAACTACCACGCCCCTAAACTCAATGGATCCATTAACACTAAAATTGAAAGACCAAATTGATAACAAGAAATGCCCATAAAACTAATTAAACCAAAAAAAGAAGATACAAATAAAATAGAAGGTCAATTTCTCAATTTCTCAATTTCAAATTAGTTGACATTATTCCAAATACTACAATTCACACTCAAAGATTCAAACTAGTTTTTTACTTGGCAAGCAATTCAAGATAATATGAAAGTAGGGGATCAAAAATAAGTTAATAAAATACCAATGAAGTTTGAAATAAAAATTGTTACAAAATAGTGGTTTAGTATTAAAAGCTAATTTAGTTAAATCTAACAGTTTCCTTACTTCTGTATATTCCCTAATTATAAATTTCATGTTGAGTTTAACACTAACAATTATAAATTAGTTTCTAGTAGACCTAGGCATTCAAGGGAGAGATTCAAAAGCTCCACATTTCTCGAATCAAAAAAGAATGGAAACCATCAAGGCTCACATGAAGACAAAGCTCCACATCTCTTGAATTAAAAAAGACTAGAAAATATCAAGGCTCGCATGAAGACTCAATTTAAAACAAGCTTAAAAAGGAAGAAAAGTCCTTTGAAGACCTCAAAGTATGAAACAAGAGATTGTATATAATCATGTTAAATTAAAAAAATTATATGATGAAAGGTGCTAATTAAAGTAATCACATCTTCATAAATAATGTAAACAAGGTATGCCCCTTTTAAATTCACTAACATTCAAGTCAAGAATGGAGGTGTTCTTCTCTATTCTTTCTACCAATGCCTATTTGAAAAGAGAGACCTTAGCCAACATTTTTTCTATTCAAAAGTGTTACTACCATCGTTTTCACTTGAAATGATAGTTTTCTCACATTTATCAATTAAAAAGTAGCAAATTCTCTCTAAATTTATGTTATAGATATGCAAAAATATATTTGAACTATATTAATCCACATTATCTCATCAAATGATTGTAATGTATTGACCACTTTTTTCAACTTATTTGTAGTCAAAAAACTTATAAACTTGTCCTCTTAACAAAAAGAGAATTTACATAATTAACCCCATATACCCTAAGGAAATTTTATAATGTTAGATTACAAAAAAGTAAAATAGCTATAGAAACCCTATTATTGAAAATGCACAGCTAAAACACAAGATTTGTTCAAGAAAAATTAAGTTATAGCATCAATTCTACATATATATTTTTTATTTTTAAAAACTATGCAAAAGAATTAAGAATCAAGATAATTTTTGATTCAAAATTAGGTGAATAGTGCCATGGTGAACAGTGTTGCATAAACAATACTATGGTGAATAGTGTCACATGAATAGTGCCATGGTGAATAGTGTCATGTGAATAGTGTAGTGTGAATAGTGCCATGGTGAATAGTGTCGCATAAATAGTATTATGGGTGAATAGTGTTGTAGGGTGTAGAGTGTAGGTAGTTGGGGTTTGCATGTCAATTGTTTGACATAATGAATCCAACAAAGGGTGAATAGTGTCATGGGTGAATAATTCCATGGTGAAAATTTTCATGTGTGTATAGTGCATAGGTGAACAATGCCATAATGAACAATGTCGTATGAATAGTCTTGTGGTTGAATAGTGTTGTGAGGTGTATAGTGCAGGTATCTGGGGTTTGCATGTAAACTATTTGATAGAATGAATCCTCCACTTGATCCTATCACATTTCAAAAAATTCTTCATCATTTAGCAAAAGTTAAGAAGGATAATATAGCATTGAAAGATACAATTGGCTCGTTAGCCAACCCCTCTCAAAATTTAGTCACTTAGATGCTTCATCTTGAAGAAACATAGATTGATTTGAAGAAATAATTTGACTACCAACTGGATACAATTATTACTTCATAAATCATGGAGCTCTTAAAGGAAATGGACACATACATTTGCCAACTATTTGATTTTGAGTTGCGGCTATCTGATATCCACACACTAAAGGAGAAACAATTTGAACTTGATAGGAAACATTGTTCCCTCAAGACTGAAATAGAACAACAACTAAAATCTTGGGCATCTATTTGCAACAACCCTAGCCTAGTGTCTCTCTCTACAATGGAGAAGTTAGTCCAAACCAAAATGGATGATGAAAGTATTAGGCATGCCTGTGAACTAAACTTGAATGTCTGTGGTCTCTCTCTTTCTTCTTCTTCTTCTAAGCCTCTTGTAGCAGGCTATTCCTTCCTTAAAGACCAACTAGATATCATTGATATTTCACTATATTGCATCTAGGTTGGGTATGACAATACCCTCTTTATCTAGTTCCTCTCACTTACTAACCACCTTTAGGCTCTTAAGGAAAAAAGGAAGTTCTTCTCTCTCCCCACCAAGATTTATAGTGATGAGGATCTTACTAGATCATAGGTGACTAAACTTAAGTAGGCTCAGGCTCTTATTGTAGCTGCCTAAGAGGAGGGTAAATGGGCAATGATTAGAAACCTTAAGGTGGTGATTCAAGACACTTTTCCTACTAGTTGGGAGTCAAAGTTAGCCTCTGTGATCAATTCCAATAAGTCCTAAAGGTTAGATTCTAGGACATGTACTTGGTGGCAATTCTTAAGCAAGCTTGGGTTCTTATCTTGGTTTCTTGACTAGATGATTTGTAGGTGGTGATTTGAAACCCCATGGTAGTGGTTGGAGATAGTTTTCTTTTCTTTTAGGTTGGGAGTTGAGGTCAACCTCTATGGCCTCGAAGGCCAATTGACATATAAGAAGCTTCACCAGACTATCACAACCTCCTCCTTCCTCTCGTCCTTTTCCCTTTTCTTTGGCTTGGGGTATGATGGTGCCCTACCATTGACCTCTCTAGTTCCAAGTGATCCCAAAGTGTACCTCTTCATCAGTGACACTCCTCTTGTTACACTCATCAACATTGTATTGCCCCTAGTCACATCTATCTTTTTCATTGTTGGACCTTTCCTTTTTTTCTTTCTCTTTCTCTCTTCTTTGAGAAAGGATCCCTACTCTTATCGAGGTGGTTCTCACACTCTTCTTTGTATTTTGCTTTTGCTCTTGTCCTAGGCCCTCTTCCTTCTATGCAGGACTTATGTGTACCAAGAAAGGATTGTTGATCCTTCTCTCTTTTGTGGTGCTTGTTTTATTTCTTTGCTTTCTTGTTCTCTCTTTTTCAGACATCGTTTGGTGCTCCCACTAGGTTTCTCTTCTTCCTCATTGTATCTTTCAGTCCCTTAGACTCTTTTGTTGGTCTCTTGTTGGACATTAATATCATTATCTTATCTTATCTTATCTTATCCCCTCCCTCTTTTTTGTGATGATTAGAAATATTGATAATAATAATTATTTATACAATCAATTTTTAAAAAGAGAATAATAATACTGATAGGTTGTAGAAATCTGATAGCTCTAATCTAATATATCTACTATATTTACTATCTTAATATTCATGTTTTTAAATCTCTCATAATTAATCTCCCTTTGTGAATTTAAATTTAAAATATCATCGTCAACCAAGCTTATTATACATTATCTATTTCTAAATATTATCAAGCAAGCTTGATATACACTAGGGGAAGAGATTTAGTAATTTAGAAGGGGTTGAATAACTATAATAGTTTTGTCATGGATATTCTTAATTATTATTCATAGAAGAGTTTCAAAAAAATAAAAATGGCCATCACACATGTATTAATTGATCATTTTTAGCTTGTTCCATGATTTCTAAAGAAAAATATATAAATATCCAAAAGTCAAAATCTTAATTTTAAACTCTTTATTTCTCTAGTGAAAAATACCATAAAAATTAAGAAGATCTAACTTAAAAGTTTAAGAATTCTAAATGACCTATCTATTTAGAAAATACAAAAACCTTATTCAAAAGAGACCTCTTCAATTAAATTTATCTATACACAATAAAATGTGAGCTTTTCAAGAAAATTGAATGTATAAGTAGAACACATAGGGCTCATTTGGTTGCAGGAATAGGAATAGCTATTATAGAATAGAAAATGGGGCTACATATTCATATTCTATGTTTGGTTTAGCTAGAATTTGATGGGGAGTTCATGGACCCAAAATTTTATGTTTTCTAAAATAAATAAAACTAGAATAGGAATACGTATTTCAATTCCACCTATTTAGGTTGAATTGCAAAGCCTCATTTTAGGGCCAAAATTGGAATATGTATTCCTATTTTATTTCATATCCCAATTCTGATTTGGTGCATCCAAATGAAGAATTCAAAATTTTAAGAATTTACATATGCCTATTCTGCTTGTATTCCCATTACCAAATGGGTCCATACAAAATATCCACAACCACATAAAAGAATTTGTGGAAAGACAATAGATTTATCTTAAAAGATCTCTTCTAATAGGACACACCAATTTAAATAGGATTAAATTAGAGTAAGAGTAAGAGTAGGGAGTTGTAATTGTTTCCAAACACCAAAGAGTTGAAGTCACTCTTGGTGATGGATCACACCAGTCTATAACTTAAACGGACAGTTATAATCCAACATGAATGATGTGGGAGTAGAGTAAGGGAGTTCAGAAATCATTTGATTTTAAAAATCACATAATCAAATTTTGATCAGCGTAATGATTTCCAAATCACAAGTTGTACCATAAATAAATCCAATAATGTAGTGCAGTTTCTAATTGTCGATTTCAAATAGCTTCAATTGTTAATTAAAAATTGTTTATGTATACAATCTAACCCTAAACACATACCTACTTAACACACATTTATGATGTGAGCTTAAATAATTAAACTATTACATCCAAATCCCTTCAAGAAGAGGGATAAGATTCCCCATTGTAACTCAAAATCCCAATATATATATTTTTTAAATGAGTTTGCAATCCATTCAAATATGTGGATAAGGTTTACCCAAAACACATGTAAACAAAGGATAAATATATAAAATTCTAATAATTATTCAAGTACAAAACAAATGATTTTTAAATTTGTTCTATATTATTTTATTAGTTCTGATTATAGCGTTCAATGCACTTTTACTTTTTAATTTGTTTGTCTAATTACAACACTTTATTATTCAAATTTTTTTGAACTATAAAGTTCTCATATTTATTGTATTTAAAATAATTCAACACAATATATTTTGTAGTGTCCACCTATAGTTTTCTTTTCCATTCTATTTACCAAACTCTTTTTATGCCTATTTCATGCATGTGTTAGTTTCAAAGGTATTGGATTTATAATTATGAAATAATTTTATGACTTGGATTAGATGTATATCAATAAATAATTACTTAGTTGACTATATTTCATGTGTTGTTTAATGATTATGGTGATTAGTGCATTAATTATGATTTAATGATGATTACTTCATATTCGTAATGATGCATTATTTTATCAGAAAATTCGATGTTTGACTTATAATTATTATGGTACTTATGTTGACATATTAGTCAAGTTTGTTATTGGTGATACACATTTATTTAGACTTTGTATGGCTACTGAGCTCATTGAATAGTCTACAATGTTTGCCATGTATTCTAATAACTATCGAGCATTTCAATGGTTACCAAGTATATTTAGTTAGTGTGAAGCCTAGCAATTCAAACTGAGTAGATTTAGTCTAACAATTGAACCTGAGTAGTTCAGTCATTATTGAGCATTATAGTTTCTACCAAGTTTACAATTCATGTAATGCGAGGCTAGTGTAAACCAAACTTATGTGTTTAACAAGTGATTCAGTTTATGACAAGTTACACAATATCTACTGAGTCACCAATGCAGACCAAGTTCAAGACTACTTTGAAGTGACCAGTACAGACTGATCCTCTATGTCTATCGACTGCATGATGATTCCAAGTAATGATAGTGGATGTTGAGTATCGAAACTTCACCATGTTAGTCTTTAGAATCTGAGTGTCTTCATTTTGGCTGACTTTTTAATATTGGTGTTAACCTGTACGATGGCCAACTTTGTAATTTGGATTGGTATATATATGTAATGTATTGTATCACATCCATATGTAAGATAATGAGCTTTTAAGAATGTGAATATTAATAATTGAAGCTAAGCAACAGATAAAGAGTGAAATGTGAAGGCCATATCAAAAGAAGAGTAGTAGAGACATATTCATCACAGAAAGGTGATAAATACATTCAAGGAATCTCTATCGACAATACAGTTGTAAGTTAGAGATCTATTGTTTCATCCTAATAGGTGAACTAGTCAAAATATTTTCACAAGGTAGAATTAATAGTCTTTCTTAAATCTCTTAATAGAGTGCATACTTCATTGTGTGTTTGTAAAACCTCTAACAAGGTGGACCTAGCAGTCCTAATTGCTCCTAATAGGATAGATCATCAGAAGTGATCAATGTAAGCTTTAACAGGCCAACTTTATGTTGTAGTATTGAAGTTTTGTGGGTTTCATCCCCACCCCAGTTTTACTTTCTATTGGGAAGGTTTCTAGGTCACCAAATCATTATGTTCAAGTGTTGTGGATGCTTTTATATTTTTAGTTTCACATGCATGCAATCAGATATGATGTGATAAATTAATTATCAAATGAGTTATTGAATTGAAATTGGTGTAGAAATTTTAGAAGTTATTGATTCACCCCTCCCCTCTCAGTAACTTAACATAGTCTTGAATATTTCCAACAATTGGTATCAGAGCATTATGGTTCTTAGGAGAAAGTTTAATAACTTGAACAAAGATCAAGGATATGGAGATATTTAGACTTGATAAGGCAATTGATAATGAAAAGTTAGATCTAGAAATAGCCATTGCACAACTCAAGAAAGCTAAGGAGCAACTTTCCCAATCCCTAAAAAGAAGTAAGGAACTTGCAAATCAGATGGATGATCATCAGTACATTGAAGAAAGAATTGAAGACATTTTCCCTTCAAGTAGTTTAGATAAAGCAAACGGTGCAATCAAAAAGCTCCTAGAGAAGAATGGATCCTTGCAAGAAGAAGTAAGAAAGTTGAAAAGAGAACAAGAAATTCAATTAGTAAGGCTATGTGAAATCTTGGAATAGAGGAACAAGATAAAAGAAGAAATGGATGGAAGAAACAATGAGATCCAGAACTAATCCCTTTAGCATGAAGATCTTATGGATCAAATCTCCAATGCAAATGAGGAAATGATGACCCAAAGATAGATCAATTAAAGATTAAGAAATGATCTAAATTTAGAAAGACAAATTAATGAAAGAATAAGAAATGAGCTGAGATTTGAAAATAAAATTAGTGAAAGATTGAAATATGACTTAAACACTAAAAAGAAAATCAATGAAAGAATGATGAAATCTTGAGTAGACATAGTTCAACTAAATGAGCAAAATCTCTATAGACAAAAGGGTAAAGTAGGAATTAGATACAAAGCAAAAGGTGAATCCTCTAAACAAGGTGCTCAAAGGAATCAAAGACCTACTTGCAATCACTATGGTTAATTAGGTTATATATCAAGCAAATGTTGGAGTAATGATAAAGAAAAATTTAATGGAAAATGATACAATTGCAATCAACATGGTCACAAGGTGAATGGAAAGAGAAACCAAAATTTTAAGGCAAGTGTCACAAGTGCAAGAAACAAGATTACAAGGCATAAGATTGCATAACTAATTCATTCAATCCAGTAGAACAAATTGTGAAAGCAATATTTGGTTGGGACTACAACACTTGGTGTAGATGTCATTACTATGGAGAATATGGACACATTGGTATAAGTTGTGTTAAACATCACACAAGGAGAAGAGACCACTATAAGATGTTTCACTTGTACCGAACTTGGTCATTTAGCCAAAAATTGCATGAATATAGGTAAAATTGAAGATGAAAAGAAGGAAAAAGTAGATAACATTCAAAAGCAGATGATGCAGCAATGGATTCCTAAATCTACTGAGGATGCTAGTTCAAGTAATTATGATCATGTCACTCGAGAAGTGGGTGACTCCACCATTTTCAACTAGGTTTCCAAAGGAGAATTGGACCTGCATTATCAAAATCATATTCAAATAGTTCCAACTAAAAGGTGACAAAGATCCAAATTAGTATTTGAGATACAAAAGGATCACTGAGGAAGATCAGTATCAGTTATCACCGAGTTACCTTCTCTACCAAGTAAGGTCAGGTCATAGACTCTACCAAGCAAGGTCAGGCGTAACAAGACACACATGGTTATCGAGTCATGAAGCCTTCACTAAGTAATCAATAGAATAGTGGATGACAGGCTATCAAGCATAATATCAAGCATGATGTCAAGCACGATGTCAACTTAGCTACCTTCATACTAAGAATTAATGGTAAAATTTTAACAAAAAGCATGAAATAAAATTCATTTCTCACCATGAAATCTAGGTGTTATTGGAAAGAGGTGATGATCAAGAAACTTTAAGCAAATTATCAAGGTTTTCATAGTTTACCAAGTAAAATGGCATCAAGTAGTAGCAAAGTGAAGAGAGGATCTGAGATGTTGGTTCTAGGAGTCGTAGGGAAAGCATCCGATTTTAAACTTGTGCCCACTATTGCAAAAACCATTGACTCAAGCGGAGCTCAATTGCAAATCCCACCAAAGGTACTCTTTATTAATGATATTCATACTCATTTCAAGTGTTCTATTCAAAAAATTGGAACCCTAGAAATGGATGATGCCCTAGGTAAATTGTGTGTTAATGAAATTCTTAAACTTGAGCATAAGCATTTGGAAGACAAAGACTTAACTCATATTCCCCACATGTCCTAAGGTTTTCAAATCAAATGGATTAGATACATTCTAAGCTAGGTGCATAATGGTCAACTATGGCTTGACCAACTAGTTGTGATTACAAAGAAAATGATTCAGGGCATCACTGGCCTCCCCATGCTTGCCAAAGCCAAAACCACCAAAACCTTGGGTCAAGCTGAGCTAGAAAAGTAAACCCTAGCAGAGTGGGATTGTAGAGGCATGAAAATTAGTACTATAACAGATGTAGAACTAAAATTTGGGATTCATGTCATAGCACATAAGATATACAGTTCAAGCCATCTCAATAGTGTATCCTATGAAGTTGTAGACTTGGCTTATAAAGTGGCACAAAACAATCTATCTTATGCCCTTGACGAGTTGTTGTTAAGGAAATTCAACAAAAATATGAAAAGTATCATGACATCCAAGAACAACCCCTATAAAGTGAATTGTTTGTTCTTTTATGTTCAAAATTTCTTCCCTTCCAAAGACACGGTAGTATGGAGAAAAGATGTGCATATATTGTATCAGATAAATGAATAAATTGTAGAAATGAGAGAGAACTATGTTAGCATTATGGAAAACTACATCAAAGTGTTAAAAGAGAAAATGAACAATAGGTTTAGGATAGCTAAGAAGCTAGTAAAGGATTATGAAGATCACATATGCTTTATGGTTGATTGTGATAGAGTTTACATTCAAGTAGTAAAACCTAGAATTGTATGGGTAAAACCTCTTCCTTATGAGGTAAATATTGATGAAGCAAGGATATTATTGAGGCTCTAATTAATGAATCTATTGATCCAAAGGCACCATATTTCGGAACCTATGATGAGGCCAAGGCAAGGATAGAACTAGAGATAAAACTCCCTCAAGTTGTTAACAAGGGAAAGAGGAAGATGTAGAAGAGGAAGAGGATAAAGAGGAATCAGAAAAGGAAGAAGAATTTGTGAAGAAGAAAGGCAAGGTGATCATCACCAATCCACCTAGGCCATCCACTATAGTTTTCATAACGAGGTCTAGGAAGAAAGGTAGTGATATTGTCTTTACCAAACCTCCTCCCACCTTCTAGGAAAAATTGAAACAAATGGAAGAAGGTGCAGGTATAAAAAACTTCAAATCTTTGAAGTATGAAACCAACACAGGAAAAGAAGAAATAGGTTGAAGAACTAGTGTTGACCAAAATGGGGAAATGGAAGTATTCACCAAATTAGATAGCCTCTCAAATCTCCAATGAATTATTAGATAAAATAAAGCCAAGATGGGACTATGTGAGGAAAATAACAAAATATATTTATGCAAACCCTAAATCAGTTGCTACCGAGCATGATTGATGCTGAGGTAAAAGATTTTTTGAAGAAAAATGAAGATAAAATGACTCTTAGATTTAATACATGTTTAATTTTGATCAAGGATATAAAGTATGTGCTTAAGAATGCCACAAGCATGTGGAAGAATGTTTATCATTTGCATAAAACAAGTGACTTCCTAGTAGATGTTAAGGATAATGATGATGATAGTGATAATGATGAAGAAGAAACTTATATTGAGCCTACACATTTTGACAATGAGGAAGATGAAGAAGATAAAGAGGAGGAATCTACCAAGTAAGATCAAGAAGATGATGAAGAGACTAACCCAGTGAAGATAGTAGTTGTAGTCATTGCCTCACTTCCTCACTCTCCAAGAAAACCAATAGTTATATCAAGCTCAAAGATAGCTTCAACAAGTTTGATTGTGACAACCATAGACACTTCAAATGTCCAATCACTCTTTTCCCCCATTCAACTCAATGTGTCTATAACAGAAATGACTTCCACTTCATCTACTAAGTTGCAACCTCTCACTTCTTCAGCTACCAAGTCATCAATTATGAATACAGTGTCTTCTACAATTTTGAGCTCTTTAGCAGTAAGTACTTCAATTTTGGATACTAAAGTTTTGTCTACTTTATTTGTCGATTCAACAAACATTCTTGTTAGTATTCCATTGGTTAATACTTTATCAATTTTCACTACAAGTCCTAGTATATCTACAATTGTTTCCATCTCAAATACAAATTCATTAAGTACAAGGATAGTTGAACCTAAGGTTCAACCGAGTACAAGATTTTTGGGTAGAGGAAATGAGATAGAGGAGGACATAGATGAGAAAATAGAAATTCCCAAATGAGACATTGATAATCTTAGTGTGGACCAAATGCACATAGTTGGTGAACTCCTCTAGAAGAAGGCAAAATAGTAGAAATTGAGAAAAGAAAGAGATAGAGAGTATAAGATTATTGATGATGCTAAAAACATTTTGTCTAAGGCAATAGGTATTGAGGTAGATTCTTCTCAATCCATTTTTTTTTCAATTAGCATAAGCAGTCCAAAAGTCTAATGAGGACACTAGTGGACATGATAAGTTAATTGAGAAAGCTGAAAAGAAATTTGACAATAAAGTGCTTGAGCACATTATTCAACAAATTGCTATTCAACAAGTTGAGCTTTTGTCAATTTTGACCAATCTTGAATCATCTTGCACCAATGTGACATCACTTTTTGTGAAGTTATTTGATGTTTTCAAGTTCACAAAGGAAATAAAGAGAAAACTATCAAAAAATGATGAGGATCTAAAAGCCAGTGCTCATTAGTTGTAACTTGACCATAGTTCAAGCTCTGCACATCGCATGAAGATCAGATTTTTGTTAGGCATGTAGGCAGAGTTGTTAAGAGAAGAAGGAAGGATCTAGTCATCACTGATTGATATCTAGAATATGATCCTTCCTATCATGGATACAATGCAAAAACATATTGTTTAATCAAAAACCTTGATCCATGACAATAACTTCTTTATTATAGATCACATGATAGAACTCTTTGGAGAAGTACAAATTTCTCTACATACATGCAAGGTTTTGCAAGAAAATTGGGATAAAACTCTGGCACTTATTCTTAAGGTACATTCTAATTTTTAACCTCATATTGGTGTCTCCATGTAGATAAGTTCTGAATAATTCTTTGTCATTATTGTCAAAAAGTGGGAGAGATTATTGTTGAGAATAAGACACATAGTATGGGGGAGAAACATGATATAAGGAGAATGCATATAATAGATGATTTATAGTATACCTTACAAAGATAAATTTTGAAAAATCTCAAAATAGTATATTCTAGGGAGCTAGTATCACATGGTGATGTATATAAGATTTTGGCTGATAAGTGTTTTTGTCACTAATGCCAAAGGGGGGAGATTGTTGACATATCAATCAAGTTTTTTATTAGTGACACACACTTATTTAGATTTTGTATGGCCACCAAGATCATTGAATAGTCTACACTATTTGCCATGTATTCCAATAGCTACCAAGCATTTCAATGGTTACCAAGTATATTTAGTTAGTGTGAAGCCTAATAATTCAAACTGAGAAAATTCAATCTAGCAGTTCAACCTGAGCAGTTTAGTGTTACCGAGCATTATAGTTTCTACCAAGTTCATAGTTCATGTAATGTGAAGCTAGTGTAAACTGAGCTTATGTGTTTACCAAGTGATTCAGTTTATGACAAGTTAAATAGTATCTACCAAGTCACTAATGTAGACTGAGTTCAAGAATACTTTGAAGTGATTAGTATGGACTGAGCCTCTACATCTACCAAGTGCATGACAATGCCAAGTAATGATAGTAGACACCAAGTATCAGAACTTCACCAAATCAATCTTCAGAACCCAAGTGTCTTCATTTTAGCCGACTTTGTAATATTGGTTTTAACCTATACGATGGTTGACTTTGTAATTTTGTAATTTAGAGTGTTATATATATGTAATGTATTGTATCACATCCATATGTAAGATAATGAGCTTGTAAGAATGTGAATATGAATAGTTGAAGCTAAGCAATAGATAAAGAGTGAATTGTGAAGGTCGTATCAAAAGAGGAGTAGTAGAGACAAATTCATCATAGAAAGGTGATAAGTACATTCAAGGAATCTCTATTAGCAATCCAATTGTAAGTCAGAGATCTACTATTTCATCCTAATAGGTGAACTAGTCAAAATACTTTCACAAGGTAGACTTAATAGTCTTCCTTAAGTCTCTTAACAGAGTGCATACTTCATTGTGTTTTTGTAAAACCTTTAACAAGGTGCACCTAGTAGTCCTAATTGCTCCTAATAAGGCAGATCATCAAAAGTGATCAATGTAAGCCTTAACAGGCCAACTTTATGCTACAGTATTGAAGTTTTTGGGTTTCATCCCCACCCTAGTTTTATTTTCTATTTGAAAGGTTTCTAGGTCACCAAATCATTATGTTCAAGTGTTGTGGATGCTTTTACATTTTTAGTTTCGCATGCATGCAATTAGATATGATGTGATAAATTAATTGTCAAATAATTTATTGAATTGAAATTGGTGAAGAAATTTTAGAAGTTACTGATTCACCCCTCCCCTCTCAATAACTTAGCATAGTCTTGAATATTTCGAACAACTTACCCCATACTTACATGTGTATGGTGTGTGTGTCTATTTTATCTTTCTATTTTCCATATTTGATGTGATTAAGGGCAGGATTCATAGTCACCTGCTAGTCAGGATCTACATGATGTACCACTCCCTACCATTGCTTGTTTAGTTTAGATATATTTATATACATGTACATGCTTGTCTTTTATGCACGATGTAGGTATCAGGCATCAACTTTCCTGAATTACCAGAATGAGCATGCCCTATCACAATAACTTAGTGGTAAGAATGAGGAGATAATGTTTAGGTCCAATCCTAGCCATAGCCTAAATATTTTTCTTGCAAGGAGTACTCGTAACTGACTTTTCACCCTTTTTAAAACCTGTGAGTTTATCTTTTTCTATGTTATTTGATTTTGAGCTTTGGTTTGTTTTTGCAATGTTACTTTTATGTGAATTTCTCTATGTGATTTATTTAGTAAATGATTTAATTATAATATTTGAGTTAATCATACAATTAAATATTATTTGATTAAAACAAAAATATTAAAGCATGAGAATATTTAATATATAAAAAACTAATTAAATATGTGCTTTAATTTAGAAGTCTAAATTAAAAAAATTGGTTAAAGAGAAATTAGAATATGATGATATTTAATTAATTAAATATGTACTTCAATTTAAAATATTTAATTTAAAAGTCTAATTTAAGAAGTTGGACAGAAAAAAGAATTAAAATATTAAAATATTAAAGATTTAATATTGCTTTATTATAGTTATTTATTTAATAATAATTAAATTAGAGTTGCATTTAAACAATGACCTTTGATTATTATTATTAATTTAGATAATAAACTATGTTTTAATTAGTGCTTGCACTAATTAATAAACTAAAAGAAAATAAAATATAAAAGAATAAAATTTAAAGATAAAGTTATAGCTATAATTGTGGTGTAGTTATATTTTTTTAATTTAATGATAATTATTTAGGAGTTTTATTTTAATAATAAACTCTAAATAATATTATTAATTAAATTAATAAATATATTATTAAAAATATTTCAAAAATTAATTAAAGAGAGAAAGCTAATTATTTAAATCAAGATATTTTGTAATTAAATATCTAAAAGAATTGTGCATGAAAAAGTATAAAAGGTAATAAAGTAATAAACAGTAATTGATCAGTGAGTTCCCTCTCATGATTGCACAATCAGAGCCCCAATTTAGGGGAGAACATTTTATCATAGATCTAGAGCTCATTTTGCAATTGCACAAGTTTTGGGAAGTAGAATTAAAAATTAGATCAAAAGAATTGTTAAAAGTTTTAGAGGGTTTAGATTTTCATGCATTCATAGATTGTCTTAGATTTTAGCTATGGTTTCAAGGTAGGGTTTGAAAACCCATTGTAGAATTTTATTGAAGGTCTATTTACTTTGTGTCTTCCTAGGTGTTTGTATATTGCTTATTAATTTATTGTATTGATTGTTGAACAAAGAATTATGTTGTAGATATTTAAAAAAAAAGGAAAAACTTATTAATCAAGAAAACTTGACTAAGGAAAATTATAGAAAAACTATAGAAAATTATTGTGACTATATTCTTATAAACTTTTTTCTAATATAAGAAAATTTTGACTATTGAAAATTGAAAGAAAAACAATAAATTGAACTGTTAGAGTTTCAACTTTAAATTTGTCATTAGAACCATGAGATTATCATGAGTTTTTTAAATATAGATAAATATTATTCTTATATCTAAAATTTACAATTTATTGTAAAAAGAGGAAAAGGATTAATTGAGAGGAAAACATGTTGGAACTAAACTTATGCATGCATGCAAAAACAAACATGCTAAAAATAGAAACTAATTATAGTAAGGTTACATGCATGTGAAATCAATTATGCTAAAAATAGAAAGCTAAGTATAATATGGTTACATGCATGTGAAAATAAGTATGCTAAAAATAGAAAGCTAAGTATAGTATGGTTGCATGCATGAGAAAATAAATATGCTAAAAATAGAAAGCTAAGTATAGTACGGTTGCATGTGAAAATAAATATGCTAAAAATATAAAATCAAGTATGATATGGTTGCATGA
This sequence comes from Cupressus sempervirens, assembly GCA_028749045.1. Classification (NCBI taxonomy): domain Eukaryota; kingdom Viridiplantae; phylum Streptophyta; class Pinopsida; order Cupressales; family Cupressaceae; genus Cupressus; species Cupressus sempervirens. The sequence continues at coordinate 705,797,213 of CM053791.1, read as the reverse complement.
TTTGAGAGATCAAAGACATGCAAAAATTACTAATTGCATTTGTATTTTTATTTTATATAATTTAAATTTTAGATTTATTTATTTAAAAAAAATTAATTAATTAATTAAAAATAAATAAATAAATAAATTGTTAATTTCAAAAATTAAATAAATATTATTCATTTAGTTTAAGTGGATGTTATCATTATTGATTCTTTAAGTCTAATTAAACTCTTAGTTGCATATAAATGATTTTATAATTATTAATGAAAGAGGGAAGTTAATAAATAAATATTTACAATTTTATTATATTTTAGGAAAAGTTGTGGTAGAGTTCACTTTGTAATCATTTAGTTAATAACTATTTGACTTTATGACAAAAATTATAAGTAATTAAATTAAATTAATAATTTTATCTCTAGTTGCATTATGAATTAAAGGAAAAGTAAACATTAATATTAGGCTTAAATAGAAGTCATATTAATATTTTATAAATTGAAATTAATATCAATATTTAAATATAATAATATATATATTGCTGTTATTAATTAAATAAATTATGATTTAAGATTATTTAAACTCATAACATGATAATATTGCATGATATTTTATATACATAAAAAGATTGGCTATTTAAATACTTATTGTTTTAAATAAGTATATTAGCATAACAATTTATATTAACATATGTATTCTTACTTTATTTCTAAACACATCCTTATGACCCAAACTAAACAAGAGAAATTGGTGGAATTAAATCATGTGGCTGAAAGCTATGTGTTTTCTAATATTCTATTTATAGTCTTGTGATATTTATTTTCATGATGGTTTTTCTTTGTGAGTTGTTTAGTTGGCCAAGTTAGGATGTGAACTAGAGGCAGTTTTTGAGATTTCTTTGATAATTATTTGACTAAATGCCATGATGAACTTTATGGTTTGAATTGAGATTTTCGTTTTATGAGCTTTATGCTATTGAGCATTTATGAGAACTTGGGTTTTGGGAACTAGTGTTTTTTTTTTTGTTTGCCTATTAAGGAATCAAATTTGATCAATATTACTTTTTGTGGTATGAGACACTAGTGTGGTTTGTGAATTTTGAGAAGATAGTCTAGGTGCATGTCTATGGGAGTGGCTTGCAATGGAGCCTACGGCCCAAAGTGGCTACCAAAGTAACTCATTGTAAGTTTTGTAACAAGTAATAATATAGTAATTAAAATATCATGCCTAGCCCTTTTCCTTGAGATACATTAAAAGGACAAGTTAGAGATTTTTTCTCATCTATGCCTTGAGTGCTTGTATAGACTAAGGATGAGATGGAGATGATACCTTGAGAGGTATGACTAGTTTTCTCATCATCATGAGAGGGTATTCTAGTTCTGCATAGAGTCACTAGGGGGCCAGGGTCTTAAGAGACTGCCAAGGTAACTCTAGAATTGGCTCATGTGATGACACTCCATAGTATGTAGCCTGAGTCTCCTTCATGGTTTTTTTAATATTTTCCTCTAGTTGTGTACTTGTTGGATATTATTTTTGATGGTGTATTTATCGTGAGTTGTTACTCATTGAATGAATGTCATTTATTGTTGACAATTGACTTTTATTAATGAATGATCAATATGGTGTTTTTTTTTATTGTTGGAGTTAGTGATTGGTAGTTTACTTTTATTGATGATTATTTTTTATCTATTGGTCATTGCGCTTATGACACTTGACATTGATTTCAAGGTGGTTGTTTATTTTTAGTCTTGGTATTTGTATGTTGACATGGTATGTGGTGTTGCTATTGAATGAATGTCCTTTCAATTTTGATTATCTTTTCTTCTTGAGTAGTTTATCTTACCCTTGAGGTAGTTTTGGCTATCAAGATTCTTTGCCTATGATTATTTTATGATTTGATTTGTTGGATACAATTGATTAATTGTGTGTTATCTTTGATGTTACACAAATGTCATATCAGTTGATAGTTAGTGCATGTTGAGCTCACTGGGTCAATGAAGACAATTTTTCTAGTCTATCCAACATTCTTGAGTTTACTCTACACAGAAGGTAGTATCTACCGAGTTCACTTGAGCATCAGAAGAAGTTATGCAGAAAAGAGTGTTAATGTAGCTCACTCAATTAATGAAGGAAAAGTTGAACAGAGTTAGTATTAATCAAGTTCACTCAGTTACCAAAGGAATTATGTAAGTTCACAATGTTAACTGAGCTTCTATTGGTTAACATAAGAAATTGCTTCAGAATTAGTTTATATTGAGTTGGGTCAGCTACCAAAGCATTTTCTTATTTTGGCATGTATAGCTTAATTATCTTACCTATTGAGTCTAGCCAACTGAGGTGATGAATATTGGTTATTCTAATTTGTATTTGAGTTGACTTGACAATTTGAAAGGTATAAGTAAAAGGTCAAGTTCTGATTTCAAAGTGTGTGATATGCAAGGTGAATGAAAGAGATTAGAAGAGAGGAAGAAAACTTGAAGGATAAGTAGGTATCCTTTTGGAGTAGAAAAGTGTTATTCAATTAGGAAGGATCAATATGAACTAGAATAGAGATTTGTAACCAGAAATTTAGTTGCATCACATTAAATCTTGTTGTCTTATGTGTTCATGTTATTTCTTTCATGCTTGCAAGTAATTATTGATAACATCTTAAGATCTACTAAAGTAATTCGTACTCTGCATTTATCAAGTTACAACAATTTTTGTATGTTTATCGAGTATCAATAGTAATCAATTTTACCAGTCTGAATTTTATTTGACATCCAAGAGATCTAGGATTTATTTTAGTAGTAACCGATTCATCCCTTTCTTCTCAGTCACTCCTCTTATATTTCCAACAATTGGTATCAGAGCTTTTGGTGCTTGTAGACAAGATTTCAAGGATACTAGAATATTATTATTTGATGTGGATTTATTATATATTAGATTTACTATTAATTAAACTTAAATGTGATTCAATGTCATGGGACCCTTAAGAATTGTAATATGTTTTATGGTATATGTTTATGTGAATGTTAATTTCTTCAGCTATGTTATAACTATTGTTGTTAAATTGTTATCTTTAACTTTTTAAAAAAAAATTTTTGGAAAACTTTAGGTTAACTTCTTTTGGGTCACATGGTGGGGTGTTACAACATACTTTAAGATATGGTCACTTTATGATCCACATACACCATCAAGTGAAAATAAAATATAATAATGAAATTTCAATACCTACACCATTTATATAAAATTTTTAATGATTTTAAACATTAACATAAATATTAGTAAATTAAATTTGACTCTAATTACCTTTATTTAAGTGATATCATCATCTAGTATTATATAATTTTTTTTTTTCATTAAAAAATCTACAAAATATGAAATCATCTTTTATATATATAAAAGTGGTAGATCTATTTATTTTAACATAAGATCTGTCACCTCAAATTTTATATATATCTATATAAATAATTATAATAATATTATTATAATTAATTAATAATAAACTTTCAAGCTACACTCAAGTAACCTCATGTGTTATAACTAATGCCAAACTTTCATATCAATTGCTAAGTAATCTATATTGTTGAGCTTTGTAAAATTTTATCAAAATTGTGTTTTTGTCTTTAGCGGTAAGTGAATATGGGTCCTATTTAATTATTTTTATTATACTTATTATTAATATTAAGGTAGTTATTATTATTAATAATAATATTATGGTTATGGTGTCCTATGTAAACCAACTTGATATTAATTTAAATTATAAAAATATTCAATTCTTGTTATATATTAAATATTATAATCAAATAATAAATTTATATGCAACTAATAATAATAGAAAGAATAAATGGACTAATGGTAAAAAATTTTTGGCACAACTCAAATATTTATAAAAAAAAAAAAATTTAACATGTTACTGAAAATTGATTTAAACCAATCTTAAACTACTTTTAGAGAAACTAAGATAAACATAAACATATTTAGTTTTTCTTGTTTGCCTAATTGAAAAAGCATGATGAAGGACTTTGATCAAGCTACATTTCAAAGGGAGAAGCGAATTCTACACCTTGCGACAATGGAAGATTCTGAATCCCTTGCAAATTCACCATGCTTGTGTTTCCATGGAATACTCTCCCATAATCAATGTGGTTTGAGATAGAAGCCTAATCTTGTGCACTGGCCATGGAATAAAAGAGTATGGGCAACACAACCTCATAGTTTTCAACAAAAAGGGCTACTTTCTCTAAGCAGAAGAGATAATACCCAAATGGCCTCTAAGAGCTCAACTTCACTGTATAAAATTTCTTCCATAATTGTAGGATTACAATAAATAGAGAAAACAAAATATTGAGAATGACACACATCTCTTATTCCATTATGAAAAATATTGAAAACTTAATACAATATGCAATAGGTGCATTGGTTATATAATAAAGAAACTATGACAAGTATCAATGCTAAAATTGGGTGAACAAAAAGTGAAGAATGAGAAGAAGCAATGGTGATCAAGAAATTATGGATCAGAACTGAGAAATCTCTATGTCAATCATACCAATCACCATATAATTTGCACCTAACTAATAGACTTTCACAAATTAAGGACATAACAAATCAAACTATTAAATTTAACACTAATAACTCTAACACCCCTCCTTAATTCTAACCGAGGAGAACAAAAAAACTAATGAAAGAGGAAATGAGGAAAGAGGGAAAACCCAATGGGAATAAAACCCCCCCCAAAATCAACAAGATAGAATATAAAGCCTTTGAGACAAGAAATTAATGGACATCAGTCGAATGATAACTATCATAGTGTTGAATGAAGAATCTCTTCTGAAACCAAGGTGAAGACCAAGATTAATCTCCATGAGTGTTATAAGACCCCTCCTTTTATGCATTAAGTATAGTTTTTCAAATCCAAAGGATGATTTTGGTAACAATGGTTATGCATATACTTTTATTAGAATTTTCATTGAGGAATTAGAACACCATAATGTGATAACATAATGTTAAGTGTTAAGATAAATTAATGTGCATAAATTTGGTAGGGCTACATGTGGTAAAATGTTATAGTGATATACTATGGTGGGTATGGATTATCTATATGGGAATTATAACTAAAAAGAAACATAAGTTTGGGTTACTTTCATAGATACTCAAGAGAGTTGATGATTAATTGTGATAGAAATTGAACTAGAGTTTAACTAGATGTGAGGCCTCACTCGATCAATCTTAGTATAAATGATATAATTGCATTTCAATGATTCTAATTCAATGTTTTGATACACTTTTGAGACTATAGGTTTATGTCATTTTGACGATCTGCACTTACCTCTGCATATTATGACCTAATTGATGTATTTAATGATTCCATTTCATGTTATAAATTATTGACATTGCTTTAATAGAAATTGAATGGTATAAATTATTGTAATGTAAGAATGTAATGTTTAAGTGGAAATTTGAGTTAAAGGATACATTGTGTTATGCATTGAGACCTAACCCACATACCTAGGATTCAATAGTTGTGGATTCAACATCTTGTCACAATGATAAAAATAGATTATGAGGTTATTCAAAATATTAAAAAGACATGATATGCTGATAAGAAAAGTTTGATATTATAATATTCTGAGCATTTTACATGAAAATTGTTAGAAAAAGAAAGTTAATTGGAAAGAATGAAGTGTGGAACCCAAATGTTGAATGTGATATGCAAGTTTTGATATTTTAATATTTTGAATGCTATATTTGAAATGATTAAGAAAGGGAAAGTAAACTTGAGATGATGAAATCTATGCAAGCCTAATGTTGGATGAGATAATGATTTATTTCACATATGTACTTATTGCTTACATGATTTCTTAGACTGCTGATGTTCGAATTTAGTGTGCAGGAATTTGACCATGGGTTTAATGGGGAGCCAAGGCTCAAACTACTACAAACATGACATAGCCAAGGTTGAATTAGTGGAAAAGATTCAAACCTCATTGTAATGTATTTTGCTTTGTATACGAGAATTGTATGTGTGTGTAGTAGCTTAGTTCATGTATTATTAGAGACAAGTCACTTTTAATGTAATGTGTTGTTTGTGTGTCACTTGACACTTGTGTTGTCCATATGGAGATGCCATGTCATTCAGGGTTTGGCATGAAGTAACCTAACTTAAACCTAACCCCAATGTAGTACCCAAGTTAACCTCACATAGAAAAATGCCATGAGAAGTCTCCATCAAGGGAAATTCGAATTCCAACTTCCTACTAACTTTTTAGGGTCAAAAAGAGGTCCTAGGTGGTTATTTTGGTGAAAAATAAGTGCTCTCATTATAGTACTATAGGTTGGGGGTCTAAATTTAACCTTTAGTAGGTCTAGATGACCTTGGGAACCCTCAAAACATGTCACTTTCTTAGAATTTCGAAATTGAAGAGTTCACATGTTTCTTTCCACTTAGTCAAGGCACAATTTTAGAAGGAGGCAAGGTTGTAAGAAAAAGGAGGCTTCTTGTTTGGGCTATTTTTAGCTAAGTGAGAAGTTTGGAGGCTTTTTAGAGGGCTTAGAGGGAAATTAAATTGGTTGTCTACCCACTCTCTAACTTTAGAGACTCTTAGGGTTTGTAAGCTTGGGGGAGTGAACTCTTCTACAACCATTCATTACCATTTTATCAAAAGGGATTTAAGGTTAGTTTCTTCTTTCCCAGGTATTATGTTTCTTGAAAACTTGTATAATGGTATTGCATTCATGAGCATGTAGGGGTGTAAGATCATATTGTGAGTAGATTTCATGGCATTGTATTGTGATGTAGTATCCACATAAATGTTGAATGGTGTTTTTACCAAGTAGTTAGTTGATTTTATTTTGAGATTTAATCTTAGTATTGCATTCATGAGTATGTAGAATATGTGATATCATGTTGTAGCTTGTTGTGTAGTATTGTGTTGGGATGAGTATGGAGCTTCGGGTTTTCATTTTTCTCTTTTTCTTTTGAGTTTCCATGATTGTTTATGAGTTTTGTTATGGGTGTGAGGGCTTCACTTACCCTTTGGGAAGGGAAGAGAAGTCCAGGGTGAAGGGCATAAGTTGGGCTTGAAAAATGTATTGAGAACCTTGGAGCATGGGATCCATTGTATGCCATAATCAATCATATCTTGCTAGGGGTGATAAGGAAAGTGTGATGTGGAGAGGAAGTGTTATGGAGTATGAGTTTGCAAGGAATTTATAGCTGATGGTAGTATGTTTGGAGGATGATTTGTGAAAGCGCCAAAAAGGCATGAAGTTCTGTTGATTTATCATAGCCCCAGAAGGGCATGAAATTTCCTGATTTAAAATAGCCCTGAGGGGCATGAAAATTGTTTATTGCAGATATAGTTTGATATGGAAAATCTCCATTTGAAAGCACACCTTCTCCCTATGTTTCTGGTTCCATTGGTGAGCCATTGTGAAATATCCTTGGGATGGGATTGTTGAAGTTTGATATGTAATCTATATGTTCTTTCAAGTATGTATGTGAATCCCAGTTTGAGCCTTGTTTCCCTAGCGCGAGGGTGGTCTTTTTGGAGGCCAATGGTTGGGTGGAGTGCATCCATGGTCTTTGTGGTTTTTTTGTGATGTATTTGCAGAATTTTGTGCCCAAGGGTGCAATGGAAAAAAAAGCTTGGAAAGATCATCTTGTGGATGTTGCTTGAAGGAGAAAACTCGCCATTGTGCCTTGTACATGCATTAGAGAGTCTCCCTTCATTTAAATTGTGTTGTTGAAGTCAATGATTGCATGGATGTAATAAGAAAAGGAAGCCCTTGTCTATTTTCTTTTGTAAGGTTTTAAATCTCCACACTTTGTACATCATTGTGAGGAGTAATTTTATGGAAAAGATGAAGAGATTGGATGATGATCATAGGCATTTTCATGATAGTTTCAATGACATTCATTTAGATGTTGAAAAATACAAGCATAATAGTCATAGATGAATTGCAAAAGAAACTCATCCTATAGGACATCTCATTTTTGGATACTCAAGTAATGTAATGTGTAGTGAATGTGCTAAGCTCATTTTGAATTCAAGAATTAATACTTTGCAAAATGATTGTTCATGTAATTATAATTTGATGCATTAAAACTATAAGTACCATCACTTGAAATTCCATTATAGATAGGAGGAAATAATCATATTGTGTCATAGTTGATCTTGTTCCAAATCCTTTTCAGGTGTTATGTTGATTGTTCAAGGTTCATTATGTCCTTAATATGAAGTAACTCCATAAATTCTTCTATTTATGTAAAATTGATCTTTTATATTAAAATTTAAACTTGAGATTTCTAGTACCCTTAAATCATTGAACACAAAAAAAAAAAAAAAAACATCAATCCTTCCCATCCAATCATTTAAATATTATAGTAGAAATAGAATAAAAAGACACCAACTTATAATGTAGTAAAAAAAAAAACTCCATAAGATAAAATATGTTATAGAAGCACACTCTACTTCTCTAGAAATTGTATGGAAAGAAAATAATTCCTTCCCTAGATTAGAGAGCAATATTTTAATCAGATGGGATATACTAAGAATCTTGTGTTTAGAAGATTATTTTTTAAAAAAAGGAATACATGTAATCGGAGATAAGGACTTGAAAGCAATAATAGACACCTAAGTCCTTAAATTTGTCTTGGAGAAAAGACCCTCTTTAATAAAATTTACACCTACCTATTTAAACCTAGGATGTAATCAATAAGATTTTCCCCACCAAATAGTAAGTAAATCTCAAAAAAAGAAAAATAAAATTTTAAGAAAACATTATATACTCTATTACCTAGTGCTTACCCTCCTATTTAAAGAACTTGGCACATGTGATGAGTTGGAGGGAACAAATCTAACATGAATGTCAGTCCTCCTTTCCAAGAAAATCCACCTTGGTCATGGGAAGAGTGCCTTACAAATCTAAGTGCCAAATTTGGAGGAAGACCAAATAATGCATAAAGAACCTATGTTAAATCAGATTTTCTCCAACCTACTCGCCTAGGTAGGAAGTGATTAATGATGGGGTAGTGGGAAGACTTGGATTGGGTGGAAGGTGTGCATGGAAGATTTTTCTTGAAAACCGAGTTAAGAAGACTAAGAAAAAACATTAAAAAATAACACACTTTTCTAGTAGAAGGGGGATGTACCATGGTTGGAAAGAAGCTTGATATGTTTATGACATATCCCTGCAACATGTCAGGGGAGGCTTCCCTAGAAAAATTCTCTCTTTTCACCCTCACTTGGTGCCTAAAAAAATAGATCATGAAAAGGTGCCCATCTTAGTGGGGACCACCTTGGAAATGTGGATTCACCTAGGAGAAGGGAGAAGCATGTTGGTGGCAGTAGGAATTGTTTTGGCTTGAGTGGTTAGGGGTAGGACTTAGTAAGATGTTGGAAATTATTGGGTATAGTTTGGAATTATTATATATGCAAGATTATGTCATGTGTTGATCAGAGTTAGTGCATTAGAGGATGTGGAAATTAGGAATTTAGGGCGGAACTTAGGAAGGATAGTTACTTGGTTTAAGAATATGTAGAAATTGTATATTATTATAACACATGTATATATATACTTCATTGCTTGATAGTATGCCTAGCAAAAGAAAATATATATATATACATATCAAATGATGTTATCACAAAGATTAAAAACAAAATAAGTATATATATATATATCACTAATATATAAACATGTTATGTCTAATAGAGCATGGGTTAAATTTATAGTTGAAAGTGGTAAAGCCTATGAGACATATGTAAACTTAGCTTAGTACTCTAGTAGGGTTACTAGATGCAATGCTAATCATTGCATAAAAGAATTAAAAATAAATAAACAAAATAAATAATAGTAATGATTTACTGAATGAGTTCATATATGCATGTTCATATTATGTATTATGTAGTGAACATCAAAATGGTACAACTTAAGTAGCCATACTAACAGTCATTATGGATTTAGTAGTAGTAGTTAGTAACTTTTATCAATGTTAAAGATTAGTATAGAAAGTGGAGTAGGGCAGATTATTAGGATTGTTAAGTTTCGTCTAGGCTAGATTAACTTATAATTAAAACATGTGTCAAGGGGTGAGGGAGTTTGAATTGAGTTATTAGCTAATCATTTTCATTGAGTGTACTAAGAAAAATTTCATTGAATTTATCAACTCATACAAATAATTAAATAAAATTAAAGTAGAATCAGATCATAATTGAGTTAATAAATCACATTGAGCTATTGAATCATATTTGTGTTACTTAATCATGTACTAAAAAGTAGTGGGTGAGAAATGATAATGTAATTTAAATTTAGGGTTAAGATTATTTGAGGTATTTATATATAGTTATTTATTCTATTTATTCTATTTTTATAAATAATAATAATAATAATAATTTTTTAAAAAAAATTAAAAAAATTGGTCATGTTTTCGCCTTGTAAAATTTGGGCATGACAAGTGCCCCCAACAACACTACTTGAATAATGAGCAGATGGAAAACTAAGGCAAAACATCTATAAATCAAAGATACATAAGACAATAACCTACATAGCTTCCCTAATCAATGAATAGATGGAAAACAAAGGAAAAACATATATCTATCAAGGATGCAGGTGACACATAAATTTGTACGAGTGACCCTAATGACATGACTCAGCCATGGAAGCATAAAATGTTGATTGAAAATATAAGTGTCAATAGTTTATAAATTTGATCAACTATGGGACTAAGAAAAGATTTACACCAAGAGGCATGACCATTTCGTGTAATAAATTGTAATTAAAGAGGAAATAAAGATGAGGCCTATGTTGTAAGACCATGGCCTTGGCTAGTCTGTGACAAAGAAGACTTAGGGGCTGAAATTTCATGTTGTTGCATAGCCTTTTCCAAGGTCTCTAGTCTCATCCAACATCTATTGACCACATGTCCCACCTTACCACAGAAACTACAAGGCTCATCCAACTTCTTTGTCTTCAACTACCGATTAGATTTGGAATTCCTTTTCTTACTTGTATGTATTACAAGAGAATGAACTTTGGAATTTTTCAAAGTACCCATCTTTATAAGCTTATCCTACTCATGCACCGAAGACTTGATGGAAGCATCAAGAGTGGGCATCTTCCAACTTTTTCCTATTGTAAGCCTAATGGTGTGAAAAGCATAGACAAAGACAACATATTGTGGACCTAATTTTGACAAAATAGTGAGAATTAATTTATTTTCTTTTGTGGATTTGTCGATTCCACATTCTTTTAGCTAAAGTAATAAAGCTTTGAACTTTGTGAAGGAGTCTTGAATATTCTCAAAAGTTCCTGGATCTAAAGACTTGAGCTCATTTTCAAGGATGTGACCCCACATCTGATCTTGCTTTCCAAAAAGAACCTCCAGTGTAGTCCAAACTTCATTTGGAGTTGTGCATGCTTCAATATGAAACAATTATTCTAGAGAGATGGATAAGCACACCATACCAAAGGTTTCATCCATGTGGTTGAAGTACTTAGACTTTTGAACTATGGAAGTGGATTCCACCTTTGTCCCCATAACTATTCAATACAAGCCTTTACTTATAAGTCAAAGTGGAATCTTAGGCTTCCATTCAAAATAGTTGTATGGTGTAAGGGAGAGAGAGGGTGGAAATTCCATTTCATCCAACAAATCTAATCTTCAACAATAGCAAAAGAAATATGCTCTCTCCTAATACCTGTGCTTTGATACCATGTAAAATTTCTTCCATAATTGTAGGATTAAAATAAATAGAGAAAATAGAGTATTGAGAATGATACACATCTCTCATTCCATTATGAAAAATATTGAAAACTTAATGCAATATGCCACAGGTGCATTGGTTATATAATAAAGAAACTATGATAGGTGTCGATGGTAAAACTGGGTGAACAAAAAGTGAAGAATGAGAAGAAGCAATAGTGATCCAAAAATTATGGATCAAAATTGAGAAATCTCTACGTCAATCATACCAATCACCATATAATTTTCACCTAAATAATAGCCTTTCAAAAATTATGGACATAATAGATCAAATTTTTAAAATTAACACTAATAACTCTAACACACTGCAGGCTTCAAGCTTGCAATCAGTTTGTTTCCATGCTCCATATTATTAACTGTGGTTAAGTTAACCACTATAAAAGAATGGTGTAGGACAATGAGAAAATAATTTTTGAAGTCCACATTAGTAGGCTCCATAAGAATTTCTATATCTCCATTGTTCATCTACTCAATAGACCTCTACCTGTAAGGCAACAAAGCTTCCAAAAAGGCTAAGACAAGGCTATCAGCAGAGTTCTAGCAAACACTTCACTCTTTGAAACAACATTGAAGAAATGATTGTCCCACCCCTACCTTCTAACTACTCTTGCTAGGATTTCATCTCCATCAGTGGAAAACCAAACATGATGGCATAAATGGGGGCTCCCTTACCCCATTTCTCCAAACTTACAAGTGTGGCCAATGTAGCCATCCCATCTCCAATCTTGTGACATGTGAACACAATAGTTTTTCATGTTGCAAGTGCCTCTGCAATCTGCAAAAACAAGATAAGGGGTTAATTAATTCCAAGTGAAGATTCATAAGATTCTTTAGAATTGACTATAAATCATAAAGCAAACGTGATGTCATCTAAAGATACACTCAGCCATGGCATGACTATCAAGAGTAAAAAGGGCTTCTTGCCTACAGAGTACTTTGAAGCCTTTTCTTAAGAGAGGGATCAACAATGGCCAAAAGTGGAGTCTTCTGATATGCAGATCTAAGGATTTTGAGATAAGGAATGATATTGCTATCAACATTCAACTGTGTAGTTTTTGAGTGTTTTCATTCACATTAGATATAGGTTTGTGTGAAGAACTAGTAGTGAAATATGGGTCAATGAATTTGAATAAAAAAAAAAAAGACACAACATTTGGTGAAGCTTTGTAAATGAGGTTTGTTCGTAAATAGATTTGTCACTGTAAAAATAGCCCAATGGGGTGTATGTGGAAACCTATTAACAACAATTGGATAGGCCCTTGATATGTAGCCTTCCTTTGCATTTAGAGGGGCAACTTCCTCGTATGATATAATTATGAAGTTTTTCAAATAACAGTGAAATCAAACTTTAAAAGATAAATATAAAGCCATTGATGATGAATGCACCAAATAACTTCAAAGCTTTCCTAGACTAACTTAAAACCACTAATAACAACAACCAAGATCTACACTTGAGAACTATTACTTGCACAATGCTCATCCAAATATTCATAAACATCTACACCACACCATGAGAATGCTCATTGCAAAGGGAATCAACATTTCTAACAATTAAGATTTGGAAGAAGAGAACTAAAATTGCACATTCCTTTGTTTTCTGGCACCAAGAACCTATTAGTGTTTTCAAACAAAGACAATTTCAAATTACCTTGATGAGAATAAGGTACATCTAGGGGCAGCTAACTCCCATCTTCAACATACCATTTCAAACACCATGCAAACTATAAGGCTAGTCCCTTCTTCTGCTTCATGCTCTGCAAAACCTAGGCAGGTGTACCTTAGATTCACTTATATGATACCAGTGCTAAACATATTCTTGAATCTATTCATAGTAGATGAAACCCTTAATCTTATAACACTTATGCACAGATCTCAGACATGGAATAGCTAATAACATGACATAAGAAATTTCTAAGCTAGGTGAGGGCATCCTTTTCAATTCTTCAACATTAAAGGGAAATACATTTGATTAATGATGTTGATTTCAGCATAATCCCAAAATATGCAGCAGTAAGAACAAATGATCCTATAGCTGATCAATGCCTTAACTATTGGGCATTCCATGAATCAAACACATACATATGTAATATCAATGACGTATTCCATACACTCAGATATTAGATCTATCTTATCACTTTTTGGATCAGACATCGGTGTTCATAAAGACCTCATTCTTATGAAGTATCCTTCTCAAAATAACCATCAATTTTGTCAAACACATCAAGCATTTACATGGCCCTTTGTTCCAATAGGAAAACATATTAGACATACAACCTTAAAGGGATGCAAATGGGTATTAGTTCTTTTTTCTTAAACCACATAAGATTGTAAATTACAGAGATAAGAGACAAGAATCAAAATGAAACTAAGAGATTCTTTCTCTTTTGTATTCATTTCTTTGAAACTATACATTCAGATGCATGAAATTAAAAAACATAGAAGTGCCTAAAATATCAAAACTAGCTATATTATCTTCACCACTATTATTCATACAAGAGAAAATATTTTGAAGAATAATGGTGGAATTATGGTTCTAGATCCAACAATGTGGTCTCACAGATAAACTAGAACCAACAATGAGGTATTACACTAAAAATTTCCAACCTGGTATCATAGTAATGAGAAAATTCTCCAAAACTACAATGAATGAGAAAAAGAAAGATATAGAAGAGGATGAATTCCTAGATCTATTATGTATCTGACATGTGTCCACTTGGAAAACTTCCTTTTCTAGATACAAAACATCTCTCTAATCTCTATCTGTAACTACATATCAAATCTTCAATCATTTTGGCTTCCAAAAGCATAAAGTATGTCAAATATTTGATGGAAATCATAATTGATTGCAATAGACAAAAATCTCTGAGAAGTTCCAGTGAAATACTAGACTAAAATACATCATTATGCATCAAATTTTGAACAAACTAAACCAACCAAGAAAATTAGTATCCCAACTAAATTTTGTAACTTTGCAGATGAAATCATTGCTTGTAACTAAGCATCTTACTAAAAATAGAAAACCCCCTATAGCATGCACGAGTGACCACCTGTGTAAAAACAAACTCTAGAATTGGAAAGTTCATCTCTTTCCAATTCCAACGGTATATTGGAGTCTATATTTTGGGCAAAAATTGTGCCTCTAGTATGCATTTGAAAATCAGGTCCCCAACTCTAGTTTTGCACATTAAAATGTAAAATATAAAAACCACTATAGTATAAACTATAGGTGTTTTGAATTATAACTTTAATTTTTCAAATGGATGCCCATTTCACTAATTTCATAAAATATTAAAACAAAAATATTTTATTAATTTTTTGACTCTTCCTTAAGTCCACCTGAGCACCTGACGTGTGTCACATGGTACCATATTACCTCTATATCACCATGCTAACTAGTCCCTACCATGTCACCTTTGACCTAGACCTACTACCACATGGTGCCTAGGTGCTTCCTCGATTCGTCTAGACTCCATGCATCTTTGTGAAGCAAGAAGCACCAGTCATCAGATTCAGCCATGTGTCATCATCTGGTCACTCAAATTTTTGAATCATTGCATTAGCATCTTGCATCAAAATTTGTTTCAAGGTCCAAATTTCAAGGTCCTCCAGCTGACCACGGTCCCCACAAACAACCTGTAGCTTCCAAAAGCTCGTGTCTTTCAAAACACTTAGGAAGTGTGTTGAATAGTATTTAAACATTTTAAAAACCCTTCCTCTGGTGAATGTGGGATAAAGTTCTTACATTTTTTAGCCTTTGACTGTGAATTTTAACTAGATGTGGAACATGAATTTATGAAATCCTCATGCCTCTCCCAAGATTAACACTTCTTTGATTCTTCTGGCATGGTTCTAGTTGGATGTCAATGTCCCCTTGATATTGGTGGCTACCCTACACATTTTAAATCCCCAACTGGTGGTCTTCCTCTTTTGACAAGGGCCTCTATACTCTATGAGCTACCTCTTTCTCTCATTCACTTGAACCACTACCTCCACTATACCCTCAATTCTTGCACCATCCACACACAAAACCAACTCAAGTTGTGGCCTCCTCCTTCAATGTGGGCATTCTACCTTTGTTCACCTTTAGCATGGACTACCCTATACATTTTTACCTCCCTTGGTCTCTCAACATGGAGTGCTCTAATTATGCCTTTGGCAACTTCTCGTTCCTAGCGCCTACCTCTTCTCACTATTTTGTTATGGATATTACACTTCTACGCAAACTTTATACATCTATAACTATGAGAAGCATGGAGAGAATTGATTCATTCAACATTGATTCAGTATATCTATGGTGGAGTCCTAATGAACTTGGTAAAAGTTTATCACAATAAGATGAACCCCTTTTAGCCCTATTAGAACATTGGCCACCATGACTGCAACAACTTCCAATACAATGGGACCAATTTTCACTCTTCTTGGATACTGTAGTTGTAGACCTCTCTGGAAGTGAAATGTTAATGCTATTGTCCAATTTCTGAGATATGGTTCTACGTATTGTTTCCAAGTTTGAAAAAGGTGGAGAACTTTGTTTATCTTGACTCTCCATGTGGCAAACATCTATTGAAGTCAATACCTTCTCTGATAGGTATTCCTCAACCAATATTATCTCTCTTTTTGGGTTATTCCTTAAATTTCTTGAATTTCTAGTTGTATCCACATCATCTGAGTTACGACCATCTTCAGGCATATGTTTCTTACAAAAGTTAGTTTATTCTTGAATTAATTTGAAATCTATCAGACTATAAACACAAATAAAAAATCTCTTGAAGATTTAGAAGGGAATTTCTTATTTATTTCATATCTTCTGATGTCTAGTGATGAAATGTCTATTCAAGATCATTGGAATTGTTCAAATCACCCTAATCACCTATGTTGAACATCTTCAATCCTTGGTAACTTATTATTCTGATGAATTTAGCCAGGCCCCAAAGTGGGTCTCGTTAAAAACTTTTTTGAATTCAAACACCTAAACTGTCAAATTAATTCATTATTCACTTGACACTAATTTGACACAAATTTGACCATTGGAAACAATTTTGAAACTCATTTTACATCTTTTTGCAAACTATTAACTTTGTGCCAAGGGGTCCTTTGACCAGATTCAAAAACTAATTCAAACAAATAACTAGGCTTTGAAATTGAGCCTACTAATTCTCTATTCTACATACTCTTACCCCGTCAAATATCATCTTATGATAAATTCTCAGTCAAAAGATATCAACTGTCAAAGTTACCCTTTCACAACTACCTACAATAAAACATGTGAAACAATGATACAACATGCTCTAGTTTGGCTTCGAAAACTAGGAAGATTGACACTTGGGGGCACATAAACTAAGGAATTTGTTCATTGTCATAAGTTAAACATAATTCTAGGATTAGGGCTCATGATGAATAATAGGACGCATTTGGCAAATGGTCAAAGTGGGCTACTTGGAATTTGCAGATTGGAAACACTAGCAGAAAAGCATTTTTTGCAAATAGAATGGACCTTGGAAAGTGTGTAGATGGAATCGTCATGACTTGAAAATTGGCACACGTAAAGAATTTTTAGAGTAGAACACAATGGCACAATCCATTTGATCTGATCTATCACAGATTCAAAGAAATGACATCAAAAATAGGGGTGTTGACCATTCCACTTTTCTAATTACCAATGAAACTTCATAAATTGCAAACAAAATCACGTTTGAGAACTAATCAAATGGATTCATCACAAGCTCAAAATTGGAACACAACAAACCTTTGATCCCTAGAATATGATGCAAAAGGAATTTTCTTATTTGGGTCAACTATTCAAAAGTTATAACTTGTCAAATAGGGCTATACGGAATTATGAACAATATGCAAGTTTATAATAGAGGCAATTGACCATCTTTGAGACATTCAAAACCTTGTCAAAACTCATCGAAATGACTTGAAACTTAGAACATAGGTTTTTTGATGGACACTAAACACTCCCAAAATGTAAAGTCATGAAACATTACTGGGTGCGAGATATTCAATTGCAAACATGGCCTCTTGTTGCTATTTGACACAAGCAAAAATGCAAAATTGGACATTGCTCAAAACGAGACTTCACAAAATGGCTCAAAATGAAAAATTATCATCATGGCACACATAAGTGTACTAAATGCAAGGTGTTAGAAACATTAAACACCTCTTAGGCCTCAAATGTATGGCTGGGTACACATGCATTAAAAAAGTGTTTAAGGGCTTGACTTTTTAATGGTACTCAAAATCAAGGTGTCAATTTTGAGTCCCAACAGTGGCTCTATCTAGGGATGCATGTTATTGAAAGAAAAAAAAATTACTATTATGTACAAATGATGGCCCTGGGCCATTGAACTTCAACAAAATATTTAAACTCTATCATAAATCTGATTTTCATCTGAACTTTCATGAGGTAAGCTAGAAATATTTCTATCAGTTTCACCAATCATATTAGCATTACGAATCAACTCACTTGGTTGAACTGAATCTACATCTTCACTTTCATAATATGTATAAAAACCATGATCACTCTCTACAACTTGCTAATTAGGAAAGTATTGATTAGCATGCTCAAACATATCAGACTCAAATTAAAAATCCTCTTCATTAGATGAATCATGCAAGCTATCAATCTTAAATATGAAAGCTTCGTATTCAACATGGGTAAAAGGATCACACATACCTTTAAATTGTGTATCCTTATGTATAACTAGATGATACTCAAATGAGCAATCAGACTTATACTCACAAATATCATCAATGCTAGAATCTAAAACTAATCCACAATCCTTCAACGGTCCTTTGAAATCAGCAAATGGATTATCCATCCTGTTAGAGTATTCATCATAAAATTCATTACAAGGTGCATGCTGATTTTCATTAACAACTTTGTCAAACACCTTGTTATCCACATCATGAGATGGAACATCATTATCATAATCACTATCACATCTAGAAGAAGAACAATCTGATCTCTTATAGTAGTAAGACAATGTATCATCATCAAAATCATCCTCAACTAAATCTAAACATTCTATGTGCTTTTCAAGAGCAAGTTGATAACTCCATACAAAGCTTGTTTATAGAAATTATAACAAGTGATGTGTTGATCAACATCAAAATCCTCACCATACAATGGGTTTGTGAAAACTTTGAAATCATTTCTAACATCACTGTCATGGATGGTTTCAACATATGAAGAAGAAAAATCAGAATCATCACACAAAGACACACCATTAACTCCATCAACGAAGCATGTAGAATATGAATCCATTTTACTTGCATTGTTTTCATTAAGATGATTTAGATGTATTGCAAACCAATCATCTTTCATTTTATCCATATGTGATGATGCATTAATCTTAGGATCACTCATATTTGATTATCACTGCAAGCATCTTCAAGACATTCATCTACATAATTAGGTAATCTGTCCTTATAAATAATCTCTTCATATTGTGTAGACAAATCCTCTTCAAATTTTTAACCTCAAGCTGACTTGTATAACTTTGAAATAGAACTTCATTTTCAAATTTAGAAAAAGAACTCATACCTTTAATTGCATAACAATACTCATTTCTATCATTGCTTTCTTCTTCCAGTTTGCATCTAATTCATATGAAGACAAACATGTATTATCGCTGTCCTCTTCTTGACTCAAGAAAAAACTCTTATCATTGTCTTCACATGATGTTTCTTCATAATATGCTGGATCAACAACTTTGCCTTCATCACTTGAGAGATCACTTCTAGCTTTTTCATCCTCATACTGAGATGAACATCTTCCAACTTCATGATTAGTTTTGTTTTCAACATATTGCAAATCATCAATAGGAGAAAGAAAAACTGAATTTATGTCTTGTATATATAACTCATCAAGTGAACTAACTTTTTCATTTGATGTTGTGATATCACAAACATGTGCACTATATTCAACAAGAATAGACTTAGCTCCTTTTTGCAACAAAGAGACTTCATGTTCACATGTTTTTATTTCTAGATTGTCAACAAAATTATTTACAACAGTAGTAGTACTTATTTGTTGATCTAAAATCAAATGCTCTTTATGACATTGATTCTTCCTTTGAACCTCATCTTGCTGGCAAACATTTTTAGAGAAATGACTCCTAGTTAATCCATAATTTATGTTGTTTTCAATCTCTATTGTTAACATGAATGCCTGATCCAAATTCTTAGGTTGTTTATCTCTCAATAGGTAACTCATCTTTTTATTAAATGCATCAAGATAAACCACTAAACACACTTGATTGTTTGGCTTATAACTTTTAGGAATCTCATTTAAAACCTTTGCGAATCTGATATTAAACTTAGGAACTAATTTAGTACTCCTGATTTGAATCTTCACGAACTTATCAAAATAATCAGAGATGCTTACTCTTTCCCTAAACTGTTTCATGAAGGCTGAAAGTAATTCATCCCAAGATGAAATAGAGTGTTCTAATAGAAAGGAAAACCAATCCCTAGCATCACCTTCTAAAGTTTGAATTAAAAAAATTCATATGCATGTCTTCATGAGAAATTTCAAAATCACCAAGTAATTGAACAATTGAACATGATGACTAGCTGAATTTTCATGATTCCCACTGAATTTAGGAAAATACTTTTTGAGATTATATGGCATAGTATTTAGGAAACCATGAATGCCATCAAAAACTAATGGCATGTATCTCTTGGTAGAGATAGATCTATAATTCTTATTCATGAGCTACACACCAGGTGAAAAGAAATTTGCCATTTCTAATAGATTTAAAACTCACTCACCGAGGTTACTTTTAGAATTTATTACTTGCAATAGATCTAAAATTATTTCTACCAATTCAAAACTCTGAACATACTTTAAAATACGAAAATACTTGTTGAATCTATCTTTCACAAAGTATGTTGAGATGTATTAAACCATTCTCCTACTTAGTGCTAGAAAAACCACTTGACAAATAATCTCTTGTGAAACTTGCTTTCATGGAAAAGAACTCTCATGAAATTGGAAAAGTACCTTTATGTGTTGTTGCATGAAATTTTAATTAGTCAATCAAATTTCTTATGACAGTAGATCAAACACAACACTTCAAAACTTATCAACCAGATTGTTCCTTCTTGCTTACAACTTATCATAACTTTTAGATCTACATAACCAAGCCAAAAACTCTTGAAAACATTGATATAGAACTAATCTACACTGGTACAGAGATCTTTTAGAGAGTCACCACTCACAAATGTGAGAAAGATTTAAAACATGATTTACAGCATGACAAATCTGAACCAAATTTTTAACTTATGGGACTTGCAAATCATCAAACACTTCAAAGAGAGAAAACACCTTTGAACAATTCTAACTCTAAATTTATAGTAGTACTTTGAAAACCAAAACTGGTTGAATTGATTAAAAATAAAACTTAGTAGCAACACAATCTGCATTCAATCCTTCAAAGCTACTGTTGTCCATGCATAAAGCATAACTAGGGTGCATGATATTTGAGTAAGAAAACTAGAAAACACATAAGAGAACTTACTACTACAACTTTTTCAATGCATTTCTCCTATTGTATTGCATCTCCTTTTTTTAAATTCTCAAGGTTTGTCTACAATTCAGATTCAATACAGTCCCCATCAGAGTCACCATTTTGTTGGTGACTTGGATGGGCAAAACCATATTAAAAAATAGGACTCAGATATTCAATTTTCACCAGAGATTCTTATCCTTTTAACAAGGTGTATTTCCATCTTATCTCCGTAATAGAGCCACTATTTTGTTGGTGTTTTGAAACAAAAATGATTTCAAAATACCCTGATGAGAATAAGGTACATCTAGGGGTAGCTAACTCCCATCTTCAACATACCATTTTAGACACCAGGCCAACTATAAGGCTAGACCATTCTTCTACTTCAAGCTCTACAAAACCTAGGTGGGTGTACCTCAAATTCACTTATATGGTACTAGTACTAAACATATTCTTGAATCTATTAACAACAAATGAATCCCTTAATCTTCAAACACTTATGCATAGATCTTAGATATGGAATAGCTAATAAAATGACATAAGAAATTGCTAAGCAAAGTGAGGGCATCCTTTTTAGTTCTTCATCATTAAAGGGAAATATATTTGATTAATGATGTTGATTTCAACATAATCCCAAAATATGTAGCGATAAGAACAAATAATCCTGTAGCTAATCAGCGCCTTACCTATTGGGTAATTCTATGAATCAAACACATATATCTATGATATCAATGACATATTCCATACACCTAGATATTAGATCCATCTTATCACTTTTTGAATCATACATTGGTGTTCATAAAGACCTTATTCTTTTGAAGCATCCTTCTCAAAATAACTAGTAATCTTGTCAAACACATCAAGAATTTACTTGGCCCTTTGTTCCAACAGCAAAACATATCAGACATACAACCTTAAAGGGATGCAGATGGGTCTCAGTTCTTTGTCCTTAAACCACATAAGATTATAGATTACATAGATAGGAGACAAGAATCAAAATGAAACTAAGAGATTCTTGCTCTTTTGTGTTCATTTCTTTGAAACTATACATTCGGATGCATGAAATTTAAAAACATAGAAATGAATGACATATTAGAACTAGCTATATTATCTTCACTATTGTTGTTCATGCAAGAGCAAATACACTGTAGAATAATATTGGAATCACAATTCTAGATCCAATAATGTGGTCTCATAGATAAACTAGAACCAACAATGAGGTATCGCACTAAAAATTTCCAACTTGGTATCATAGTAGTGAGAAAATTCTCCAAAATTGGAACCCCTACAATGAATGAGAAAAAGAAAGATGTAAAAGAGAATGAACTCCCAGATCTTTTCTGTGTCTTACATGTGTTCACTTGAAAAACTTCCATTTCTAGATGCAAAACATCTCTCTAATCTCTCCCTATCACTGCATATCAAATCTTCATTCATTTTGGCTTCCAAAAGAATAGAGTATCTTAGATATTTGATGGAAATCATAATTAATTGCAAAAGACAAAAATATCTGAGAAGTTCAATCAAAAAGCAAGCAAATTGTGAAATACTAGAGGCAAAATACATCATTATGCATCAAATTTTGAACAAATTGAGCCAACCAAGAAAATCAGATGTATCCCAACCAAATTTTGTAGTTACACTGATGAAATCATTGCCCATAACTAAGCATCTTACCAAAAACACAAAACCTCATGTAGCCTGCACTAGTGACCACCTGTGTAAAAACAAACTTGAGAATCAAAAAATTCATCCCTTGCCAATTCCAATAGTATATTGGAGTCTATATTTTGGGAAAAAATCATGCCTTTGATATTGATTTGAAAATTAGGCCCCCAAATCCAGTTTTGCACATTAAAATGCAAAATTTAAAAACCACTATAGTATAAACTATAGATGTTTTGAATTATAACTTTAATTTTTCAAATGAATGTCCATTTCACTGATTTAATAAAATATTAAAACCAAAATATTTTATTAATTTTCTAACTCTTCCCTAAATCCACCTGAATGGCCAATGTGTGCCATGTGGCACCATATTACCTCCACATCACCATGTTGATCGGCCCCTACCATGTCACCTTTGATCTAGGCCCACTGCCATGTGGCACCCAGGTGCTTCCCTGCTTCGTCTAAACTCCACGTATCTCTGTGAAGCAAGGAAGTGGTGGCTACCAGATGCGGCCACATGTCATCATCTGGGCACTCAAATTTCCACATCATCGCGTTAGCATCTTGCATCATAATTTATTTCAAGGTCTAGATTTTGAGGTCCTCCAGTCAAGCATAGGCCCCAAAAAATAACCTATGGCTTCCAAAAGCCCATTTCTTTCAAGACACTTAGGTAGTGTATTGAATAGTATTTAAACATTTTAAAAACCCTTCCTCTAGCAAATGTGAGATAAAGTTCTTACATTGTTTAACCTTTCACTACAAATTTTAACTGGATGTGGAGCACAAATTTTCAAAATACTCATGCCTCTCCCAAGATTAATGCTTCTCTAATTCTTCTGGCATGGTTCTGGTTAGACGTGGATATCCCCTTGACATTGGTGCCTACCCTACATGTTTTAAATCTCTAGCTAGTGGTCTTCCTCTTTTGATGTAGGCCTCTATACTCTACAAGATACCTCTTTCTCTCATTCATGTGAACCACTACCTCCTCTATACCCTCAATTCCTACACCATCCATGCATAAAGCTAGCTCAAGTAGTGGCCTCCTCCTTCAATGTAGACATTATGCTTTTTTTCACTTTTAGTGTAGACTACCCTATATTTTTTTACCTCCCTTGCACTCTCAACATGGAGTGCTCTGCTTATGCGATTGGTGACTTCTCCACCTTGGCACCTACCTCTTCTCACTACTCTATTATGGACATTAGAATTCTGCGCAAACTTTATATGTCTATAACTATGAGAAGCATGGAGAGAATTGATTCATTCAACATTGATTCAATATATCTATGGTGGAGTCCCAATGAACTTGGTAATTGTTTATTACAATAAGATGAACTCCTTTTAGCCCTGTGAGAACATTAGCCATTGTGATTGTGGTAACTTCCAATACAATGGGACCAATTTTCATGCTTGTTGGATACTTTAGTGGTAGACCTCTCTAGCAATGAATTATTAATGCCATTTTCCAATTTTTGAGATATGTTTCCATGTATTGTTTCCAAGTTTGAAAAAGGTGGAGAACTTTGTTTAACCTGACTCTCCATGTGGCAAACATTTGCTGAAGTCAATACCTTCTTTGATAGGTATTCCTTGACTAATATTCTCTCTCTTTTTTTGTTATTCCCTAAATTGCTTGAACTTCTAGTTGTATCCCCATCATCTAACTTATGCCCATCTTAAGGCATATGTTTCTTATAGAATTTAGTGTATTCTTGTATTGATTTGATATCTATTTGACTACAAACACAAATCAGAAATCTCTTGAAGATTTAGAAGGGAATTTCTTATTTATTTCATTTCTTTTGATCTCCAATGATGAGATGTCTATTCAGAATGAATATAATTTTTCAAATCACCTAATCACCTATGTTTAACATCTTTGATCCCTAGTGACTTGTTCATCAGATGAATTTAGCCAAAACCCCGAAGTGGGTCCGGCTAAAAAAAAATTGAATTCAAACACTTGAATTGTCAAATTAATCCATTAGTCACCTAACACTAATTTGAAACAAATTCAACCACTAGAAAAAATTTTGAAACTCATTTTACATCTTTCCACAAACTATTAACTTCCTGCCAAGGGGTCCTTTGACTAGATTTAAAAAAATGATCCAAACAAATAACTGGGCTCTAAAATCAAACCTACTAATTCTTTGTTCTGCATACTCTTACCCCATTGAATCTTGTCTCATGATGAATTATCAATCAAAAGATATCGACTATCAAAGTTACCCTTTTAGAACTACTTGCAATAAAACATGTGAGAAAACAATAAAACACGCTCGAATTTGGCTTCAAAAACTAGGCAGACTAACACTTGGGTGCACAGAAACTTAGGAATTTGTTCAATGTCATGAGAAAAACATAATTCTAAGATTAGCAATCATGATAAATAATAGGATACATTTGGAAAATGGTCAAAGTGAGCTACTCAGAATTTGCAGATTGGAAACACTCACAGAAAAACATTTTTTGCAAATGGAATGGACTTGGGAAAGTGTGTAGATGGAATCATCATGACTTGAAAACTAGCACACTTAAAGAATTTTTAGAGTAGAACATAACAGTACAATCCATTTGATCTCATCTATCATGAATTATGAGATATGACATCATGAATAGGGGTACTAACCGTTCTGCATTTCTGATTACCTAATGAAACTTCATAAATTGCAAATGGAATCACATTTGAGAACTAATCAAACTTCATCACAAGCTCAAAATTGGAACACAAAAAATATATGACCCATAAAATACGATGCAAAATGAACTTTCTTATTTGGGTCAACTGGTCAAAAGTTATGACTTTTCAAACAGGGCTACTCAGAATTATGAACAATATGCAAATTTACAATAAAGGCAATTAACCAAATTTGAGACATTCAAAACCTAGTCAAAACAAATCAAAATGACTTGAAACTTGGAACATAGGTTCTTTGATATGGATAGTAGACACTCCCAAAGTGGTGAGTCATGAAACATTACTGGGTGCAAGATATTCAATTACAAACATGGCCTCTTGTTGTTGTTTGACACTTGGGCAAAAATGCAAAATTGGACATCGCTCAAAACAAGACTTCACAGAATAGCTCAGAATGACAATTTATCATCATGGAACACATATATTTACTAAATTGAAGGTGTTAGAAATATTAAACACCTCTTAGGCCTGAAATGGATGGTCGGGTACACATGCATTAAAAAAGCATTTAAGGGCTTGATTTTTTAATGGTAGTAAAAATCGAGGCTTCAATTTTGAGTCCCAATAGAACCTAAGAGCAATTTCTGATTAAAAAGAAAAAATTTATAAATATTTTCCAAATATCATCTTCTAATCAAAATTCTAGCATAGTGCTCCCTTTTTCTAAAGTCCAAAAAGTCCCTAGACAAAGACAAAATGATCCCTTTTATAGAGAAAGAGGTTAAGAACTACCCTCTCATGGTCAATAACCACCTCCCAATCACATGTTTTTGGAGGGGTTAATTAACCTCTAAAAAATAAACCCCTAAATGACACAAGTCACTGATTACAGAGATAGAGAATTAAAACCATTATATTGCATAAAGGATAACGTATTGACCTTATCAAAATGGCATGTACAGGAAGATCCCTCTTTAGTGAGATGAGTCCCCACTATGTAAGACCATGAACTCTCCAATTCAATTGGGGTTATGTCTTCAAATATTCTAAATAAAGAACATTATTAGAAGAAAGAGTTGGCATTTTCTCAACACTTGGAATCCAAGATAGTTGGCACTATCTTCTTTGCACAAGCATTAATTCAACTCTTCCATCATTAGAAACTCTTGAGAGGAATTCTTGACAAAATTTATGAATCTCTAAGCCATTCTTTTAAACAGTGATAATATGGCCTTCAATACATTGGATCAAATAAGTAAGATGTCTTTGAGGCTATTACAACTCCATCTTGGTTTCATGGCACCATGCTATTCATGACACACACATCACCTCCCATGTTCTACATGGCATGTCCACCTATATTTGACACTCCCATTTGAAGAAAGTTGCAAAATTGAAAATCATTGAATGTTGTCGGTTGGAGCTATGAGAGCATTTTTCCAAATAGTTCACATGCTTGGCCATGGTAAGTTGAGGAAGGAGAACTAGGATTAAATAGCTTCAGTGCCTAAAAATGTTTTGAGCCAACATTGATAATTATTCCATCTGGTAGTGTATAATGCCTAACCAATATGGTTATCTCCAATCCAAGTTGAATCTCTCTTTTGAAATCATAGCTAATATAGTAAAGTCATTCTTTAATTTCTCTTTTTGTTTCAAAATCTAATGTTCTATTCAAATCATACTCTCTTTGAAGTAGAAGTTTAATCAAGTAAGATGTAATGTGATGCCCTGCAATGTTAACTCATTTGGTTGCATGAGGAAATTAATATCTATCTATAACAAGAACAATATTTGTGATTCCATCTCCTAAATCTACAACTAGACCTATCAAGAGCTCTTGAGCATAACATGTTAAGATAGCACTTTTTTTGGATAAACAAATCCGTAAAATTGTATTTCTCAAACATTGTCTCTACCATCTTTTGTCTGTTGCTTGTTGGATTGAGAGGCAATAAAGTTAAACCATAAATATTTCATATAGCATTTTATCCCACACATAACTCATTCCTTCCCAATTTTGAATGATTCCATTCTTGATTAGATATGACACCTCCAATTGGTTTCAAAGCCTAGAACATTCTTCACTTACAACTCCTCTTTACATAGTGATTCTCATAGCA
The DNA here is from genome assembly GCA_028749045.1 of Cupressus sempervirens. NCBI lineage: Eukaryota > Viridiplantae > Streptophyta > Pinopsida > Cupressales > Cupressaceae > Cupressus > Cupressus sempervirens. The sequence continues at coordinate 705,769,532 of CM053791.1, read as the reverse complement.
TAAAATTGGTTTCCCAATAATGTATGGAAATATTGTTGTTGGGAAGTTTTCTCCTCCAAACCCACATTTGACAAACTTAGGGACTTTGATGAAAATATTCATGCTATCATGAATTGATTCATGACCATGCTCAATCACAATAGTTTCAATATTTTCATTCATTTTCATGGTATTTATCTAGCACATTTTGGCAAATTTTTAACATGCCTCTTTATTGTTGTATCCACCATTGTTTTGAATACTCTAGGCTGGAAGAGAATAAAAGTTTGGTTAAACAAATTACATGCCTTGTCTATGGTCAGAGTGGTCAATAAAACATTCTATCAACCTGTCATAATGTGCTTTCTCTTCAATAGAGGTAAAGACCTGCAAATTTTATTGTTTAATTGCTTCCATACATTGGTATGCACAAGAAATGAGAAGCTCAATTCTATATAAATATCTCCTTGCTCACATATACATGAGTTTTCATTATCACTAATAATGAGCCATTCACATACACAATCCTTCACTAGCTTAATAACTATCTCAGAAATACATATTTTAGACTCAAACATTAATCTCTCTTTAAAAGGGTAATGATTAATATTTGTTTCAGAATACATGTTTTGACTCCCAAACCTTAATCTTTAAAAAGGTTAATTTTGCAAACTTATCTTAAACTTTTGATGGAGAGGTTAATGGTCAAGCTTTCAAATTGAACTACATGTTTTGACAATTAATCTTAACCTTTTTAGAGGTTAAGGGTTAATGATCAAGCTGAAAATATGTATTTTGGTTCCTTCCATTAACCAATGAGAACTATTGCCTTGGGGACCAAATTTTAAAATTTTGAAGTGCTAGACAGAGTTGGTGATTAACCAGAGGATTTGAAGGGCAAAATTTCTCAAAAAATCTGAGGGAAGGTGACCATTTTGATACTTAAAATGAGACTTATTCTTAACATAACCATAGCTCAGAAAGGCAAGGATGGAGGTAATTTGATATCCGGGCAACAAATAGCTCTAATTGGGGACAAGGATTGACAAGGATGAATCTTGAATCCAGAGAAACTAGAATAGTGCCTTATTCATTGGGCTAAAGAGTCACACGAGGGATCACTTTACAAAATGGAGGAAACTAGCACCAAAAATTAGACAAATGAAAGAAAAACCAAATAGAAAAAAATAACTCCTAACTAGACTATATACAAGGCAGGTTTCTATGCCTGCAGTGACTCAAGGTATAATCATGCAAATCCATTCACTTGCTAAGGAAAATAAATACCATGGCATGCCAACATGTGACAATTATCAAGCTTCTGTGGGTTTTAATATATGTTTTCTCCTTGAATTCTAACTCTGAGATTCCTAGGATTCCCCACATCTCTAGATTAAAGAATATATCCAAATAACCAAGCTTCATAAAAAATCTTGGACTTCAAAATCAATTTTTCTTCATATTGCATGTCATTGATGACTTCATTTTGAAAGAATTGAAGGATAAGGCTCTCAAATTTCTGAATGCATTTATGATACTTTTCTCCACTTGACAAGCCTTCTACTTGAAATTCTAGTGATTGGTTATCATGAATTTCTAAACTTATTTCTAACACCAGACACTCTTTCTTTTCCATGGGGATGATTGTGTTTATACTCTCTATGAAATTATTCTAATATGAATGCACATCCTTGTCACATGGGATCTTCCCATGATGTATTTCTTCCTCTTCTTCCATTAGATTGCTCAAAGAAGAAACAATCATCTTTTTCATTTTGGTGCACACATCCTCTAATGAGTCTATCTGACTAGGAGAACTAATCATCATTTGATATTGGTGTATGGGAGATTATTTTAAAAGAGCATCCTCATCTATGGCTTCATCTTCACATTTTTCACTAATTACATCACAACACATTTCTTCAAGGCCAAGTACTTTTCTAGTGCAAGATACCATCACAATGTTTTCTTCATTGTAGTCTCCACTTGTAAACTTGAATGCTTCAAATTCAAGTTTCATACATGAGGAAGAGTGAGAACTTGATGTGTCATCTTTTCTTACTTGAAGCCTATCTTTAATTCCCATTTCCATCATAACTATTATTAAATTTTCATCAATATTATCAAAAACCTAGTTCATTGATTCTTCTTGATGACCATCTTCACAAAATTGGAAAGTTTCATATTCCATTTTCATGTAACCTTGAAAAGGTTTTCATGACAACTCATCATCTTTCTGTTGAAACTAATGTTCTACTCTTGTGATGGTCATACCACTTTCTAAAAACTCCTCAACATCCTCAAAAGTAAAGACTTCAATCTTAGGAGTTAACAAAGATGTTTGCAAGGTTTCACTTGAGGTTATTTCTTTATCAGTGGTAAAATTTTTAGATCGTTACATAACATCTGAAGTATTGATGTTGTCAATAGATCCTTCACCTTGAATAATCATGGAAGGATGAAAAAGAAGATCTTCTCTACATAGGAAGTCATCATTTGAAGCATTGAAGCACCAAGAAGGAATAAAAGTAGTATGAAATTCACCTTGATCCACATTTCCCTCATCTTTAATCATATGTTGTGTAGTTCCTTGGAAATCATTTGATATTCCTTTTTCTTTCTCATTAGGATTGAGATGATTGAATATGTTCTCTTGGGTATTGAAATCTTCATAGTGATACCCTAATACATTAGTAGACCCTTCTTTTATAGACTTCATTTCCTAAGCATCTCTTTGATTAGACATAGAATCCCTATCTTCTTTCATGCATGTAGATCTAGATGACTCCTTTCTAACATTTGGATCAGGAGATGTTCTATTACCAAGGAAATAATTCTTGCATGGATCTTCTTTCTCAAGTTCTTGCAATGTCCAAAGTAAAGAAGGGTGTACTTTGTTAGGATCCAAGTGTGCATTTCCATAGAAGCTTTTTAAAATTTCAACCTGAGTAGGATCAATGGAAGCATGATTTTGATGAGAAATAGGTGCAATAATTTAGGTACCTTTTTACCACCATTATCCATCTTCAATTCACATGAATCACTTTTCTAATCAAGTTCTTCCTTATGCTCATATGTGGAACTTCTTTTTGAAAATGATTTTGGCTTGTGAAAGAAAAATTGATTATCTTTACCATCTTCCTCATCTATCTTTTGCAAAGTTTAGAGCAAAGATTGATGGATCTTTTCTGGATCTAGTTTTTGCCCACCATAGAAACTCTTCAAGAAGCTACCTTACTTAGGACCAATGAAAATCTAATTTCATTAATGGACATGTGAATGAGAAACATTTCCATTATTCTTCATTTCTAATTTAGATGAAAGACATTTTGTGAAGAGACCTTTATATTTATATGTTGAACCTTTTTCAAATAAAGAATCATGATCATGAGAAAGAAACCTGTAATCTTTTCCATCATCTTCTTCGATCTTTTGGAAAATTTGCAACAAGCAAGGATGAACCATCCTAGGATCTAGCCTCCTGCCACCATAGAAATTCTTCAACAATTCAACTTGTAGAGGCTCATCGGGAATCTATTTCTTTGAGTATGAAAATTATTCTTCATTACTATCATTGTCACTATCACTTTCTACTTTTCCTTTCTACCAAACCATGTTTTGAATTTGAAACTTAGATAGAGTCATCAATATTCAATCTTCTAAATAGAGTTGCCAACCTTCATTCAAGTGAACGTACCTTCATCAATTGACTTACAAATTATTATTTTATTAATGTGAGCAATATTTTTCCTATTTCTTCTTGGAATAACAACCATTCTTTCAATGACTACAACATCTTGAACAATAGGAGCTCTTTACAAGATTTCCCCAAATTCTTCTTCTTCTAGAACTAGATTTACTTGATGATATTGCTAAGAACTTTGTCTACACCTCTAGGCTAGAATGTTCAAATTTGAAATAATATCTTCCTAGGTGTCTTGGAAACCTAGATTTGGTTAGAGAACTAGAAGCACATTCGCATGCAGCAATACCATGTTGTTTCATTACATGTGAGTGACTAATCTTTCTTGTTTAGTCTCCCTAGTAGACTCACCAAAAATCTATTGTTGAATAGATTTTTCACTAAAATAATGGCCCAATAGAGTGTACGTGGAAATTTTTTAACAATAGTTGAATAGGCCCTTGATATGTGGCCTTCCTCTGCATTTAGAGGGGCAGCTCCCTCATATGATATAATTTTGAAGTTTTTCAAATAAAAGTGAAATCAAACTTTAAAAGATAAATAGAAATCCATTGATGATGAATGCACCAAATGACTTCAAAGCTTTCTTGGACTAACTTAAAACCATTAATAACAACAATCAAGATCAATGCTTGAGAACCATTACTAGCACAATGCTGATCCAAAGATTCATAAACATCTACACCATACCATGAGAATGCTCACTACAAAAGGAATTAGCATTTCTAACAATTTAGATTTAGAAGAAGAGAACTCAAATTGCACATTCCTTTCTTTTCTTGCACCAAGAACCTAAGAGGAATTTTTGATTACAAAGACAAAATTTGTCAATAATTTCAAAATATCATCTTCTAATCAAAATTTTAGCATAGTGCTCCCTTTTTCTAAAGTTCAAAAGTTCCCAAACAAAGACAAAATGATCCCTTTTATAGAGATAGAGGTTAAGAACTACTCTCTCATGGTTAATAACCACCTCCCAATCACATCTTTTGGGAGAGGTTAATTAACCTCTACAAAATTAACCCAAAATGACACAAGTCACTAATTACAAAGATAGAGAATTAAAACCATTACATCACATAAAGAATAAGGTATTGGCATTATCAAAATGGCATGTACAAGAAGATTCCTCTTCTTAAATGAGATGTCCCCACTATGTAAGACCATGAACTTTCCAATTCAATTGGGATTATGTCTTCGAATATGCTAAATAAAGAACATTGTTAGAAGAAATAGTTGGCATTTTATCAACACTTGGAACCCAAGAGAGTTGGCACTATCTTATTTGCATGAACATTAATTCAAATTTTCCATCATTAGAAGCTCTCGAGAGGAATTCTTGACAAAATTTATGAATCTCTAATTCATTCTTTCAAATAGTGATAATATGGCCTTCAATACATTTGGTCAAACAAGTTAGATGTCTTTGAGGTTGTTACAACTCCATCATGGTTTCATGGCACCATGCTATTCATGCCACACACATCACCTCCCATGTTCTTCATGGCATGTCCACATATATTTCACACTCCCATTTGAAGAAGGTTGCAAAATTGAAAATCATTTAATGTTGTTAGTTGGAGCTATGAAAACATTTTACCAAATAGTTCACATGCTTGGCCATGGTAAGTTGAGGATGAAAAACTTGGATTAAATAGCTTTGGTGCCTGAAAATGTTTTGAGCCAACTTTGATAATTCTTCCATCTAGTAGCATACAATGCCTAACCAATACAGTTGTCTCTAATCCAAGTTGAATCTCTCTTTTGAAATTATAGCTAATATAGTAAAGCTGTTCTTTAATTTCTCTTGTTATTTCAAAATCTAATGTTCTATTCAAAGCATACTCTCTTTGAAGTAGAAGTTCAATCAAGTAAGATGTAATGTGACACCCTGCAATGTTCACTCATCTTGTCACATGAGGAAATGAATATCTATCTATGACAAGAACAATATTTGTAACTCCACCTCCCGATTCTACAACTAGAACTGTCAAGAGCCCTTGAGCATAATGTGTTAAGATAGCACTTTTTTTTTATAAACAAACCTGCAAAATTCTATTTCTCAAACATTATCACTGCTATCTTTTTTCTGTTGCTTGTTGGATTGAGAGGTGGATCTGATAAAGCTCAACCTTTAGTATTTCATATAGCATGTGATCCCACACACAATTCATTCATTCCTAATTTTGAATGATGCCATTCTTAATGGGATATGAGACCTCCAACTAATTTTGAAGCCTAGAACATTCTTCACTCACAACTCCTCTTCACATAGTGATTTCTCATAGCGTAAAATTGGTTTCCCAACAATGTAGGGAAATGTTGCTATTGGGAAGTTCTCTCTTCCAAACCTGTAGTTGACAAAATCAGGGAGTTTGATGAAAATCTTCATGCTATAATGAGTTGATTCATGACCATGCTTAATCACAATATTTTCAATATTTTCATTAATTTTCATGGCATTTATCTAGCACATTCTATCCAAAAGTTAACATGTCTCTTTATTGTTGTATCCATCATTGTTCTAAATACTCCATGCTAGAAGAGAATAAAAACTTGGTTAAACAAATTACATGCCTTGTCTATGGTCAGATTGATCAATAAAATATTCTATCAACCTATCATAATGTACATTCTCTTCAATAGAGGTAGACACTTGCAAATTTTATTGTTTCATTGCTTCCATACATTGGTATGCATGAGAAATGAGAAGCTCAATTCTGTAGAAATATCTCCTTACTTGTATATACATGAGTTTTAATTATCACTCATCATTAGCCATTCACATACACAATCCTTCACTAGGTTAATAATTTTCTCAAAGATATGTATTTTGGACTCGAACTTTAACTTCTTTTTAAAAGGTTAATGGTTAATGATTTGGTTCAGAATATGTGTTTTGACCCCCAAACCTTAACCTTTACAAAGGTTAATTTTGCAAACTTATCTTAACCTTTTGATAGAGAGGTTAATGGTTAAGCTTTCAAATTTAAATATGTGTTTTAACAATTAATCTTAACCTTTTTAGAGGTTAATGGTTAATGATGAAGTTGAAAATATGTATTTTGGTTCCTTTCATTAACCTATGAGAACTTTTTGACTCAAGGACCAAATTTTAAAAATTTGAAGTGCTAGATGGAGCTAGTGATTAGTTGGAGGATTCAAAGGGAAAAATTTCTCAAAAAATCTAAGGGAAAGTGACCATTTTAAATATTAAAATGAGGCTTATTTCAAAAATAACCATAGCTTAGAAAGGAAAGGATTGAGGTAATTTGATATCTGGGCAACAAGGTTGTAAGTAGAGTGGGTCTAACCATGGAGGAAACTCAATAGTTAAGCACACTCAAGCTAGAGTAGGTCTGGGATAGGTGACTTCTCAGGAATTCTAGGGGCTTCAACTCTATGAGCATCACCTAGATCTAGTGGGTGTTGAGTGTTCCATTCACTCTCATTAAAGATAGATTTGTGTTAACCATTACTCATGAAATATGGATCAATGAATTTGACTCAAAAATTACATACCTAGTTAAATCCTAATAGCAATATTATAGTGAAAACTATTACATTTTGAAGTGAAAGGACTTTTTTTTATGTACTTCCAAGATTTATCCTTTACCCTTCCTTGGTTTAGCTCAATAGATAAGTATAGTTGGTTACAACATCTAAAACAAAATTTTAATGACCGTGTCCTAGTTAGTGAATGCCACATCATAAAATTCCTAAAATATGGAAAAGATAAGAGAAATCCTAGTTGAAAAGTCAATATCCATTATATTAACTACAATTAGGATTAATAGTTTGTTAATAATAACAAGTACTTATAATTGAATTATCTATGATGTTGATTTACACATCATCCATCCACCAGAAAAATGAATGTTTAACTACAATGAGATCATTAAATATACATTATCCAATTACATAATTACATCAAAATGATCATATAAAAAATAAAAAATGATTGAACAATCCATAAAAATCCAAAAACCTCAGCATGTATCAATCTATGTGACCCGGTCTCCAAAGCCATCAGTTATCATCCATCTACTATTTGAGATGGGAGTATGGCCCAAGAACTTTTACCATGCCAACCGCTGCATGTTTTACTCCCCTAGAGTTCTTCCTAACATGAAGAATGCCTCAACCTTGGCATGAGAAGCCTAGCAACTTTGAACAAGAGGATCATATGGATCCAATGTAGCCATGAAACATACTATGTCTAAGTAGCCTAATCATGGGATATGGAAAGAAATATAAAAAAATACCATATCCACAGTGAAATAACAACATATCTACACATATGCAGTAAAATAAAATGGTTGGGCCAAGCACTTTTAGAGACAGATTTAGTTGAAGGAAGAATCAAAACATAATGTATCCATGCTAATAGAACTGACAAAAAGGAAGAAACAAAACATATTGTATCATTCCTACCCCTCCCAAATTGCCACAATATGCCCAACCAAAATGAAATTTAAGAGAAATACCTAGGACAAAAATCACATTTAATAACAACAATGTAACTAAGAAAATGTGCTCATCTAAATCCAACGTAACAGTATAATTCAAGAATGTACTAGCATCTACATTCAACATAATAGTATATTTCAAGAATGTATTCATCTACATTTAAATACATCAATGTAATTTAATGAAAAAATTTTATGATGAACGACTTGATCTTACTTGGTTTCCATGAGGAAATTTATAAATCTAAGTTGTAAAGCATCTCTTGATTCAACAAAAATGATCATTACTAAACAAGTAAATTAAGGCAGTGTATACCTTGCTCATACTAAATATTGATGCATTCTATTTAGGATAATCAATTTATAAGGCATCTACTCAATGTCACATCTCTATTTGTATTAAAAAGTTAAAAAAACAATCAAGACCATGTGCATTTGATTAAATCTAATCTTTACAAGTAAGGGAAAGATTGTTTTGCATTCATTAGATCCCTCATGCCAAATTGAAGATAAGATAACTAGTGTAAATAGTAGCATCCCTTAATCAGAATGTGTTTATAGAAGGACATATAATACACAATTTGGGCCTTTATTTACCAAGAGAACAAGTTAAATTGTGAAGTATTTATTCCCTTATTGTAATTGTTAGCACTACTTTTACTAAATTTTATAGGTCCTTAACACGTTTATTGGATAAGAATGTGAATATAGTGAAGTTAACACTCAAAAAATCCTTTCTATCTATGGCTATTTCCCACTATAGGCATATTATAAGTGGGGCAAGATGTCACAACCCATTGTTTTCCATAGCTCGAATAAAGTGTAAAAATTAGTGACACATAGATTCACTAATTGAAATGATAGCCTTACCCTTTTGTTAAGGAAAATTACTCCAATTTCAAAAGGAGCATATAATTACTGCCATCAAATCTCTATTGACACATGTTATAAATAAATATATTAAGCTAATTTCTTGGTCAAAGAAAGGGATCAAAATCCTATAGCAATGGGCTACTTAACCAAGGATTGGACATCCTGAGTGGTTCTAACCGAACTCATTTAATTTATCAACTATGCACACAAATTTTAAATGGTGTCTACAAAGTATACGCTTCAAACTTCTCTCAATTTAAGAACTACTCTATGGAAATTCAAATGCTTATGCTACAATAAATCTATGCTAAAGTTGAGAATCAAATCTTCTTTAACAAAGCATGAAAATACAACTAAGAACTACTTCAACTACCTATGCTATAGGAACAACACTCTAATTTTTCTATTAGTGGCTATAGGAACAACAAAGTCTACTCTAGTTCTATGAACTAAAGGAAAATCCTATACTAACTAATTAGTTCACTCTCTATGTGGGCCCTCCATAGAAAAGTAAAGTAGAACAACTCAGAGATGGAAAATCAAAATGATCTTCTTATTCATAACAATAGTAAACGTACATAATGATAAATGACAAGATTATATTCAGTACTCAAAACTTAAAAAATTCTTATTTCTACTAAAAATAACTAATTAACAAAAAGCTCCTCTAGAACATAGACTTCTAGTTATTTAAGCTCAAACTAGGAACAAAATTCCTAGATTCTAGACTCCATCAACTATTGAAACAAATGACAAAATTGAATATTACAATAGATGAATTAACTTTGGCACTATCTTGAATAGGAATTTAGGAGCTCACAACCCCTAGATTTCCTTTTCTTAATACTATCAATTAACGCAAACAACCACTTTCACTTTCACTTTCCTGAAAACAAGTACCGACTATTATTGACAAAATGGTTGGCAATTTGGAAGGCCATTAATGAAATCTGCCACCGTTTGCTCGAGCTACTGACTTTGCTTAACTAAGTTGACTTCACCTTTAAATCTAAAAAATATTAGTAGCTCCAACATAATAACATACATCAAGACTAATTCAAAATATGTCATCTAAATTAGTTTACCCTATGTCACATTGTTGTAGGTGAACTACCCAACCTAGCTAAGGAAGAAAAACATCATTCTCACTATTTTGTAATCAAATGACATATTATTTCATAGCATATTCATTTTATTCCTACAAATTAATTATGTACACATCTATTTGAAATTATCATAAACATCATGTTCTTAAACATTAAAGTCTTTAGAAAGTTTGCACGCTTGATTGAAAATGAAATGATAAAATAGACCATATTCTAGTCTCATCATTCCCCCCAACTAAAACTTTGACTTGTCCTCAAAAAAACATGAAATTTTTCACCCTCGTAGCCATGTTGAAATATGAGGGAATACTCTATCCTTTACCTCCTATAGCAAGGTTCCAATAAAAACCTTTACACTCTCTATACCTTTCCCATCTGTGGAGCTCTTCTATCATATCAAAATTCTCTAAATCTTGCTTTTTAGCAAGCAATGAGGAAAATAGCAGTGGAGGCTGAAAATTTAAAGGGATCCAATCATTTTTTCTTTCTTCCCCTAGTTTAATGTATTAGGGTACTCTCTGAGTAGCCATGATAAAATTCAATGAAGAATGAGGTTCCTTCTTCTGCAAGTCTTCACTTAATCCTATCCAGTGCCATTGATTTCCCTAATTTGCTGTAGGAAGATCTATTTCTACCATAGTTGTATATTCTTGATAGGTTGCCTCCCTTAAAGGAGGAATAATCTAGTTTCCATATTTTGATTAAGCAACTTTCAACCAAACATAGTACATTGTTTTGGCATCCTTGGCTTTAGCCTTGAGAAAAAGTGGAATCTCATACTCTAATTCTTTGTACTGGTGGGCCTGATTTTCTCTGCTAACTTATTTGGATCCATGACATCAATGCCCTAAGTTGAATATCACCCACATAAGGTAGAGAGTTCATACTACTAAATTATTTAAAAAGAGCTCATAGAGAAAATTTTTGATGGCTATAGGGGTAGTATGAAAAGCTTGGAAGAATTCCTTAGGAGTATTCAATGTTAAAATTTTATCCATATTACACATCATCTGATAATTGAAAAACTGTTATTACAAAAAGAGAGCATAAATAGGAGAGGGAGAGTGATAAGACATCAATTCAAGAATCATGGCAGTGAATTTTGTAAGTTTACCACTTAATTGTTCAATCTTCACATCCTTTTCAATCAAATCTTGAGTTTGATTGAAGATGGTTTTGTTGAGGCTCTCTCTCTCTCTCTCTCTCTCTCTCTCTCTCTCTCTCTCTCTCTCTCTCTCTCTCTCTCTCTCTCTCTCTCTCTCTCTCTCTCTATCTCTATTTTCCATTGTTCCCTCTCCTAAATTAACTAATTAGATAACTATGAAATAATGCTTAATAATGAAATAGTGGAACCAAGATGGTAAGTAACATGTGACATAAGTAAAGGACCAAGAGGAATAGCTTGCCAGGCTATAGATGCTAAAACATCAAGTCCTTGCGAAAGAATTTGTTCAGAAACAGTGTTAAATACATCCAAATTTATTCCAATATCTTTTTCATGAAAATTTCCCCTCTGAAGAATAGGAGGAGAGCCTAAAAATTTGATAGATACACTTTCATCACTATCTGAATCTATTGAAATGATGGGTGGTTGGATAGAGGATGTTCTTACTATTGTAGGCATACATTCTACACTTTCTTCATTTGAACCATCTTCAATGATGATCTTATCCTCATCAGAAGAGGATTTCTCTTTTTCAATAGTCACATTTTCAAACATAGGGGATGAAAAGACATACTCTCATTGGGTTTTATAGACATTTGGGTTCTTCAAGATCTATGCCTAAGGGGTACTTCTACTGCCTTTGAAGCTGCAGGAAGTTTTGGAGATGTTTCCCGTGCATTCCCCTTCTTCCTCTTATAAACCCTAGGAACTATAGGAGAGGTAGCAGTTGGGAAAATTTTAATTTTCCTTTTACCCTTATTAGATGTTGGACCTAACCCAGAGGTAGAGGCTACAAGAGTGGAAATTGGAGTTCTCTACGACCTCCTGGATCAAGATGAGAAAGAACCTAGTGTTGGGTTTATAGGTTTTTCTTGAGGTTCTTTTATCTCCTTAATTTGCTCTATAGGCTGCCTAACAAGGTTTTGCACTTTGTTTGAAATAAAATCATCCCAAGATATTCCAATTTGTTCCCTGAGGGCTATTTCTATGATGAGCTTAATAAAATAATGGTGTGAAACATTTTTTGGGTTTCCTTTTCACATTACAGTAGCTCTTTTTAACGAAATGTGATACATAAAATGAGAAACATTTAAAGGGTAGTCATCATGTCTTAAGCAGCTCAAAAGTTAAAAATGTGTGGTATGCAAATATGAATGTCTCCCCTCACAAGTAAAATATCTCACAATATAGACAACATATTGGTTAAATAGTTTCTGTAAAGATGTATAGATTGTACTTTATTTCTAGTCTATCTAGAGCCATGGGTTTGTGTGCATTGTAAATTGGGCTCTGGCCGAAACTATCTCCAATGTGTCCAAAAAATTCTCTCCTTCCAAAGGTAATTCCATTATCTCAACTATAATTTTGGGTGAAAATGGAACCCTTACTCCTCTGACTATGGTGAAACCATCCCTTAGCATTTGCAAGAATTCTAAGGTAAGCTCTCCTCATCCCATGCAGATAGTTTAAACATGTAATTTGTCCAACCCCTAGCTTGAAATATTGGTAGGCAAACTGGGTCTCCCAACAATGTTGCATGGTTAGTTGTTTCTCTTCTTCTCAAATCACCCCCCATTGTTCTTCTAGTGTGATTACAGCAGTGAGAACAAAAATTCTTAGGTGATTGGCAGAAATTCTCAAGACAAAGTCACGTAGAGCTTCAGAAGAAATTTTGAAAATGAAAAAGTTTGAAACAAGATGAGAAGAGAAGTGATAGTAATTTTTAAGTAATTGACATTTTAACATTTAAGATCACTTAGTTTGCATTAAATACCTTAGTTGGAACTCATACTTACCAACTTGCAAAGTGTGTGACATAAAGGTAATTGTCACATCACATCATTCTTTTTATCATGATTTATGAAAAAGGACAAAATATGTGGCAGCATAAAAAGAATAGCATGAATATTTAATGATAATAAAAAAATGCAAGATAATACCCCTTCCCCCAACTAAATTAGGCATTAGCTCCTATAATTGCTAGTGACAAAGCTAATTAAAAATAGAACAACGCATTAAGAAAAAGATTTAACTTGAGTATGTGAGTATGTGTACAGACCTTGTTATTCATGTTGTCACATGATACCATCATGTAGAAGGCGATGAAGGATGAGGTGAGGTGGAAGATGAGAAAGACTGGATTGAGGTGGAATTATTATAGAGAAAATACTTTCACTAGGAAAGTAATTTACTATGATGAGTGAAATGCACTTAGAGAGAGGATGGTTGATGAGTGAGAGACTCATCTGCAGTCGCTGCAGGAACTGTAGGATCAATAGTTAGCCAGAATTGCTGTAGGAATTCTTAATGACTAGATAGTTTATGGTAGAGTTTTAGGTGGTTCCCATTAACAAGTAGTTTGAAGTGAACAAGATCAATGGTAGAGAGGTACACTGCACCATTCTCAAATACAAAAATGATTTCATAGGGTCCAAGCCAATGCATTTGGAATTTTCCTAGAGTTTGTTGATAACAGGAATCATATAGTAGGTCCTAGTTTCCAATAGAAAACTTCTTATCATGGATGAATTTCTCATGCCATTTCTTTCACTGATGTTGCCATTTTTTGTCTCCCGCCAAAATCACCACATTTGAATTCAACATAGTAACGTTCACAGGTTTTAAATATTCAAATATTCAAAAGGGGGCACAAAATATCAAATGATCGAACCTTATAATGTTTCTTCCCTGTGCTTTTAGTGTTTCTGTGGGCCTGTAGGTCCCCATTGTCAGATCAAGATTGATCAATGGTTGGCGCTATATCACTATTGAAAGTTGCATGTTGTTTTTCCATAGTGACATAGCACCCCTTCGCCACATGTCAGGTGGGTCCTACTTTTCCTTGTTGTTTCTCTAGCGCCAAATTTTGCTAGACCCATGGCAAGCGCTATGGCACTATCAGAAAATCTATGTTCCTCACTGATAGCGACATAGCACCCAGATGGAAACTGTATTGTGCTAGATCTCAGGGAAGGATGGTGGGTCCCAAGTATGTCCTGTCGGATATCAGTGTGAAATCTGTCAAACCCATTGGCAGTTGCTTGTCTTTCCATCGGCCGAGGTATGACTGTGGAGTGTCGATCCTATTTCACTTGGTGGACCACAAACGAGGACTTATCAAAAAAGTTGGCACATGGCTAGTTCTCATTGGTTGGTGTACAGATAGATTAGATCCATCTTGTGTCACCATAGATCTTAGTCTGAATCAACGGTGGGCATTATCTTGCTATGGGAAGCTACAAGGACATTACCCATAGCGATATAGAACCTTGTTGATGCATGGCACAAATGACATCATGGGCCCACCTATCTCTAGATAAGATATGGCTCATCCTCGGTGACAGTTGTTAGGTGGGTTACAGTACAACATTGGCAATTTTTCATTGGTCCATTTAGCCAAATCAATGTGCAGTTGTACATTCTTCTTGCTCACCATTAGATCTCAAGAAATCCACAGCTGGCGCTATGTCACCATTAAAACTTTCTCGACGGATATCCATAGCGACATAGCACCCTTTCACCACGTGGATTAGTGGGGATAGATCTCACTAGGATGAGGACACCAGGTTGTACTAGGTGGTTGCTAGGTGGATTCCTAGACCAAGACTTTATGAGGGCAAGCATAATTTTTTGAGGATCTTCCATGACCATTGATCTCATGGAGATCAACAGTAGGCACTATGTCGCCATGGAGAGTTGTTCGATGGATATTCATAGTGACATAATGCCTCGATGACATGTAGCAGGGTGGGGTTGAGTATTATGAAACTACAGGGATCATCCCAGTCTAGGCCGAGTTGGATGCCAAGATGTGCCAGGTGTTTCATGGGTCCAAAAGTTTTAAAGGCAAAGCGCGGTGATACGGTGAGTCTTCGCGATTGTTAGATCTATCAAGATCTACAGTGGGCACTATCGCGCTATGGGAAGTTGCCTAGAAGTTATCCATGGCGACATAGTGCCCTAGTGACATGTGTTCTAGTGGGTCCGATGGAGGCAATAACTATTCGTGGCCAACAATTAATGTGACCATCGCAGTTTGAACTTGAGGAACTGGTGCAGTTAGTAATAAAAGAGATGGTCAACTCGGGAAGACCTTGCAAGGTGGTAGAAAAGAAAGAGGTTATTGATCCACATGGCCCGTCTTGCTTGCAGAGTTTTGTTGACTTGCTGACCCTACTAATTTAGGTGCTCAGTAATGAAGAGAGTCGAGATTTTTTATGCAAATCTGATCTTATGATCGATTCCAACCACCTAGATTAAATATGAAACAAAGAGGAACACTCTACTGCCCCCATTTGATCAATCTACCTAATCAGCACATAGTTATGGCACCATTTTTATCTTCTCAAAGCATTATTTGACACAGGATATCAGATATGATTGCATCCAGATCAGATTTTCTTCATGATTATTCTTTGTAGAACTTGATGGCAGGTTGTTGCGAAGTAATTGCAAGAAGAGGACATCCCAGTTATGCCTGAGCTATAAAGGAAAAATTTGATGAATTTTGTAGGGTCAAACCTTCTCTACTTCTCTATTATTGCTTTGCAAATTTTTAGTGTAAATTCCCCTGTGCCTCTGAACCAGATGATTTTCTACCTTATCTCCTTTAGCCATTAGTATGAAAGTGCAAGAATTCTTTGCCTCTTACTGGTGTTTTGTAGAGATCTATAATCTGCATGACTGTATTTTTTTGGCCTATGAATGCTAATGTAAGTGAATCTCTCTTTCCTTGTGTCATTCACCTTGGTCTTCTAATCTACATGTGATTATTAGATTAAAGAAAGTCTAAATGTGTATATCCTTAGTTTCATTCTAGTTTAATAGTGCATATATGGGCAAAGTTTGGTCCAAACATGCTATTTTGGTGCATCACCTCTTTAGACTAAATTAGGTAGATTTTCTTTCATGCTCTCCTTCTCCCTTTTCCTCCCCAAGAGTAGCTAGGTGCATCCTGATAGTAAGAGGAAGCTGGCCTTCTCTGGAGACTCAACCTCATAGTTCAATTCCCACAGCTTGGAGGTTATTTCCATGTTTCACTAGGTTGTCCTTGTGCATAGGCTTTGCAAAAGGGTGCAAACCTAAGTGACAATAGTTTTTGGCACACCTGGTGGGACAATTTTTTTAGTAAATTTCAAGCCTAGTGGTGTGAAAAGGAGAGATTTCAAGATCAATATCGAGGAGATAGTACTAGCTTTGGTGTTTAAGTCTTCAAGAGGCTCATTCTTCAAAGTACTTGGTGACTCTAAGTTTCAAATACATATCTAGTTCCAGACCAAAGATTGCAGTGACTCATGCCCAGAGCTGAGACAAGGGCATCTTCTAGAGGTAAGTTTCAGTATCAAGAGCTTTCATGTTCAAACCCTAGAAGAAGGAAGACTAGAATATCTTTATCACCAGTTAGGAGTGCAATAGTAACAACTACACCTATAAGATCTATCTCTACTCCCCCTGCTGTTAGATCTCAGCCTAGACTAACATCAATACATATCAATAGATAACTTATCTATATGGCATTTCCTAGAGCTCATACTTTCGCCACCTTTAATGGTGGAAGAACTCTCTTATTAGCCCAAAGACATGACATACCAGTAGCTACCCTTAAAAGTATACTAGAGTTTACTAGTGAAACTTCTATCTCTCCCTTAGAACACATTCAAGAAGCTGCAAATGTTTGCAATATCCATGGTATTATAGAGGATGATGTTGCAGTTAGGCTCCTAGCCTCATCCTTGAAAGGAAAAGCACTACAATGGTATAGAGGTTTAGCTCATGGTTCCATAACAGATTGGGATGGATTAGGAGTAGGATTGTGCAAACATTTTGAGGATAAAAGTGACTATTTGTCACTTTTAGAGTAGTTGAATACTATAAAAAGAGCCCCCCATGAATGTATGACTAATTTTAATTATAGATTTCAAAATACATGGGATAGAATACCTACTTGAGTGAAGTCTACCCCTGGTAATTCCTTCTTGCATTACCTTAGAGCTTTTAATAGTGATATTGCCACTACAATCCAAACTATGGGAGGAGATACCTTTCCTAATGCTTATGATATAGTGATAAGAGTAGAAAATATATTGATACAAGGAGGTAAACTAGCTCCAAGGCCTCCTATGCCTTTCTTTCCTGATGTTCCAAATCATCAACTAGCAATAGCTCCCCTTCCCACAACTTCTACATCACAATCCCTTACACCAATCCCTCAAGCTTCCACATCCTCAAATGGGATAGATGAAATCAAAGAGATGATGCAATCTCTGATGTAGAACATGGATAAAAGAGAGAAGAACCTTGATAAAAGATTGCAAGATCAAGGGAAGAAGTTAGATGATCAAGGAAAGAGGTTGGAGGATAATTTCTCTATGATGCAAAAAGTAAGCAACAAGGTGGTGACTTTAGAAAGATAGCAAGCTCAAGGTAGTAAACCTCATCAATTGCAATATCAAACTCCAAGCAGTGGTAGGCCCCCAAATCCTAATCATTGGAACAATTCTTTTTATCAGAGTAGATAGGGTGGCCATGCTTTAACCTCAAATGCAAACTAAAGTAGGGCCATAGTCCCTCAAAACAATATGGCTCAAGATCAATATTTTTGCCCCTCTTTTAATTAATCCTATGCCTATTGTATGTGTCAGAAGGTTGAATCTTTTATGGATTTGATAGTCCAAGAACCTGTAGCAAAACAATCATGCCAGGAAGGACAATTTAAAGCTGCCTTTGATATGCAAAGACAGGGCAATTGCTCTTTTATGAATCATCAGATGGAGGAGCATTGTAATGTAAACTAGGATTCCATTGCTCATAAAAATAGAAGCAAAAGAAGAGCTATGGAAGATGCTATCCCTCCTCCCAATCAGGCCTTAACTTCAAATGCGATATCTCATGAGCAAGAAGCAAATAATCAATCAAGTACCTTTCAACAGCAAAAGCAAAATCATGGCAGAAAGGATGCAAGTGATCCTCAGATTATTCCATCTCAATCTCATACAATTGCAGCTCCCAAGGCTTCTACCAAAGCACCTGCTATGCCATTCTATGTGGCAGAGAAAATGAAGAAGACAAATGTGAATATCTCTGTGTGGGATGCTATTGCTACTATACCCATGCAAAAGAGGTTGCTGCAGCTAGAATTGGAAAAGATTGAACCAAAGGATTAGACACTCAACATGGAAAGTGCCACAAGCCTAGTAAAACCATCAAGGGAGGTAGAAACAAGTAAAAATGTTAGACTTCCTCCATTCTATGTCTCTCTAATTATAGGGGCAAAATTGGTCCATAATTGCATGATTGATTCAGGGGCTAGTAGTTTGGTGATGCCTAGGTGTGTTGTTGATGCTTTGGGAATGAAATATGAGCCCGTTGTTAGGGATGTATTATAGATGGATGGTAGTACTATCAAAACTATAGGGATCCTTAGGAATGTGGAGACGGCCTTACATGCATGCCTTGGTTGTACTATAACCCAGGATATCTCTCTTGTTGAGGTCAAGCCATATTTTGCCATCTGTCTATCAAGAGACTTTACAGCCCAAATATGTGGTTTCATATCTTCTAATTGGTCATATATGTCTTTCAACATGAGATATGGAGCCAATGCTTCAATTAGAGCAAAGCCTCAAGCCCTCCATCATACTAAATCTTACACCCCCAACCCTATCAACATGAATTGCCCTATCCTAGAGATGAATGAGAGTGACATAGTGAATGAGCCCACTACTTCCCTAGAAAAGATACCTGATTTTTTCTTGGATGAGTTGGCTAATGCATATCAATTTGATCCTATGTTAGAAACCCTTGAGATAGGTCTCAGTACATATTGTATATTGGAGAAAGATGCTCTAGTTCCCAATCTCGTGTAGACTAAAGATGACATGAGTGGAATATGGAGTATGTACTTTGATGGATCAAGGAATAAAAATGGATTAGGGGCTGGTGTGATGTTGATTTCTCCTACACAAGTAAGGTACTACTTCTCCTTTAGGCTCCAATTCAGTTGCACTAATAATGTAGCCGAGTGTGAATCCTTGATTCAAGGTCTCCTACTTGCTCAAAAAAGAGGAATCTAGGCGTTAAGGGTGTATGGAGACAGTGAGTTGGTGGTTAATCAAGTGAGAAATTAGAATACCACCAAGAATGGTTTGCTCAAGTCTTATAAACATAGGGTATGGGATTTTCTTGAAGGTTTCAATGCATTTTATATTCAAAGCATCCCTAGAAAAGAAAATAGACATGTTGATAGACTTGCAGCAATAGGTGCATCTTATAATGTACCAAGGAATCTTGAGGAGAAGAAGAAGCAACAAATCAAAGTGGTAGTAAGGCTTGCCATCCCTGCTAACAACATCCATTGGCAAGTTTTTGAGTCTGATGAGAAAATTGTGAGCTTCTTGCAGAATGAGGTAGAATTTTTGAAGAGAAATCAGTCAAGACTGCAGGATCAGTATGGTGACCAAATCATTAACCTAAGCTCCAACAAGCTGCCTAAAGGTCTCATTACGTTAGAAAGTATTTTCAATCTTGATGACCAAGCAAGAGGCAGAGACATGAACTTAGCTATTGATGAGGATAACTACACTCCAATCATGGTTGCTAATGGAAAATCCTTGAATGTGGGGAAGGTATGTTCTAAAATTGAACAAGAAAATTTTATTCATCTATGTCAAGAATTTAATAATGTATTTGCTTGGACATATGATGACTTAAAGGGTTTTGACCCAAGGTTGTTTCAGCATACCATAGATTTAATTAATGATGTAAAACTAGTAAGACAAAAGCAGAGGCCAATGAGTCCCAAGATTGAACCCTTAGTGATAAAGGAGCTATCCAAATTGATTGAGGTCCACATAATTTTCCATATCAAGCACTCATCATGAGTAGAAAACCTTGTCCCTATTAGGAAGAAGAAAGGAGAAATTAGATTCTGTGTGGACTTTACGGACCTTAACCAAGCTTCCCTTAAAGATCACCATCCTCTCCCTTCTATGGAGCAAATTTTGTCCAAGGTTAGTGGTTCAAAGATATTTTCATTTCTTGATGGATATTTTGGCTACAATCAAGTGCTAGTTAAAAAGTCTGATAGGTACAAGACTGCATTTACTGCTAAATGGGGTACCTATGCTTATTGTAAGATTCCATTTGGGCTAACCAATGTAGGTGCTACATTTTAGAAGGCAATGGAGATGGCCTTCAAAAGATTGATTGACAAGTTTTTCTTAGTTTACCTTGATGATATTACAGTGTATTCTAAGAATGCAAAGGATCATTTTGATCATCTAAGATAGGTATTCCTAAGATGCAGAGAGTTTGGGGTTTCCCTTAACCCAAGAAAGTGTGTCTTTGCTACTAAACAAGGAAAATTATTAGGACATATTGTATCTGAGGATGGCTTAACCATTCATCCAGAGAGAACAAAGGAAATACTTTCCCTCCCTCTTCCTAAACACAAGAAAGGGCTACAAAGTTTCTTAGGTAGGATAAATTTTGTGAGAAGATTTATCCCTAATCTTGCTACCATGATGAAACCTCTTATAGCTATGCTCAAGAAAGGTATGGTATTTGCATGGACCAAGGAAAGGAAGGAAATTTTTGAAGAGATCAAGGCAGCCATAGCCTCAGCCCCTACTCTCATGAATCCAAATTTTGAGAAAGATTTCATCCTTTATACTCTAGGTGGTGAGTCAAGCATTTCTGCTGTCCTGACTCAAAGAAATGATAAAGGTGACAAGTAGCCCAAAGCTTTCTTTAGTGAAGGGCTTAAAGAATATGAAGATAAATATAGCTATGTAGAGAAGCAAGCCCTTGCAATCATCAAAGCTTTAAAGAAATTTAGACACCTCCTGTCTCATGATAAGATTCATTTGCTAGTACCCCATGCCACTGTGAAGGATTTCCTTTTGAGCAAAGATATTAGTGAGAAAAGAGTTGGCTGGATTACTAAAGTGATGGAATATGATATTGACATTCACATTACCAAGCTGGTAAGATTGAAGGGGTTGTTTAAACATATGTTATCATCTCAAGAACTCGATGAGGAAGCTACTATGATACTGACAAAGCAACAAGAGGTAAGAAATAGGGACCCAGGGAGTTGGATGGATGATATGATGAATTTCTTATTGGGCAATGGATACCCTCAAAGATTGGATAGAACTAAAAGGAGACAGTATAGGTTACAGTCAATTCCTTATGTCATAGTTGATGGTGTCCTCTTTAGAAAAGATTTTAATGGAGCCCTATTAAGATCCCTTGACATAGACCAAGTTGAAAGAATGATCAAAGAACTTCATGATGGTCCTAATGGTGGTCACTTCTCAGCTAGGACAACTACAATGAAGATCATGAGGGCTGGTTACTTTTGGCCATCCTTGTTCCATGACTATCATAGGTATGTAAGGAAATGTGAAAAATATGCTTTCTTTTCTGGTAAGCAAAGGCTTGTAGCCCTTCCTCTTCATCCCATTTAGGTGGATCAACCTTTTTCTCAGTGGGGATTGGATTTCATAGGCCCTATCAATCCTTCTTCTAGTTCTAGTCACAAGTGGATTTTAGCTGCTACAGATTACTTCACCAGATGGACAAAGGTAGTTGCATTGAAGGATGCCACTGAATCTTCATTTGTGGAATTCCTTGATGGAATTGTGACCAAGTTTGGTGCCCCTTCAACCATTATTTTAGATAATGCAAAGTCTTTTGTTGGAGCTCAAATTTGTGCATGGGCAGTAGATCATAATATCTATTTAAGCACATCCTCAAATTATTATCCTTAGGGTAATGGTTTGGCTGAGTCCTCCAACAAGAACATGATCAGGATCATGAAAAGGAAAATAGAAGATAACCAGAGGTGTTGGCATAAAAAATTGAAGACTGCATTGTGAGTTGACACAATAAGACCTAAAAGGTCAATAGGGAATTTACCATTTGTGTTAGTCTATGGTAGAGAAGCAAGGCTTCCTATTTCATTGGAGTTCCCATCCTTAGAGCTAGCTCATCAGCTAGAGTTGATTGAAGATAATGCCATGATAGAAAGAATGGCAGAGCTGATGGAGCTAGAAGAGAAGAGAAGTAAAGCCATCCAGACCCTAGAGACACACCAGCAACAGGTAAAAAAGAGTTTTGACAGGAAGGCTAAAGTCAAAATCTTTAGAGTGGGAGATTTTGTTCTAAAATGGGATGCAGATAGGGAAAAACCAAGAAGACACTCAAATTTTGATGCATTGTGGAGTGGTCCCTATCTGATTGTTAGCTGCAAGTAGGCCAATGCTTTCTAGTTAAGCAAGCTTGATGGTGAGATTCTGCCTATCCCAGTCAATGGGATCTATCTCAAGCCATGTTTTTGAGGGTTTGATTTTCCATGTACATAGTTAGCTTAGTTTCATTTCTAGTTGTTCCCTATTTTTCCAAGAAGTACACGGGCACAACTGTCTCACTGTGAGATAGCAGATTTTCAAAATTTTGAAGGTTGCAGAAGGACTTTTGGTCTCTGGTTCCAGTTGCAGAGATAGGATTTTCAGGGTTTCCCTCTTAGAGGTAGGGTTAGGGTTTCACAATGCTCAAAATTCTCAACTCAATAGGCCAATGGATGCTTTAGGCCACTAGTCTTATGCATAGCTAGCTTACATCTTCTATAAGTCACCAAAAATGTTGCCATTTTTTGTTTCTTGCCAAAATCACCACATTTGAATTCAACATAGTAACGTTCACAAGTTTTAAATATTCAAATATTCAAAAGGGGGCATGAAATATCAAATGATCGAACCTTATAACATTTCTTCCCTATGCTTTTAGTGTTTTTGTGGGCTTGCAAGTCCCCATTGTCGGATTAGGATCGATCAACGATTTGTGCTATGTCGCTATTGAAAGTTGCACGCTATTTTGCCATAGCGACATAGCACCCCTTTGCCATGTGTTAGGTGGGTCCTACTTTCCCTTGTTATTTCTCTAGTGCCAAATTTTGCTAGACCCATGGTGGGCACTATGGCACTATCAGAAAATTTGTGTTCCTCACTGATAGTGACATAGCACCCAGACAAAAACTATACTGCACTAGATCTCGAGGAAGGATGGTGGGTCCCAAGTATGTCCCGTCAGATATCAGTGTGAAATCTGTCAGACCCGTTGGTAGTTGCTCATCTTTCCATTGGCCGAGGTATGACTATGGAGTGTGGGTCTTGTTTCACTTGGTAGACCACAAACAAGGACTTATCAGACAAGTTGGCATGTGCCCAGTTCTCATTGGTTGGTGTACGGATAGATCAGATCCATCTTGCATCACCGTAGATATTAGTCTGAACCAACAGTGGGTGCTATCTTGCTATGGGAAGCTACAAGGATGTTACCCATATCGATATAGTGCCTTGTCAACATGTGGCATAGATGACATCATGGGCTCATCTATCTCTAGATAAGATACAACCCATCCTCGGTGGTAGTTGTCAAGTGGGTCACAGTACAATGTTGGCAGTTTTTCATCGGTCTATTCAGCCAACTTAGTGTGCAGTTGTACATTCTTCTTGATCATCATCAGATCTCAAGAAATTTATGGCTAGTGCTATGTCACCATTAAAGTTGCTCGATGGATATCCATAGTGACATAGCACCCTTTCGCCACGTGGATCAATGGGGCCAGGTCTCACCAGGATGAGGACGCCAGGTTGTGCTAGGTGGTTGCCAGGTGGATTCATGAACCAATACTTTATGAGGGCAAGCATACTTTTCTGAGGATCTTCCACAACCGTTGATCTTGTGGAGATCAATGGTAGGTGTTATGTCACCATGGAGAGTTGCTCGATGGATATTCATAGCAACATAGCGCCTCGATGACACATAGCAAGGTGGGGCATAGTATTATGAAATTGCAGGGATGGTACTAGTCTGGGCTGATTCGGATGCCAAGTTGTGGTAGGTGTTTCATGGGTCCAAAAGTTTTAAAGGCAAAGCACAGTAATACGGCGAGTCTTTGTGATCGTCAGATCTGTCGAGATTTGTGGTGGGCACTATCACGCTATGGGAAGTTTCCTGAAAGTTGTCCATGGTGACATAGTGCCCCAGTGACATGTGTTCCAGTGGGTCTGGTGGAGGTAGTAACTATTAGTAGCTGGCAGTTAATGTGACCGTTGTGGTTAGAATTTGAGGAATTGGCGCAGTTAGTAATAAAAGAGATGGTCAACTCAGGAAGACCTTGCGAGGTGGTAGAAAAGAAAGAGGTTATTGATCCACGTGGCTTGTCTTGCTTGCAAAGTTTTGTTGACTTTCTGAACCTACTGATTTGGGTGCTCAAGAATGAAGAGAGTCAAGATTTTTTATGCAAATCTGATCTAATGATCGATTCCAACCACCCAAAGTAAATACAAAACAAAGAGGAACACTCTACCACCCCCAGTTGATCCATCTACCTGGTTAGAGCATAGTTATGGCACCATTTCTATCTTCTCAAAGCATTATTTGACACAGGATATTAGATATGATTGCATCCAGATCAGATTTTCTTCATGATTATTCTTTGTAGAACTTGATGGCAGGTTGTTGCAAAGTAATTGTAGGAAGAGGACATCCCAGTTATGCATGAGCTATAAAGGCAAAATTTGATGAATTTTGTAGGGTTGGACCTTCTCTATTTCTCTATTATTGCTCTGCAGATTTTTAGTGTAAAATCCCCTGTGCCTTTGAACCACATGATTTTCTACCTTATCTCCTTCAGCCATTAGTATGAAAGTGCAAGAATTCTTTTCCTCTTACTGGTGTTTTGTAGAGATCTATAATCTGCATGACTGTATCTTTTTGGCCTATGAATGATAATGTAAGTGAATCTCTCTTTCCTTGTGTCATTCACCTCGGTCTTCTAATCTACATGTGATTATTAGATTAAAGCAAGTCTGAATGTGTATATCCTTAGTTTCATTCTGGTTCAATAGTGCATATATGGGCAGAGTTTGGTCCGAACACACTATTTTGGTGCATCACCTCTTTAGACTAGATTAGGTAGATTTTCTTTCATGCTCTCCTTCTCCCTTTTCCTCCCCAAGTGTAGTTAGGTGCATCCTAATAGTAAGAGGAAGCTAGCCTTCTTTGGAGACTCAACCTCACAGTTCAAGTCCCACAACTCGGAGGTTGTTTCCATGTTTCACTAGGTTGTCCTCATGCATAGGCTTTGGACAAGGGTGCAAACCTAAGTGACAACAACTGCAGTTGGATTATCTCAGTATTATGTAGGGTAGATTTGTTTTATTCATTAAGGGCATTCAACTATAGTAACCTATCGTCTTGAGCCTTTGAAAGATCAACATCCAACTCCAAAGCAATTTTTAGAGTCTTGTGCTCAAATTCTATAGGCATGGAAGTAGATTTTCCATAAAGTAATTCAAATGGGGTAAATCCAATGGTGCTCTTCCATGTAGTCCTATAAGCAGGTAAGTGCAAGAAGTTGGGTCTCACTTTTGGGCAAAAAGTGGAAGTGTTATTCCTATTTTTGAAATTTTGTCAATTGATGTCAAAATTTGAGGCATTTAGAGATTGAATATAAAAAATCTTTAGAGATAAAAGATTGTGTGCTCACAATCTAGTTTTTGAATTTGTAATTTATTTGTGTACCCATATGATAGATTTTTTTTTTGGTATGCATCTTTAAAAATCACTTTTTCAAAATGTTTGTTTCAGGACCATACCACACTTGTGTATGGACACCATAATTTGAAACAAATAAATGAATTTTCATAAATCATTTTAAAGGGAGTTACCTAATACACATAAGATTGATGAAAATATTTTTTATTAATTTTTTATTGAATAATTTTATTTTTATTAATTGGCTATAAAGGTAAATTTTAAAATCTCTCATGTATGAACACCATAATTTGATCAAATTTTCACTTTTTTCAAAAACAAAAAAATTAACCTTAAAAGAATTGTATCTAGATTGATGACATATAAATTAATTTAAGAAAAATTATAAAATAAAAAAGTTATTAAAGTTTTAGTGAACATCACTATTTTACATTTAGGTACCACCTTTCATTAAAAAATAATGTAAAAATAGTAAATCAATTCATAGCAGTATAAAATTTATATTGCTAAAATTAGGACAATGAGAGGTCTAATGGGTTTTTGTTTCATAAAAAAATTTGATCGAGAAGACCCTCTAAAAATTATGGCAAGGTATAAGTTTGTCAGTTCAATGCCTTAACCAAATCTTGAGAGGTCAAGGCATAGGCTTGGTGAGTCTCAAACCAAAATCCAAGGTGGGAGGAAAAAATCCAGCCCAATGTTGTAAGAAATGGGCACCCGTTATTTGAAATTCAAAAAATGGGTACCCGTTTTGAAAATGTCAAATCATCATACAAAATTCCCCCAAAAAACAAAATTTTAAATTTTTAGAAATGGGTACCCATTTCTAAAAAATAATTTTTTTTTTTATGTTTTCAAAAATAGGTACTCATTTTTTGAAAATAAAAAATGGGTACCCAATTTTTGAAAAAATGGGTGCCCATTTTTTAAATTTAGGATTGGGTGCTTGAGCCTAAAATTGGTACCCATTTCTAGAGGAGCACAATCTCAATCAACTAACTTCCGTGGAATTAAGACCTGACTCCTTGCTTCTACTCAAGCCCAAATTGCTTTAGAAAGCTAGGTAACCTAGTCTTGTTTGTGAATATCAACTATTTTGGTGAGGATTACTTCTATCTTTCTATTGGTCATTTCTACCTGACCATTAGCTTGAGGATGGTATGGGGAAAATGTGCCATGATAGATCATGTACTTCTTCATGAGTTCTCCAATCAGGTTGGATGTAAATTGAGTTCCTTGATCTGTGACAATTTCTCTAGGTACTCCAAATCTAGTAAATATGCATTTATTTACAAAATCTACTACTTTGTGATCTCTGGCATGTGTCATAGCTTGTGCTTCAACCCATTTAGTTTCATAATTAGTACATACTAAGATGTATGATTTTTCATGAGAAGAGGGTTCTATTGGACCGAAAAATTCAATACCCCACTTGTCAAAAGGTGTGACCACCACTTGTGACTACAAGGACATTTCATCAGATTTAGTGGGCCTTCCCATGCATTGGTATTGATCACATTGCCTTGTATACTTTGCTACATCTTTGTGGAGAGTAAGCTAGTAGTATCCAGTTGTCAAAATCTTGTAGGTTGTTCTCTTTGCAACAAAATGACCCCCACATGGTTCATCATAACATGCCCACAGGATGTCATAGGTTACATCTTCCCTCACACACCATCAAGTTACTTGATCTGGTCCAATGTAGAACATCAATCTAGCTATCCATGAGAAATTGAAACTCTTGTCCACCAAGAGATAGTTCTACTTGGGTGAAAAGTGTGGTGGTGTTCTTCCTATAGCAACATAATTTTCTATATCTATGAACCATGGGTTATAACTTTCTATTGAAAATAGATGCTCATTAGGAAAGCTGTCACCTATGGCTACAGGATCATCAGGTACTTGAAGTTGTGATATAAAATTTGCTACTACATTGGATTGGCCTAGTTTATCTATTATCTTTACATTAAACTCCTACATGAGGAGTAGCTAAGATGCTAATCTACTAGAAATAGTAGGTTTGTTCATCCAGTATTTTATAGTAGAGTGATCAGTGTAGACATAAACCTCATAGGTTGTTATATAATGCTGAAATTTATTAAGTGCATACACAATAGCAAGCAATTATTTTTCAGTGATAGTATAATTTAGTTCAGCACCCTACAAATTCTTACTAATGTAGTAAATGGCATGCTTAACAGTACCTTCTTTTTGTCCTAGAACTACTCCTAAGGTAGTATCAGATGCATCAGTATGAATGTGGAAAGGTAGCTTCCAATTAGGTCCTCTAAGAATAGGTATGATAGTCAAAACATTCTTCAATTTTTGGAATGCTACTTCACTGTCTTTTATCCACTCAAATTCAACTTTCTAGTTGAGTAAGTTGTACAAGGGGGCAGAAAACATACTAAAGTCTTTGATAAACCTCCTATAGTAACTAGCATGTCCAAGAAATCTTTTGACATCTGTTTGCTTGGTTGGTGTTAGTAGATTAGTAATTATAGCAATCTTTGCAAGGTCCACTTGAATTCCAAAAGAGGAAAGGTAGTGGCCAAGAACAACTCCTTCTTCCATCATGAAATAACACTTCTCACTATTAAGAGAAACATTGTATTCTTGACACCTTTTAAGTACATTCTCCAATTTGGCATGAGCTTGTTCAAATGTGTCACCATAAGTAGTGAAATCATCCGTATAGATCTCAACACAATCAGTAGTTATGTCAAAAAATATGCTAAGTACCACTCGTTGAAAATTTGTAGGTGCATTACATAATCCAAATAGTAAAAAAGAGTAAGAAAATGTTCCCTATGGATAGGTGAACATTGTCTTATCCTAATCTTTTGGAGAGATCTAGATTTGGTTATATCCACTAAAACCATGTAGAAATGAAAAATATTTATTTCCTACTAAGTTATCTAATACTTGATCAATAAATGGAAAAGGAAAGTGATCCATTGTAGTGGTTTTATTAAGCTCCTTGTAATATACACATACTCTCCATTTTCCTCCCTTCTTTGGAACAATTACTAGAGATGACACCCACTGACTATCAAAAATAGGATAGATAAATCTAGCACTAAGAAGTTTTTGTAACTTTTTTTTGACCATATCTTTTAATGTTGGGTTTACTCTTCTTTGCAATTGACTCACTAGCTTACATTCTAAGTTGATAAATATCCTATGTGTACAAATACTAGGATCTAAACCCTTCATGTCAGTATACTTCCATGCAAAGGCTTATTGACTATCTTGCAATAGTTTAATGAGACTTTTCATCTGAGATGCAGTAAGGTCATTATTGATATTTAGCTCTTTTCTTGCAACAAGCTTAGCTTTCTTTACCTTGTCCATCATTAAAACTTCTACTATTCATGGAGATTTAATTTCATGGGACAATAATGTGTGGAGGTAATTAGGTACTATAGGAGATTGAGGTGCATTACATTTAGGCAATACAATTTGCAATGATCCAGAAGGATTTTTAGAAGTGGATTCTTCATAATCATACTAATTAGTAAGTATTGCTGATAGTATATCATCTTCTTCCTAGGATGCAACAAATGGGTTTCTCTCAAGCACCATGAGTTGTTGAAAAAAATTAACTTCTGAAGGATCATCACCAAGGTCTAGCCAAGAAACTTGGTCAAGATCTAGTTGAAGTTGTGCAAGAGAGTATAGAGTTAACTTTTTAGTATTGGCACCATCTGATATTGTTTTTCTTCATGATTGACATACAAGACATGCATCTGAAGTGGCCAATCAAGGTCTTCCTAAGATTAGTGGATATCCTCCAAGGGTGCCTCCAGGTGACAACACAACAAAATTTGAAGGAAAATCTAGGGAATCCAAGGTTACAATGATATCTTCTATAATATTATCAGGCTTGATAGTTGAGTTGTTTTCTAACTAGAGTATTGTAGGAGTGTCCCTTAATCCAATAATGCTAAGTCTTAACAAGACTTCTCTAGTCATTACATTAATTGATGATCCCAAATCAATCAAAAAAAATTTGAATTTGGATGCCATTTATGTATATGGTAACCATAGGACTTTCCAGGTCAGAATACTTAGGTGTTAGGTCTTTGCTAAATATTAAATAAGAAAGCTTTCCCAACACATGGACAGTAGGAGGATCTTTTTTCTTTCTACTACACTACTTGACACATGCTTCCTTTATAGCTTTATTGTAAAGGGGAATTTACTTAAGCACATCTAATAAGGGAATCTAGATAGTCATTTTCTTAAGCTAGTGTAGGAGATCGGATGCTATAGGATTTGGTTTGGATGGAGCTAGAGGAACTAACCTTTGTAGATATGGGGGAGTAGATGGTTGTACAGATGGGGGAATTAAAGAATTAGTTGGTTGAATTGTTGGAACATTTTTAGTATCAGTGAACTTGGTTATTATAGGTCCTTTAGGTGTGGGCAACTTGGTTTCAGACCTTAGATGAATATCATTTATCTACAAGGAATAAACCTATTTCTTATTGTTGGGATTTGGTATTAGCTAAGCAAGAAGTTGTGGTTGCTTCTGAGGGCTAGCATTGGCTATAGGAGTGGAGGCATCAAGGCTTGTTGCTAAGGTGGAGGCATCAAGGCTTGCTACTAAGGTGGTTAGCTAGGCCCACACTGAAGTGGTTGCTATCAATTCCCTTGGTGCAAAGGTTGTTGGTTAGGGCCCCACTAAGGATATTGGTTATTTTGTTAAGGCCATTGATTATTTTGCTAGGGATACTAAGGTAGTTTCTGGTAGGCTTGGTTGTACTATGGCTACGGGTTGGGCCAATTATTGTTCCAATTATGTCCTTGAGGGGCAGAACTTGGGGGAATATTACCTTGCCACTGATTATTATTATAACCAAAATTATTCAGAGGGTCTTGAGGCATACCTTTTCTCTAAGCCCATGGTCATCTTTGAGCAACATAAATCACTTCTCATGTATCCTCATCAATTGCTTTGAACTCACTGGGCATTGGATTTATATTCACAGCTACAATGATCTTGCATATGTTGTTCTTTTTCCTTTCTCTACAATGAGAGTAGAATTTAATCAGCATAGCATCCACTTTATCCTTTATCCTTCAAGCTTGCATGGTATCCAACTGAGTAGTGACATCATTAATGATATCTTTCTTGAAGTCAAATAGTAGGTTAGATAACTCCATCTTAGATACTCCTAACCCACCATTGGTCTTACGTGGTAGGCTCCTTAGTCCTCTACATTTCTTTGCAATAGCTCTTGAATAGTTTTGACATATCTCCTTGATTTCATTCCAAGTCCTTTGTGTAACATCTCTTCTAGCTATTAGGTCAAAGGCTTCCATGCTTTCTTCTTGCACACCTCTCAAAAAATGATGCTTCTTAGATCTACATTTAGGTTATGCTATGTATTCTACTACACATTGAATAACAATCTAGAAACATAGTGTTCCACGGTTTCACCCTCCTTTTTAGACATTTTAAAAAAGCCATCTCCCTTCATATCTTGACCTCTACAATATTCTTTATATTTTTGAAGAAACAAATTACTCATTTCAGTCCAATTTGTTGTGGCATTTGCACCCAACCCCATGAACCATCTTAGAGAAACCTCCTTTAGAGTAGAGGGAAACAAATTCAACTTATGGGCATTAGTTGTATAGTCATAGCTCCTACAAAGAATGTCAAACTCAAAGAGAAAGGTTTTAGGGTCTTTTGTAATAAGGCCATAGAATTTTGGAAGGACAACAGTAGGTATGTTCTTCAAATTTTGATTCCCTTACTGAGGTGGAATAGGAAAAGGAAAGGTAGGCATTTCCATTCTTGGAAGAAAAGGTGGTGCTTGATAGATAACAATGGCTAGTGGACTATTTTGATATTCAAGCTCAGTAAAAAGTTCATTCAAGTGGAACAATTCTTCTAAAGATGAAGGAAGAAAATCATCTTGAATGTCAACAAATAGATTTTCAAAAGGTTCATCTTCATCATTCTCTATTTGGGGTTCATCTAGTTCAGGATGAAAACCATTGGATGGCTCTTCCTAATTATCATGAGGAAGGAATCTCTCAAGGTGATCTCTTCTTCTAGGCATAACATGCTTCTATAACACTAAACTCTATTCTACAAGGAATAGAAATGCAACTATAAAGATTAGTTTGAATTAACACCATCCTTGGCAATGGTGCCAAAAATGCATGGTCAAAGAAAGGGATCAAGATCCTACAGAAATGGACTGCTTAACCTAGGATTAGACATCTTGAGTGGTTCTAACTCAACTTATTTGAACTCATTTAATTTATCAACTATGGACTTAAACTTGAAATGGCGTCTGCAAAGTATATGCTTCAAAGTTCTCTCAATTTAAGAACTACGCTACAAAAATTCAAATGCTTATGCTACAAGAAATCTAAGCTAAAGTTGAGAATCAAATCTATTTTAACAAAGCATGAACATATAGCTAAGAACTACTTCAATTGCCTATGTTGTAGTAACAACCAACTAATTTTTCTATCAGTGGCTGCAATAACAACAAAGTCTACTCTAGTTCTATGAATTGAAGGTAAATCCTATACTAACTAATTAGTTCACTCTATGTGTGGGCCCCCATAGAGAAGTGAAATAGAACAACTTAGAGATGGAAACTTGAAATGATCTTCTTATCCATAACAAAAATAAACGTACATAATGATAAATGACAAGATTATATTTAGTACTCAAAACTTAGAAACTTCTTCTTTCTACTAAAAAAAACTAATTAATAAAAATATCCTCTGGAACACAAACTTCCAATTATTTAAGCACAAACTAGGAACAAAATTTGTAGATTCTAGACTCCATCAACTACTGAAACAAATGATGGCATTAAATATTACAATAGATGAATTAACTATGGAACTAAATGGAATAGGAATTTAGGAGCTCATGACCCATAGATTTCCTCCACTTAAGGCTATCAATTAATGCAAACAACCAGTTTGACTCTCACTTTCCTGAAAATAGGTACCAATTTTTATGGATGAAATGGTTGGTAATGTGGAAGGTAATTAATGAAATCTACCACCATTTGCTCGAGCTGCTGACTCTGCTTAGCTAAGTTGACTTTTCCTTTAAATCTACAAAATATTAGCATCTCCAAAGTAATAGCATACATCAAGACTGATTCAAAATATGTCATCTAAATTAGTTTACCCTATGTCACATTGCTGTAGGAGAACTACCCAACCTAGCTAAGGAAGAAACACATCATTCTCACTATTTTCTAATCAAATGACATACCATTTCTTAGCATATTCATTTTAGTCCTAGAAAGTTATTATGTACAAATTTGTCTAAAATTATCATAAACATCATGTTCTTAAACATCAAAGTCTTTAGAAAGTTTGTAATTTTGACTAAACATGAAATGATAAAATAGACCATATTTTGGTCTCATCACTAATCACATAGGTAATAATGAAAATCTTTCCCCATCAATTAATATTCCAAGTATGTTATCAGATCTTGAATTCCTCTCATAAATCATAGATACACAAGGTTTAAATTTAAGTAACAAGAATCTTTAGTTTAGCTAAAGTCAATTCATTAAGAAGATGCTTGGTTCCATTCTTTAGAATAATACATCTTTCTCTCACATCTTTAAGCTTCTTTATAGTATTACATAAAGCTAATTGTACTAAGGATGTCAACTAAAATTTTTCCTTAGAATCTACTAAGGATGTCAACTGACATTTATTAGGTCTTAGAATCTAAGTGTTTCATAATAGTTCGAAATCTATAGAGTACATACTTAGTCACAGGTTATATACACTACAAAGAAGTTTGGTTCCTATCTATTAGGGTAAACCTTCTACTCATCCATTCCCTATTTAAGGTAATAGTTACAACATTCATAAAACAATACATATCTCAAAAACTAGTACATTGCACATATTTTTCTATGACCCAAAAGAGCCACAAATCAAAGCATCATCATAATGTACTCTCCATGCTTATAACGTTGTTCCCAAAAACATTAAGGCTGGTTTGTCCACTATTTAAAAGTTAAAGTCAAACATTGTATGATATTCCCTCATTTATCTAATTATAAGGAATCCCTCGCCCATACCAACTGAAAGATATCTACTATAGTGGTGTTTCTCTAAATCCAAGATAAGGAACATCCCTTTAAATAAACATAAGAACTAGAGATAGAGTACTTCAAAATATGCATTAATAAAACATCTGATAGATGTGCTAATGAACATAAAAGAAACAACATATAAAAGTATTTCTAAAATAAGCATAAAAGAACATTGGATAGGACACTATTGATAGGAGATATCTTCATGTTTCATTGTTTATAATCTTCTTTCTTTCTTAATTGTTTCCATGGCATACGTGAGACCAATAAGTTTCTTTAGGATGCATTGAGAAATCCTTTTGTAGTACCCAATTCAGTAACTCCTCTAGCAGTTCGTTGATGGGTACTAAAAGAAGATTGGGTAACCAAGACTTCCAGATCATTAGATATTGATCTGACCAAAACCAAAGGTGTATTACCTAACCTTGCAATAGAATATGAATGAACCATTGAAGTATATACTGATACCATTAATAAAATCTATTTAGTGACTGAATTCTCTTAATTTGGTAAGTTGAGTTGAGGATGTTGCAACATAGTAGATGGATGAACCATGCAAATATCAAACAGAGGTGTGCAATATTTCATGAAGATAAACCTTAAGAGCATGGAAAGACCATCGTATGTCATAAGAGATGACTATGTATTTGGAAGTTATTTCCCATATTTGGCAACGATTGACTAGTTTCTTTACAAGTTCTCTCCAAAATTCTATTAGTTGTTATGGGCTCTTGAACTATGACTCTTACATTTTTTTTAAATACTTATGGGTGTTTCAATAAACACGCTCCCTATTATATCCACATTTCTACACATATGTCTATTGATATGATATATAATCTATGCATTTAATGTAATATTACTATGCATGATGGGAGGAGATTGTGAAAATACCATTTATCACAAAAGATTTCCATTGAGATTCCTAATGATATGTGTGGTTAGGTCATTTGTTCCTACTAAATTTTGTTGTAGATTGATGGCCCAAACCCAAGGCATATTGGCCATTTTAAAAAGAATAAAATTGTATCCTTCCAAGTTTTTCAATTGACTAATACATTTTCTTAAATAACAGAACAATTCATTTTTTAGTAAAATAATAGGAACAACTATTGGTAGTTACCATTCTTTTCAAAGTACCCAACTCTAAAATGGTACATGAAAATCAAGAGCATAAAGGATTAAAGAACTTGGTGGTAATGATGGCTGTGGACTTTGTTGGTCTAATTTTTTACAAAATAAATTTCTTCTAGTCTAGGTATAAAAAATCAGAATTGAATCCATTGCTTGCTTGCTAAGGGTTTTTGGTTTTTTGGCCTTACAATTTTAATAACCTTTAAAAAAACTTATCAAACCCTAAGTCGTGCATTCTTTTTTAATTTATTCAGGCCCAAAGCCTTTCAAATTTTAAATATTCCTTGACCCATTTAAATATTCTATTGTACCAAGCACCTTTTACCCATTTTGTTCCCACCGTCTGATTTTTATAAGATCTACGGTTGTCACATCATCACTATGTGAAAATGCAAGTGTTTTAATGATAGCAACATAGCAACTACTATGAAAATTGACTAGCAGTGTCATAAAGTGGAGGGTCAGCACTAGAAAACTACATTATTTCAAAAAGGTTCAATCACATGTTTCATGTTAGAATTGTCAAAACTAGAAAAGGAACCAAGTATAATGAATTACAAGTGGCATCACTAGTGTCTAGTTTTTTCACTAAGTCACTATGTCATGATCAAAAAAAGTTTGCACCCTGTCAGTAGTGACATAGTGTCTTAATAGAGAATATAGAAGACAATAGTTGCTAAAAAAATTCGATGACCATGAAGGTTCCCAAGTGATATTATGGACATGTGCCTTTATTACTTTGTTAGTGGTATTGATTATGGTAATCATGTTTGAAAAGTAGATATCTTCTTGGCACCATACTTCAACTATATTCATGAGGTCACTATGTCGCGACCAAAAAAATAATGAATATTGCGAGTAGTGGCATAGTGCCTAGCTTGAAAATGTGCATGTGGCAGGACCCAAATCATGTGATGTCACAAAAAGGATTAGAATATTAAATTATATGCTAGTCTGACAGGACATTTCCATGTCATTAGTAACATGGACCCACACCCAAGTCAGAAGTCAAATGAAAGATAATGACCCTTTGATTGAATCAGATCAATGATCATCGCCAAGTTGCTATGGAAACTTATGTGTTGTTTACTCAATGGGACATGGTGACTGAGGGACTCACCATAGTTATATGGATGTAATGTAGTTTCCTCGCCCTTAGATTAAGCTTTGATCTATGGCTATTGCTTTGTCGCTATGGAGAGTTGCTTGAGTTTTAAGGATAGTGACATAGCAAGTAAAGAAAATGGATATGGGACCCACCACATTTTTATTAAGTAATGAATCAAATGTCCTATGCTTGATCAAGATAGAATCAATGGTTGTCACTATATTGCATAGGTAATATGCTCACTCTTTATGTATAGTGAGATAGAGACTTGGCTACATGTGTCCTCAAGCATTAGTGGGTCTAGTATGAAATGCCAGCAGTGAAGGAAAAGTACAAGTGGAGAATTTTCATTGGATTTCCTACCAACATGTCAAGTGGAAAATGATTCATCCCTATTTTCACTCCTGGATCATAGGATTTTTTGAGATCAATAGTGTGAATTTAAATGTAGAAGGTGGTGCCACTTTTTTTTCCCTTTATAGTTCATTTATGAGGAAAGAAAGCCTCACATCTGAGCAAAAAATAGAATATATTGTAGAAGATCTCACCATTTCCATCCCACACAAACAAGATTTCAAGCTTCCAAAGTAGAAGAAATTAGTGAGAATTTGTGCTGAGCCTGATCAAAATGTGAAGCAGTTTCCCATTGTTCCCAAGACATTGTAGGATTATAGAGAAGAGAAAGCAAGAAAATCAAGTAAGTTCCCATATACTGTTGCCTTTGTAGGAATTTAGTTTTCTACAAAATATATCTAGTATGCCTCCCAAGAAGGTATTCTCTAGGCAGGAAGATTATTTGGCTAGGAATATCCATGATGACCTGCTTGAATTGCTCCCTGAGTCTACCACTGAAATTGTGAAAGTGAAAAAGTTAACCTCATTAAACCCTAGGCTCAAAATCATAGATGGGTTATAAGATAAGGGGAATTAGGTCTGGGATGCCAAAACTTCTCAAACTGGTCTTTCTTTATTTAAGAAATGATTCTTAGAAAGGAATTTATTTTCCCCACATGCTAATATCTGGAACTTTGACTTAGGAAAATTAGTAGTTCCAAGTGTTTTTATGGATTATGACCTTCTAGAAGTTGCTGCAAAAAATTATGATCAACCAATTAGATTAGTGGGAAGAATTGATGGCAAAATTTTGATCACAATCAACCTAGAGGAAATTTTGAGAGTTATTTGGTTTAGGGCCTCTAACTGACTATCATGTTCCGATTGACCTACAAGAATTAGAGAAAGAATATGTGTCAAAGAAGGATGCAAATAGGCAGGGTGCACTAAGGGCACATATAGGAAAAATTGGAAATTTTCTAGTGATTACAACATCCTCTAGGGAACCTTTCAAAAGGGTGTATTTTAATATCAGGGCTATGGAGGCATGCAAGACTCTATGTAGAGTTTTTGGTGAAGATGAAGAGGATTTTATACCTGTAGGTTTTATGTATACGATCACTAAGATTTTCTCTTTTGGTGTGGATATTATTTTTTATTTTTCCTCCTATTTAGCAGAAGAAATTCACAATGGCCTAGTTGGGATTGTAAGGGGCAAGGTTGAGAAAATTTTTGGTCACTATTCCTTGTTGATGCATATGTTTTTTCTCAAAGGAGTAACACATTTTGGTAAGGAAATGAAATTGAATAGAGAACAGGATGGGGAAGCACTGCCAGTCCAGTTATGGAGTGCAGATATGACCTGGGAAGTAGAAAAGGCTAGTTTTGTTAGGTTTGATAGGTACTTTGCTTCAAAGTTGAGGTGCCTATTATTAAGTGACAATCCTAGAGTACCTAAGGCATTGGTATGTCTTATTAGGCCCCTGGAAAATCTTGTCAGTTTGAAAGTTTCACATAATTGGGGAGATATCATCCCATACTTAGTTTCAACTGTCTTTAGGATTTATGGTTTTAGAGGTACTCCTCATTTATTACCTTACCAGGTGCCATTAAAGGTAGGAGTAGCTGAATTTTTGTGGTAGCTAGGAGAATTAGTAGAAACTTATTTGCTGAAAAGGAAAAGAGGGTCAATATTCCCAACTTGCACTATGGCCCATCAATTTGTGATCACAAATGGGGGTTGGCTTTCTCTATATAAAATACTAGATTAGTACAAGATGGCTTTCTCTCATCCCTATTTTTGTGACACTAAGGAATTCTATAACTTGGCCTTTAGGCATAGAATCAAGCTTGGAAAAATCAATCATGAGTCATATTTTCCTAAAAAAATAATAAGAAATGAGTTCTCCTTGCAAGAACAAGAAACCAAGAAAGAAAAATTGAGAGTATTCTCAAGGGTTTTGGATTTTATTCATTGTTTTGATGAAAATTATAGCCCTCTGGGTAATGCCATCATAGAGGCAAATAGGATAAATAAGCTCATGATTACTTTCCCTAAAATAATGGAAACTATGAATGAGAATAAATAAATTACTATTAATACTTATCCAAATAAGGCTAAGGAGGTAATGAGGAGACTGGGATTCGCTCCCAATCTAGGGGCAGGACAATTGATTTTCCAAAAAAGGTCTAGTTACAATGTAATTCAAAATAAGAAGACTATTGTGGATAAAGGTAAACAAGTAGTAGGATCCACTAGTGTTGTCTTAGAAGAAATACCTATTGAGCCCTCCCTAAGAGGTGAAAAATAATGAAAGATCAAGGTCCTCACATTGAGGAATATTCACCTACACAATCCCCTCTATGGATTGAAGAGGAACAACTTATGAGAGAGAAAATTGAACAACTGGGGTCACCTAGAGGAATTTTCATTATCCAAGTAGAATTAGATGAAGGAAACCCCCAAGAGCCTCCTATGCCAAGCCTGGAGTTGACAGTAGCATATTTTAAAGGAAGGGAATTAGACCTTGTGATAGAGAAAGCTAAACAACAATTTTTTTTAGATGATAGTTTTGTTAAGTCCAAAGCTTTCCACCAATTTGTATGGAGAACAAACATAGGAAAGTATGAAGAAAGATGTAATATGTTAAGAAAAGAGCATCCAGAGCTGGAGGAGGCAACCTTGCAAAATCAAGTAGAAGAAAAGATGATGGCAGATATTGCTTTCGATGAATAGTTGGAAGGAGCTGAAAGTGATGATGATGAGACACATGAAGATGAAATACAAATCATCGAATCACTTCCACCATTGCATAGAAAATAATAAGAAAAAGAAGGGCAATCATCTCATGTGAAAGATATGGTGAACCAGATGGATGATGTGGAAAAAATGAAACCGAATATAATTATCACCTTGGTAGTGCATGATGATATAAGTGGAAATGCCAGAGTATA
Source organism: Cupressus sempervirens (assembly GCA_028749045.1). Taxonomy (NCBI): domain Eukaryota; kingdom Viridiplantae; phylum Streptophyta; class Pinopsida; order Cupressales; family Cupressaceae; genus Cupressus; species Cupressus sempervirens. Next base: position 705,730,040 of record CM053791.1, on the reverse strand, counting down.
GGTGAATTTGCAAGAATCAAAACCTGACACATCACTGGTAAATTTGATAGCTACATATGCCAAGGATTTAGAGTGAATAAAGGCTAATCATGGGATTTGTAGCATTTGAAGATGTAACAGAAGAGGGGCCTACCAAGAGAATAATATGATGTATTACCTTTCTGTTACACAAATTTTTGTCTTTTCTTGTTAAGAAAAATGTAAACATCTTTTGTAAAAAGGACACCTATCAATTCTCAATGCCTAAAGCTTGTGGCATCTCACTCTATATAAGTGAGATTCCAAGGCTAGAGAAGGGTCTAATTTCTAATACAATTTTAGTTTATATCGAGTATGGTTCAATCCAGTTAAAAGTGTGCAAAAATTATGATGTATTCTCCTTGGAAATACTTGGAATATATTCATATTATAGGGGTCTAATGTCTTTTCTAGAGTCATTCTAAGCTTTATTACAATTGGCTGCAAATCTTCAAAGGAGATTAATACAAAATTGAACTATCCTCACATCTATTTTTACTAAAGTTTGTCTCCATTGTTATTACCTGATTATTCTGATATTGTGTGAGAAAAGCTTGTCCACTTGAATGCAATTCACTTAGGTTGTATGGCAATTCATTATTGCTATTAATTCAATAGATTAAGTAAATGCTTTAGTGAATTTGATGAGATTGCTATTGTAGTAGAAAGGATATTTGTAAGAATTAATTCTAGTAAGAATTAGTAATAATATTTGTTGTAATGCAACAAGTTAGATTTATAAATTGTAGTATACTCTAAATCCCAATGGAATAGGCACTGATCTAGTTAATCTAGTTTGCAGATAGGTAGATCATGAATAAGAATCAAGTCTAAAATCAAAATCAACTTGATTTTACTATTTGAAGAGTTTCAAGGATGGTTAGAACTTGTTTCCATGCAACCTTTAAGTTTTAACTAGCTACTATTGTTGGAAATACTTACAAATCAGAGAAGAATTGTGACCAAATCAGTTTATAAGCGGTGCATATCATCTGAAAGTGTCAAGAAATGGATAAACTATATATATGTTAGAGATAAAAGATGAGAATCAAAATGAAACTAATAAAATTCTCATACAATAGCATTCATTTTGAATCATCCCTTAGGTATACCTAGCTTGGTTCTACAGAGCCTAAAGAGTAGAAAGCCAGTCTTTGTTTTGTTGAAGTTGGATCCAAATAATATGATTACATAATTGTTGATGGGAAGTAGCTAGTCCCTAGATTTGTGGGTATTATTATCTTGGTATTGAGCTTTGTTGTTTAGTAATTGAAAAACACCAAAAAAATGGTGACTCTACTAGAGAGTTGTCCAACACAAGTGTAATAATTACTATAGTATCTTTGGTCTTGTTGTGTACATGTTTTTCAAATTGTTTGGTACAAATTGTGGTTATAGTGGACATGTTTTAGTGAAAAACCTTGAGAATTTAAAAAGGAAAAAGAAAATCAAATGCCATAGATGTACACTGACTTATACAACCCTTCCAAGTGTCTTATCTGTTAAGCAAGAGTTGCAATCTTATGATCTTAGTGATTGGTTCATCTATATGTCAGATATTTCTATATTGTCTTGTGTCCTTTCCTTAAAGTTGGAAGTAGTTATAATTGTTGAATTTTCCCTAGAATAGGGTGACAACTTAGTCAAGGTTTTGAAGCCAGTGCTTATTTGATAAATAACAAATATAGCTGACAAGAGAAAAAAACACAAGAGGTTATACAAGAGCCAATCCTAATGTACCAATGTATATTGATTTACATCAAGGTTGTAGGAAGAACCTGAATAAGAAAAAGGCAAAACCAAAACCTACCTAGAAACCAAGAGGTAGTGTATCAGTTAATTCTTAATACCAACTAGTGGTAGGGAGAGAGTCTTCTTCACTCAACTTTGAATTAGAAATCACAAGACTTTTAGGAGGAATATCTAGTACCCCATTACCAGATGAAAGAACATATCAAGATAAAGATATGTCACCAATAGGGAATGCATCCCCTAGGCCAGATTTGATAGTTGAGATGAATCATAGGCTAGGACTCAGGAGTTCATTTGGGGATCCTTTTAATCCCAAAGTAGTCCCATACATGGAAACTAATCTTATAGACCTAGATGATCCTAATAATTAAGAAGCCACTTTTGCAGATCCTAAAGAAGTATGATCAGAGATAGGAGTTTTGAAGAAGTGGGTTGCTGAGGAAGAAGCTAAACATTCTTGTCTAGAAAATGAAAGAGAGAAAGCTGTAGATGCCATTATTGAAAGAGATAATTCTCTTAGAAGGATGGCTACCTTAAAAGAAAAAAACAAGAAGTTAGAAGAAATAACTTTAATCCTTCATGTTGATATCTTTGGAGATGTAGATAGCTTGAGAGCCAAAGTTTAGGAGCAAGAAAAACTCCCAAGCCATAAATAAGAACCTATTATTTCCCAGGTGCAACTCTCTAACCCTGTCCAGAATAACCTGATAGAACCTACTATCAAGCAAATCGATAAAGGAAAAGGTAAAGAAATAGGGATCTAGATGAATGAGCCTCAAGTAGTGGCAAGTAAATATGTAACCCCCCTATTTCAAAATTAGATCTAGATTTGGAAAAATCTAGGAAAGAGTAAGAAGATCTTGTGAAAGAACTCGAGAAGGTTGAGAATAAAGACCAAGCTATAGAAACTAGGAGGAAAATATAGTTTATAAAGTCTAATTTTGCATTGGCTTCATGGCCAAATTTTTCTACCCCAGCTATAACTTCTATACTAGCTTGTGGACTAGTAATTTCAGCTCAGGGAATATCTCAATCTGTCCCTGCTTCATCATCCACCATTAGTACTCAAGCCTCTATTGTCCAACCTCAACAGCCTCAAAGTATTGTTCTCAACCAAGCCAATGTAGCAAGAAATTCAAATGTCATTGGTTTTTAGAAGAAGCCCATCTACATGGAAAAATATAGATAGATGCCATTTGTGGGTATTACTAGTGCTCCACATCCTATATCTTTTGATTTAAGAGATAAAGTTGTCAAATTCTCTAGAAATAATGATTTCACCAGTGAAGAGCACTTAAGAGTTTTCATAGATATGCCAAATGACTTTGAAGTTGAACATGAGGATGTGGTGATGAAGTTATTTGTTCATTCACTAACTAAAGATGCAAGAGATTGGTTTAGAAGATTACCTGATGACAACATTAGTTCATGGAGTGATTTGGAGAAATTATGCAAAGAATAATATGGAGATAATACTAATGCCGACTTTATGTTGAATGATTTTAATAAAATAAAGAAGAACCCTAATGAGTCTACATTTAATTTCAATGTAAGATGCCAAAAAGGTATGTACAAATTGTTCCAAGTTATGAGGTTGAATGAGGATGTTTGTCTTACAAACTATTTTAATGTTGTTGATAGCAAGATGGCTTACCAGTTAAGAGATAAAGACCCTAAGACTTTGAGGGATTCTTATAAGATTGCAGTGAATATTGAAAATAATAGGAAAGCATCTAGAAAGCTTGGTAGGAGATATGATCCAAAGTTGTTCAATCCCAAGAATAACAACAAAAGAGAAGTTGATAAAACTCCTATAGGAAAGAAGCCTGAAGAACCCACAATAGGTTAGGTGTTAGATTTTTTAAAGAAGATGAACCCAACTACTTTCAATACACATAAGCCAAATGTTGGTGAGAAAGCCCTAGTGAAAAACAACAATTTCAATAGATAACCCAGAATGTAAAACTACCCTTATACTATTCAGTGGAAGGATGACAAGCCAATTCCTATCCTAACCTAGAATGTAAAAGACAAGGGTACAAAAAATCCTTTGCAAAAGAAGTTCTGTTAATATGAATGATGATGTGCCATGCTGTATCATTTGTTAATCACCTCACTCTTCAGAGTATTGTGCAGTTGCTTAGTCATTTGTTTCAGATCATAGTACACAAAATGAGGATGAAGAAGAAGGAAAAATCCATGATGATGTAAGTTGTAATATGGTGAGCATGTGCAATGATTATGTGGATTCTAATTTGGAAGAGAATAAAAGTGACCTTGAAAGTAAGAGAGTTTCCTATTAGTTACATCATCAAAAAGTGTGCTTAGATAATGAAGGGTATGACGAAGATCAGACATGTGCTATATCTTCTAAAGTTGGTCATATGAACTTGAGAATGCCTTCTAAAGAATAAATTGATAGGATCACTACAGAGATGATCTCCCAAGTACATAGTAATTATAATTTGAGAAATTGAATAGTTAATAATGATGTTAGAAAGCCTTTCAGTATATTTATAAAATATGTTACACATAAGATGAAAGATGAAGATAAGAAGGCTAATATAGAAATAGTTAAGATTAAATACATTAAAGCCAAGAAGTGGGAGAAAGGTCAATTCCAAACAAATGAGATGGCAAAAGCAATTGTGCAAGAACAGGGATCAGGATCTAAAACTGTGAAGCAAATAATAGTGCCTATTGTTCAGAAGGTTTTTACTCCAGGTATGATTATGAAACCCACTATATCTTATCCTATTGACATGATATCCATGTTGTCACAAATTATTGTTAAAGTACCCTTATCTAAACTATTTAGAATTGAAGAGCATAAGATCAAAGCCTTGTCATGGTTGGGAGGGATAGGAAATAATAACAACAACATAGAACAAAATTCCATTCAAAAAGCTCCATTCATAGTAGAAGATAGTGGTATTATGTCTCAAATTCCACAAATGTTCCCAGATAATTCATCAGTAGCCTATATAGAAGATATTGACCATTTCTTTCTCAGTTTGATTATAAAGGGAAAAACCCTAAAAAAATGCATGATAGATTCAGGAGCCTCTAACACCATCATGCCCTTCAAAGTAGTGGAAGCCTAAGGGTTAAAAGTAGATACTAAGAAATGAAAATGTAGAGGTATGGATGTTAGAGAAGTTCTAGTTATAGGTACTATTAATGCTTTACCATTTAAGCTAGCTACATACCCCAAGGTAGATTTGACCATGTTAGTCCTTGTAGTTGATATTCCTCCACATTATGGAATGTTTCTCTCTAGATAATGGAGTGCTACTATTGGAGGTAGTCTATAATGTGACCTAACCTATGCAACCTTTCACATAGGAGACAAGGCTATTAAAGTAGATAGAGAACCAAGGGTTAGTCATATTTTGGGGGAAGAAATTGACAAAGATGCTACTTGTTTTTTAGACATGGGTGTGAATGCATTTAGAGCTAAGTTAATTATCCAAGAAGTTGAGAAGTTGCCTGTTGTGATTGAGCATGAATTTGAGTGTTGCATGGATTCACCAATATTATGGACCATGTTCTTTGATGGGGCCAGCTCTAAAGAAGGTTTAGGGGTAGGGGTAATTTTTGTTTCTCTTGAAAAGAATACTTTTAGATATTCCTTCACCCTAAATTTTTCATGCACCAACAATATAGTTGAATATGAAGCCCTACTATAGGGTTTAAAGTTGCTACCCACCATGGAATTGAAAAGTTGCATGCTATAGGTGATTTAGAATTGGTTATCTCATAGATGAAGGGGACATATGCATCTTGAAATAAAATATTGAAATAGTATAGGAATGCTATCTAGGATCAAAAAGAATTCTATGATCCATTTGGTATTTCATGGAGAGATAGAACATAGAATAAGATGGCTGACTTATTAGCAATGTAGCAATTAAACCATAGGAGGTATCATTTGTAGGAGTTTCATAGATTGAGGTCCAGAATAGACCCTCAATGCCTGATAATATTGAATATTGGCAAGTATTTGAAGATGACAAAGGCATTGTGAATTTCTTATTGAATGAAGATAAATACCATGGTCAAGAGTTGGACTGTAGTGATTTGGTTGAAACCATAGATGGGAAGGAAACAATCTTTGGTCAAGAGGTCATACAATTAAAGACTAATAAAGTACCTAAAGGGTTGATTATTTTGGAGAAGATGTTTGATAACCAAGATAGGGTAAGACCTGAGACTAAAGATTGTAAATTTCAATAAGTAGAAGAGATAAATCTGGGTACTAATGAGGCCCCTAAGAAAGTTTATATTGGTCAAAAATTTTCAGCTAAAATTAGAAAGCCTTTGATTGACCTACTGGAAAAATATAGACATGTTTTTCATGGTCATATGATGACCTAAAGGCTTATAGAGAAGATCTTTTTCAACATGTCAGACAATTGAAGGATAACGTAAAACCTTTTAGGCAAAAATAAAGACCAATCAATCCCACTCTAGCCCCCAAAATGCAATAGGAATTGATGAAATTAAAGGATGGAGAGATAATTAAACCTATTAGACATTCCACTTGGGTCTCAAATTTAGTACCTGTTAGGAAAAAGAATGGAGATATCAGACTATGTGTGGATTTCAGAAATCTGAACATTGGTTCCCTAAAAGATAATTATGGGTTGCCAAACATGGAAGCTATGTTGTAGCAAGTAACTGGGTCTGAACTTATGTCCATGATGGATGAGTTCTTAGGGTATAATCAAGTTTTGGTGAAAGAAGAAGAGTAGTTTAAGAAAACATTTACAACTCCCTAGTGAACTTATGTATATGTGAGAATGCCATTTGGATTGATTAATACTGGTGCCACTTTTCAAAGGGCTATGGATGTAGCTTTCCATGAGTGCATCAATAAGTTTATGGTTGTATACCAAGATGATCTTACAACTTATTCCAAAAAGGCTGAAGACCATTGTAGGCATTTGGAGAAGATTTTTATTAAAGCACTGCAATATGGAGTGTCATTAAACCCTAAAAAATGTACATTTGGGTTAACTAAAGGCAAACTATTGAGACATATTGTATCAAAGGATGGAGTAAAGATAGATCCTGAGAGAGTGGCAACCATTGATAAGGTCCCTAAGATAAAGAATGTGAAGGGAATACAATCTTTCTTTGTGCAAGTAAACTTCCTAAGGAGATTTGTTACAAATTTTGTTGACATTAGTAGGCCTATTTCAAAAATGCTTAAGAAAGGAGCTACTATCAACTGGGATGGTGAACCTTCACAAGCATTTCAGGACATTAAGACTACTATAAAAAATGCTCCAGTCCTTAGGACCCCTAACTACACAAAACCTATGAACATATTTTCTTTTGCATCTTTCCATACTATAGCTATAGTTTTGTTATAGAGGAAGGGTATGAACAACCTATAGCTTTTTTTAGTAAGTCATTGCAGCCTACTAAATTGAAATATGAGATAAATGAGAAAAAAGAATATGCCTTGGTAAAAGTTGTTAAGGCTTTTAAATGCTATCTGATAGGTTCCATTTTCATTGCATTTGTGCCTAGTGTTGTTGTAAAGGACATATTTTCTCAACAAGAAGTGTCGGGTAAAAGATGTAGATGGATTAATAGGATCCAAGTATTTAACATTCAAATACATATAACAAAATTGGTGAGAGGCCAGAGATTAGCTAAGCTTATGGCTCAGACTAACTTAGATGCTAATCAGATTAATAGAGTAACAAATGATTTGAAGTAAAGCCTGTGTGATATGGACCATTGTGAATGGTACACCAATGTCATCCATTATCTACAACATATGGAAGCCCCTCCTCATTTGAATGAGAATGAAAAAAGAAATAAAAAGCTACAAGCTATCAGGTATATTATTGTCTAGAATGATTAATGGTGGAGAAATTTTGAAGGAGTTCTACTAAAATGTGTTGATCAAGAAAAGTCAAAAGAGATATTAAAGGAAATGCATTATGGAGTTTGTGCAGGACATTATATGGCCAAGACTACTACCCACAAGGTAATGAGAGTTGGTTTCTAGTGGCCTTCTCTTTTTAAAGATGCTTAGGTGATGATTAGAAAATGTGATACTTGTCAAATATTTGCAGGTAAGTTGAAATTCTCAGGAAATACTAGGAGAAATTTCTCCTAAGTCCAGTACTGGTTATTCATGGATACTAGTTGCCACAAATTATTTCACAAAGTGGGTGGAGGTAGTCCCTACAAGAAATGTAATTAGTAAAGTTGTCAATAATTTCTTGCTAAATAACATTATTTCCATATTTGGTTCTCCTCAGAAAATTAGAACAGATAATGCAATGTGCTTTAGGTTTGAAGAGTTTATGAAATTTTGTGACAAACATGGAATTAAAAGGATAAACTTCTTCCCCTTATCATCCACAAGGGAATGGACAAGCTAAGTCCACAAATAAGAGTTTTTTGAAAATAATAGAATGGACACTGGATGATAATAAGAAAGCCTAGGATTCTAAGTTGCGATTAGCCATATGAGTTGATAGGGTGATTGTGAAGAAAGCCATTAGTGTAGCACCTTTTGATATGGTGTATGGAATTCAGGCAAGAATGCCTCAAAACAACCTGGTAAGACTTTATAATTACATCCAATTATATGATAAAGATATTACTAATGATATGCAAGAAAGGTTGGATGAGCTTGTAGGACTAGTAGAAATCAGGAGAGAAGCATCTCTCAAGAACCAAAAGTTGCAACTACAAGTCAAGACATTATATGACAAAAGAATAGTGAGTAAGAAATTTGAACCTAAAGATTTGGTCCTTGTGTGGAATGCAAGAATTAAAGAAAAGGGAAAACATGGAAAATTTTACCCTATATGGTTGGGTCCCTACTTAATTGAAACTCCATGGGGAGAGGATTCGTATTTACTAAAGGATCTATTAGGTAATATTCTTGAGTTTTTAGTTCATGGACAATTCTTGAAGAGGTATTTCTACTAAAATACTTGTTTATCCATGAACACTAGTTCTAGATCTTCTTGTTTCCTTGTATATTTTTGTAAGTCCCTATAAATACCTTATTATAGTGGTTTTCAATGTCTGTTGTTTTGTTTCTATGCTCTCTGAAGAAGTTGACATTATTGATTTAGTATGTGGTTTGCTCTACCATAGATTCTAGATTCTTGCTTAGACTTAGTTAGTCTATCATCCCTAGACAGAGCAACTATTGGTCTATTTTTTTACAAAATAAATTTCATCTAGTCTAGGTGTGAAAAAATCTAAATTGAATCTGTTGCTTGCTTGCTAGGGTTTTTGGTTTTTTGGCCTTGAAATTTTAATAACCTTTGAAAAAAACTTATCAAACCCTAAGTCTTGTGTTCTTTTTGAATTTATCTAGGCACGAAGCCTTTCAAATTTCGAATATTCCTTGACCCATTTAAATATTTTGTTGTACCAAGTGTCTTTTACCCATTTTGTTCCCACCATCCAATCTTTATAAGATCTATGACTATCACATCATCACTATGTGAAAATGCAAGTGTTTTAATGATAGTGACATAGTGACTACCATGAAAATTGATTGGTAGTGTCATAAAGTGGAGGGTCAATGCTAGAAAACTACATTGTTTCAAAAAGGTTCAGTCATGTGTTTCATGTCTAAATCGTTAGAAGTAGAAAAGAAACCAAGTGTAATGATCTGCAAGTGGCATCACCGGAGTCTAGTTTTTCCAATGAGTCACTATGTCATGATTGGAAAAAGTTTGCACCTTGTCAGTAGCTACATAGTACCTTAATAGAGAATAAAGAAGATGACATTTTTTTTAAAAATGCGATGACCATGAAAGTTGCCAAGTGATATTATGGATGTGTACCTTTATTACTTTGTTAGTGGTATTGATTATGGTAATTATGTTTAAAAAGTAGATATCTTCCCGGCACTAGATTTCAACTGTATTCGTTAGGTCACTATGTCATGACCAGAAAAATAATGGATCTCACTAGTAGCAATATAGTGACTCGATAAGAAATGGTTTGGTGGCAGTAAATCTTTGAAGGTGGGTCCCACCATCTACTTCATCAGAAATGACCCACGTAATCTCTTAGACATGGTGGCATCCTACTAGAAACATGTATGCAACAAAAATTTTAAGAACACCAAAGGTCGCTATGTTGTGATTGAAAAATCTTTGTGCCTCGCCAGTAGCAACATAGTGCCTAGCCTAAAAATGTGCATGTGGCCAGACCCAAATCACATAATGTCACAAGAAGGATCAAAATATCAAATTGTATGCCAATCTAGCAGGGCATTTCCACCTCATTAGTAATATGAACCCACACCCAAGTCAAAAGTTAGATAAAAGATAATGACCGTTCGATTGAATCAGATCAACGATCATCACAAAGTCACCATGGAAACTTGTGTGTTGTTTACTCAATGTGACATAGTGACTAAGGGACCCACCACAATTATATGGATGTAATGTAGTTTACTAGCCCTTAGATTAAGCTTAGATCTATGGTTGTCACTTTGTCGCTACGAAGAGTTGCTCGAGTTTTAAAAATAGTGACATAGAAATTAAAGCAAATGGATAGGGGACCCACCACATTTGTATTAAGTAATGAATCAAATGTCCTCTGATTGATCAAGATGAAATCAATGGTTGTCACTATATCACATAGGCAATATGCTCACTCTTTATGTATAGCGAGATAGTGACTCAGTGACACATGTCCTCAAGGATTAGCGGGTTTAGTTTGAAATGCCAGTAGTGAAGGAAAAGTATAGGTGGAAAATTTTCATTAGATTGACTACCAACATATCAAGTGGAAAATGACTCATCCTTATTTTCACTCCTGGATCATAGGATTTTTTGAGATCAACGGTGTGAATTTAAATATAGAAGTGGTACCACTCTATTTCCCTTAAAGTTCATTTATGAGGAATGAAAGCTTCACGTGTGAGCAAAAAATAGAGTATATTGCAAAAGATCTCACCATTTCCATCCCATGCAAACAAGATTTCAAGCTTCTGAAGTAGAAGAAATTAGTGATAATTTGTGCTGAGCTTGATAAAAATGTGAAGCAGTTTCCCATTGTTCACAAGACATTGTAGGATTACAGAGAAGAGCAAGCAAGAAAGTCAAGTTCCATTTTGCTATAACCTTTTTAGAAATTTAGTTTTTTGCAAAATATATCTGGCATATCTCCCAAGAAGGTATTCTCTAGGAAGGAAGATTATTTGGCTAGGAATATCCATGATTACCTACTTGAATTGCTCCTTGAGTCTACCACTAAAACTATGAAAGTGAAAAATTTAACCTCGTTAAACACTAGGTTTAAAATCGCAGTTGAGTTATACAATAAGGGGAATTGGGTCCAAGATGCCAAAACTTCTAAAACTGGTCTTTCATTATTTAAGAAATGGTTTTCAAAAAGGAATTTATTTGCCCCACATGCCAATATCTAGAAATTTGACTTAGGAAAATTAGTAGTTCCAAGTATTTTTATGGATTATGACCTTCTAGAAGCTGTTGCAAAAAATTATGATCAAACAATCACAATAGTGAGAAGAATCGATAGCAAAATTTTGATCACAATCAACCGAGAGGAAATTTGAGAGGTATTTGGTTTAGGACCTCTGATAGACTATCATGTGCCCATTGACCTACAAGAATTAGAGAAAGAATATGTGTCAAAGAAGGATGCAATTAGGCATGGTGCATTGAGGGAACATATAGGAAAAATTGGAAATTTTTTGGCGATTACAACATCCTCTAGGGAACCTTTCAAAAGGGTGTATTTATTTACCAAGGCTATGGAGGCATACATGACTCTATGTAGAGTTTTTGGTGAAGATGAAGAGAATTTTATGCCCATAGGTTTTATGTATATGATCACTTAGATTTCCTCTTTTGGGGTGGATATTATTTTTGATTTTGCCTCCTATTTAGTAGAAGAAATTCACAATGGCTTGGTTGGGATTGCAAGAGGCAAGGTGGAGAATATTTTTGGTCACTATTCCTTGTTGATGCATATGTTTTTGTTCAAAGGAGTAACATATTTTAGTAAGGAAATGAAATTGAATAGAGAACATGATGAGGAAGCACTACCAATCTAGTTATGGAGTGCAGATATGACCTAGGAAGTAGAAAGGACTAGTTTTATCATGTTTGATAGGTACTTTGCTTCAAAGTTGAGGTGCCTATTATTAAGTGACAATCCTAGAGTACCTAAGGCATTGGGAAGTCTTATTATGCCCTTGGAAAATCTTGTTGGTTTGAAAGTTTCACATAATTGTGGAGATATCATCCCATACTCAGTTTCAACTATCTTTAGGATTTATGGTTTTAGAGGTACTCCTCACATATTACCCTACTAGGTGCCATTAAAGGTAGGGGTAGCTGAATTTTTGTGGCAGCTAGGAGGATTGGAGGAAACTTATTTTCTAAAAAGGTAAAGAGGGTCAATATTCCCAACTTGCACTACAGCCTACCAATTTGTGATCACAAAAGGGGGTTGGCTTTTTCTATATAAAATACTAGATTAGTACAAGATGGCTATCTCTCATCCTTTTTTTTGTGTTACTGAGGAATTTTATAACTTGTCCTTTAGGCATAGAATCAAGCTTGGAAAAATTGATCATGTGTCATATTTTCCTAAAGAAATAATAAGAAATGAGTTCTCCTTGCAAGAATAGGAAACAAAGAAAGAAAAATGGAGAGTGTTCTCAAGGGTTTTGGATTTTATTCATTGTTTTGATGAAAATTATAGTCCTCTCCATAATGCCATTATAGAGGTAGATAGGATAAATAAGCTCATGATTACTTTCACTAAAACAATGGAAACTATGAATGAGAATTTTTTTAAATATATTAATACTTATCTAGATAAGGCTAAAGAGGTAATGAGGAGACTGGGTTTCACTCCCAATCTAGGGGCAGGATAATTGATTATCCAAAAAAGGTCTGGTTACAATATAATTCAAAATAAGAAGACCACTATGGATAAAGGTAAACAACTAGTAGGATCCACTAGTGTTGTCTTAGAAGAAAGACCTGTCAAGCTCTCCCCTAGGAGGCAAAAAATAACAAAAGATTAAGGTCCTCACATTGAGGAATATTCACCTACACAATCCCCTCTACGGATTGAAGAGGAATAGTTTACTAGAAAACAAATTGAACAACTAGGGTCACAAGGAGGAATTTTTATTACCAAGGTAGAATTAGATGAAGGAAACTGTAATGCCCCGCCCAGAGATCCTTGGAAATAAGGATGAAATACAAGCCAAGATTTTTCTTCTTTTTTTTACAAGTATGAATGCACATGACAACATCATACAGGGATCACAATGATCACAATGGAAGGCTTCACCACAATACTGACAACCAATGAATCTTCGAATGCCACTACCAAACTAACACACACAAACAAAAGCCAACAATGACCATGCACATGATGAGGGCTCAAGAAAGGACCACTCATCAACAAAACACCAAGCTGGGGTAAAATGCAAAATCCTAAAATTTGGCTAAGCTTGAAATCCTGAACCCTTGAAAGTTGGCTAAGTCTAGATTTCTAAAGCCCTAAAATTTCCTAGAATCTTTATCTTATCACAGAGAGGTCTGAAACCTATCTCAAAAGATTTGTCACATATATTAAAATATATCTTAAGTATAAGTTGACATAAATACATCAACTTATACTCAAATGACATATTTTAAATCCCTTAAGAAATCTATTTTGAACTAGGAAGGTGTAAAACCCAAAATCTATTTTGAACTAAGAAGGTGTAAAATCTATTTTAAACTTCCAGACTTTCATCCGAAAAGCCTAGATAGCCCCTTTTCCTCACACAAGAAAGTACACTGGTCTCAAGTTTCATGCGAGACCTTGCAACACTGCACATAAGAAAGTGCATGGCTTCCTGCGAGGAATTGCATTCCCACACAAGGACATGCATTTCCATGCGAGAAAACAAATTAGTGCGACAACAAAACACAAATAAAAAGCATAAAAATATGGAAATCTCCACACCGGGGAGTACCGGATCAACATAAATCAAGGAATGAACACTCAAGTGCATAAACAACAAGGAAAGAGGAACATCTACCATCTAAACCATAGCAGTAATGAACATACTATTGCAACATTGCAGTGCACAGAAGTAACATTGCAATGTACAGAAATAGCATCACAATAACAAAATAACCAAACTAAGTAAGTGGTTCCTCCCAATTGTCAATAGCATCATAAGACCATCATGGGCCCTAGCCATCCCTCATGTGTAACATCCAAAGCCACCGATCAAATTATCAATACTATCATAATAGGGATGTCACTACTAAACATGCTAATAACCAAAAGCATAAGGAAATCTAACATGCTAGCCAATAAGAAACAAATAATCCAATATAACAAATCACTTCATCTAGTCAAATGCTAAACATCATAATATGGGAATGCATCAAATAAACTAACATCAGCTAAATGTAATATCCAAGAATTCCAATGAAAGCATAAATTGCAAGAAAGCATACTCTAGAGCCTGAAGCATCAAGTTAAAAAAATACAGTAATGGTTGCACTAGGATAAGAGACTGTCTCTATACACTGGTCCCTAGCAGTGGTGCAAGTAGCTATGCCTCCCAACCACGTGGCACCCGTAGGTCCACACTTGATGTGGTGATGGAGATAATGATCCATCCACAAACACACAAAAGAGGCAACATCCATGGCTACCACTCATGCCAGACAGTATGATGGCTATAACCAAGAACCTAAGACAATGCAAGTGGTACAGGTCCTAGTCAGACACTCAATAGGCTACTAAGTATGGGCTAACATCATGGAGAGTCACTTAGCATTAACAAGCCCAAGCTCAGATCATCCGGATTCAACATCCCTCAATGGAATGGCTCGGTACAAGCATTTTATTATCTTTAATTTTATTAACACTGACATTTTATTTAATTATCACTTATTTAAAACTTTCTCTACCAACCCATGGCACCATGATCGTCGGACTACGAGATAGAAGCCCCCTCCATATGCTACCCTACCCTACCTGTGCTTATCCTATGAAAAGTGCCCATGAGCATGCATACTACCATTCTAGCCCCAATGATCATAACTTTTGGAAGTACTACGGAAGATCGAGCCTCGCAAGTCACTCAAAAAATGTATGTGCACGTACTTGTGTGTGGCACACCACCATCACGAAGATCATAACACAAGGATAGGATAAGAACATAATGCAAAGAAAACACCCAACTGAAAGCAACATGAGAAGGATGGATTCTAAATGAATCTCAAACCCAATAAAACTATAAATCATGAAATCACTCAATTGGCCTCAATCTTAGAGTATGGATTCTACAAAAATCCCAATGATGCAACAAGACCAAAAGTCATGAACTCAGTCCTGTTGGTGTTTGAAAATGTTGGAGGGTTTTCAATTATCCCACTGAGAAATTGACATATCTAGGGGTAGCTAACTCCCATTTTCAACATGCCATTTCTGACAATAGGCCAACTATAAGGCATGACCCTTCTTCTACTTCAGGCTCTGCTAAACCTAGGTAGGTAGACCTTAGATTCAAATGATACTGTACCAATGCAAAAACATATCCCTGAATCTAATAAGAAGATGAAAACCCTTATATCTCCTAATAACTCATGAAATGACATAGATCTACAATAGCTAGATGCATATCTATGACATTCATAAGCTGAGTGAGGGCATTACTTTTAGGTCCTTCAACATGAAAGGGTAAACACGTTTGATTAATAATGTTGATTTCAACAAACCCTCAGATATGTAGCAGTAAGGAACTAATGATCCTATAGCTGATCAGTACCTAATCCATTGGGAAAATCCATGAATCAAATGCATACATATGAATATCTGATACTTATACATATATTTAGATATTTAATCTATCTATTTAACGTGTAAATAGACATCTGTGCTCAATCTAAACCTCATTCTTACCTGATATCCCCCTTAATAAACTTGCAACCCTGTTGATTTACTGAAGCACTTACACAACCCCTTAAGTTATAAGCAACAATAAAACATCATATAGCCTTAAGGGACTACAACTATGACCTAGGCTCTTTGTTCAAATATCGTAAAACATTGAAGCTTACTAAGAAAGGAGACAAGATTCAAGATGAAACTGATGAAATCCTGTTGTTCTTTGTATTAATTTCTTTGAAACAATACAACCATATGCATGAAATGAAAACACAAAGAAACCTAACATATCAGAACTTGTTGTATTAAACATCTTATTGTTGCTCATACAAGAGAAATTTGCTGAAGAATGTGGTCACAATCATGGGAATGCATCAAGAACTGGATCCAAAAGCTTGGTATCATAGTAATGTGCCAATTTTCTCCAAAGAACTGGAACCCTTACAATGGATGAAAGATAGAAAGACATAGACAAAGGTGAATTCCTGGATTGAATCTACAATCAACATCTATCCACTTGAAATTCCCTCTTCTGCAACTGAAAAGACTCTCTTTAACCTCTCTCTTCCATCTGATCTAATTTGATTTCATTATTACTTATAACTGATTGGAAGATATCTTCTACTAAATGATGAAATCCTTTTGCTTGCCAAAAATTTGAACTGCATCATAAAGTGCAGAAGGAATCAAAATTTAATTGATTTGAATGTAACCCAATTCAATCCCAATTGCATTTTTATCATGTTTTATCAACATTTAACTCATTATCATGCCAAAAAATAGTTTTGAACTTTGTCATCTGAATGTGGTTTCCTATTAGGAATCTGGGACAAAACCTCCTATAGCAAGAACCAGTGACATTCTATGTAAAATATGGCTCCAGAATCAGAAAGTTCAAATTCTCCCAATTTTGGTGGTATATTTGAGTGTCCATTTCAGTGAAAAAACACCCTAGATATGACCTTTTGAAATTCTTAGTCTTGTTCATGGCTTCCATAGCATTTTACAATTTCAAAAATTTATTCCTTTATATAGTTTGAACTATATAAATAATTTCCAATTTTATTTAAAAACTAACGTGTGCATGTGATCTTGAGGAGAAACAATTAAAATGAAAATATTAAAACCTTTGAAAATTCCCTCACAATTCCATTCGGGTCAAACTTGGTTTGACCATGCTTGACACGTGTCATCTTTTGATTGGCTTGGACTTGAGTAGTGCCACGTGTCACATTCTAACTAGACATCCTTAACAGTGCCATGTGTCATCTTCTGGCTACTTCACCATGTTATCTTTCCTACATCTTTCTCGTGGTGAGATAGCGAGGACCATCAGATGTGCCACATGGCACGATCTCCTTCATCTGTCTAGATCTCACCACATCACCTCCTACTCACTGCCACATCTACACCTACTCATCACCATGTCAGCTCCACTTGCCTTGGTCGGTATGTCACTATGGTTATCAAGCGAGCAACTTCCCTTGGCAACATAGCTATAGCCATAGGATTGTCCACATGTCAGCATTTTGTCGCTCGAATCCACAACGCTTACATTTTTTATTAAAATTTAGTATTGGTTTCCTCCCACTGACGTCATCCATGACTACCGTGCACGGGGCCCACTTACAAGCTACAACCTTTCAAAAGGCTCTTTCTTCAATTCACATTGAGTAGTGAGTGCAATTGTAATTATGGTGCAAAAAGATCTTCCCATCGGCCAATGTGGGATTT
Organism: Cupressus sempervirens; assembly: GCA_028749045.1. Lineage (NCBI taxonomy): Eukaryota > Viridiplantae > Streptophyta > Pinopsida > Cupressales > Cupressaceae > Cupressus > Cupressus sempervirens. The sequence goes on along the minus strand of CM053791.1, from coordinate 705,712,601 downwards.
ATGTCTTTCAGTGTTTCATCCCTTTTCATTGCGTCTCTTTGTGGTCTTTGACCAGTGTATGGAGGTAGGGTTTCTTTCTTAACGTGCAATGCTTCTCTATTTCTACTATGCTTTGACTCCTAGTTGGAAAGCATGGATTCCTCCTAATGATCGCGTCAATCTCCTTCTTGACTGGCTCCCCTGTTCCTTGTTGTTGGGCAGGGGAATGTTTGTGTTTTAGCTAGCGTCTCTCTCTAAGTTGATATAGCTCCTCTAATCAACCCCTACTTCAAAAATGTGGGCTTCTTGTCTTAAAATGTGGGGAGGTTCCTTGGCTGATAGTGGTGGTCTGTGTTTAACATGAGTGACCCCTTTCAATGTTGCATGGTCTCCTTTTTATTCTAGCCAGCTACATCTGCTCTCATATGAAGTTGTGTGGAGCTACTTTATGTTGTGCTATGGATTCTTTATTGGATGCCTCCTCTTTTGCACATGACATGCTCTTGTATCATTGTCTTCTTCTATTAAAAATCTCATAAACCCTAAAAATGTGCATCGAATTCTAAACCAAAAATCGACAATGGAGTCCAGTGGTGCATCGATTGATAACGAGGAGGAAAGACTTGTTGCTAAGCTACTTTGTAGCTTCACTTGTCTTCCTATGGGCTGCTTTAACCATTTCATAGAGAATACTTTACAATGTGGCTTCATCTTTTCCATGAGCTTATCACATACTCCTCTGCCAAGTGCAAATTTAACTCTACCTTGCCTACCCTGCAGCTTCAACTTGGGATGGCTTCCTTCCTTTTCATAGTGTTGATTGTTGTCTTATTTTAAACAAAATTTCCTCATTCTATACTCAGCGTTGACTTCCTACCCTCTTTTTAATTTCTTTGGCAATAGTAAGAAATGCTTGTTCAACATTTGTTGCATCTTTGGCAGTTGTCTCCAAGAATGGAATTCCAGTTTCACTGACAAAGTCCTTAGCCATTTGTTGGTCTACAGCTCTCTTTTCAGATAAATCATACTTGTTGCAAGCTGAAAGGCTTCACTAATACATCCTAGCATGTATATACCATACATACATACATATGGTGTAGATCCAAAATATAATGCCTTCAATCCCTCGAACTCTACCAATTCTGATGAATTCAGTCGGGCCCGAACGTGGGTCTGGCTAAACAAAAAAAAATTTCCAAACAACTTAACCATCAAACTAACCAACTAAACATCTCAAACTGATTAGAATCAAGTTTGATCATTGTACCATCAAAAAAAACTTGCTTTATCACTTTTTCCAACTTGTCAAAATTTGCGTGAAGAGGTCTATTGACTGGCCTTAAAAACTAATCCAAACCTCTGATTGGGCTTTGAAACTTGGTACAATGACTCTGTATTTTGCATTCTTTCACTCTGTCAAATCTCATCTCATGAAAACTTTTGGGTCAAAATATATTCGTTATCAAAGTTGCCTTCTCAAAATTTACCTGCACAAAAATAAGTCAGAAAGCAATAAACTGGGTTTGGATTTGGCCTTGAAAACTGGGCAAAAAGACACTTGGCGAAATGAAAATTGGGGCATTGGTTCTCTTTCATGAGGAAATTATGGATCTATGATTTAGGATCATGATGAATAATAGGACAAAAATGGTGAGCGGTCAGAGTGGGCTACTCAGAATTGCTGACTGGAAACATTGACAAGATAAAAAGTTTTGCAAATGGAATTGACTTGAAAAAGTGTGCAGACGAATTCGTCATGACTTACAAATTGACACACTTGGACTATTTTCAGAGGACAACATAGTGGTAAAATCCATTCAACTTGACCTATCATGGATCAAGAGATATAACATCACGAATAGGGCTACTGATCAGTCTGCAAATGCTGACACCAGTAAAACTTTCGAAATTGCATTTGGAATCATATTTGAAAACTAATCAAACGGATTCGTCATAAGTTGAAACTTGAAACATAACAAGTCCTTGATGTCTAAAATGAAACCAAAAAGGAATTTTCACATTTTGATCAACTGGGTTAAAGTTATAACATGCCAAATAGAGCTTTCCAGAATTAGGTGCAAAGTGCAAAAGCATGAAAATAGTAACTGACCAATTTTGAGGGATTCAAAACCTAGTTAAACAAACTCCAAACAACTCAAAATCTGAAACATAGGTTCTTGGATATGGAAACTAGTCACTCCTAAAGCAGTGAGTCCTAAAACATTTCTAGGTGCAAGTTATTTGATGACAAACACAACCTCCTGTCACTGTTTGACACTTAGGGTAAAATTGCAGATTTGGAAATTTCTTAAAACAAGACTTCACAGGAAGGCTCAGAATGATAAATTAACTTCATGGAACATGCAAACACATTGAGTAAAAGGTTCTAGAAGCATTAAACACCTCTTAGGCCTCAGACTGACAGCCGGGTACAAACTCATCAAAAAGCGTTTAAGGGGCTTGATTTCTCAATAGTGCTCAAAATCGGGCCTTCAATTTTGAGTGCCAATAGTGGATCTATCTGGGGATGCATGTACCTTGTGGGCATGGAAAGATTTCAAATCTCTGGGGAGAAGCAGACCACACACCTGAGAACAAAAACTTCTCTCAAACAGCTTTATTGAAAATAGGGAAACTACCACTAAGATTATATACAAATGATGGCCCCGAGCCACCAGAAAATTTTCAAAACTCCTTACCCTTGTCATACACCTGATTCTCATTACCATCTCTCTGAGGTAAGTTGGAATTATTTTTCTCAATTTTACCAATTAGATTAGCATCTTGAATCACATCACTTGGCAAAATGAAATTATCATCATTCTCATAGTGCCTATAAAATTCAAAGACTATTTCATCTTCATGCTCACTATGAGAAAAAGCATCAGCATGGTCATGACTACACAAACTGAACTAAGAATCAAAATCCAATGATGATTCATGCATGCTGATCGAAAACACAAAAACTTCATAATCTACATCATTCACCAAGTTGCATGTACCAAAAACTTGCAACTCACCTTGTGTCTCCGTATGTGAAGAATATGTGAAATCTGATTGTTGCCTACTTGCAACCATGTTACTCATCGAATCAGATTTATCCTTTGCTGAAACCTCTTCACATTCTTCAAACAACTAATTAGTTACCAAACATGAAAACTCATTCTGAAAGTGTTGATCTAAACTATGCTGATCACTATCATTTTCTTCATCTAACTGAATGTTAGAATAAACCTTGAACTTATCTTCACAAGACTTAACAACATATAAAGAAAATCCATATTTGAATTGACAACACTCACTATACTCCTTTTCATCATATGAAACATCAAAATAATGTTCAGCAAGATTAACATAAAAAGAATCTGAAACAGCATTAAACTTCCCTTCATTAACATGCTCCACATCCAACAAATCATCATGTGCAAAAACATTTGAGGTACTTTCATCTACACCTCCAAAGTCTAACAAAGATTGTTCAAATTCTACCTCTTTTTCCACATCAAACTTTGGGGAATTGATTTGATTGAATGAGAAAGTATCATAAGAGAAAATATGAAGATCCTTAGAAATACTTACGTGCTTTTCAAACTCATGAGCCAACAATTCTAAGATTTCATCAGAGCTCAAGAAGATTGCCTCACAAATCTTCTCTCGACTATGGTTATCATCTGGATAACATGAAGAACACAACAACAAGATCCTTAGTGTAACAATATGGAAAATCAACATTATTACAACATTCTTTCTTATCATGGCAATCACTAGATCTACTATTGTTACAACTTTCTTCAACTTCATATGTATTGTAACAAAATTTATCTTTTTTTTGTATCCATCTTTTTCATGCTGATTACTATTACCTGATTCATTAACATTTGAATCCACCTCTTCACATTCAGAAGATAGATTATCTTGCTCTATGGTCTCATTGTATTCATTACTACCCTAACTTTCAACACACTCATTATCATCAAGAGACATAACATGAAATCTGTAATCATCATCTTCCATCTCCTGAATGAATCTTTCAATTTGTAAAAACCTTTGTAATCTTATAGGTGCTGACCAATTGACTGAATTGGGTACTAGAGCATCAAGGAAAACATTAGGTAGGGAAGATTCCTTGGGTCTACAATGAAAAGGCATCTTATTGATTACTGACTTAAGCCTAAATTAACATTGTTTGACACTTAAACCTTGAGTACTTCCTACCTCAATTCTTATGAGATTGACAATCCTTTTGTAGACCATTGTATTCAACATAAAAATGTTATTATTCATAGTTTCTAAACTCTCAAAATTTGGCAAACTAATCTCAGATTTGAGATTTGACTCCATTATAAAACAAAATTTCTACCTCTTCTTTCTAGTGCTGAAAATCACTAAATAGAGGCACTGATTCTAACATTTGACTTCCATGAAAAGAAAGCATGAAAACCAAAATACCTCAAGTGCTGATGCTAAACTTTGATCTGCTGACTTGGCGCATGTGTAAGATTGAAATTCTTTCCACCACTGATCAAACTTTGTAGAGCCACCACCTCTTCGCAAGAGGAATAAAATAATCACTGATGTGATCTACTTTTACACTTCAATTCCTTATAATAGCAGATTGCAAACATCACTTTAAAACTTCCTTTCCAAGATCTGTCAATAGTTTTAGATCTGCCCATACAACTAAAAGTCCTTCAAAATTTTGCAATAAGAATCAAACTAGCAACAATTGGTAAAAATATTTGAGAGTTACCACTCACACTTTGTGAGAAATAAAATATAATTTGTTACTTGAAAAATCTGAACCAGACCTTCAATGTATAAGAAACTTGCAGATCATTATTATCTTGAGAAGAATTTACACTTTATAAATGAATTCTTGACTTTGAACTTTCTCAACAGCACTTGCAAAGACTGAACTAATTGAAGATAGACCTATAACAGTCATAGAACACATTTTTCATCCAATTTTACAACATACTGCTATCCATGAATAAATCTTAATTGGGGAACATAAAACATCAACAAAGAAATGGTAAAGATCTCACACAACCCTACTGCTATAGCAAATTTTTTTTGATGTATTGAATCTTATTCAAATTCTTAAGGTTTGTCTATCATATAGATTTAATGCATTCCCCAGCAGAGTCACCATTTTGTTGGTGTTTGAAAACGCTGAAGGGTTTCCAATTATCCCACTAAGAAACTGACATATCTAGGGGCAACTAACTCCCATTTTCAACATGCCATTTCTAACAATAGGACAACTATAAGGCATGACCCTTCTTCTACTTCAGGCTCTGCTAAACCTAGGTGGGTAGTCCTCAGATTCAAATGATACCGTACCAATGCAAAAACATATCCGTGAATCTATTAAGTAGATGAAAACCCTTATATCTCCTAATAACTCGTGAAATGACATAGATCTATAGTAGCTAGATGCATATCTATGACATTCATAAGCCGAGTGAGGGCATTGCATTTAGGTACTTCAAAATGAAAGAGTAAAACATGTTTGATTAATAATTTTTATTTCAACAAACCCTCAGATATGTAGCAGTAAGGAACTAATGATCCTGTAGCTGATTAGTGCATAATCCATTGGAAAATTCCATGAATCAAATGCATACATATGGATATCTGATACTTATACATATATTCAGATATTTAATCTATCTATTTAACTTGCAAATAGACATCTGTGCTCAATCTAAACCTCATTCTTACCTAATATCCCCCTTAATAAACTTGCAACCCTATTGATTTACTGAAGCACTTACACAACCCCTTGAGTTATAAGCAACAATAAAACATCATACAACCTTAAGGGACTGCAACTATGACCTAGGTGAGCTTTGTTCAAAGATCGTAAAACATTGAAGCTTACTAAGAAAGGAGACAAGATTCAAGATGAAACTGATGAAATCCTACTGTTCTTTGTATTAATTTCTTTGAAACAATACAACCATATGCATGAAATGAAAACACAAAGAAACCTAACATATCAAAACTTGCTATATTAACCATCCTACTACTATTCATACAAGAGAAATTTGCTGAAGAATGTGGTCATAGTCATGGTAATGTATCAAGAACTGGATCCAAAAGCTTGGTATCACAGTAATGTGCCAATTTTCTCCAAAGAACTGGAACCCTTACAATGGATGAAAGATAGAAAGATATAGACAAAGGTGAATTCCCCAATTGAATCTGCAATTGACATCTATCCACTTGAAATTCCCTCTTCTGCAACTGAAAAGACTCTCCCTAACCTCTCTCTTCCATCTGATCTAATTTGATTTCATCATTACCTATAACTGATTGGAAGATATCTTCTACTAAATGATGAAATCCTTTTGCTTGCCAAAAATCTAAACTGCATCATAAAGTGTTGAAGGAATCAAAATTTAACTGATTTGAATGTAACCCAATTCAATCCCAACTACATTTTTATCATGTTTTATCAACATTTAACTCATTATCATGCCAAAAAATAGTTTTGAACTTTGTCATCTAAATGTGGTTGCCTATTAGGAATCTGGGACAAAACCTCCTATAGCAAGAACTAGTGGCATTCTATGTAAAAATTGGCTCCAGAATCAGAAAGTTTAGATTCTTCTGGTTCTAGTGGTATATTAGACTACCCATTTCAGTGAAAAAATGCCCTAGATATGGCCTTTTGAAATTCTTAGTCCTGTTCATGGCTTCCATAGCATTTTACAATTTCAAAAATTTATTCCTTTATATAGTTTGAACTATATAAATAATTTCTAGTTTTAATTAAAAACTAACCTATGCACGTGATCTTAAGGAGAAACAATTAAAATGAAAATTTTAAGATCTTTGAAAATTTCCTCACAATTTCATTTGGGTCAAACTTGGTTTGACCGTGCTTGACACATGTTGTCTTTTGATTGGCTCAGACCTGAGTAGTTTTGCGTGTCACATTCTGACTAGACATCCTCATCAGTGCCACATGTCATCTTGTTGCTACTTCATCATGTTATCTTCCCTGCATCTTTGTCATGGTGAAATAGCAAGGACTGCGAGATGTGCCACATGGCACGATCTCCTTCATCTGTCTAGATCTCACCACATCACCTCCTACTTGTTACCACATTTATGCCTACTCATCACCATGTCACTCTCCACCTTCCTTGGTCGCTATGTCACTGTGGTTATCAAGTGAGCAACTTCCCTTGGCAACATAGCGATAGTCAGAGGATTGTCCATGTGTCAGCATTTCATCGCCTGGATCAAGATCAATGGACTTACATTTTTTATTAAAATTTAGTATTGGTTTCCTACTACTGCATCATTGATGACTGTTGTACATGGGGCCCACTTACAAGCTATGGCCTTTCAAAAGGCTCTTTCTTCAATTCACATTGAGTAGTGAGTGCAATTGTAATTATAGTGCAAAATGATCTTCCCGCCAGCCAATGTGGGATTTATGTCTTTTAGTGTTTCATCCCTTTTTACTGTGTCTCTTTCTGCTCTTTGACCAGCGTATGGAGGTAGGGTTTCTTTCTTAATGTGCAGTGCTTCTCCATTTCTACTGCACTTTCACTCCTAGTTGGAAAGCATGGATTCCTCCTAATGATCGCATTAATCTCCTTCTTGATCAGCTCCCTTGTTCATTACTGTTGGGTAGGGGAATGTCTGTGTTTTAGTTGGTGGCTCTCTCTAAGTTGACACAGCTCCCCTAATCAACCCCTGCTTCAAAAATGTAGGCTTCTTGTCTTAAAATGTGGGAGGGTTCCTTGGCTGATGGCAGTGGTATGTGTTTAACGTGAGTGACCCCTTTCAATGTTGCATGGTCTCCGTTTTATTCTAGCTGGCTATGGTTGCTCTCATATGAAGTTGTGTGGAGCTGCTTTATGCTGCACTATGGATGCTTTATTGGACAGCTCCTCTTTTGCACATGCCATTCTCTTGTACCATTGTCTTCTTCTATAAAAAATCTCATAAACCCTAAAAATGTGCATCAAATTCTAAACTAGAAATTGATAATGGAGTCCAGTAGTGCACCAATTGATAACAAGGAGGAAAGACTTGTTGCTAAGCTACTTTACAGCTTCAATTGTCTTCCTATGGGCTGCTTTAACCATGGCATAGAGAATACTTTACAATGTGGCTTCATCTTTTCCATGAGCTTATCACATACTCCTCTGCCAAGTGCAAATTTAACTCTATCGTGTCTACCCTGTAGCTTCAACTTGGGACGGCTTCCTTCCTTTTCATAGTATTGATTGTCGTCTTATTTTAAACAAAACGTCCTCATTCTATACTCAGCGTTGAATTCCTAACCTCTTTTTAATTTCTCTGGCCATAGTAAGAAATGCTTGTTCAACATTTGTTGCATCTTTAGCAGTTGTCTCCAAGAATGGAATTCCAATTTCACTGGCAAAGTCCTTAGCCATTTGTTGGTCTACAGCTCTCTTTTCAGATAGATCACACTTGTTGCAAGCTGAAAGGCTTCACTGATACATCCTAGCATGTATTTACCATACATACATACATATGGTCTAGATCCCAAATATAACGCCTTCAATCCCTCAAACTCTACCAGTTCTGATGAATTCAGTCGGGCCCAAAAATGGGTCTGGCTAAAAAAAATTTCATTTCCAAACAACTCAACCATCAAACTAACCAATAGAACATTTGGGACTGATTAGAATCAAGTTTGACCACTGAACCATCAAAAAAAACTCACTTTATCACTTTTTTCCAACTTGTCAAAATTTGCACCAAGAGGTCCGTTGACTGGCCTTAAAAACTGATCAAAACCTCTAACTGGGCTCTGAAACTTGGCACACTGCCTCTCTATTTTGCATTCTTTCACTCTGTCAAATCTCATCTCATGAAAAATTTGGTCTTAAAAGATATTCATTGTCAAAGTTGCCTTCTCAAAATTTACCTGCACAAAAACAAGTCAGAAAGCAATAAACTGGGTTCGGATTTGGCCTGGAAAACTAGGCAACCAGACACTTGGGGAAATGAAAACTAGGGCATTGGTTCTCTATCATGAAGACGTTATGGATCTATGATTTAGGCTCATGATGAATAACAAGACGCAAATGGTGAGCGGTCAGAGTGGGCTACTTAGAATTGTTGACTGGAAACATTGACAAGATAAAAAATTTTGCAAATGTAATTGACCTGAAAAAGTGTGCAGACAGATTCGTCATGACTTGCAAATTGATACACTTGGAGTATTTTTAGAGGAAAAAATAGTGGTAGAATCCATTCAACTTGACCTATCATGGATCAGGAGATATAACATCATGAACAGGGCTACCAATCAATCTGCAAATACTGACACCAGTAAAACTTTAGAAATTGTGTTTGGAATCACGTTTGAAAACTGATCAAATGGATTCTTCATAAGTTGAAACTTGAAATATAAAAAGTCCCTGATGTCTAAAATGCAACGCAAAAGGAATTTTCACATTTTGATCAACTGGGTCAAAGTTATAACATGCCAAACAGAGCTTCCCAGAATTAGGTGCAAAGTGCAAAAGCATGAAAACAATAATTGACCAACTTTGAGGGATTCAAAACCTAGTCAAACGAACTCAAAACAACTCAAAATCTGAAACATAGGTTCTTGGATATGGACACTAGACACTCCTAAAGCAGTGAGTCCTAAAACATTTCTGGGTGCATGTTATTTGATGACAAACATAGCTAAAAATATGAATGGCTAAAACACTAACTCCATGTGCCACTGCCAGGGATATAAATCCATCACACTAATCAACACGATCAAGTGCAATTGCATATAATAATATAGCTGAAGCAATAAATGCATTAAATCACCTAATTTAACCATTTATTTAATTATATTAAAATAATCTATTTATGTCACTCATGTTCACATAAAACATAACAATGTAAGAATGAAGTAAATAACCATAGCATTAAATCCATCACCTAACATAATCAGAGGTAAGTCTAGATACCAGATAACTAGAGGTCATCATAAAACACACTATCATCTCAAAATGGCATCGTCATGAAATATGATCAACTAAACAACATAGTAGTCTAAAATCTATGATACTGAAATCAAAGTTTAACATCTGACCCTCAAGCCCTCTCAAATATCAAACATCACATAAGTAATAGATATCTCTCAGCTCAAAATATAACAAGGTAAATGATTGTAGCACATAACCAAATAATCCAACATGAAAAATCCATTTCTAATTACTTAAGCATTTAATAATGATTGATTAAAGAACAAAAAAAGGCACTTAAAACACATAGGTAAACATAGTCATAAACATGACTATCTCTTGCTACAAGAACCTAGTCTAGTGTAGCATGGTAATAGTACACAGTGCAATCTCTGCACACATCTTAGGGTAATCATGGAACAACCTCATGATACCACATCGATCCTGGTAAGCACTGGCACAAACCTCAGTGAACCATAAATTAGTCAAAGCATAATCAAAGCAACTGATATAGAAACATAAATCCAAACACCTCAACAGTGTAGACCACTCATGGTCACAATCATGATCCATCACAACAAAAGATCAACAAGTTTGCATCCATTAGAATGACTTATAGAAGTCAAATGGGAGAGGCACTACAAAACCCCCAGGAGCCTCCTATGCCAAGCTTAGAGTTGATAGTAGCAGATTTTAAAGGAAGGGAAATAGACCATGTGATAGAGCAAACTAGTCAATAATTTTTCTTAGATGATAGTTTTGTTAAGTCTAGAGCTTTTGACCAGTTTGCATGGAGAACAAATATAGGAAATTATGAAGAAAGATGTAATAAGTTAAGAACAGAGCATCTAGAGCTGGAGGAGGTAGCCTTGCAAAATCAAGTAAAAGAAAAGATGATGCAAAAATTCCAAAGTATAACTCCTAAAGAGGGGAGAGAGATGGTGAGAGCATCAAATATTTTCCTGCTACCCGATTGGGACATAGCAAATGCTCTAATTTTAAATTTTTTTTCATATAAATTGGACCTACAGGACCAAAATAAGAAAGAATTCAAAGGTAATACTTTCAATGAGGACCAGGTCACTTTGGTTATATGGTCATTAAGGAAGGGATCAAGGGCTATTTCATCATAGACAAATGGCTCTAGGTTAATGGGAAATGTCATTGTAAAAAGAGTAGTAGATACCTCCCATGTGGAGGCAGCTCACATGGGTATTGGAACATCTTAGTTTGTTTTGGCTACTATAGAAAAAGAAGAGAAGACAGTGTTTGAACTACAGAATAAGTATGAGAAAGTTTTGAAGGCTTATAATACAAAAGTTTAGAAAAGAATTGAACTTGAAAATAAGGTAATGGGGAGGTCTTCCAGACCAAGAATTACATATCCTTGACCTCTAGTGGAACCTTTTAAATCCACTCCTCTCATAGAAATGCTAGATACTCCACAAAGGCCACAATATTACATAGCTGAAGATTGTGAAGAAGAAAAGAGAAAATTGTGGGCTTTACATGTAGAGCTAAATGTGCAATATGAAGACAAATTGAGAAAAGCTCTCATGTATCTAGGAGATAAAATTTAATGGCCATTATTTTATGATCAATTAGCAAGAACAATAAACATATGGGATGAAATAAAATAAAATGACAAGGCTTTGAATCCTATTGTCAATAAGTGGGGAAAGAGAAGAAAAGAAATTACATTCTTGTGCTACTCTGTCATAAGGTCTTCTCATGATCATATTGAAAAAACCTATGATATTGTAAATGATCTTCCAGAATTCGATGATAAAAGAGTTTACTACAAAGAAGAATAGTTAGCTACTTGGATAAGTATAAGAGATAGAAATTTGATTTATTCACACATGCTTTGGATAGGAAAAATGGATTGAAAAATTAAAATGAATGGGCTAAAGAATTAGATGATTTATTTTTTCTGAGAATGAATAAAATCATCAATGAAATAGGACATGCATGGTGGGCCACCGCAGTAGAAGAAATGGTGAAAGCCCAAATATTCTTTGATTCTTTGAAACAATATTTTGTTGATATCGACTAAGAGGGTGAATATGTCATCAAGAAGCAACAAGATATTCTACAATTTAATTGGCAAAATAACACACTTTTTGACAAGTGGATGGCAGATATTGCTTCTGATGAATAGTTGGACGAAGCTGAAAGTGATGATGATGAGACACATTAAGATGAAATACAAATCATCGACTCACTTCCACCAGTGCATGGAAAAGAAGAAGACAAAGAAGGGAAATCATCTTGTGTGAAACGTATGGTGAACTAGATGGATGATGTGACAAAAAAGAAACTAAATATAATTGTCACCTTGGTAGTACATGATGATATAAGTGGAAATGCTAGAGTAGAAGTGAATTTGTAGGAATAAGAGCCTAACACATCACTGTCAAATTTGATAGCTACATATGCCAAGGATCTAGAGTGAATAAAGGCCAATTATGGGATTTGTAGCATTTGAAGATGTAATAGAAGAGGGCCTACAAAGAGAATAATATGATATATTACCTTTCTATTACACAAAGTTTTGTCTTTTATTGTTAAGAAAAATGTAAATATCTTTTGTAAAATGGACACCTATCAATTCTCAATGCCTGAAGCTTTTTGTGTCTCACTCTATATAAGTGAGATTCCAAGGCTAGAGAAGGGTTCGATTTCTAATACAATTTTAGTTTATATTGAGTATGGTTTGGTCCAATTAAAAATGTGCAAAAATTATGATGTATTCTCCTTACAAACACTTGGAATATATTTATATTATGGGGGTCTAATGTCTTTTCTAGAGTCATTCTAAGTTTTTTTACAATTGTATGCAAATCTTCAAAGGAGATTAATACAAAATTGAACTATCCTTACATCTATTCTAATTGAATGTTTTCTCCATTGTTATTACCTATTTATTCTGATATTATGTGAGCAAAGCTTGTTCACTTGAATGCAATTCACTTAGGTTGTATGTCAATTCATTATTGCTATTAATTCAATGAATTAAGTAAATGCTTTAGTGAATTTGATGGGAATGTTGTGGTAGTAGAAAGGATGTTTGTAAGAATGAATTCTAGTAAGAATTGCTGATAATATTTGTTGTAATGCAACAAGTTAGATTTATAAATTGTAGTATACTCTAAATCCCAATGGAATAGGCACTAATCTAATTAATCCAGTATCCAAATAGGTAGATCATGAATAAGAATCAAGTCTAAAATCAAAATCAACTTTATTTTATTGTTTTAAGAGTTTCAAAGATGGTCGACACTTGTTTGCATATAACCTTTAAGCTTTAGCTATCTACTATTGCTAGAAATACTTGCAAATTGGAGAAGAATTGTGATGAAATCTATTTATAAATGGTGTATATCCTCTAAAAGTGTCAAGAAATGGATAAACTATATATATATATATATATATATATATATATATATATATATATATATATATGTTAGAGATAAAAGATGAGAATCAGAATGAAACTAATAAATTATCATACAACAACATTCATTTTGAATCATCCCTTAGGTATACTCACCTTGGTTTTGTAGAGTCTAAAGAGTAGAAAGCCAGTCTTGGTTTAGTTGAAGTTGGATCCAAATAATATGCATACATAATTGTTGATGGGAAGTAGCTAGTCCCTAGATTTGTGGGTATTATTATCTTGTCATTGAGCTTTGTTGTTCAGTAGTTGAAAAACACCAAAAGACTCCTTCCCGACATTTTTCCAACTTCCCAGCTTCTTTTTATTCTCATCTTCTCTTTCCCCATCATCCTTCTTCTATTTCTATTTCATCCTTTATCTATTATTTGCATTGATAGAAGTGGTCTGCTATAGTTTTCATGTACAAGAAGACTGATATTGAGCACAAGTTTTTGGAAAAAAAGGTTTTCCCAAGCCAAAACCCATCTTTTTCTAGGTCTTGAAATGGTACGTTGATTGATGCATCCATGAATGGGACTCCTCCATTGGTACAATCAACTTCATTCTACCTAATTCCCCTTTCTTTATCTGACTAGCCAGAGAAATAGAAATGCACTAGAACTAATAAGAGACTTTTCTTCAGGCCTTGTATTAAGGAATGAAATTTGATCAAATGAGAGAGTCTATATTAATAGAATATTTAGATGTTGTGGATGGATAACCACAAAAGATCAAGATTTGAGAGCATGCTCTGAATTGGGCTTGGGACAATCAAATTTATCTCATAGATTCTCCCCATTTTCCAAGATGTCTTCTCATTTTATGGCCATACCATACCTTTTTTTTCCTTAAGTCACCCCATAACTCCCTCCCATTTCCCTCTAGCACCAATGCCTAAAAAAAAGAGAGGATAGTGGTTGGCAATAAATTGTAACTAATTCTTGCATACCAATGACCCCCTCCAAAATTAGTTTTCATTTAGTAGTTTTATAACAAATAAAATTCATGGAAAACCCCAAGTAGCAACAATAAGGCTGATTTACTAGTATAAGGTAAGACAGGTTGTGACAAAAATGGGTTCAGCTTTTCCTTTGTATAGTCTTCTATCTATGGGACCTAAGGGACCACCCAAACCCATGTTGACCTATCAGTTTCTTTGGACAAAACTTTGGATTTTGGAATTTTTAGAAGACCCCATTGAAATGATAAAGCTCTCAGTTTCATTTCTATTTGAAGAAAGTAAAGTTCTACGTCATAATCTTCATGCTCTCCTAAGTGGACCAAACAACTTGGAGATATATAGGAAATTGAGTAGATTTACTCCAAATGGATAGGAATGGATCTAAACTAGATAATTCACTCTTAGATGGATCTAGCTTAAGAAAAGGGGCAAAATTAAACCAACATAATAGGCGTTAAACCTAAGATACTTTTGGATAGATAGATAGATAGATAGAGAATTCAATCAAACCCAATAAATAGAAACAGTCTACATTTCCCAAACAAAAAAAGTGAGCAATTGCCAAAAAATGAGGGGCATAGGGAAGAGGCAACTTCCTTAGACTATTGCCCTACGTAAGTACTATGTTAGTCCTCTATTTTTAATGCCTCTTCATAAGAACTACATAGGTGTAACCCACTAAGCAAAATTTCTCTTAGATACTAACTGCTCTATGGCCAAGATTTCCAAGTATCTAGGGGAAAATTTAAGCCAATCAAAAGTGGGTATTTGTACCAACCAAAAGCATAAACTCCCCAACTCTAAAAATAATTCACTTACACATGTCAAGTAATTTATGATAAGTGAACTTATCCATATCATCACCAACATATCTTCTTCATATTCTCAACCTTGATTCTTAGAATAAAAACTCTGCTAAGAGATATAACAAGTTTACCAAAACATGCCTCTATGAACTTTATCTTAGAAAAAACATCACTAAAACTTACATAACTTCTTCCAAACTTAAAATTTATTCATTTGATGTTAACTACATATACTAGATACTTAGACATATTTCTCATAACCTTAGATAGTTCAAATACTCAACTAGCCATTTGTACCAACTTGATGTTTCCATTGTTCTTCTGTTAGATACCATAGAAAACTATTGTGTTGACATCAATGACAAGCTCAATCATGAATGTAACATATCATCATAGTAACATATCTATAATAATCCCTTATAGGAATATCATCAACATTTATGCTTCCAACATAAATCAATAAAGATTTACAAATGCCATGGATGAAGCAGATAAGTGAAAAATAGAAAAGTTTTATGGGAAAAACTTTGGGCTATGGAAAGTGCAGATAGAGTCTTTACTCATCAAGCAAGATTTGCACTATAAAGTGTCAACTTACTCAATAAAATTTTTCACATAAATAAGTAGAACACATAAAAGAATTTGGGCAAAGACAAGGGATTTATTGTGAAAAATTCCCTCGACATGCCAACTTAAATAAATATTAGTAAATTAGAAAAATCATTTGATTTTAAAATTCATATAATGAAATCTGCATTTAGTATAATTACTTCCAACTCACAAGTTGTATCATACATAAATTTGATCCTACTATGCAAGCCCTTATTGTCAATTTCAAATAACTCCAACCTTTATTACAAGTTATAGATGTGTATAATCTTACTCACTTTCACAAAGGAAACACATACCTATGTAACAAATTTTTATCATGTGGTTGTAGCTTAAATAATTTTAAACTATTGCATCTAAATCCCTTCAGAGACAAGGATAAGATTCCCTGATATTGTAACTCAAAATCCCAATATATATTTCTATAAAATGAGTGCGCAATCCATTCAGATATGATGTTAAGGTTTTCTCATCACACATTAGAGCTTTACATAAACAAAGGAAAAATATATCAAATTCTAACAAGGGTTGCAAGCACCAAAGTTCCTGCCTTCAATGGGATGAAGTTTGGGGTAAGGGTTGAATTAAAGTATACATGTAGAATTTTGAACATTGAACTATAGATGAAGAAATATAGAACCATGTTGCAGGTGAAATCTAAAGAGAAACATTAAACATGAATATTGAGTGCATAAGAAATTTGGTTTGATGAAGAAAATATTACATATTGTTTCTACTTTGTATGGTTTTCTAGGTTATTGCAAGTCTTTTAAAGCAAAGAAATTAATGTGTAGTGTGCAGAACTTGAACTGGGGTCAAGTTGCAACTACTAAGCACTTGACTTAAGGTCTTCATCTACTTTGGACAATTTTTCCTTTATTTCCTTGGTAAAATTAGAAACATCATATAGCTTACCAAAAAGTGATGATACATTTGTACAAGATGTTTCCAGAGAGCCCAAAATTGTAGAGAGTTCAACTTGATAAATTGCAATTTGTTGAGCAATGTGCTCAAACACTTTATTTTAAAATTTCTTTGTTTCCTTCTGTAATAACTTATCCTAGCCATTAGTATCTTCATTGAACTTTAGGACTGCCTCTGATAATTGATACAAAATTCGCTGTGAAAAATCAATGTCTACACCTATAGCATCTACCAAAATATTCTTTGCATCCTCAAAAAAATTGAATTATTTTTCTCTTTCTTCTCTTAATCTCTGTTGTTTGGCTTTCTTCTGGAGGAGTTCACTGAATTCCTACATTTGATCTAGAGTAAGCTTGGAGATGTCCCAATTAGGGAGTACAATTTCCTCATCTAGCTCTATTTCTTCCTCCATCTCTTTTCCTTTACCCAAAAATTTTGTGCCTAGTTGAGCCTTGGTCCCAATTGTCCTTGCACTTATTGCTTGATTGCCCAGAATAAAAATAATTGTAGACATTCTAGGACTAATTTTAAAAACTGATACTATACTTATTAAAGGAATACTAATAGAAATACCTAAAAAATCCAAACTTGATGTGGCAATCGCAGATGTTTCCAAAACTGTTGTGCTCAAAATTGATGTATTCAAAATTGATGTAGCCAACTTGATAGAAGAGGAAAGTGTCTACAGCTCAATAGATGAAGTGGAAGTTATTTCATTCAATGATGTACTAAGCTGAATTAGAGCAAAGAGTGATTGGACATTTGGGTTGTCACTGGTGGTCACAATCAATCTTGCTAAGGTTGTCTCTACACTTGATGTTATCACTAGTTTTCTTGGAGAGTAAGGAAGTGAGGTAATGATTGTAGCAACTATCTTAACTGGATTATTTTCCTCATCATCTCATGTTGCTTCCTTGGTAGCCTCTTTTTCTTGTTCCTCTTCATCTTCTATGTTATCAAAATGAGTTGCTTCTTTAACATTATCTTCTTCATCCTTTTCCTTATCCTCTTCATTATCATCATCATTTACATTCAAAAGGAAATCACTTAGTTTGTGTAAAAGATAGACATTTTCCCAAGTGTTTGTTGCATTCCTTACAACATGTTCAATATCTTTCATCAGAACTAGCCAAGTATTGAATATAAGAGTCAATTTTTCTTCATTTTTCTTTCGTGACTCTTTTACCTCTGTATCTAATATGCTTAGTATAATCTTCCTTAGAGTTTTCTCATAGATTTCTTTGATGGTTTGCATGGAAAATTTCCATCTTGGTCTTATTTTCTCCATCAAAATATTAGGAATCTAAAAATCAAGATGGTTAGGTGAGTACTTCCACTTGCCCATTTTTTCCATCACTAGATCTTCTATTTACTTCTTCTCTTCATCAATCCTAATCTCATATTTTAATGCCTTAAAATTTGTATGCTAGCTCTTTCTTGTAGATCTTTTAATCTATCTTGGAAGGTGGGTGGAGGTTTTCTGAATATAATGTCTCCTCCTTCCTTGTCAGCTTTCTTCCTTGATCTCTTGGTAAACATAGCAATGGATGGCTTGGTAGGCTTGGTAATAATCACCTTGCCATTTTTCTTTAGTAGTTCTTCTTCCTCTAATTCTTCTTCATCTTTTTCCTCTACATCCTCTGCTTCCTCATCCTCACCTTTTCCTTTGGTCAACAAAAGAGTAGAACTTTTTTGAGTTTAACAATTCTTTTCTTTCCTTTGTTAATCATGTGAGGGAGTTTGATCTCAAGTTCTATCCTTTCTTTTGCTTCATCATAGGTACCAAAATATCCTACCTTAGGATCCACTAGCTCATTAATAAGTGCCTCAATGATGTCTTTGGTTTCATCTATATTAAACTCATATCCAAGAGGTTTTACCCATGCTATTCTAGGCCTAACTGCCTGAATGTATACTTTGTCACTGTCCACCATGAAACATTCATCATCTTTGTAATCTTTCACTAACTTCTTAGGAATCCTGAACCTATTATTCATATTTTCCTTGAATGCATTGAAGTATTTTTCCATGATACTATTATAGTTCTCACCCATCTTACCAATATACTCATTGATTTGATGAAGCATGGGCACATCTTTTCTCCAAACAAAAACATCTTTTAAAGGGAAGAATTTTTGAAAATAAAAGAATAGACATGTTAATAGGGAGTCAAACTTACATGGGTTATTCTTTGATGTCCTTATACTTTCCATATTCTTGTTGAACTACTTCAATAGTAGCTCGAAAAGGTTGTAAGATAGATTATTCGTCACTACCTTGAATGCAAGGTCAACTACTTCGCATGATACACTATTTAACCTGCTTGAGCTGTAAATCTTATGTGCAATAATATGGATTCCAAATTTTAGCTTTTGTCTATGACATTGCTAATCTTCATTCCTTTGTCATCCCATTCTGCTATGGTTTTCTTTTCTAGTTCAAACCAACCCAAGGTTTTGGTCATTTTAGCTTTGGTCAACATTAGGAGACTAGTGATTTGATGAATCATCTTCTTTGTGATCAATACTGATTGCTCCAACCATAACTACCCATTATGCACCTGACTAAGGATAAAGCTAATCCGCTTTACTTGAAATTCATGGGGCATGTGAGGAATATGAGTTAACCCTTTAGTTTCTAGGTTTTGGTGCTTGGGTTACAAAACTCCATTTACACATAGTTTATCTAGGGTATCACCCATTTCCAAAGTGACAATCTCTTGCATAACACATTTAAATGAGTGTGAATATCATTGATCAATAGTACCTTTGGATGGATTTGAGACTACATTCCACTTAGATCTAGGGTTTTGGTAATTGTAAGAGTGAGCTTGAAGTCTAGTGCCTTCTATTCACCATGAACTAGCATGTCTAAACATCACTTTGCCTTGCTACTATTGGATGCCATCTTCATTCGATAGGGTTTGAGAGAGTTCAAAATCTTTCACTATTAAATCACTCAAATTGCTTGGATGCTCTGAACATAGCACTTCACAATAGCTCTCAAAAGTTTTATAGTAAGAATAACTTTTATTCCTTGCTTTTTATCAAAAATTTTCCATAAATGCTCAGTATGAAAGGTAGATCGATTGACATCATATTGACAGACTGTCATCCACTTCTTTTCATTGAACACTTGGTGAAGACTTCATGATTTAGTAACCATATAGGATTTAGTTACTCCCAACCTTCTTTGATAGAGTCTATGACCCACCTCACTCAATAAGGAAAGTAACTTGGTAAACACTAGTACCCTTTTACTCGGTGATGCCTTTGTATATTGAATACAAATATGGATCTTCTATCTTTTCAATCTGGAACTATTTTGAATGTCTTATTTAGTAGCATAGTCCTACATTCTCCTTTGAGAAATCAAGTTGAGATTGTGGAGTCACCTAATTCTTGAGTGACTTGTCCATCATTTTTTGGTCTTTCATTCTTAGTAGAGATTGGAACCCATTGTTATCACATATATTTTTAGACGTTATTATCTTTTGCCTTCTATTCTACTAGTATTCATATAGTTCTTCTCAAGATGACCAAGTTCAATACAAATGAAACATCTTTTAGTACTATCATTTTTTCTCAAATGATGGTTTACACAATTCATTCCAATGTGTCCAAATTCTTCACAATAATGACATCTACACTAGGTGTTATAGTCCCAACCAAATATAGCTTTCACAATTTGTTATACTAGATTCAATATCTTGGTTTTGCATTCTGGTGACTTGTGTCCATGTTTCTTACATTTGTGACATTTTCCTTCAAATCTTGGTTTCTCTTTATATTCATTAGCCTTATGACCATGTTGATTGCAGTTGTAGCACTTTCCATTGAATTTTACTTTTCCATTGCTCCAACATTTTTTTGATGTATGACCTATCTTACCATAGTGGTTGCAACTAGGTCTTTAATTCTTTTGAGCTCCTTGCTTGGATGATTCTCCTTCTTCTATATATCCAATTCCTACTTTTCCTTTTGTCTATAGGGATTTTTCTCATTTAATGGATTCATGTCTACTTGGGATTTCATCATTCTTTCATTGATTTTCCTTTTAGAGTTTACATCATTCGGCAATCTTTCATTTTCTGATCTTAGATTCATGATTTCTTTATTTGCATTGGTGAGTTGATTAATGAAGTTTTCTTATTGAAGGGATAGGTGTTGGATTTCATTGTTCTTTCATTCTATCTCTTCTTCTATCTTGTTTTTCTCTTCCATGATATCACACATTCTAACTGACTGAATTTCTTGTTCTCTTCTTAGTTTCCTTACTTCTTCTTGCAAGGAACCATTCTATTCTAATAGTTCTTTGATTGCATCATTTTCTTCATCTGAGCTTCTTGAAGGATGGAGGTCTTCAATTCTTTCTTCAATGAATGAGATTCATTTTAATTCCAAGATCTTTTCTTCTTTTCAAGGATTGGGAGAGTTGCCCCTTTTCTTTCTTGAGTTGGGAAATAGCCATTTCCAAATCCAACTTCTCATTATCAATAGCTTTGTTAAGTTTGAATATCTCCATGGCCTTGATCTTTGCTCAAGCTATTAAACTTTCTCCTGAGAACCACAATGCTCTAATACAATTTTTTGGAAATATTTAGATAGGCTAGGTTACTAAGAGGGGAGGGGTGAATCGGTAACCCTACAAAATCCTATTAGAATTTAATCCTTCTCATATAATCTGATCTAATTGCATGCATAAGAAACTAAAAATCTGAAAGAATTCATAACACATTGACACATATATTTGGTGACCTAGAAACCTTCCAAATAGAAAGTAAAATTGGGGTGGGGATGATACCCACAAACCATAGTACTATAATATAAAGTTGGTCTGTTAAGGCTTACATTGATCACTTCTAATGATCTACCCTATTAGGAGCAATAAGGACTGCTAGATCCACTTTTTGAAAGGATTTACAAACATACAATGAAGTATGCACTCGGTAAAGGGATTTTGCAAAAGACTATTAGGTCTACCTTGTTAAAGGATTTGATTGATCCACCAATTAGGATGAAGTAGTAGTTGATCTCTGAATTGCAACTTGGTTTGTTGAATGAGATTCCTTTATGTACTAATCACCTTGTTGTGATAGATATGTCTTTTCTACTTCTTATACTACAATAACCTTTATAATTTGATCTTTTCTACTCTTCTCTGATTATATTCAATTACATTGCATTCATACTCATTGGATATGATATAATACACTACATATATACCAATCCAATTATAAAAATTACAAAGTTGACTACTATACAAGTTTACACAAACATTACAAATTTGGCTCATGTATAGACACTCGGGCTCTGAAGACTAACTCAGTGAAGTTCTGATACTTGGCATCCACTGTCAATACTTAGCATCGTCATGCACTTGGGTAGAAGTAAAAGCTTGGTCCATACTGATCACTTTCAAGTAGTCTTGAACTTGGTCTACACTAATGACTCGATAGATACTATGAAACTTGTCAAATATATTGAATCACTTATTTACCTCTACATAGCTCAAGAAACACTATCACCTTGAGCTTGGTATAAAATGAGTCACTTGGTTAACTTGGTATAAATTGAGTCACTTGGTTAACACTGAGTGGCTCATTTTACACTGGACTTGCATCACATAAACTATGAACTCGGTAAGAACTGCACAACTTGGTTTGCATTGGTAAACTCGGCATAGACTTAAATGCATAGTTTACACTGTTGATTTTCACTGTAACTATAACTACTTGGTAAACACTAGAATCTTTCCAAAGGACTTGTTAGCAACTATAGAAATCAGTGACAACTAAAATGCTTTGGCAAAAACTATTAAGTATACAATAAGCTCAGTAGATACTTACAGTTCGAATAAGTGTATGTCATTAATAAAAAACTTGACTGATATGTCAAAAGAGCTATGGTACATGAGTTAGTTCTTGAGGGTTCATTTTAGATATGGTTTAGCATTGGTTATGTCCTTTTTCATTTGTTATTATATTGATTAATTTTGGGAGATGGTTTTATATTGGGCATATTCCTTGAATTAGGAATGGTTATTCCTTGGTTTAGGAATGGTTTATGAGTTTGATCAACTTGTGAGAGACTTACATCCATGATTAGTTATATGGCATGACTTGGGTGTTGTTGAGGCATCTTGGTTGGGGTTTTATGGAGGAGATCATACTTACACAATTTAGTGTGTAGAAGGACATGATACATGTTATGATTTGCATGGTTTCTCTTTAGTCTTGGTTATCTTCCTAGATGTTCAGGTTTTCTTACATTGGATTTGAGATTGGTTAGAGATTGTGATCACTAGTTTGTGCTCATATATGTCATGTGAGAGATGACGTGGTTATTCATTTATCTCTTTCCTCTATTGGTTGTGGAGAGCTTGGGAGACTATTGAATTTTTATTATGGGAGTTGTTCTTGTAGGATATTGGTTTATGTATTGTGAGTGTCCTTGATACTACATGGATTCACTTCTTTGAGATGTTGTGAGTGGATTAGTTATAGATTTGACATTATCTTTTGTAGTGGGAGCTTCTTGGTATATATGTGGCAGCTATTGCTCTTGAGGTTTGTGATTGCAGGTTATAGATTGGATATGTTGATGATGTAAGCTTCACTTGGTATACCTTTGGAGGTATGGATAGTTGGATGGGTTTGGCACTTGTTATGGGTGCTATTTCAGCTATGGTTATTTTGAAAACTATGAATACATGTGATTACCTTTGGATCAGGTTTTTGTGCTTGGTATTTCAATTGGTAGAGGATTTTATGATCTTCTGATGTGACATGTTGGGTGGCTTTCTCTTTGGATGGCTTCTATGTATGTTCAATGGAAGTGACATAATAGGAGGTGAGATCATTCATGTTTGCGATGATGGATACTTTAATGTTGTTGTAGGTACTAGGATGGAGAACTTCATGTACTTTGATCCATGATGGGGGATGTGCTAGGAGGGATTGTTCCCTTGTTCATCTATGTGGCTACATATTGACCCTATGCAATGTATACAACAAGTGGTAGATTGTTTAGATAATGGATGGTGCACAAATTGCATTATATTATTATATTGTATTATTTTATTTTATTATGTAATGTTGCACCTAGATGGACATGCAACTTGTAAAGATTCCCATGGGATATACTTGATGAGTTGTATTGTAACATTGTGATAATATTTAATCTAATTATTTAATATTGGGGAAAGGAATTAAATTTCCAATATTAAATGTGGGGTCAATGGGTTAGGTAGTACATGGTTTATGTAATACCACTTAGTGGTTTTGTGGGACTTCCTACTATATAAGTAGCCACAAAGAAAGTTTTTGGTGTGAGAAAAAATAGATAAAAGACAAAAGGAAAAAAACAAGAGTCAAGCAAGATAAGGCTTGATAGGTTAGCCAAGGGAGCATTTTTGAAGGTTGGAAGCATGGCATGGGATGTGTGGATTCATGCTTGTTCACATGAATTTCTTAGTTGTGGCTATGGCTTTGACGGCTTCCATGGTTGTATTGCAATGGTGTTTTTGTTGAATAATACATGGTGATGGATGCTTTTGGAGGTAGCATTTTTTTCCCTTAATGATGGTTTTCAAGGATATATCTTGTGTCACATTTTTGTGGGTACAATGTCTATTCTCTTGCATGTGGATATTAATTGCATATTTATTTTAGATCTATTATGGGTTATGTGGAAATGGTTATATTATTTCTTGCAAGTTTCCTTATAGGATCCATTACTTTAGATGGAAGAACTAACATTGACAATGTTATTTATTTGTTGATGGATTAAAGCATAATTTTTTGGGTGTTGGATAGTTAGTGGACAAGGGATATCAATTGCATATCATTGAGAAGACCTACATTATCAAGGATAATGGATGTAAGATGAATGGAACTAGAACAAGGTCCAAAGGTAATGTATTTTAGTTGAATCTTACTAAAATGACATGTTTGGTTATGAAAGTTGATAATAGTTAGTTATGGCATAGAAGATTCTTTCATATAAACTTTGATGATATTATGAAAGTTAGTAGCACATTTGTAGTCAGAGACTTGTCTAAGATGACAAAGCCTACTAATGTTGTTTGCAAAGAATGTATTTTGGCTAAGTAGAAGAAAGTGTATTTTCCTAGCAAGAAGTTCACTACCATGGAGAAGTTGGATATCATTCACACAAATCTGAGTGGTCCTTCAAGAACATGAGGATTTTATGGTGCAAGGTATTTTATGATTTTCATTGATGATTTCACTAGAATTATGTGGGTAGCATTTCTTAAAGAGAAATCTGAAGCTTTTGAGAAGTTTAAGATGTTTAAGAATAGTGTTGAGAATGAATTTGGTGTGAAGATAAAGTTTTTGAGATTAGATAGAGGAGGAGAGTTCACCTCTAGAGAGTTTAACATGTTTTGTAAGGAAAATGGAATCAAAAGACAACTATCCTCTCATAGAACACCTGAGCAGAGTGGGATTTTTGAAAGAAGAAATAAATTATTAGCAAAAGTAACAAGAGCGATGTTATTTGAGA
This sequence comes from Cupressus sempervirens, assembly GCA_028749045.1. Taxonomy (NCBI): domain Eukaryota; kingdom Viridiplantae; phylum Streptophyta; class Pinopsida; order Cupressales; family Cupressaceae; genus Cupressus; species Cupressus sempervirens. The sequence goes on along the minus strand of CM053791.1, from coordinate 705,687,399 downwards.
ATGATGTTTCTAAGACATTCTAGAGAGAAGCAGCCAATACAAAAGTGTAGACTCTTAATAAAGTTTAGATCAGAAAAGTTATGAGCAAGACCCCTTATGAGCTATGGTTTGGTCATTCAACATTAGTTAAGTGTTTCAGAATATTTGGGAGCAAATGTTACATTAAGAGAGATGATAACATTTGTAAGTTTGACCCAAGAAGTGATGCGGGTATGTTTCTTGGGTTTTTCATTGAAAAGAAAGGTATACAAATGTTTAAACTATATAACAAAGATGATAGCTTAATGTGAAAATGTAGGGATTGATGGAAAGCTTCAAACTGAAGAAAATATGGTAGATTATAATTTACATAAAGAAGAAGACAATTTTGGAATTGTTAGACAAAATATTGAAGTTTTCTTTGAGACTAACAATGATTTGTAGAATGATGTACTATCTATTGAGCCAATAGTACAACAAAGATCTCAACCTAGAAATGAGACTAGAGTTGAGATGTCAACTCCTACCTCTAACAAGAACATGACAAATAATCACCCTCCAGAGAAGATAATTGGAAGTAAAGACAAACATGTGATGACAAGGAATGGAGTGAATGAGAATTATGTCTAATTTCTCAAGTTGAGCCTAAGAGTGTAGATAAAGCATGTGAGAATAATCATTGGATTCAAGAAATGAAAGAAGAATTGGATCAGATTGAGAAGAATGAGACATGGGAATTAGTTCCTAAACCTAAAGACAAGAACATGATAGGAAACAAATGGGTATTTAGGAATAAGATGAATGAATAAGGAAAAGTTGTGAAAAACAATGCCAGACTTGTTTTCAAGGGTTACTCATAGCAAGAAGGCATAAATTATGAGTAGAATTATGCCCCTGTAGCTAGAATGGAAGCAATAAGAAATTTCTTGGCTTATGCAATGAGTAAGACGTTCAAAGCATGTTAGATGGGTGTCAAGTTAACTTTTCTAAATGGAGAACTTGAAGAAGAAGTCAATATTGAGTCGCTTGATGGATCCCCTCTAAAAAAAGAAAAAAATATGGTATGCAAATTGAAGAAAGCACTATATGGTTTGAAGAAAGTGCCTAAAACTTGGTATGCAAGGTTGCATAAGTATTTGACAAAGCTTGGATTTGTTAAAGGTATGAAAAATGGTAATTTGTATTTGAGAGAAGTTAATAATGGCTTATTTATCATAGTAATATTTGTTGATGAAATAATATTTGGAGGTAATGATGAAGAAAGTGATAAGTTTGCTAAAGAAATGAAGAATCAGTTTGAAATAAGCATGATAAGAGAAATGAAGTTTTTCCTAGGATTGCAAATTGTGTAGAACAGTGATCGTATTTTCATTTCACAAGCTATGTTAACTAGTCACAAGTTATCTAGCAAGGATGAGACACCTATAGTTGAGAAAAAGAAATATAGATCCATGATTGGAGGATTGCAATTTCTCACACCAAAACAAATATAGAAAATGAAGTTGGGATTTTAGCTAGATTTCAAGCTGATCCTAAAGAGTATCATTATGTAGTAGTAAAGAGGATATTCAAATATTTGAAAGAAACATCTGATTATGGAATTTGGTATGATAGATCAAGTGATTTAATTTTGTGTGCATATACTGATTTGAATTGGGTAGGCAATATGGATGAAAAAAAGAGCACTAGTGGTGGAGCATTCTGTCTTGGAGGAAGATTGGTTTCTTGGATAAGCAAGAAGCTAGATTGTATTTCATAGAGTATAGTTAAGGTAGAGTATGTAGTAGCAACAAATAACTTTAATCAAGTTATGTGGATGAAGTAGATGCTAAAGGATATTGGGATTGAGTTTACAAAACCTAGTATCATTTACTATGATAGCACAAGTACAATGAGTATGTTTAAGAATCATGTATTGCATTCTAAGACTAAGAATATAAATTAAGTATCATGTGTTGAGAGAGAAAGAAACAAAAAGGTAGATTAGATACTAAAGATTAGATTGTAGATATCTTTACAAAATCTTTTCCTAAATATACATTTGAGTACTTGAGAGGTATGCTTGGGGTTATGCCCCTTCCTACTTCTAAATAGATGATACAGAGAGTGCATCAGTCCAATGTTACAAAGCAATATTATTAGACTGAACTAAATGTTGATGCTTCTTGTATGGGCGAGTATCTATTGAGAACTAAGTCATTGAGGAATCTTGGTATTTGGTATTGAATAGTGTCTTTGGACACTTTAGTTGGTTGAAGAGGTGGAGCAATTATATCAACAACTAGTATGTAACATTGAGGCCTTTGACATTGATGTCAATGGGGGAGAATATGCATGAAAAACATCTCCTAAGCATGTATGGGGGAGATATCTCTTTGGGGGAGAAGCTAAGAGTTATTTTAGCATGTGAACAAATTATGCTAATCCTAGAAGATGACTAATTAGAGAAGTGTTTCAGATTTGATTGATCTTAGAAGATGAGAACAACAACAACAAAAATAGAGTACTATGTTTGGTATTCTTAGAACTTAGATGTTTTTCATCTATGTTGTCATCAATGCCAAAAGAGCATGTTATTAGCATGAATTTTTATGATACTAAATTGGGGGAATATTCTAAGCATTGGAGAGTATTGAAATGTTACATTCATGACTATGTTTGTCATTGATATCAACATAGTGTTGTTTTTGTAAAGATTGGCATAGTAGCAGTCGAAGATCTTACTGGTATGGACAATGGTTTGATTATCTAGTATTGCACAACTAAGGACATGTTCTAGACTGTCCTGATGACATAGTAATGTGTGCAAAGTATAAGTCAAAGGAGTATGCAAGTTATACTTTATTTAATATGAGCAGTATAGAAGTAGAGTATAGGAGAACATCATTCTGATGTTAGTTTTCTATCTTATATCAATGAAGAAATGTGCAATCAGCCAGTGCTAGAAGATAGTTGTACGGTGTTGTTAGTGAGTGTGCAAGCCCTAGTATTACACATGTGAAATTTTGTATAGACTATGAGCCGACAGTGCTATAGTAATGGTAATTAATTAATTATCTTATTATAATTAATTGGCAAAGCCATAAGGCTGAATCAAGGAATTATTATGAAGATAAGGTATAAAGGAAAGTTTTTTTCCTTTTTTGTAAGTGAGAGTGGAATTAGTATGAAGTAATTATGAAGTGTGAAAAGGAGTAGTGTTTTTATTGAATGTGAGTAAGCGATCCAAGGGATTATTGGATGCAAGTTTTTTGATCTAGTTACAAGATATGAAGGAGCAAAAGTCAAGTTGATAGGATAGAGATAGAGGGAGGAAGTACAAATAATTTCTATTGTTCGGTAAGGAATAATATGGAGATCATTTTGATAGTGGATTTATTGATATTAACCTTGATGTTGTTTGGGTAGTGGGTTGAGCTATCTTTCACAACTCCTAATAGAGTTGACACAATTGTCAATAAGGTTGGAATCTTCTAATAGGGATTCGAAGTCTCATAATAATGACTCATATGTACTAAATGTTTTCATAGACTCTTAATAGGGTCCATCCTCTAATAAGGAATATTTATATTAGTACATCATCTTGTGGGTACCATCCCCACCAGGGTTTTCCCTCTGATCAAGGGTTTCCCTAATTAACATATTTGGTGTTATTTGTGTATGAGTATCTTGTTGTGGTTTCTAATTATATTTCTCATATGCTTAAAGTTTAATAAGGTTGATCATTCTAATTTTAGTTGAATAACTAATTCATCACCGCCCCCTGCTGCCCCCCGCCCCCCCCCCTCCCCCCCCCCCACTCTTATTTATATTGTTGGACTATATATTCTAATAGTTTTAGTATCATATCTGGCATCTTTTAGGAGTTTTCTTTCTTCATCATTGAGAAGTTCCAACTTGTCTTTCAACAATAATGATGAAGATCTAATTTTCATTTGGAGAAAGAGAGATGAGAGTATGTAAGTTATTCTTTATTTACTATGAGCATTATAGAAGTAGAGTATTGGAGAACATCATTTTGATGTTTTTTTTCTATCTTATATCTAAGATGCAATGAGGAAATGTGAAGTTAGCCAATGATAGAAGATAGTTCTACGGTGCCATCGGTGAGTGCACAAGCCCTAGTATTACACGTGTGAAATTTTGTATAGACTATGAGTCGATAGTGCTATAGTAATGGTAATTAATTAATTATCTTATTATAATTCATTGGCAAAACCTCAAGGCCAAATCAAGGAATTATTATGAAGATATGGTATAAAGGAAAGTTGTTTTCCTTGTTTGTAAGTGAGAGCGGAATCAATGTGAAGTAATTATGAAGTGCAAAAAGGAGTACAGGGCTTACTGAATGTGAGTAAGTGATCCAAGGGATTATTGGATGCAAGTTTTTTGATCTAGTTACAAGATTTGAAGAAGCCAAAGTCAAGTTGATAGGATAGAGATAGAGGAAGGAAGTACAAATAATTTCTATTGTTTTGTAAGGAATAATATGGAGATCATTTGGATAGTAGATTTATTGATATTAACCTTGATGTTATTTGGGCAGTGGGCCCAGGTGTCTTTCACAACTCCTAATAGGGTTGGCACAATTGTTAACAAGGTTGGAATCTCCTAAAAGGGATTCAAAGTCTCATAACAATGACTCATATGTACTAAATTTTTTCATAGACTCCTAATAGGGTCCATCCTCTAATAAGGAATATTTATATTAGTACATCATCTTGCGGGTACTATCCCCACTAGGGTTTTCCCTCTGATCAAGGGTTTCCCTAATTAACATATTTGGTGTTAATTGTGTATGAGTATCTTGTTGTGGTTTCTAATTACATTGCTCATATGCTTAAATTTTAATAAGGTTGATCATTCTAATTTTAGTTAGATAACTAATTCATCACCACCCCCCCACCCCACCCTCTCTTATTTATATTATTGGACTATATATTCTAACAATTTTAGTATCTGGCATCTTTTAGGAGTTTGTTTTCTTCATCATTGAGAAGTTCCAACTTGTCTTTCAACAACAATGATGAATATCTAATTTTCATTTGGAGAAAGAGAGATGAGAGAAGCTTTGCAACAACACCTAATAAAATAGGAAGAGGGCATTTGGCACTTTTATATCAGATCTGACCATCTTCATGTTTTTATGTCTTCTTTCTTTCTTTCTTTCTTTCTTTCTTTCTTTCTATAGGGTTGGTTCCAACACATTTGAGCAAGTCTAAAGGTGTGATTTCACCTATTCTCAATACTTTTCTCTCTGTATGAATGATAAACATGAAGTCGCAATCATAGTTCATGCCTATTTTATGTATTTTCATGAGTTAACGTACTCATCTTGATGTTTTACTTTAGAGATATGAATGCAAAGCATCAATGAAAATAGTTTCATTCTTATTCTTGTCTCCTATCTATATGCTTTGCAATATTTTTTTAATTGTGGTTAAAGAACCCAAATCTTAGTTACAACTTATTTAAGATTGTATGTCTTAGTATGTTTTGATGTTAACTCAAAGAGTTAAGTAAATTCTTGATGTATTTTTATAGGGTTGTGAGTCTTATAAAAAGATTTTGATAAGTAGAAGATTTATAATGAAGGTTGAAGCTTAATTTACAAAGTAAATAGATAGATTTGAAGGATCTTGATGTATTTTTTAGTTTCTGAGACACCCAATGGATAAGGCATTGATCATAGTTGGGAGATTATATAATTTTGTTGTTTCATATTTGGGTTATATTAAAATGAAATCAAATATAAAAATAATTTTCCCTTTTATGTTGTAGAGCTAAAAGTGTAACCCTCACTTAGCTTGTGAATGCATATGTTTTGTAACTTGCTATTGCATACCTTTTTTCTTGCATATAAGTATAGAAGAATTGGGAGTTTATCTACTTTATCCAGATTTAGATTTATGTTTTACACTAGTATCATAAGTGAATCTAAGGTCTACCCACCTAGGCTTTTTAGAGCCTGAAGAGGAGTGTATCCTTATAGTTGGCCCAAGTTATGTTCATGTGCATTTATCATTGGAATTAGCAACCCTTAGATGCATTTTATTTCAGTTTCTTGGTAGTTAAAATCACTGTTAAATAAGGAGCCAACAAAATGGTGACTCTACTAGGGAAGCCATAAATAAATTATGGTGGTAGTGAGGAATTGTAATCTTCTTTTAATATCCCTACTAAATTTTGAGTTTCCCCATTTATGCCTTATTCTTGGCAACAATAGCTATTAAGTTTGGTAAAGAGTATTGTTATTAAGATCACTTGTTAGCCCGTCATGTTTTGATCCAAGTGATTGAAAAGTTCTATTATAGATTTAAGAGTCAAGGAATGTGATTTTTAAACCTTGTATACTTTGTCCAATTCCAAAAAAATTATGAGATAAGATGTCCTTTACCTATTGTAAAACTTTGAGTAGCTTGTTGTTTATTTTAAGTTGATTCATTTCTTTCTCATCAAGAGAAAGTGAAACTCTAATTGAATATATTTGTACTAGTATATTTTATGAATGATTTTATGATCAATCAATAGCTAGAAGAAAGAATATTGGAGTTTAGATTTGTTCTAGTTAGGGTATGGAAGAGTTTTTCAATAACTCTTTGAGTGTGTGATGTGTAATGCAAGAGTTTCTAAACTTTGAAAATATCTAAATTTATTGTTGTTTCAATCAAAGAAGTAGTTTGTAGGAACAAATATTGAGGAATTTTAACTTTCATGTGTTTTTCTTTCCATGAAATCAATCTGTAAAAATGTATATTCTCCATCCAGTGATTTCTAGTATTAAGTAGGAGAATTGTTTGATATATTTTCATATACTTCATGGGAATAAGTTTCAACACTATATAAGTAATGTTTGAATTATTTTTGAAGAGTGAACTAGTAGAGAGATATGTAGATATGTTGCAAGTATAAATTTGAAAGTTATTTTAGTGAATGAGTTTAAATTTGTGAAGGAAGGAAAATTTTATGTCACCTAGTATACAACCCGTTAATGATGTTTGTAGATCTCTCTTTACCAAGAGGTATTTTCCACTTTGTTTTTATGGCATCCGTGGTTTCCAAAATCTTGTTCAATGTCATCTTAGGAAGCATTTGCCAAAGTTCACTAGGAACCATTTTGATTTAGCTAGCCATCATGTTCAAATGTTTAGTGACTTGATGGGTGATTTTGAAATTGTCCATAAGGATGTTTGTATGAGATTGTTTGTTCAATCTTTGGAAGATGATGCTAGAGATTAGTTTTCTTTTTAACTAACATGTTCTATCTCATCTTGGAGTGAGTTGCATTTATCCTTAATGGAGAAACACATAGAAAGAGTAAGCATCTAATTCTTTTGATAAAATTTTGAAAATTCATATTAGGAATGGTGAACTTATTCTTGAATTTAATATCAAATTTGCAAGAGTTTTGAATGAGATCCCTAGGAATTATAGACCCAATGATGAAGTGCATTTGGTTGTGTACTTTGATGCATTTGATGGGAAAATGAGCTACCTATTAAGGGATAAAGAATATAAAACATTACATTAGGCATTTATGACTATAATGGATATTGAAAATAACATGAAATATGGATTAGAAGTCATCTTGCTAGAAATGTTTTCCAACATAATGTATTTGAGAGTAAGGATAAATCTCATGTTGATATTTTATCTCTAAATCAATGTATTAATACATCTTCTATATCTTCTAATCAATTTATAAATTCATATATGAATGTATATTTGGATAAGGTTTCATTATTATATAATAGTGTTGTTCCTAATGTTTATGCAAATGCATATATTCATAGTGTTACAACAGTAGATGGTTTTTCAAATTGTGATAAGTTTGAGTCACATAATGAAATCGTAGTTCATGGTATAGTTGCTACTAGAAGTTTGCTTCATTTTTTTAATGTTGATTGTAATTTTGATAATGTTTCTAATCAAGAAGTTATAGCACATACTTCACAAATCAATGAGAAAAATGATTTTGATACTTCTTATATGAATTAGGCTAATGAAAATGGAAGTGTTGATTTGTCTTCATATGAGTCAGATGCAACATGGGAGGAAGATAGTAAAGATGAGAGTGAATCTTCCTCTATAAGTGAAGGTATGGATTGTTCTTCCAAAGTTGAAAATTCTTTCAAGACTTTGAATTGCACAAATTAGTTTGACCATGAAAATCTTGAGAATGATTTATCTCCAAAGTGTGAAGATACAAAAATGATAAGTCAATGTATTACTTATGAAGCTAAATGTGAAGATCAGAATAAAGGCTTTGCATTAAATGATGAAGTTTTAGTACATAGTGATGAGTTTAAAGATGATTCACGGTCTTTTCTTACTGATCATCTTGAACAAGAGAATGAAGAGGATTTTGATACGAATGTTATATTCTTGATAGATGAGATTGACAATGAATCTTCATGTAGATCTGATTTTTCTTTGTATGCTAAAAGTTTTCATGATAATAGAATGGGTAGTGAGTTTAAAGTGTTTAATAATGTCATATATGATGAAGATTTTGATAAGGATTAACCCATTCTTTTCCATAATATCCAAAGAGGATCATTGCATGGAGTTATCAATCCACTCTTTGAAGAGCACATTGAATTTTTAGATTTGGTAAATCGTGATTTCAGTGAAGATACATTTGTAAGGAAACTCGGGTGCAAAAACAACTTCCTACACTAATCCCTTAAGGAAAGTATTATGAAAATTCCTATTAAATCCTTACAATTTTAGATTCAATATTATGTAAACAATAATATTATAGTCAACCATGGACATAGAAAATAGATAGAGAAAGAAAACACATAAACACAAAAGATATGCCGATGGAGAAAAACCTTTTGGTAAAACAACCCCACCCCTCCAAAACTTGCACAATGTATTATTTTAAACATGGAAGGTTACAACACAATTGCAATGAAAGTTATTTCAAGACATAGAAGACCAATTCAATAGCAACATACCATACAAACAATACACTTTCTCTCCCTCCTATATGCAACCCTAAAAATGCTTATATCATGTGATTTCCCTTTTTAGGGAAACTTCCAAAGATCAACCGTATTAGGGTTTTACCTTTCTCTAGAAAAATAGGAACCCAAATTTTTTTTGGTGATGCCCCAAACCCCACATGTGAGTTGGAGACTCGAGTGTATAGTACTCAATGATTAATTACCACATGTCTTTATGTCTTCACCCATCATAAAATCTTCCAAGGATAGCTCTTACACATCATAAGAATATGTAATGACCATTTCTAGCAATGATCTCCTTACACACAATTCAAGATGCTTCCATATACAAGTGGAGTGACACATCAACATGCCAACTAGACATGTACACTCACACTTAATTACATTATTTGCAAAAACTAAAGCTACACAACAAATAATAAGAATATGAATTATCCAAGCTTGAGACATCTTATTCCTAAAAACATTATAACACTGATGTAAAAAATCAATTTTTTTTTCTTCAAAGATTAACAGTGATGATGATGATGATGTTTCATTTTGTGAACTTGATAATGAAGCATTTGATGAAGTTGTTGTTGTGGATCAACCAACAATTTTCCATAAGTTTCATGATAAATACTTTGGTATACTTGCTAACCCATTGTGTGAATGTGAAGATTAATTAGAACATGTTGAGGTGGTTCATATTTTTATGTTGAAGATATTTGTGAATATAAATCAGATTTTGCATTCACGTACTAGTCGATTGCATAAGAACTTTCACATGCTCACAATATGCTTGATTTCATTCATGAAGATGAGTATGAATCTTTTACTTTTCAATTGGGTAGCATGTATGAATAATATAATGAAGATTTTTAATTTCTTTTGAAATCCAAGAGCATTTTGACTCTTGCTCTCATAGTAAGCATGTTGTAGAGAATGATTCTATTTTTTCCATGCAATATGAAAATGAAGAGAGTGATTTTGTTTTGTAAGATGGGGTGATTAAAAGTGTTGATATGATGGGGAAACTAATGAAAATGATACTTTAATCTTACCTTGGGAAGATATAATTGAAAATCAAGTCTATGATAGTGGTAAGAAGTTATATTGAAGTTTTGGTGGCCCGAGGACATAATTTATACAATTACGAGTAGGTTTCTTGCTTTCAATAAGAATTGTTCAAGAGAGATTTTTTTGGAGTGGTCTTCTTCTTCCATATATATGAATTCTTACATTCCAATAAGGGACATACATCTCTAGATAGAGCCACTATTGGGACTCAGAATTGAGAAATGATTTTGAGTACCATTTTGTGAATTTTGCTAAATTAAGCCCCTATAAATGGTTTTCATGTGTAAGTGTGAGATTATCATTTTGAGTTATATTATGTGTTCCAAGTTTTCATTGCCTTTTATTTAGCATGTATACACACCTTAGGTTATTGGTTGGAAGTTTTGAGTGATTTGGTGAGGTGTTGTTTTGAGCACTTATCATAATCTACATTTTGCCTAAGTGTCAAATAGAGATCAAAAGCCTACATTTCAATTGAATAGCTTGCACTTGGTAAAGATTCATTATTCACCACTTTGGAAGTATTTAGTGTGCACATCATAGAGCCTTTGCTTCAGATTTCAAGTTTTTTTGACATGTTTTGATAGGGTTATGAATTCTTTAAGGTTGTTAATTATTATTTTATAGATGCACTTTGCATATAAATCTAGGAAGTTTTGTTTGATAGTAAATATCTTATGGCCCATTGAGTGTTTTGAAGAAACACTCATACCACTGCATTATATGCATAAAATGCATCCTATATTCGCAATTTAAAGGTCTAATAAATGTGTTTAATAAGTTTTCCAAGTTGATTCCATTTGTAAAAACTTAAAATTGCCCAATTTCCTTTATGAAAATTTACTGGTAACTCACTTTAATTGATCATAATTTTGACCCAATTGACCCTATTTAAGGAATTATTCTTTTGTTGCATTCCTCAGGTCAAATACATGTTATGTTTCAAATTTGAGATTATGAAAAATCTGTTTGACTAGTTCTCAAACAATTTTACAAACACAATCTCTAAGGTTTTATTGGTAATTAAATGTGTAGATTTATTTGTATCTTTGTTTGCAATGTTATAACTTTGAAACTTTGATAGCTGAAGTCAATCACATTTCACCACTATATTCTATACTAAAAATACTTTCCCCATGCCAGATCGTAATTTTCCACCAATCCATTTGCACGCTTTCCTAAGCTCATTCCATATACCAAAATCACTATTTTGACAAGTGGCCCAATTCTACATTTCTAAGTATCCAACTTTGCATGCTTACCAATAACACTTTGAATAATTTTTATTTTCACAAAATAGAGTTTTATACTCTCTATATCAAATTCTACCAATGCCCCAATTTGTAGATTCCCAAGTGATCTTTTGACATGTTTTTTAGGTCAAAACCAAATGCAATTATTTGTTTCTAACATGTTTACTTGTTGGATTCTGAAGTAGAGAACTTTGATAGTTAATAACTTTCAACCTTGATGTTGTGATGAGATAAAATCTTTGAGGGTGAGAGTGTGTGGACTAGAAAACATAAATACAAGTTTCCAGAGCTTAGTCAGGTGATATCATCAATTTTTAAAGTCAATTTTCAAGGCCTCATGACACAAAGTGATAGTTTTTAAAGAGGGAAAAATGATTTTCAAATGATCAAGAAATAATTGAGTTTCATTGTAGATCAATAGTGCAAGTGGTTCATACATTTTTAGGGATGTTAGTTGTTTGATTTTTTTTTTTTTTTACCCAGACCCACTTTGGGACCCAACTGATTTCTTTAGATTGATAGAACTAGGTGTGGTCTAAGAGTTTTTAAAGGATGATGTAATGATCTAGACCATTACAAAACATTACGTAAAGCATATATCATCAGTTGAGATTAAATGAGTGTATGGACTTTATATACATGGTGAATAATAAAGAGAAAATTTGATCATCACATGGAGGTCCCAAGGTGTATGATTGTTGATATTTTATCAAAATAGTTTCCTATTGAAATTTCATCTAAAATATTTTGCATGGTAAATATTTATGAATATTTCATTAGTGGGATAAGACGTAAATCGAGAAATCGCTATAGGTAAAAGAAATGTGATCGTATTTTGGAGACTACTTTTCTGTAAATAGAGATTACCTAAGGAATGATAGTTTGGACCTTTTCTAGTAAATAGAAGTTTCCAAAAGATTTGAGCCATTTCTTGGAAAGATTGACAACAACAAAATCAATGTGGTTTCTACTAGGAAAGTTTTTATAGGATAATGTTGAGATTTTTCTTCATAATCTTCTTGTGAATATGGATTAGTAAGAGGCTTGATAAAAAAAATTAATAGGAAAAAAAAAATTTCAGGATTGGTGGTGAATAAGGAATCAAAATACTTTTTTTGATTTCTTCTATTGCAAAGTGGGAACACACAAATCATATTTGAATTTTACTACTAGTTTGAAATAGTTTCCCTTAGTTTAAGGTGTATGTCTATGAAAAACCTCATGCTAAGTGAAGTGGATAGAATGTGCTTTGCAACAACACTAGATGAAGCATGAAGAGGCTATTTGGCACTTTCAAATCAGATCTAACTCTCTTAATTCATTCATAATTATAAGGGGTGAACCCACAATAATGGGTTACATTTTTTTTTTGCCTAAACTGACATTGAATTGTGAATTTTCAAGAAAAATTTCACTTTTAGATGCAAAATACCATTTAATGGTTAGAAATTTGAAGATGAAGTAAATTAGAGTCTTTTAGGATTTTTTGTGTAGAATCCAAATATATTTTTTAATTTATTTGATTGAATTATTTTTCTCCCACAAAAATTGGTATGTTATCAAAAACCTAATTTTTAAAAAGTGACATTGTTTTTGACACACATAACTTTTTTTTTTTCTACAATAGATATCAATGTGATTCTTTTGAATTTAGTTTGTTAACATCCATATCAAAACCATGGAGGTGATCTGATGTCTTTATCCTTAGTATTTCATATTTTATCAGAGTTTAAAGTTGACCTAATATGAATTTGGAAAAACATGGCTTTTGACACATGTAACTTATTATATATTTACCCGATTTCATTTTTTTTTATTGAAAGAGGACTTGAATATGAAGAACGTAGTTATTTTTCAAATTTTTTTATCTCTTAGTTACTATTTTTCCACGAGCATCCAATATATAGGTTTATTTTTTATAACAAACCTCTATTCAATTCACATGCAAAAATATTAATCTAAAAAATTCAAAATGTAGCAAATTCATAGTCATTAGAAAGTTCGATCAAAGTACTTCTATCATGCAAAAGGACATGACTTTAGTGCTCCATCTAAACCTAGTAATGGAGCCTGGAAGCCATGAAATCATAGTAAACCTTCTCCTACTTCAAAAAAACCAAAATTTTCTTAGTTTCCATAGAAACTAAGTTTTGATAGAAACTAAGTTTCTATATAAATAAAAATCAGTACTTTCAATTAAAACTAAAATTTCTAGTTTCTATTGAAACTAGAAACCTTAACCATGTAGGTTAAGGTGGGTAGCTCTAGTTTTGATCGAAACTAGAGCAAGTATTTTCAATCAAAACTACTAACTCTAGTTTTGATCGAAACTAGAGTCGACCATAAGGGCTTTTAAAAATATATATAAAATGTCATATAAATAAATAAAAATTCAATTCTAACATTCAAATCTACTTAAATAATTCACACTTTGATTAGGAGGGAGGAAAGATTTTGCAACTTTTATTTTTGAATTTTGGAAAAATAATTTGCAACATGGGCAATAAAGGTAAAAGGGAGAGTAAATATTCATGAAGAAGAACTGATGAACAAGAAGAAGAAAATCATCAAAAAAATTTAGTAGGATATTATAGGAGGCAAGGTATGTACATGTGCAATATATTTTTTCCAATGCATATTTAGTTCATATAGTGTGCAATCGTATTATAGACTTTTTTCATGTGTATAGTAAGGATTAGGGTTTATCCAATTAGGAATATGGTAAATATAAACTAAGGGTTACTATTAACTTAATATTAAGGGTTTATTGAATTATGAATATTTAATATTAGGTTTTATTAAATTATGAATATTTAGTCCTATTAGGGTTTTTAAATTATTAATATTTACAATTTTACAATTTATTACATTATGGTTTTTAAATTATGAATATTTACAATTAGAGTTTATTACATTATGCTTTTTAAATTATGAATATTTACAATTAGGGTTTTTTAGATTATAGTTTTTAAATTATGAATATTTACAATTGGGGTTTAATATATTAAATGGTTTTTAAATTATGAATATTTACAATTAGGGTTTATTGCATTATGGTTTTTAAATTATGAATATATATTTAGAATTTGGGTACATTTTAATTATGGTGTTTTAAATTATGAATTTATTTAGGACATAGTGAAACAAGACAACCTACTAAGATTGGAAAAGGTTCATCCCAAGTTCAAACATGTATGTATGCACACATCTCTCGCAAGTATAATCTCTAGAAATTCTAGATTTCTACCTAGGTCTAAAGGAAAACTTTATATCTTTTATTTTATATTTTAGAGAAAAATCCCCAAGTACAAACTTGCTTGATTTTATTTGTTATGTCATGCATGTGTAGTAGTAGATGATGAAAATGTTGGACATGAGGAAATTGAAGATGAAGCAATGGATATCGAAGGACCATCTGAAGGTTAGATAAAATTATATTTAATAGTTCATTTGTTATGTTATATATACACATATGTGGACACTAAAGAAAAGTTGTATCTTAAGTATTGATTTTAATTTTTCTTGCAGCCCAAGATCAAACAACAAATGAGAATGTTAATCTAGCTCAAAGTTTGAAGAGAAAAATTAATCATAGAAACATAGATCTTTTAATTGAAATGGATGTGGAAAAAATGAGAGAATATGCTAGTTGACCTACACATACTATGAAGAGGAAATTGAATAAAAAGTCTAAATAAATAATTGCACAATTTGAGAATCTTGATGCAATGGAAAAAACTCAACTATTATCAGTTTCACTTCTTAAAGATGAATTAAAACAACCATTGAAACTATTGGGTATAGATACAAGTGTAAAAAAGAGGAAGACTTCTAAACTACAAAAAGATATTGTTGAAAGTGTTAAGGAAGGGTTACACTCCATTGGAAAAAATTCTAGATCTGCAGATAAATCCATTGCACAAAGAGTGATACTAACATCTATTTTAAATAAGAAATTATGGTAGAAAAGACAAATCTCTTCACTGCCATCTCATATTGGGTATAGCTTGTTAGAGTAATTAGTTGTTTTCACTTATTAATTAAATCACTTTGATTTAATTAAATAAGTTTCCTATTACTCTAGTTTGCTTAAGCTATCTTGTAGGTGCATATAATTAATATTTTATTAATTATAATGTGCAACCCTAGCTTTTTTAGGCTTTAGGTTACCCTTTTCAAGTTTCGATCTCCTTTATAAGGATTGATCTCTTTGTAAATTTATGTAGAATCCATTGAATAATTTTTTTCTTCTTCATCTAAGTTTTTTAGATCAAACCCTTGCCTCTTCTTGTCTTTTTCTTCTTCATGATAGGTTTTCTGCATGTAGGTTTTATTGGGCTTCGTGAATTTGCTACACACTTTTTCTCATATCCTACATAGTCAAAAGATGATATAATATTATCTAGAAAGGAGAAACAATTTGGATGATATTACATTAGAAGGAAACTAGGTACTAATTTGTAGAGTTCCTTGATCTAATAGGATTGTGGAAACAATTAAGAACTTAGTCATTTAATTTTGGATTGATAATACTCGTCCTTCACCAAATAGATGAGATATCATCAAGCATAGGATTGGGCCTAAGAAGTATCTTCAACACACAAAATATTGGTTGGATGTCACACAACATAAATTGCATCTCTCATTTTTAAATTTAAATCCAAACACAAAGATTGGACAAACAATGTTTGAAAGATTGAAACCTTATTTTGTGAAGATAAATAGATCTTTTAAAATATTTTGTTTTTGATATCATGTTGAATTTGATTTGTACTATCAAGGGTTTAGAAAGATGATAGAAGAAAGTGGTGGTTCTCAAAATGTTTTTCATAAATGATTGAGCCAATTCATAACATCAATCTTATGTGACAAACCAAATGATCATGCAATATATGAAATAGATTGCATAAGAGGGACTTGTGAAACATGTGGTAACCTGACCAAATTTCCTTTGAGAGATGAAGATACTAATATGATGAGGATAGTAAAATGTAAGAGATACAAGTACATAAAGTTAGAAACAAAAGTTGGAAAAGAATCAACAAGGTTAGAATGTGTAGAGGATGACATACCTACTAGAGAATTTATGTCAAATTTTCATAAATTTATTCAACCATATATACATCATTTTTTTTGCTAAGTGGCAAGAAAAACAGTTTCAAACACTAAGAGAAGCTTCTCCACTCCAATTTTATCTATTGTTGACTTTGTAGAGAATTACTCATTCATTTGTCAAAAAAAACTTCAAGAAGAATACTACTATACAGAGCAGGTTACTATTATGGTTCAAGTTTCTTATTGACATGCACAAATTGATTTGGATGGTGTGGAAAGTATTGATCAAGCACAAGTCATAAAAAAAGAGTATCACTTGTACATTACTAATGACAAAGAACATAACACACATTTTGTGGAACATTGTTTTAAGACATTTTTTTATTATTTGAAAAACAGAGGCATAAAAATGGAAAAACATTTTGTATGGTCAAATGGATGTGCAACACAATTTAAATCAGCTAGAACATTTTATGAATTATGTAGATATCATTGATACCTTAATATACCACACATTTGGAGTTTTTTGAGAGTGGACATGGAAAGGGTGAGCATGATGGTGTAGGAGCTTGTATCAAATGTTCTTTAAGAAAGTATCAAATGGACTATAGAGTATGTTGTATTAATAATGCTCATGATGTGGTTGAGTGGTGCAAAAAACATTTTATGGTGCCAACAAATACAGATGACACGTCATCACAAGCAGAGAGAGTCATACCATTCAGAGTGTTTTGGGAGGTATCATGTATAAATTAATTTTCAAATATTATTTAATTGAATCAATTTTATATTTAATAAATTATGTCATAACTAAATTATGGTACATACACACATGTTTAAAACTCATTTTTTATATGTATGTATGGACATTACATTCAGGTGTCGATAGAAGATTAATGCATGCAAGAAAGAGGGTAGAGAAGACATGATCATTGCATTCAGTTATGAGTACAGATAGTAATGTGTGGTCATTGTACATAAGAGAATACTCATGTTTTTGTCTTGATTGCATTGATGAAAACTATGATGGTTGCATTAATCAAGAATGTGGATATGTGGGTGAATGGATTTTGGTGCCACTAGATGTTATCAATACAAATGAGTTTGAGGATGAAAACTATGATGAAATTCCATTGATTTCCATTGATTATGACCATATTTCAGGATTGATCAAAGTTGGTATGTATTTCATAATCTTTGTTTATATATATATATACACTCATGTACATGACACATGGAATTTATATACATATAATTTGTGTAGGAAATGTTTTTGTAGTCATGGAAGAATCTAAAAATGTAGAAGGTGTTAGCTATTATTTATTGCATTGCACCACACAAAGAGAGAAGCTAACATAGACTGAAATAAGTGATGGAGTTATGTTTCCCATAGGTTAGTATATAGTTGAATCATGTATGTGTATGTACATCTATGTTTTTTTATCAATTCAAATTTATTGACTTATTTGATCGACCTATATGCAGGTTCTAATGTTGTACATGGAGCGTATTTGAAGCAAAATAAAGTACTTAAGAATGGGATTCATTTCACTGATTATCAACCTAACAATAACGTATATCAGTATAGTAACCATGTTATTGTCATTGGTCTAACTCTTCTCCAATCAAAGGACTAGAATACATAAGTGGAGGCTCGATATTGATGATCATGAAATGTTATCTAGCAATGAGCTAACCCACTTGATACAAGCTAGAAACAACTTGTTGAACTATTTGAAATTTGAGATTTGGTTGAACTATTTGAAATCTAAAATTTGGCTGAAGTAAATTTAAAATCTGAACTTTGGTTCAACAATTTGAAATTTGGTTGAAATTAGGACTTGTAACTAATTTTTTATTTTTCACAAAAGTGGATGACCCAATGAATATATATTATTAAATAAATTTGATTCAAGTGCTCAACTGGGAAAGAACCAATAAGAAAACCTAGCATCGTCACAATATGTACAAGTTTCAAACATTGGTATTTACAACATATGATATCGATGATCATAATCTAATTTACAAAATGAGGGGATATTCCCTCCAAATTTCAAAATTTCTCAATAATTTACAATTTCATAATTGTTCAACCTTCAGGCTTGATAGTCCCAAATCCATCCAAAATTTCAAAGCATTTATAATCATGACAATTGACAAAAAAATTGTCACAAAATGAAAAACTTTAATATATCTAACCTCCATGTCCTCACACATGGCACCATTAGTAGAAGCCAAGGCCTTTCCAATTTGCAAAGAATATCCCCACCCAAAATACATACATGGTAGTGAAGTAGCCTCCCAACCTAAGCTTGAACCTTCAACAACATCATCTTTAGGCCTTGTGGAAGGAAGCACATCCCAAGCTGGTTCCTTGGCTTTATCTAATTGGGGATACCAACCTGATTCTTGCACAATAGAGGTAGGATGACCTGAGCCATGTACAATGGAAGCCAAGATTTTAGAGCATACACTCTGTCCACAACTAGTCTTAGTTTGGGAGGTCGACATTGACATCTTTTGACCACTCATATCCTAGACATCGCTAATCGGCAGCCCCAGAATATCAAGTGAAGCATAGCCCTTCTCTTCACACCCTCCTTTGACTAGTGTCCTAGTACTCTTGTCATGACTTGTAGGGTTGTCATCATAAATCATGGATTATGCTTTTCAAAAGACTTTTGGAGTGTCTCAACGGTAGTCAAAGGCTCATGTTTTTGCAAGAGTTGTGACCATGTAAACAAGCCACCCACCAAAGCATTTCCACCCCACAAATCATAACTCTACATTTTCATTTTCAATTTATTTTGTGACCCAAATTTTATATTAACCACTTTGATTGCAGTGATTTCCAAATTTGTGACTGATTGAAGTAAGTCCATAGCATTGGATAGAAAAATTGATACCAATTTTGATGAGAACATCACTTTCCTTGAGGATGAAGAGAAAATCTCCTCCCCAATTACATTACAAATCGCCCATTGATTGGAAGAAGAATGAGTAGAAAACATAGTATTTAGGGCAGCGTCATCAAAAGGATGAGGAAGAGCATCTTCGTCCAACATTAGCTGGAGCCAAATTCTATAATTTTTTGGGAGGATTGATTTGTGATATTAATAGCAAGAGTCACATTTGATGCAAAATTCATATGGGATTGACATCCTGAGAAAAAATGTAATGGTGAACACAATAAATAGGGGAAGCAAAACCATAAATAAGGGTCCTTGTCATGAATACTAATTCTAATGAGAATAAAGAAAGATCTCCCATAAAATGCATGAAAGATATGAGGTACTAGTTGCCATGTGAATAGTAATGAAGGAATTGCCACCATAGCCAAATCGTATTTGTAAACATGATGTGCGAAGTACAAAGATGACGACCCCAAAATGGCAAGGATTAATAAATCATACTCAAAAACTCATAATGGTGTTGAAACGACTACTCTGATGTTGTGTGTATTGAAATGCAATTTATTTTAGCATTAAAATTTGTCAATGTCAGCCTTGATTAATTTTTGTAGTTCCTTGTATTTCTCAATGAAAGGACTTGGCTGTAATATTGAAATGGTAATTCCATCACATCCTAGATTTGAAAGGCAATCCGCAACTTTATTCCCCTCTCTGAAAGTATGAGATATGTAGACCTCTTGACATTGATCCTAAAGATTCCAAATCTATTGAATACTATAATTGACCTATCAATTGAAAATTTCTCTCTTAATATAAGCATTTATGATTACTTACGAATCACCTTCAATATGAACTCTATAAAACTACCCCTTTTTGACAAGGGCAAGACTTGCAAGGAGAGTTTGAGCTTTTGCAATGTTATTTGTTCCATCCAAAATTGGGGCCACTGTGATTGCTAAGATAAATCCATTGAAATTTTTAATATTATCTCCTAACCCTAATTTTTTGGGATTGCCTCTAGAAGCCCCATCGAAGTTGAGCTTCGCATGCGCTATGATAGGTGAATCCCAATGAATAGAATCTCCATCTACTTTAGATTGTGTTATATCTTGTAACTAATTATATATTAATTTTACTCTTTCATTTAACTTATGTTCAGTTTAAATTGTGATTCATAACTAATTATAGTTCAATTAGGTACTTATATGCAACTAATTAGGAGATGTGCCTTGAGGGGAAGAAATTTGAACAATTGTCTTAAGGGGATCAAATTAGGACTTGTAACTAATTATATATTACTTTCACTCTTTCATTTAACTTGTGTTCAATTTAAATTGTGATTCATAACTAATTATAGTTTAGTTAGGTACTTGTATGCAACTAATTAGGACATGTGCCTCAAGGGGAAGAAATTTGAACAATTGTCTTAAGGAGATCAAATTAGGACTTGTGTCTTAAGGGGATGAAATTAGGACTTGTAACTTTTATTTAACTTGTGTTTAGTTTAAAATATGATTCATAACTAATTATAGTTCAATTAGGTATTTGTATGCGACTAATTAGGACTTGTGTCTTAAGGGGATGAAATTAGGACATGTAACTAATTATATATTACTTTTACTCTTTCATTTAACTTGTGTTCAATTTACATTGTGATTTGTAACTAATTATAGTTCAATTAGGTACTTGCATGAAACTAATTAGGACATGTGCTTTGAGGGGAAGAAATTCAAACAATTGTCTTAAGGGGATCAAATTAGGACTTGTATCATAAGGGGATGAAATTAGGACTTGTAACTAATTATATATTAATTTTACTCTTTCATTTAACTTGTGTTTACTTTAAATTGTGATTTGTAGCTAATTATAGTTCAGTTAGGTATTTGTATGCAATTAATTATGTAAAGTTAATTACCTAACTGTAACCCTAACATAATCATAATCTAACATAATCCAACATAATCTAATGTATTTAATCTAACATAATATCCAACATAATAGAATATTATCCAACATAATCTAACATGTAAAAGAACATAGTCTAGCATAATCCAACATAATGTAACATATAAGAACATAACTATATATATACATATCAATCATCAAACATGTAAAATCTGGTTGAAAGTCTAGATCAAATATCTCTCGATGAAAGTTTAGATCAAATAATCTATAATAAATTTTTAAAAAAACTATTGATTGTTAGGTGTAGGACTATCATCATGACGTCTCCTTATAGTGTAGTATGAAGACTGACTATCAGCTAGATGCTCACTAGGATGTGTTGACCCCTATATATATTAAAGAGAAAGTGAAATCAATGTACATAATTTCATATTTAATTAAATCTCTTTTAAATTTACTTGAATTGCATGCAATTTAAATATTACATGTAAAACTCACATGTTTCTAATTCAAAAAAATTAAAACTCACCTATCCACTACTGACATCATCAAATGAGTCTCAATCATGTACACAATCAAACATCAAAGATGGAGTAAAAGTAGGAATGTCCCCCTACAATACATACATACATGTGTGTGAAAAATCATATTAAAACAAGTAAATGTGCATAAATTATTAGGTGAACAAATGCTTGAAATTGAAATTTTAACATGAATGTAAAAAAACTATAGATTTACCTATGCAGGTGTTGGCATCTAATAATACTCAAACTACCTAGCATCGATCATGTCCACCAATTTATCTAGATTTTATTGGGCCTCATCTAGCTCCATCATTGCATCTATGCTAGCATGAATGGTGGCTAGAAAACATCCTAGTAATGATGATCCAAGTGGACTTACTAGATGAGATGGCATAGAAGTAGAATCATCACATGTCGACAAGTCCATCCATCTTGTGGTCAACAAGCTAAATTCAACATCATCAAGGCCTATATCTAAACTTTGACCATGCCTTGCACTGACTAAAGGGTCTATACTACTATGCATATATCCCTCTATAGAAAAAAGAGTGGTCAGTAAGTGGATCATGATGTGTACTACCACCATGAGCACTACCTAATCGAGGAGAGGAATATGGCTAAGGATGTGACCCAATACCATCATGGACACAATGTCAAACATTTGATATGGGTATCCAAAGATGCTTTGATATAAATCTATATGAATATAATAGATCCTCAGCAAGACTACTCATAGTACCTAGTGTCAACACTCTAATAAGACCCTCTAAGCTAGTCAATGAAGGCATGTCTGCTGCACTATACAAGTCTCTTGAAGATGAAGCACCAAGAAATGATCTAGAACACTGATGTGACATCAAATATTGGTCAACCTCATTAATGGAAATAGATCTAATAGCTGTGAAAATCTCTCTAATTCCCTAAATCAACCTCCACAACTGTGTGCTATGCATGGCCTCATCAGCTGATGGACCTAATATAGGGGAAATAGCAAGTGCCCTCTCTCCGACAATTGACCTATGTGTTAGTGGTGGATGACCCAGCTGCCTATCAACTAGTCTATCATACACCTATCCTAAATGCAATGGTAAATTAGTGTAGTTCATCATCCTACATAAGAAAACATTAGCATAAAGTTGTCATGCAAAATAGAGTGGAATTTAGTCATTATTTGTATAACAACCATGAGCAACAAGGAAGCATGGGTATATAAGTAAAGCCATCTATGGATTTGTACACTTAAGGGGAGAATACCTCTTTACATACTTTAGTGGAATGTAATGAGGGAAACAATCCCTCTTCAGTGTCTCTTTGGACAATAAGCCTTGCACCTGCTATAGTGAGAGCCTTGAAGAGACCTCTTGTCTCTTGCTGTCAAGGAAAATCTATATAGTATGTGTAGAATATAGAGCAACACCATGAATCTCATCTCTAATATATGTGAGACTCTGTAAGATGCTCTAACATGTACTACTATACAAACTAGAGCATGTGCTACTAGCCAAGGATTCATGAAGTCTATGAACCTCTTGGTTAGTGCAATCATAAAGCATGTTAGGTGGGACAGGCTATTGATCTGTGGGAATAGCGTGCTACTAGGGGGGGAAAGTTGCAGCTCGGGGGGGATAGGAGGGTGGTTCTCGAGGGGGATGGGAGTTTGCTTCTTGGAGGAGATAGGAGGCTACTCAGGGGGGATAGGAGGTTGCTACTCGTGGGGAAATGAGGCTGTTGATCTACCATGTGAAGTTCAATGTATGTACTATGTCTGCATCTATATAATGTGTAAACCTAAAATTAAAATTAAAATATGACATTTTCAATAAACTTGAAATTTATCAAGTACAATGACATTTAAGAAACTAATATATAATATGTGTAAACATGAAGTTCAAACATAACATATATACATATAGTACTACATGTGTGAACATAAATTAAATAATACAGACACATTTAAATTTAAAATGTTACTTGGTTAGGTTAAATTAATTTGATTAGGGTTGACATTCTTGAGTTTATTGTTTTATCGTGAGTATGAAAGTTATATTATGTATGGTTATAAAGTTAATTTTAGGATTACTTGGTAAATTTTTATTAAGTTACGGTTAGGAAAATATTTAGGGCTATGGGGTTAAAGTCCAAGTGTGTGTTCAGAATAGTGTTTTATGTCAAAAGTAAGCTATCATTATGGGTTAGAGTTAGGGTTAGTGAACTATACAATTGTTAGAACTATATTTAGTTAGTGTTATGAACTTAGAGTTAATTTTATGGTTATGCTTAAAGTTAAAATGTTATTTGGTTAGGTTAAATTAATTTGATTAGGGTTTCAACATTCTTGAGGTAAATATTTGTTAGAGTAAATAATTAATTTACTAATTATTTATTCTATTTACTTAAGCTTACTTAGGTTAATGCATTTATTAATTAGTTGTAGTCTAGGAGTTTGTTATAAGTTGTTGACAATATGGGAGTTTGTTCTCTCCTAAGTCATACTTATCCTCTCACCTTGTTCGAGGACTTTCCACCTCATGTGGATGTATGCGTAGTTGTCACACTTATCTCCTAGTGTCTTCTAGCTTGTTCTTGGAGATTCCTTGAGGCCTTTATAAGAAGCCTCTCCCTCATTGTATCATCATCACTTCTTGCATATTGTAAATACATATTTTCTTGTATTTGCATATTGTCTCTCTCTCATGTCTGTTTAGGGTTTTTCCCTAGCTCCTCACTCTTCTCTCATTGGCGTCCCTTTGATAGGTTTTTGCATGTAGGTGATCTTGGGAATCTTTGAAGTTGGATTTCATCAACTCCAACATGGTATTAGAGCCTCCTTTCTGCTACTTCGTTGAAGGATTTTTGAAGCTGTGATTCAGAGACACAAACCCTAGTTTCTTTGTGCATTTTTTCTTCAAATCAAGGGGATAGAAATTTTTTGGAGCACATTGGGCCCAAATGGATGTTGTCATTGGATCCAAAAGGTGCTTTTTAGCAAGGATCCATATAATACTTGACAATTTTGGAGACAGAGCTCTAGGAGGCAAAAATTTTTAGGCTCCGGATGTAGCCACATGGCATTTTTTTGCACCAAAAATTTCTAGGCCATCAAATTTAAGGTCATGTAATGCTAACATCAACATGATGTCACTTGCATATTAGCCCTTACACCTCTCCTAGGTCATTTTGTACCTACCTTCAATTTTTTTTGCCATAACTTGAGCGTACAGAGGTATTTTTCCAATCTGAAAGAAGTGTCAGAAAGCTGGTTCTGAGATGGAGACATTGGTGTAGGTATTTTTAAGTTTTGATGTATTTTTATTGTTCATTTTTTTAGTTGATGTCCAAAGTTCTATTTTTGACTCTAGCATGCATATTTTTTGCATCCCATGTCAATTTTTTGAAAATGTTATATTTTTGGAAAGCTGGTTCTATCATCTTTTTAGAAATGTAGTCTTTTTCCTTAGATTTTTGCCCATGCTCTTTCTATCATATTTTTGGTATTATTTCTCTATGGTGGATATCTTCGGTGTTTTAGGTCCGAGGATTATTTTCCTGGCATGGTTTCCTTTGTTTTGGGTTGTACTATGTTTTGTTGTAGCTTGTTTTTAGTTTTGATCATTATAGCTATCATTTTTGAAGCACTTTTATGTATCACACTGAGATAAAGTGCCACTCTTGCATTTTAGGGTTCATAAATGTTGTTTTGACTCAATTGTACATGCACTATTTTTATAAAGCACCATGGGGGTATAGGTCTATTCTATTTTAGGAATTCTTCCTTTGTCAAGTGAGTGTCCCTTCCATGACATTAGCCCCATGCAGTGTCAGTGTGATCGTGTCTTTATAGGTGTCTATACCTATTCCTCTCTCATCGTTCTTGGTTCATCTGCAGGAGACTTTGGCCCACCTTCTCAGTTGCTTGTCATCTCACCCTGTCTGCATTAAGGGGGGGGGGGAGGGGGGGGGGGGGGGGGGGGGGTTATGCTATTGTTCTAATGCATCTATGGTTCAATGGTTCGATAGTGTGAACTATGTATTCAGTGGTTGATCCTATATACAAGGAAATTGCAGTGGCTGGCTACCTATGCATTTCGGTGAGATGGATCATCTACCATATAGACATGCTTGTTTCATGTCTTCTTCTTCCATGGAGGTTCTTCAAATCAGCATTTTTCTTTTTGATGGCAGATTTTGCAGCTTCGTCATGCTTCAGTGATGCTCTTCATGATCACTCATTGTTCCTATTTTAGGGGACATTCCCCTAGTTGGAGGCTTCTTCAATTCTTCTCTAGGTTCTTACCTCTTTTCGGGCAAGAGTTTTTCCCACATGGTTTTCTCTCTTTCCCTATTTTCAGAGGTTACATCTCTTTGCATTGTACATGGGTACCTAAAATGGCCTTGTTGTCGGGACCCATTCTCCATTTTTGCATTTTTTAGTTTTGTGAGCTTAAGGCATTTCCCTAAGTTGCACTTAAGGAGGGGTATTAGAGTAAATAATTAATTTAATAATTATTTATTCTATTTATTTAAGCTTACATAGGTTAATGCATTTATTTATTAATTGTAGTCTAGGAGTTTGTTATAAGTTGTTGATAATACGGAAGTTTGTTCTCTCCTAAGTCATACTTATCCTCTCACCTTGTTCAAGGACTTTGCACCTCATGTGGATGTATGCTTAGTTGTCACACTTATCTCCTAGCATCTTCTATCTTGTTCTAGAAGATTCTTTGAGGCCTTTATAAGTAGCCTCTCCCTCATTGTATCATCATCACTTCTTGCATATTGTAAATACATATTTTCTTGTGTTTGCATATTCTCTCTCTCTCATGTCCATTTAGGGTTTCTCCCTAGCTCCTCACTCTTCTCTCCTTGGGTTCCCTTTGATAGGTTTTCACATGTAGGTGATCTTGGGCATCTTCGGAGTTGGATTTTATCAACTCTAATATGGTATCAGAGCCTCCTTGTTGCTGCTTCATTGAAGGATTTTTGAAGCTGTTATTCAAAGACACAAACCCTAGTTTGTTTATGCATTTTTTTATTCAAATTAGTGGGACAAATTTTTTTTGGAGCACATTGGGCCCAAACAGACACTGCCATTAGATCCAAAAGGAACTTTTCAGCAAGGATCCATATAAAAATTGACAATTTTGGAGACAGAGCTCTGGAAGGTAAAAATTTTTAGGCTCCAGATGTAGCCACGTGGCATCTATTTTGAGCCAACAATTTTTGGGCCATCAAATTTAAGGTCATGTAATGCTGAAATCAGCATTATGTCACTTACATCTTAGCCCTTGCACCTCTCCTAGGTTATTTTGGACCTACCTTCAATTTTTGGCCATAACTTGAGCATACGGAGTTATTTTTTCGATCTGAAAGAAGCACCGAAAAGTTGGTTCGGAGATGCAAACATTGGTGCAGTATTTTTAGGTTTTGATATATTTTATGAAACTTACATGGTTATATATCAACCCTTCTTCATTCTAGGGTAAATATATAACATGAGTTTGAATTAGAGTTAAGATTAGGATTAAATTTACATGAGGGTTAGCATTGTATTACATGGCATTTCTAGGGTTGGGATTGCACAATTACATTTATTTAAATTATATTAAGTTAAATCTAGTTAAGTTTTAATTATACTCTCAAGATTAGGGTGAGGAGGTAAAGGTGAAGTTTGTGTGTGTGTGTGTGTGTGTGTGTGTGAGAGAGAGAGAGAGAGAGAGAGGTAACCATTGTCCAACAAATGTTAAAGGGTTAATTAATTGAAATTAAATTATTGGAGGTAACTTGGTGAAGATTTAAAAACACAAAAACACACACACACACATGTACATGTATATGAACTTAAATTTTAATATATTACATTGTTTCAACGTGTGTACATTAAAAATTTAAATATATATGTGCACATATCCACAATATGTTCAGGTATGTACAACATGATGTTACATGTATATATATACATACATGCATGCATGTATAAATATCATATACATATATGCTATATAAGTACAGGATATACATATGTTATATATGTACATTATATATATATATATATATATATATATATATTACATATGTGCATATATATATATGTCATGTATATATATCATATATATGAATATACAAATATACATGACATATATATCATGTATGCATATATGTCATTTATATGTTAGTTTTTGGTGACTGATCAAGAAAGTACTATACATCATAAATTATTTGGGGCTTGAGGCATCGCCCCATAAAAAAAATTTGGGCCCTATTTTATCAAGATTTTGGGCCGACATGTAATTATTAATTATAACCCTAAAGCGGTAAAAATACTTGTATAAAAGGGCTTAGGGTAAGGGATTGTTTAATAGTTGTGACATGAAAATTGGTTCTTGCAGTAGTATTGAGCTGTAAGGGGTTACAGATTGTAATCAGGTTGTAATCATTGGATTGTAATGATATTGGACTTCTTGTTTGGTGGACATAGCCTAGTGATTGGGTGAACCATGTTAAATCTTAGTGGCTTGTGTTCTTTGTTGTGTGATCTATTATTTTTTATTAATGGTTATATTTGCATGTAACTATTATTTCTATTCATGGTTTAATCCTAACAAGTAGTATTAGAGTGAGGTTTTTTTTTAGTTATCTTCTGCAAGAAAGTCTCATAGTTGAGTCAGAGTGTCACGATTGAGTGGGAGTGATGATAGACGAGGGTAAGCTGAGGGTTGATACGTTTAATGGGCATAACTTCCAATTATGAAAGATGCAAATGGAAGACTATCTTTATCTGAAGGATTTATGGAAGCTGTTGGAAGACAAAGCCAAGAATCAGGGATCTATTTCAAATGATGAATGGGATCTTTTGGACAGAAAGGCATTTGAAAGCATTCAATTATGCCTGGCACCATCGGTGGCATTTAATGTGGGGCCCATTTGTCATTGCACCAAAAGCCATGACTGTTAGTGAACATGGAACACCACATAATTAACCACCTATGGGCAGGGGAGTGCGTTGCATCACCCAAAAATCTCCCCCTCGATGCGCATACCAGGTGCTTACGCAGGTCGGGAAGGCACCGAGGAGATTTGAACCCATGACCAAGCCAAAACCAGGCTCTGATACCAATTGTGGGGCCCATTTGCCATTGCACCAAAAGTCATGACTGTTAGTGAACATGGAACACCACATAATTAACCACCTATGGGCAGGAGAGCGCATCGCATCACCCAACATTTAATATTACAAAAGAAAAGACAATAGAAGAGTTGATGAAAACCCTAGCAACACTATATGAAAAGCCCTCTGCTTCAAACAAGGTATTTCTCATGAAGCATTTATTTAATATGAAAATGGTAGAAGGTGGATCTATTGCAGATCATTTATATGAGTTTAATACTATTAATTTCCTGTTATCTTCTATGGACATCAATTTTGATGAAGAAATTAGGGCTCTCTTGATTTTGTGTTCTTTTCCTGAAAGTTGGAATGGCTTGGTAATGGCTGTGACTAATTCTATTCCTAGATCTAGTACCCTAAAATATGATGACATGATTAGTGTTATTTTGAGTGAGGAAACTCAATGAAAATTCTCAAGTGGATGTACATTAGGAAGTGCTTTGAATGCACAAAGTCAAGGTAGAATGATTGAGCAAGTAATTCTAGAAATTATGGGAAATCAAGAAGAAAGTCAAAGGTGAGGAGGTCTCAATCGAGAGGACTGAATGACTACTAGTACTGTGGGAAACTAGGGCACAAAAAGAAAGATTGTTGGAATCAAAAGAAAAATTAAGGAGATAAACAAGATGGAGACAAGGAGGCAAATGTGGTAAGTAACAAATCCGAAGAGGATGCTTTGCTTCTATCTTTAGAAAGTGTTGATGATTCACGAGTTTTAGATCCTGGTGCTTCATTTCATGCTACACCTCATAGAGGTTATTTCATTGATTATGTCCAAGGGGATTTTGGACTTGTTTATTTGGGGGGACAATAAACCTTGTTAGATTGTTGAAAAGGGGAAAATTAAGATTAAGTTGTAGAATGGGAATCATTGGCTACTACATGAGGTAAGACATGTTCCAAGGCTAAGTAGGAATTCAATTTCAATAGGACAACTCGGTGATGAGGGTTGTGTAGTTACTTTTAATGATAAAAATTGGAAGGTTACAAAAGGTTCCCTTGTATTAGAAAAAGGTGTGAAAGTAGGCACCTTATATCTTTGTATAGGTCATATTGTTCCTTTTACTTTAATTATTTCAGAGAAAAATGAATGTTCAAGGATAGTTGTTGTAGTTGAGTAGGGAGAACAAATAGCTACTATAAATTCTCATACAACATTGTGGCACAATTGAATTGGGCACATGAGTGAGAAAGTTATGAAATTACTTCATTCAAAGAAATTTTTACTAGGTCTAAAATGTGTTACTATGGATTTCTATTAAGGTTGTGTGTATGGAAAACAAAAGAGAGTGAGTTTTGTAAAGACTAGGAAGGAAAATGAAAAGGAGAAATTAGAACTTGTGGATATACATGTATGGGGACCGGCTCAGGTATCTTCTCTTGGTGGCTCTCATTATTATGTTACATTTATTGATGATGTAACTAGAAAATTATGGGTTTATTTCCTTAGATAGAAATTTGATGTATTTCAAACTTTTAAGAAATGGAAATGCTTGGTTGAAAATGAGATTGGTAAGAAATTAAAATATCTCAGATTTGATAATGGTGATGAGTATTGCAGTCTTGAATTTGAAGATTATTGCTCCACTAATGGCATTCATAGACAAAAAACTATTCCAAGGACTCCACAAAAAAATGGAGTGACTAAACGCATGAACATGACTATAATGAAATGTGCAAGGAGCATAAGGTTTCATGTTGGGTTGCCCTTACACATGTCGGCAGAGGCTATCAATAGTGTTGTGGTATTCCAAAGGAAGCATGGACTAGTAAGAAGGTGAGTTATTCTTTTCTCAAAACCTTTGGTTGTGAAGCATTTTCTCACATAGATTCTGAAAATAGAACCAAGATAGAAGCTAAGTCAAAGAAATGTTTATTTGTTGGATATGGCATTAATGAATTTGGTTATAGGCTTTGGAATTTTGAAAATCATGAAATTTTAAGAAGCAGGGATGTCATATTCAATGCGAAAGTGTTGTACAAATATCTGTTGCAGCAACATGAGAAGAAAGAAGATGATTATGTAGTGCTAGATGATACTCCAAAAGATGATGTTCTAGTGATTCCTCATGATGTGCAACAACCACAACAACAAATACTACACACATCAGTGAATGTTAAATAGTCAACAAGGCAAATTAAACCTCCAAAAAGATTTTCTCCCTCTTTGTATTCTATTTTATTAATAGATGCTGGTGAATCTGAATGTTATGATGAAGCTTTATAGGTGGATACTAAGATTTAGTGGGAGTCTGAAATGAAAGATGAAATGGACTCTTTGCTAAAGAATGAGACATGGGATTTATGTAAGTTTCTTGCAGGTAAAAGTTCTTTACAGAATAAGTGGGTTTACAGGTTAAAAGAAGAGGATTGAGGTAAGAAAAAATTTAAAGCCAGGTTAGTTGTAAAAGGATTTACATAGAAAAAGGGCTACTGAGGATTTGCAAAGATGACCACTATCCATACTATTTTAAGTATTATGGCTACTGAAGATTTGCATTTAGAGAAACTTGATGTTAAAACAACCTTCTTTCATGGTGATTAGGATGAAGAGATATATATGGCTCAACCACAAGGATTTGAGGTCAAAGGTAAGGAGAACTTAGTGTGCAAAATGAAGAAAAGTTTATATGGCTTGAAACAAACACCTCGGCAATGGTATCTAAAATTTGAAAATTTTCTACATGAGCATGGTTACAATAGGTGTCATTCAAATCATTGTGTCTACTTTAAGAGGTTGGATGATGATAGCTACATTATTTTATGTTTATATGTTGATGATATGCTTATAGTTGGGTCTAACATGGATCATATTAAGGGGCTAAAACACTAGTTAGCACATGCATTTTCTATAAAGGTTTTGGGGGTAAAAAATAAATCCTTGGTATGAAGATTTGTAGAGATAGGAAGAATAGTTAATTGATGCTATCTTAGGCTGATTATGTTAATAAGGTGTTACAATGTTTCTCTATGCAGAATGCTAAAGTTTTCAGCACAGCTTTACCTGGTCATTTGAAGATGACTAAGGAGATGTATCCCAAGACACAAGAAGAGGAGGATAAGATGTCCAAGGCACCCTATGCTTCAGTTGTAGGAAGCTTGATGTACTCTATGGTATGCACCAAGCCAGATATTGCACATGTAGTGCGAGTTCTTAGCAGGTATATGAGTCATCCAAGAATTGAGCATTGGAATGCAATTAAATAGATTCTTAGATATTTGAGACGAATATCCAATAAGTATTTACACTTTGGGGGCTCTACTACTAATTTATAGGGCTATGTTGACTTAGATATGGTAGGGGATATTGATACTAGGTGAGTACTACTGGTTATGTCTTTACTATTGGTGGGGTAGCCGTGAGCTGGGTCTCTAGGTTACAAAAGGTTAATGCTTTATCCACTACAGATGTAGAGTATGTTGCTACTACAAAGGAAACCAAGGAGATGATATGGATTTAGTTCTTCTTGGAAGAATTGGGACATCCTTAGAAGGATAATTATTTGTTTACAAATAGTTAGAGTGCCATTCATCTTCCAAAGAATTCAGCTCTACAAAGACCAAACACATATAGTTGTGGTACCATTTCATTCGGTTAGTTTTGGAGGATGGACAGTTAAAGCTAGACAAGATACATATAGATGACAATCCAGTAGATATGTTGACAAAGGTAGTAATAAGGGAGAAGATAAACTCCTCTTCAGCTTTGGTTGGTCTTCTAAACTGAACATGAATAAAATTACAATAGGGTCCAAAGTGGTTTGATCCAGTGGGAGTCTCATGGAGTAGTGGACTAGCTATAGGATTAGTCTCCAAGTGGGAGATTGTTGTTTAGTGTGGAGCTTGATCAGTCCCTAAGTGGGAGATTGTTAGTCTATGGTGACTAATCAGGAAAGTACTCTACATAGTTCATAAATTCTTTGGGGGAAAAAAAAAAATTGGGCCCTATTTTATCAGGATTTTGGGCTGACATGTAATTATTAATTATAACCCTAACGTAGTAAAAATACTTGTATAAAATGGCCTAAGGTTAGGGACAGTTTCATAGTTGTGATGCAAAAATTGGTTCTTACGGTAGTATTAAGCTATACAGGATTATGGATTGTAATCAGGTTTTAATCAATGGATTGTAATAATATCAAACTTGTTGTTTGGTGGACATAGCCTAGGGATTGGGTGAACCATGTTAAATCTTGGTGCCTTGTGTTTTTTTCTGTGTGATCTATTATTTTCTATTATTGGTTATATTTGCATGCAATTATTATTTATGTCCATGGTTTAATCCTAATAGTATATATATCATGTATATTGTTGAAAATATAAGAGGAGTAACTGAGAGGGAAGGGGTGAATCAGTTACTACAAAAATAAATCCCAAATCCCTTAGATGTTAGTACAAAATGGAAACATAATTGAATACTACTGAAGCTCAGTAAACACATATAGAATGTTTTAACTTGGTAATGACTAGATTAGCTTGGTAAATGATTAACATAAAAACCTTTAGATGTTATTTGTGATTACCATTACTTTAACTAAGTTGCAAACACATAACAGAAAATAACATGAACACATTTGACACCAAGGTTTAACATGGAAACCCAATTTGGGAAAAACCATCAATTGCAACTAGTTATTTTTTTCATTCTTCTAAAGTGAGCCTTGTTAGGAGTCAACCCTATTAAAGTTTACAAAATACACTATTATGTGTGACCCTATTAGAGGATTTAATCACCCTGTTAGGAGTGGCCTTGTTAGAGATCTTGAGAACAATTCAATGGAATTGCCACCTTATTAGAGGATTTGCAAATAGCTATTAAGCCAACTCTGTTAGGAGATTTTAGATCATTGCTACAATGGCTAGAGAGTAACAATGAGATGACCTGATTTTAATGCAATAATTTGTTGATTATAGATCTCTTTTCTGGCTTGTACTTGATCCTTCTTGATTAAACATAGCTTTGCTACTCCACAAATATATTTTGCTTATCCTTCAAATGTTCTTCCTCTTCTCATCACCAACTCTTCAATCACATCATCATCACCTACACACTTTGAAATTACAACTTGACCTTATACTTATATCTTCCACTTTGTCAAGTTGGCTCAAATACCACTTAGAATAATCAATATTCATCACTTTAGTTGGTTGGAATCAGTAGATAAATCAATTAAGCTTAATATGCCAAAATAAGAAAATCCTTTTTTAGCTGACCCAACTTGGTAGAAACTAACTCAGAAATGATTTCCTTTGTTAACCAATAGAAGCGTGGTTAACACTACAAACTCACAAAAATCCTTTGGCAACCGAGTGAGATTGGTTAGTGCCAGTTCCATCCAACTTTCCTTCATTAATCGAGTGAGCTCGGTTAACACTCACTTTCTACAACTTTTCCTTTGATGCCTAAGTGAACTTGGCAGACACTACCTTCTAAACTAGGCAAACACAAGAACACTCTGTAGACACTGAGAACTGTCTTCACTACTTGAGTGAGCTTGGGATATACTGACTAATAATGACATGACATTTGTGTAACATCAAAGACAACACAAAATTAATCAATTGTATCCAATAGTATATATGCATATGCATATATACATGACATATATATATAAATCTCATGTATGTATGATATATATAAAATGTAACTAAAACATATATATATATATATATATATATATATATATATATATATATATATATATTATGTATGCATATATGTCATGTATATATATTATGTATATATGTATATGCATATATACATGACACATATAGCATGTATGCATATATAAATATATGTGCATATATACATACAAAAACATATATAAATTGAAACAAAAAATATATAAAATGTAACTAAAACCATAAAATAAAATAAAAAACATATAAAACCAAAACCATACCTTTTTGAAGGTCAAATTTTGGATGCCTTTTCTCTAAACTCTAGTCCGATTGAAAGTCACTACAGTGGATGAAAATGATAGAGTGGGGTCACGAATGGGCTTTCCACTTTTTCTAGTTTTAATTGAAACTATACCGCCCAACTGCAGGTTTATTAAACCTACAACTGGGTTATTAGTTTCGATCGAAACTAAAAAAGAGCTAATAGTTTCTATTAAAACTATGTCTTTTTTTGTTTCGATAGAAACTAATAAGTTTCTAATGAAACATTGAAGTAAAAATTTTGTGGTCACGCAATTCCTTTGAAAAAGTGTAACCCACTATTATGGGTTCACTCTTATATCTTTCTTCTTTCCTTGTTTCTTTCATTCCTTATATAGGGTTGATTCAAGCATATTTGAGAAAGTCTTAAGCTATGATTCCACCTATTCTCAACATTTTTCTCTATGTATAAACAACAAATATTGAAGTTATAGCCATAGTTCTTTTCTATTTTGTGTATTTTCATGAGTTAAAGTACTCATCATGATGTATTTACTTCAAAGAAATCAATAAAAAACATCAATAAAAATAGTTTTATTCTAATTCTTGTCTCATATCTCTGAGTTTAGCAATCTTTTGTGATTTATGGATAAAGAACCCAAAACTCAGTTAAAACTTGTTTAGGGTTGTATGTCTTAGTATGTTTTGATGTTAACTCAAAGATTTAAGTGCTTGATGTATTTTGATAGGCTTCTAGGTATTATAGAAGGATTTTGATGAGTAGAAGATTCATAATGAAGGATGATACTTAATTTACAAAGTAAACAAATAGATCTGAAGGATCTTGATGTATGTTTTAGTTTATGAGACACCCAATGGATAGGCACTGATCTCAACTGGGAGATTATATAATATTTTTGTTTCATATTTGGGCTATGTTGAAATCAAAATATATATAAAAATAATTTTCCTTTTTATGTTGTGGAGTTGAAAGGATAACCCTCACTTAGCTTGTGAATGCATATTCTTTGTAACTTGCTATTGCATACCTTTTTTCTTTCATAAGTATAGAAGAATTGCGGTTTTATCTTCTTTACCTAGATTCAAATTTATGTTTTGTAGAGCCTAAAAAGGAGTGTAGCCTTATAGTTGGCCCAAGTTCTGGTCACGTGCATTTTTCATAGGAATCAGCAACCCTTAGATGTTTTTTTTTAAGTCTCTTGGTAGTTAAGATCACTTTTAAATTAGGATCCAATACCTTTTTTAGGCAGTGATCACAAATTAACTAGACTACCAATTAAAGTGGTCCATTGGAGAAATTATAGTTCCACTCCCCCTTAATTTCTACCTCAAGTGTTGATGCATGCATACCCTTCATCAATCACTTTTGAAATGAATTTTACTTTACCATAAACTTCTACATGCATAACATGGTTTATAGCTTACCACAAACTTTTCTTGAAAATGTTTTCTACTGACCATGAAAATACATTTACATACCAAACCTTCAAATTCATCATTGTCCTTTTTCTATATTTATAAAGTCTTCAAGCTTACTCAAAACCATATCTTAAATCTTCAAATTTAGATTGAACCTAGGAAATCCATTCATTCAATTGGGATGCTCTAACCACAAGCTTTGGGAAACTCAATCTCCAGACCATTTTAGGTTCTTGTGTAAACCCTTTTATTGTTTCAATACCTCCCTTTAAGCCACTCTACGGGTGCTAGGGAATCCAAAA
The DNA here is from genome assembly GCA_028749045.1 of Cupressus sempervirens. NCBI lineage: Eukaryota > Viridiplantae > Streptophyta > Pinopsida > Cupressales > Cupressaceae > Cupressus > Cupressus sempervirens. The sequence goes on along the minus strand of CM053791.1, from coordinate 705,650,950 downwards.
TCATTACTTATACTATAACTTCAGCTATTAAATTTAGTTCCTTTATCTTTTGTCCAACTATTGAGGTAATTCTTCAAAATATTAGTTCTAAACTTCCTACAAAATGACTTTCTATAGATGTCTTGTTAGACAATGAACTTGATTTACTCAAACCATTTTTTATTCATTTCTATGTGTAAAAATTATGATGTATGAACTATAAAGAATATTTTTCCTCAAGGAAAATGGTGGAGTTTTTTGGTCATATGTTGTCCTTGATGCAAAGATTGATAAAGGTGGCAATACAAACTTGTTTAAAATGTCAAATACTTTTGGTAGTTGTGTTTTGTCAAAATGGAAAGGTTACTTTTAAGGTGTAAAAGAGATGTCTTTGATAGGGTAAAATAACATGGATACTTAATACATCATTATTTATGTTTTGGAATATTCACATATTCACCATGGGAGTGCTTAAGTTAATGGTGACAATAGCTATATGTAACTTGGTAACTGTCTTAACACTTGTCAAGAATGTATGGTGGATTAGAAATCATTATGAAACTTTTTTAATGATTACATTGAAAAGGATTTAGAAAAAAGGTTTTTAATTTTCTTTTTTGTGTTGATCTCAAATTGGTTTTGACAATTGAGTGTCAACACACTTAAGACATTTACTTAGTTCGTTGCAAACTAGTAATGCATGTTGAGTATAATATGTAAATACAAGATCATGTTGAGTTGCAATGAGTGTTGAGTCACTCATGTGTTGAGTCACTCAAGTGTTGAGAAGACAGACCATGTCGAGTGATTCAAGTGCTAAGTAAATAGTAGATGCTGAGCAGTTCAAGTGTCGAGCCAGAAGAAAAATTTTAGTATGTGTTGAGCATCAGTAACTTCAAGTGCTGAGTAACGTAGATTGGACATATTTTTTTGTAATTGCACAAACAACTATGTAATCCATTTTTATGCTGACTTAAATGTAGATTACGATCTTTTGGAAATAAGGATGAATCTATTTGTGGATTCCCTATGTATTTGCATGTAGCCAACCAGAAAATAGGAAGAGTTAAGCAGAAAAAGGTTGAATCTTAGCCATAGATTCATACCTAACCCTAAGCCACCAAAGTCTTTATAAAGAAGATGAAGCCCCAACAATCTTATTACAAGAGGTAACAAGGGGTGAATAATCAAATTTGTTCATAGAGAATTCAAGGTGACTTAGTAGTGAGAGTGAATTGTAGAATTAGTTGGAGGAGAACAAAGAACAAAAGGATATAGTAATTGTTATATCAGATCAAAGAGGATCAAGAAGGACACTATACATATTTGATCTTTAATCAGGCAACCAAATCCAATCACAAGATCTATGCTGAAACATCCTAATAGTTGGTTTTAGTTAAATCTCCTAGATAGAGCAGTCTTAGTAGATTGTACTAAATCCTTTAATAGGGTGACATTCCAAGTGAGTGATCAAAAGTCCTTTAACTAGGCACACTTCTAACCAAGTGTTGAAATCCTCTAACAAGGTGGGACTTAACAGTCTTTGTAATACTTTAACAAGGTAGGCCTTTCACAAAGTAGATTATGATTCATGGTCAAACCATTGTAACCTTAATTGGCTACACTTTATTGATGTAGCAATGAATATTTGTGGGTGTTATCCCCACCCTAGTTTTACTTTCTCTTTTGGAGGGTTTCTAGGTAATCATATCTGGTGTTAAAGTGTGTATGTTTAATTATATGTTTACATGTTTGATGGATATGCTTTATATGTTATTTCAATATGATAATGCATGTGATGTATGAAAGGTAAAGTTTTATGGGTCCAAGTTCAAGATCCTAATTTATCCCCCTACCCCCCTAGTAGTTTACTTCTTGCCCACTTGTAATTCCAACAATTGGTATCAAAGCTGATTTCTTAGGAGGAAAAGCTTTGTAACTTAGAGGAAGATCTTGAAATTGAAGTCTACAAACTAGGAAAGACTATTGAGAACCAGGAGATTGAAATACATCTCATGCTACATCAACTGAATGAATCTAGAGATGCTTTGAAGTGTTTATTGAAAAGAAGGAAAGAAATTGCCATAGTAAAAAATGACAAATAATAAAAAGAGATTGACACCACAAATCTATTTACAGATGGTAACTCCAATGAATTTGATGCAACAATTATAGATATAATGGAAAAGAATAGAGTACAAGCTGAGGAGATCAGAAATATCAAGCAAGAACAAGAATCTCAAGCCATTATGATATGTGAGATAACTAAACAAAAGAATAAAGCCATAGAAGACAAGGCCATGATTGAAGAAGACAAAAGAATCTTAAACAACAAATTGGAAGAAAAGTCAATAGAGCTATCCAAGATCTCAAACATGCAATTGGATACCTTGAGCCAAATGATGAATGCTCATCATGAGTTGAATGTCAAGGGCATTGAAATAAATACATTAAATTTTTAGAATGAACAACTACAGAATGACCTAAAAAGAGAAAAGCAATTTGTTGAAAGTTTCAACAAGCCAAATGAAGCCATCAAGTACTTTGAGCAATTACTAAAATCCCCTAGATCTAATAGAGGTACATTAGGATTGGGCTACAGAATCACCAAAGAAGGAGAATCATCCAAAGCTACTAAGGAAAGGAACAACAAAGGTAAGAACTCCAAATCCACTTTTCACAATTGTGAAAATAAAGGACATACTTCTAATGCGTGCAGGAGCAAGAATACAAATTAGAATGCTAAGCCTAAGAACATGGTCCACTATCATAAGTACAATAAACAAGGTCATCAGGCACATGAATGTAGATCCAAAACTATGCATGTATCAAAATTTGAAGGATATTGCTACAACTATCAGAAGTATGGGCATAGAGCTTTTGAATGTAGATTCAAACCTGTGTGGTCATTAGAAAGGTCAAAAAAGGTAATAAGTCATGGAAATTCTTATAATTGGAATTATAATACAAGATATAGCTATCATTATTGTCAAGAATATGGACATATCCATGAAAACTGCATTAGGACACATTTTAGAGGCAACTACAACAGATGATTAAGTCAAACTACATGCTTTAGTTGTTTGAAGATTGGTCATATTGGCAAGCATTGTCCAACTAGGTCAAAGGCACCAAGTTGCAAGTTTGATAAAGGAAAAGGAAAGGTAGATGTTGAACACATCAGAAATGAGATGAGCAAGATATGGAAGAAGAAAGATGGTGGCAATACATCAAATGGACAAGGGATCACTTCACCTAATAGGTCAAGTGGTCACACCTCATAAAACTAAGCAAACAAGAAACATATGTGACTAATACTCAAAGTATTACATCATACATCAGTTCTAGAAGAAAATAGTACTAAAAATATTGCATTAGCATGAATAAAGATGCAAGATGTTGTGAAAAATTCAAGGTTAAATCTTCAAGTTTTCATGCTATGCCCGAGCATAAATTTTTTACAATAGATGCTGAGTAAAATGCTAGTTAGGCCAAGCTACAAGACTAAGATAGTGAATGTCAAACCTATAGAAGCTTCCAAGTGATGGTCATGTCAATAGATGCCAAGTGGAACATAAATTGCATTGATCCTGAGTTTATAGTTGTACAAGCATTAAGCATTAAATGAAAATTTTTGAAGGGTATAAGGTTCATTTTCACTCATTTTTCATTATTTCAAATTTGAGTGAGTACAATTAGAGCCAAAGGTGACTCAAAAACTAGTTTGAAGTGTTTGCATAGATCCTACCGATGATCCAACACTAGTTCATTGAATTTCCAAGGTATTCTTCATAAGCTGAGTCATGCAGTTTAAAATTTGTATAAACACTAGATTGTCAAATGGCATCTAGTTCAAGGAATGTAGAGGGATAAGAAGTTTTAGATGTTCAATTAGTAAGTAATGAGGTAAAGCAACCAAATTTCAAAGCTATCCTAGACATAGCTTACAAACAAGACCCGTCAAGCACACTTTCCATGATTCTCGAGTGAAAGTCATAATGGTCCAAGACATCAAAAAATGCTAAAACTATAAAATAGGAGGAATAGGAGACATGGAAATAGGGAAAGCCTATGAAAAGTTGTGTGAAAATGGAATTCTAAAAGAAGAATTTAAGATTGTTGAAAGGAAGGGTTTGACCCATGCCCTAGACCTTCCCACAGTGTTCAAAATAGAATGGATCAAGATAGTTTTGAGCATAATACATGATGAATGCTTATGGTTGGAAGATGGTCCTCTCAAAATTTCAAAGAGAATAGTTCATAGGGTAACTAGATACCCATCCCTAGATCAGCCTAAGACTTTGTGAAATGATTCAAAAGAGGTTATAGAGAAAAACACAGGAGCCAAATGGAACAAACATGGAATGACAATTAATACCATCACAGACTCACTACTTGACTTTTTCATAAGGATAATTTCTCATAAATTTCATTAATCTAGTAGGTTAAATAGTATGCCCTACATTGCAATTGATGTGGGCTATAAAATTGTAAAGAAGGATCATACCTATGATCTTGCAGAGCTTCAATTACAATAGTTGATGGAAAATCTTGGAGCAGTTAGAAAACCCAAGAGTTCACAATGTAAGTTTGGATCAATACTTGTTTGCATATTTTTCTATGTTCAAAATACATTCCCATATTTTGGCAAGGTGAGTTGGAAGACAAATAGATCAGTTGCAATTCAAATCAATGAGTATATTGAGCAAATGGGAGATAACTTTCAAACTGTCATGACTAGCTATTTTAAAGACTTCATGAAATCTATGAAACAAAGGATGAGAATACTAGTTTCTTTGGTTGAATAATATTACAATGATATATGTTTTCTTTTAGATATTGATTACACTTATATACAAGATGCTACACCAAGGGTAAGATGGTTAAGACCCTTATGCTATGAGATCAATGTTGATGAAGCCTCAACAACCATCACAACACTCTTAGTAGAAGAAGTTGATAAAAATGCAAAAATATTTGAAAATTATGATGTCATGAAGTCCAAAGTTGAGATGGAATTAAAGTTTGCCTCAATAATGAAGGACAACTAATAAAGAAAATTAAGGCCAAATTTGGTGAAGAAGAATATGATGATGATGAAGAGGATGAAAAGGAAGAATAGGAACAAGCTAAAGAACCTCTTGCATTGACCCAAGGATTGGGAGAAGATAAGGATGAAGAAGAGGTAGAAGGTGCTAAGGAAGAAGAAACCAAGGAAGCACCAATACAAGAAGAACCAAAGAAGAGAAAGGACAAGGCATAGCCTGTGGCAGAAATAAAGGCAAAGAATATTGCTAAGCCAATCCTAGCAAAGCCAATAGAACCAACAACCAAGGCAAGCACATGAGCCACCACAAAAAAGGCCAAGGAGAAAGCCAAAAAGAAGATAAAGGCTATAGAAAAAAAAGGCCTAGTGCACAAGAAACAAAGAAGGAAATACATTGCACAACCAGAAACTGATGATGAGAGAACAAAATCAAAGGATACAAGCCAATTTAGAGTGGTAAGTCATCCACCAAAATCTGATCTTGAAAATATCTATGAAAATGTTAGAAATAATGTAGACTTGACTGATTTGAAAAGTATTGACTTTTAAAAACTTGAAAGAGAGAAGAAGAACCAAGTAGAAGAATCAATATATGAAATGATGTCTAAATTCAAGAACACCTCACTTGAATTAGATAACACTATGCCAAAGGAATTATATACTATTGTTGAACATAAGTGACATTATTATATAAACCTGAAGAAATAAATTAGAGAATCCACATTAGCCTAGGTAATGCTAGAATTGAAAAAAGGGCATATTACCAAGGCCAACAAGAAATATGGTGGAAGGTTTGCACCAAAATACAAGGCATTCAACATTCTTTAGAATAACATTGAAGATATTGTGAAGAAATCCACTCAAATATGGAAATTGATTTATGGATTGACAACTATCAAAGAAGGAGAAGAAGATCCCTTTGAGGGTAGAAATAATGAAGATGAAGATGATGACAAAGAGGAAGCCAAGGAAAAGGATAATACTATGGAGGAGATACAAAAGAAAACTAACATGGCTACAACTGAAGAGCAGTAGGAAGAACAACGTGTGCAAGACACACAAATGCCAAGTATGAGCCCTCCTCATGACACTAGTGTACCTATAGAAACCATAACTTTTAAGGATGTTCCTGATAGTTTAACTCAGAACATAAATCCTTTAACCATAGAAGATCTGAAAGAAATTCTTGACCAATCTACTCTACAAGAAAGACTATGTGAAAATCTAGTATTGGTCAGTGTAGATGAACTTCAAAAGGTAGTAGTTGAAATCACAAGGGATAAGGTGAATACACAAGAACCACCTTCTACCATCCCTTCAGCTACTAGTGCTCAACCTTTAATTCAAACATCAACAGACACATCTACTAAGGTTGACACAAATGTTACAGTTGATTTAGTTGAACAAAGACAAGTAGAAGAAAAGGAGACAACATAGGAGCAAATGCGATAGATAGATGCATCTATAATTGAAGAAAAAACATAAGAACAAGGTGAAACTCAAATCATTGTTATTGATGAGAGTAGATTTGAAGAAAGTAAGGATGCACCAAGGGAAAAGGAGAAAGAATCCATACAAGCATTGGTAACCTTACCAACATCTGGCACTCCTACAATAATCCTTCAGAAGCTAAGCAGAGAGGCTATACCACTACAAATTTCAGCACTAGGCTCAAGCTCTACAAAAGTTGACAAGGTAACTCACTATGGTAACGTAACTTTAGATGAAGAGATTATTATTCCTAAGTATGGTTATGACACTATGACTATAGAAGAAATAGGAATATTACAACAAGCTTTGGAAAAGAAGAAGCACCAAGAAGTGCTTAGAAAGGAATTTAGGCAAAAGCAAGGATTGCAAGACATCAAGGAAATCTTCTTAGATACATTTAGCTTGCCTATACCTAAAGAAACAAAGCCTCTATTGGAACAATTGTCAAAGATTGTTGACAAGGTCAATAATGAAGATACTAACACAAGTGCAAACTTCTTGAGTGGTCAAAGAAGAAATTCTAGAGTAAAGTGAATGAGAAAATATCTAGTGAGATAGAACTTAAGGTGCACTAACTACTATGGTTGAGGATGTGAAGAAGGTAATTGAGAATATTTTCTCATCGTATACTAAATTGTGTGATCCCACACTTTTCACTCAAGATACAAGACATAGAATTTTAAGCCTAGACAGGAATCTCAATATATTAGGTATGCAACTACCTCAAAACCCAACTTAGAGTGAGAACCATTTTCATTCATTTATTCAATCATAGAGTCAACTAGCTATGTTAACAGAAAAAGAGGCTAATATAAGAGCTAAGTTGACAAACATTTAAGCCTCCCTTAACCCACATATGAAAAAACTCCATAAAGAGCTAGGATATGTAGAAACATTGTTGAAGAAAAACCCCAATCTTTTGACACTAGATGGACTAGTTCACCTAGCAACCAAGCTGGCAATCCAACTCATGTCACTAGATGTTTCATGTGACAACTGGGATGCAGCTTTGAAGATAATCATGGAAGTCCATAAATATTTTTCGGACAAATACACTATAAGTGTATAGACCCTTTGACATAAGTGTCAAAAAGGGGAAGATAAATTAGGGGAAAATAAAGCAACCAAGGTGAGATAAAAGCAGTTAGAAAAACCAAAGGGGGAGAGTAAGATAACAAGAAAGGAGGAAATAATGAAAGGAGCAGATAAAGCAAGGAGAGAATAATGAAAGGGGAAGCAAACAGAATAAATAAAGGAGGAGATAGCTTAGAATAGAGAAAGCTTAGAATAGAGCATATCAAATGAAAAAATATAAGCACATTGAAGTTAAAGAGTATCAACAAGAGACAAATCTACTTAGAATGGAGAATAGATTTTTGATACAAAATAGGCACATTGACTCAAGGGGAGTTATAAATTTTGAGGTATATAAGTTATTACAAAATTTTGAAATTTTGAATTTTTGTATATAAGCTAAGTTGTGAATATGTTATACTCAAGAAGATTAGATTGATTATGTATAGTTAAGTGCTTTTGACACTCATGTCAAACGAGGAGATTGTTGATGTCAAATTGGTTTTGACAATTGAGTGTCAATGCACTTAAGACATTTAATTAGTTCATGTCAAACTAATAATGCATGTCGAGTATAATATGTAAATATGAGATCATGCCAAATTGCAATGAGTGTCGAGTCACTCATGTATCGAGTCACTCAAGTACCAAGCAGATAGACCATGTCAAACATATAGACCATGCTAAGTGATTCAAGTGTTGAGTGAATAGTAGATATCGAGCAATTTAGGTGCCATGCTAGAAGCAAAATTATCGTATGTGCTGAGAATTAGTAACTTCAAGTACCAAGTAACATAGATTGGAAATATTTGTTTGTAATTGCACAAACAACTATGTAAACTATTTTTATGCCAACTTAAAGGTAGATTATGATCTTTTGGAGATAAGGACAAATTTATTTATGGATCCCCTAGGTATTTGCATGCAGCCAACTAGAAAATAGGAAGAGTTAAGTGGAAAAAAGGTTGAATCTCTATCGTATATTCATACCTAACCCGAAGCCACCAAAGTCTTTACAAGGAAGATGAAGCCCCAACAATTATGGGGAATCAAGAGAGTGAAAGAGATCATGTTATAGGAGGCAACAAAGGGTGAATAATCAAAAAAAAATTATAGAGCATTCAAGGTGACTTTGTAGTGAGAGTGAATTGCAAAATTAGTTGGAGGAGAACAAAGAACAAAAGCATACAACAATTGTTATATCAGATCAAAGACGATCAAGAAGGACATTGTACGGATTTGATCTGTAATTAGGTAACTAGAGCCAATCATAAGATCTATGCTGAAACATCCTAACAAGTGATTTTAGTTAAATCTCCAAGGTGGAGTTGTCCTAGCAGGTTGTGGTAAATCCTTTAATAGGGTGAAATTCCAAGTGAGTGATCAAAAGTCCTTTAACTAGGCACACTTCTAACAGGGTGTTGAGATCCTCTAACAAGGTGGGACTTAGCAATATTTGTAAGCCTTTAATAGGGCATGCCTTTCACAAGGCAGATAATGATTCATGGTCAAACCATTGTAACCTTAATTGGCTACACATTATTGCTATAGTAGTGAAGATTTGTGGGTGACATCCCCACCCTAGTTTTACCTTCTCTTTTGGAGGGTTTCTAGGTAATCATATCTGGTTTTAAAGTGTGTGTATGTTTGAATATATGTTTACATGTTTGATGTATATGTTGTATATGTTATTTCAATATGATAATATATGTGATGTATGAAAGGTAAAAAATTTATGGGTCCAACTTCAAACTCCTAATTCACCCCCTTCTCAGTAGTTTACTTCTTTCCCACTTGTAATTCCAAAATTTTTTCCAAGAAAAAAAATAGTCCTATCTTACAGGCCACTACTATGGTTCTTTGAATGAAAATTTTGAAGTGATTTGCTCGAATTGGTTAATAGGTCTTCGATATAGTGTGAATTTTCTTAAGATAATACATTTTTTAGTTCTTTTATTCACATATCTAGTGATTTCAAGGTAATGTGAGGGTTGAAGCTTCACAAACAAACAAAATGGAATCTATACTCTTGTTTTGTTGAACAATTTTTTTATAGTCATAGTTGCTAATATTATTATTTGAATCTTAACATACATTGAATAAAATGGTTGTTTCTCTCTATCAAAGAAAAACTATATAAATTACAAGTGTTGAAGGTAGCCATTTGATGGTTAAAGTGAAACTCTCCATTCAGATCAATAATTTTGAAAGACAAAGACAAAGATTAGTCCTTCCAATTTATTAGGTTTCTCAGGTAAGACTTTTCTTCAAGTTACTTGTAAATCTAGTGCTTTTTCTATGAAGAAATCTTTGGCATACAATATAATTTTACACATTTTATTTGTTAACAAAGAAATTTTCTTAGAATGTTGGCATTTCATAATGGCAAAGTGAATTCTAAGAGAGAGGGGGGGTGGCAGGTGAATTAGCACTTCAAAACTTTTTCCATAATATATTCATCACACATCCATCTCATAATATAATATGTAAATTGAAATAACTATCCATGCATTTCATACATAACATAAAGAAAATAAAATTTTACACAAGATATTAATTACCCTAAAACTCTCCATAGAGAAGGTAAAACTGAGGTGGGGATGACACCTACAAATCTTTGTTGCAGCAGTTGTAAAGTGTGCCCAATTATGGTTACAATTGTTTGATCATAGACTATGATCTATCCTATGAGGTATCTTCCCTATCAAAGGCTACAAAGACGGTTAGGCCTCACCTTGTTAGAGGATTTTAACTCACAATGAAGTAAGCACTTGATTGAGAGATTTATAAGAGCTTGTTAGAACTCAAAACCTATTAAGGCTACTGTATTAGGATATTTACTCTGTATCACCTATTAGAATGATTTAGTACCTTGATCCTTCAGTTAGCACCTCACTGCTAGATGTTAGATCTTCTCTTTCTTGATGAATTCTTGATCCTTTTGATCATATATGTCTCCTCTATCCTTTCTCTACTCTATTTTTTTTCTCTCTAATGGATTCTTCAATTCATATCTCTATCTCAACCTCCTTAGTGACCATGAAAGTCCTCTCTACACTTAGCATTTTTCTCACTCGCATCTCCTTCACACACAAACTCTTTTAAGGTTTTCCTCCTTAAGTAAACATAGGTAGACTAGAGTTAGGTTAGAATAAATGGTTTTGGTTGATCCATATTGCCACTTATTTCATCCCTTTTTCTAATTGGTTGCATGTTATGCATAGGGATTCATAATATACATTCATACTTATCTTCTAGAATCATAATACAATTGTTAGGTCAGCCCAAAAATGGTTTACATAGAAGTTTGTGCCATTACAAACAACTATGCCAAAAACTATTCACTTGACACCTGAATAGTCTGATGTTTGGCCATCACTATATATTCAATGTTGTAACTCAGCTTCTAAATGGCTCGGTATACACTATTTAATTGGCACTTGAATCAATCAGCATGTTTAGACTTTCTCATCACTTGAGTGACTTGTCACAAACCTTCTGCTCAACACATACTAGTGCTTGGCACTAACTAAGTATATTTCCCGGCATGCTTCATGTGACAACTTATGCTTGACTTACTCTTTGCACTCGGATCACAGTATAATTCTGCTAGAATATGACTTAAGTGTTTTGTCACTACTTTGTCAAAACCAAAATGAGATCAACATATAATGATTAAAGGGTAAAAGTCTCATCTCTTTATTTCTCTATTCTTTAAAAGAAGCCAAGCATAGAAATGATTATATCAATTTGATTAGTTATCATCGGTATTGTATAGTTTTGCTCCTTTGAATAGCTCTTTTGATTAAAAAGATTATAGATTGAAAGGTAATATTATTTCTCTTTTTCATGTGGGTACTTGAAATAGTTATTCAAAATGATAGTTTGCCTTTGATAATAATGTAACAATTTATTTGTTCATAAAGAAGTTACTTTTGGAAACTTAAATATTTCAGTTGAATTTAGAAGAAAGTTTAATAATAAAAATTGAAACAAAATATGGAATATGTTTAACACAGGGTTAATGTGTTCGGTAATGAAGACTTTCAAAATAGATTCATATCACCAATTGTAATAGAGGGTTTTGAAAATACTTTGTGAACATAATGAATGTTGTTACTAAACTGATTCATTTTTGTGTTATCAGTTGGTTCAAAAGGAATGAACAAGACTTTGAATTGTTTTTTAAGTTTTGCAAATTATGAAGATCATTTGAAGCAAACCCTTAATAACCCCATTTTTGAGGGTTTGTTTGTATAAATTGTTATCAATTTTTGTAACTTTATTATTAGTTCCTGCCCATGGTAGGAGTACTTATGCATTCATGTAGTGCTAATATGACATTAACACTGACCAATAAAATCAAAGAATTTAAAAGATTATATCAAACTTCAAATGTTTATTTCTTTTTCTAATTTTTCATTATTATATAAATCACATTTTTCATTCATCCTATTGGTCCACACTATTTTTGGTGGGGGAGAAAATTGATTTTCTTCAACAAAAATACAAATATTTTCTAACAACTTCATCATGCATTAATGAATGCATTAATTACAACTTTATCTTTTCCACATTTGTGACAAGATGATAAGATTTGTTTTTTTTTCAATCATTTTATCTTCCACCTCACGCAACATGTCTAATCAATATTAATTCTCAATAGCAATATATTTTCAATATGTTATATCTTTGTATTTGAATTTCTATTTTTTTTTAAACTTTGATTTTTTAATAAAAGTAGTTAAATTATTACTAGTATTTTACTTTTATAAAAATAAATTAAACAATATTATTTTTTAATTATATTTTATAATAGTATTTGTAATATCTATAATTGATAAGTGTTACAATTTATACATTATATCATTTATTATTATTAATATTTTTTATTTAAACAATTTATCATTTAGTTTAAATATATTTAAAATTTAAATATATATTTTAATATTAAATTATGAATTATATTTTACATCAAAAAACATACTAAAGGAAATAACCACAAAAAAGAAATAATTCAATTCTAAAAGATATACAAATTATTATTAAGTTTTTATAAACTATGTATTAACATTAAATAGTTATATTCTATTTCTTATTTATTACATCATATTTATTCATCAAGATCAAAATTATATGTATTACATCTATTTATTATTTACAAATGTACATATTAAATTATATAGATATTATTTCATAATTAAAAATTACTTAATTTTATGAAAAATTTGGAAATACAAAACATTAAATATTAAAGCTTCTCTAATTGTGTAAAATTAAACAATTAATTTTACTTATAAAGTATTTTTATATTTCAATACATTTCATTTTTCTTATACAAATGTGAGTTTTAATATAAAAATTAAATTCTTAGTTTCATTAATTAAAATATAATTTATTGTATTTTTTTATTATAACCATGATTTTATTTTGACTATTTGTTTTATTAAGAAAAATAATTATATTTAATTATCTCTCTCTCACACACAACTTATGTTGGTATCACTCTATCTTACTATTTTATCTCTCTTCCTCTTCCTCCTCTTTATTATCTATCATTTTTTCCTCTGCATATATGTTTATGTTGGTATTGTTCTATACTGCTATTTATCTCTATCTAATGATTAAAAATAGTGTGACTTCTGTTTGATAATCAAGATGTGAATAATACATAGTTGGGGGAGTTTTTACTTGTACATATATGTTTATGTTGTTATTGTTATATACTACTATTTATCTCTATCTAATGATTAAAAATAGTGTGACTTCCATTTGATAATCAAGATGAGAATAATACATAGTTGGGGAAGTTTTTCCAACTACTTGCAGTTCTCTAGTAGCATGCATAACATGCTTGAACATATAATGTGATACTCCAAATGCTTCATGACTTCTTCAAGTTCTATAATTTAAATATTGGTATGAATATCTTTCCTCATTGCACATATTTCAAGTTGTCAATGTAGAAGGGGCAAATTTGTCTAAAGCATATGTATTGATCATATTATGATATTAAGTACTTAGTTCCATATTGGGGACTTTGGCCTCTTATTCTTGGGCTTAAATTCCCAAAGATATAATAATATAACACGAAAACTTAACAACAAAATATGAGCTATCCTATCAGATCATAGGTGCATTTCTAGGCAAAAATTAATGCATTCACAAGGTTAATTTAGAACTATTTAACCTTATTCTAACTCATCTACACCTCTAGAATCATTATGTATTAGGTAGGAACTATGACGCATTGCATCTCTTGTTTCAATGAATGTAAATGTTCTAAAGTACATTGTTGTATAAGGGAGTATAATTGTGTGTCAATGCATCAATAGTGAAGAAAAGAAAGACACAAAGTTATATTGCATTGTATGTGGAGTACATGAATCAATGTTGAAGGGAACATCATAAGGTTTTTTCTATATATAGGTGCATGTATTAAAAAACTTCTATTTATATATGTAAATAATTTGTGAAAAAATACTATAAAAGGAAGGAAAAGGTTGAAGCCCTAAAGTAGTTGTAGCTATTATTGTAAAAATGAGTTATTTCTCAATAAAGATGACAAGTTCCAATGAAGTGGTTTTTTCCCTATGAGAAAAATGAAAGGTTTTAAGGGTTTCCCACCAAGCACAAAAATATTGTGTCTTATTTTTGTGACTTTCCTTCATTGCTCTAATATCTTGCCAATTTATTTTTAGTTCATATATACAATTATGGTTAATTATCTATCTGTGAGTTCTAAAATCTATTTAAGGAAATTAAAATTGTAAAAAATCTCCTATTCTGATTCACCACCACCTTTACAATAGTCATTACTTCCAACTAAAAACCTCTAAGAAAGGACTTCATTTAATGACTGTCATCTTCAATATTCTTGCTAGTTGATGTCAAGTTGAAACATGTTCCTTGGAAAAAAAATTTATCTACCACATGAAAACCAAAATCAAACTTTGAAGAGATAAATCCATGTTGAAATCAATTGTACAATTGTATGATTGTCATTGATGTAACACAAATATCACATTCTAACTGAGCTTAGAAGACTCCAATATCAACTAAGTAGAATTTTAGAGGAAGCCAAGTTTAGTGATCAGGTATAAACTAAACTAGGTCGGCCACCAAAGGATTCTTGTGTAAACTAAGTTAGATTGGTTACCAAAGGAGCTCAACGTAAACTGAGTCAGGTTAGTTACCAAAGAACTTAGTGATAATTGAGTGACCTATTTTTAGTGTCAACCAAGTGATACCAGAATAGTTTTTTTTATTATTTGGTTTTTGTAAACCAAATCAATGGATGTTAATTGTTTATTTGTAAGGGTTTTCAAGCTAACTTAACATTATGTTTCATATATATGAAAGGTCAAGTTGTGGATTGAAATATGGAAGTTGTGGAAGAAGATAAGATGCGAATAAAGAAGAATTTCTAATTAAGGGCAGAATATCCAAGGAGCTACAAAGAACATTTTGATCAGGAAGGATCTAGAGGATAAACCAAAATAGTGATCTAAATCTACAAATTTTTTTCTTTATCAATCAAGTCAATCATTGTTACTCTCTAAGAATTGTAGTAGTGAAGAAATCTCTTAATAGAGTTGACTTAATAGTCATTTTGTAAATCCTAACAAGGTGGCATTTCTAGATTGAAGTGTCTTAATAGCTCTAAAAAAGTCACTCCTAAGAGGGTGATTCAAATCCTTTAGTAGGGTCATACCTAATAGTTTGTTTTCTAACCTTTAATAAGATTGGTTCCTAACAGGGCTCACTTAAGAAGAGTGAAAAGTTGTAACTAGTTGCATTAGTGGTTTTCCAAATTAGGTTTCCACATTAAATCTTAATGTCTCTTGTTCTCATGTTATTTGCTTACTACTTTATCTTTCTACAGCTAAGTTACTAAAGGTTAATACACATTAATATCTCTTGTTTTTGTTGTTAACTAGGTTATAGTGAATATCTAGTTCTAACTGAGTTGAACAAGTATTTAAGTTTAGAAGAAGTTTGTATTGACATCTAAGGGATCTAGAATTTTTTTAGTGGTAACTAATTCACCCCTCCCCTCTTAGTTACTCCTCTTATATTTCCAACAATTGGTATCATAGTTGTTGGTGCTTGCAGAAAAAGTTTCAAGGACCTAAGCTAAATATCAAGATGTCTTACAAAAGAGAGATTCCTTAGTTCAACAAACAAAACTTCAAAGCATAGCAAGAACTCATGAAGCTACATTTGGGAACCATTGCAGATATAGGCCTTCACTTCTTGGAGAATTAGTATGTGGCACATCTAAATCCTTTGACTATGGATTAGATGGTGGACAAAAAGAATCACAACATAATGATGATTGACATTTCTACCTTTCTCAATTATTCTAAATTTGATTAAGTCAAAGTTTTTCCTACTATCCATGAAATAGAGAACAAACAAGAGAATATCTAAGGAGGAGATGATAATGTGATGTGAGGCCTTGCGCCGACCCATCCTAGTAACAATGATACATTATTATTTTGATGCTTGTGACACGATATGTCAGAACATTATTTGATAGACTGAACATTATTATGTTATTTACGATGTGTAATGCTTTTCTTTAGTTATTTGATTTCGTCATTTAATGTTGTATGAACATGTGCGATGATGAAGTAAATGAATGTAAAACTAACATTTTGATTATGCAATTTTAATAGTTGAAAATACAAGTAGAATTAGATAAATAATTGATTATTCAAAAAATGGATGTTTTAATTTATATGGATTTTCTGATACGTAAATTTCTTAATGCATGTGATTTCTTGAACCTACTAATGTGTGCAATGAGTGTGCAAGATATGTAGCTGAGAAACCTAATGGAAAGATGGAATTAAAACCCCTTGTTAATTTGTGCTATCTTTGTAATGTATTCTTTGAAGGTTGTTATTGGTCTTACTATTCTCCTAGCTTTTAATTGTTCCTATTTGTCTTTAAGGCTTAAAAACATCAAATTTAAGTGCCCTAGGGGTAAGGGTATGGGTGGGGAGTACTTTCCACCCCCTTAGCCTCTTAGTTTGACTTTTAGGGTCACTCAAAAGCCCTATTTTTGATGGATTGCGAAAATGGATTGTCATCTACTTGAGTTGTACTCATAACTCCATCTTGAGTTACTTGGAGTCTAATTGAGTTAAGGGATGATACGTAGAGGCATTTTGGAGTAGTTTTGGGGTTGTTACCCAATATCTAGATTTGGAGAAAGTTTGAAGATTGAAGGAAGAAAAGGAAAAGCTCTTCTCAAACCACCATTTTTGCCATAACTCTTTTGGTGAAGGTAGGGATTCTTCACTCCTTTGAATTGTTCCTTCATGTTGCCTATGCTTGAATCATGTATAAGTTGTGTTGTTCTTTGTTTTTACTTGCTTGTGTGTTGGGATGGGTTTGGAGGGATTTTTGTTTTTTCTTGATGCATTCTTATGCTTGTCTTGATGTTTTGTGTTTTGAGAGGATTTCATGGGGATTGTTTTGGCATCACTCACCCTTGGATAGGGAAGAAGTGGCCATGTACAGGGGTAGGGCCTTATTTGGACCTCAATGGTGTAGAGTCTCCTCTCATGGTGAGAGGAGGGAAAGAGGGTAGGGTGTATGGGCCCCTACTTGTCATCACATGCCTTGTTTGATATTGTGAATTCTTGAATATGGAAAAGGAATGAAAATCCTTGTGGTATTAGCTTCGAAAGGGCCTTGTAGAAGAATGGAAGTTCTTGAAGTTTTAGCCTTGAAAGGGCTAGGCTATGGCATGGTGATTGACGTCTCCCATTGGGAAAATCCACCTCTCCCCTAGTCAGGTTCTATGTTTGGACCTATTGTGCAAAACCGGGTTAGGGTGCATGCTTGAATTGTTCTTGATGTTGTGAAGATTCACCTGGGTCAGCTCTTGTCTTCCCCTTGTGTTTCCTTGAAATTTTGAAGGTATTGGAGGAGAATACTTGTGAAGGATTTTGAAGAGATTTCTTTTGAATTGTAATATTATGAAATGTATTTGAATTTTGATGTATCGACAAAGACATCGAGCTTTCTTACTGGTTCTTTCCTGATGCAGCCTTGAATCAGGATGAATAATAGAGAAGGAAAAAGATTATGAGATCCTCCTTGTTTTGTTCATGTGATCTCAAAATTTGGCATATGTATGTGAGAAAATAGAATGATATATAATGTCTTTGAATTATGAACTTCCAAGTTTTCAATTATGTTAATGGAAGGCAATTTTTTATGTTGAAGTTTTCAAATTGATGTCTAAGTATTAAATGTAATCAAATCCTACATTGTGATCACAAGTTACCACTTTCATTGTTAAGCTCATTATGAACAAAATCATTTTGATCAAGAGATTATGTATTTTCTTGAATTCAAAAAAAAAAAAATACACCTTGATGTATGATGAATAGATAAAACCATAAATTATAAGATGAAAGACAAAGATATAACCCTATGTTTAGCCTTGGATTTAATACTTGTTAAAGAAATATTGATGTCATTAGGCTAGAATGCACTCTTAAGATAAAGGTAAATATATAGAAAAGAAAATTATGGCTTTCAAATAAAAATGTGCATCTCCAGGTCTAAAAGACCTCTCTGGAAAATGTATGGGGAAAATTTTTAATCCCCTCCCCCTAGTCATAGAGAATATTCCTCTAGATGCTCCTTAATAATCTTTGTTTCTTTTAAATAAATGCAATAACTTAATTGCAAAATTAAATAGATTTGCATTTAACAAATATGCTACCCAAATCTACCTAATAAACTTTTTAAAGTTAATGCCCCTCCCTTTTTCCCTTTGTTTAAAATTGCTATTTTTATTGGTAGGCATGGGCCTCACCCTCCTACCTGCCTCATGTGTATGTGTGTCAGTCGTTGGCCATGTCACATAAATGGGGGAGCAAGGAGAATGTTTAAGCACCCAATGCTTACACCTTTAAACCACCCCCATACTTCTCCCCATGCGCATGTTTAAACCTCCCACCACTCACGCAAGCATAGGAAGGGACAGGTCTACAGTACGCAGACCTTGGGCAGTGCACTGCCCATTGGGATATGGGAACACGTGCGTGTGCAGTCCTCTAGGTCTTAGGTTGTAGTTAGTATTATTTGTTTTTTTTGTCATTAAGTTAGTTTTGTAATAGTATAGTTAGTAATTAGGATTCCTAAGTTAGAGTATAGGTTAGTATGTTAGTTAGTTTTATTATTATTTGGAATATTTGGTTTAGTTTAATTATTAAAAGTTTTAATTTTTAAGTAGTTTAGTTTAGTTGCTGTATATTTATAATGTTAGTATTGGGTTTAGTTATGTTAGAAGTTAGTGTTGTAATTAGTATTTAATTTAGTTAAGTCTTGTTTTAGATAATGTTTATCTTTAAGTTAGTTTAAGTTTATTTTAAATTTAAGTTTAGTTAGATTAGTGTTATTATGATTATAATTTGATTTAGTTTTGATATATCTTTAGTTTAGTACTAAATTATGCTAGTTAAAAAATTTAATTTAAGTTAATTTATTTTAGCAGTATTTAATTTAGTCAAGGTTCGTTGTAATTAATAATTATGTTTAGTTAGTTTTGGATGTATGTTAATTTAAATTAGGATTAGTTCGTTGTTATTAATTTGATCAGTAGTATTTATTTTATTTTATTAGAAAGTACCTAG
The DNA here is from genome assembly GCA_028749045.1 of Cupressus sempervirens. Taxonomy (NCBI): domain Eukaryota; kingdom Viridiplantae; phylum Streptophyta; class Pinopsida; order Cupressales; family Cupressaceae; genus Cupressus; species Cupressus sempervirens. The sequence continues at coordinate 705,631,699 of CM053791.1, read as the reverse complement.
TATTCCATGTTAGTGTATTAGGTGTTTTATATGTTTAAGCATTAAATTGTAATTAGATTTGTAAGAAGATTTTAACAAGTTCTTTTGAATATTTAGTTTGGTATTATATGTTGCATTAGTGTAGTATCTGAGTATGAAATCTAGGTAAGTAAAGATATTTAGTTAAGTTATAGATTGTTTATATTTTAAAATTAAGCATGGCATTAATCTATAAACTAGATTAGTAATTTTGATGGTATTAGGAGGTAATGTATTAATTTTATGTTAAGTAATGATGTTAATACTAAATAGTGGTTGGGATGTAAAATATTAAATTAGTTTTAATTCAAAAAGTTGTAAATGTGAAATTAGAATACTTCAATTAGAACAATTTTAACATTTTATTAATTAGTTTTATACTATTGTGAGCTTTATAGATCAATTTTAATATGGATTTAAATTTATGATAGTTCAAATAAAGTTTAGATTAAAATATAGAGTTATTGAATTTATTCTTGTCAACAATTTTAATGGTAAACAATAAATTAATTTATTAGATGGTTATAAGTATGTTGAAGAAAATTTAAGGTTAAGTGTAGATTTTGGATTAAAGTTTTAAAACGTAATTAGAATGAAGTTGAAAGAAGTTAATTATGACATTAAGCCTGAAGTAAATGATTAAAATTGTAATGACATTCAAGTCATCAATTTAATAAAAGGGCCTAGTTAATTAGATCATCTTTAAGGTTTGTAGTATTTAATTATAATTAGATTGGTGCTAAACAAGTTATGTAATTAAGAGATAGAAGGCATTTCAGTTAGTAGGCCATTTTGACATAGTTATTAAGTCTTTGTGATTATCTCTGTCAACCCTATTATCTTTTAAATCATAGTTTAAAAAAATTGTGTACGTTTTTGCCCTTATATTTTTGGGCATAACATGTGAAAAGAGCCAAAGTAAAAAGTATAAGAGGCCAATTTGATCAAATGAGAATGAGAGAAGATGAAAACATTGCAAAATATAGTTAAAGAATCAAAGCATGTGTGAGTGTAATCAGATTTATAGGAGGGACAATAGATGATGTGACAGTCGTTAGCAAGGTATTAAGAAATCTTCCTCCTGTTTATGCAATTAGAGTTTCATCTATTCAAGAGACAAGATGTGATCCTAAAAATGTTATAACTTTGGATGCACTAGTGGGAAGATTAACAACTTTTGAGTTGGATAACTTTGATAATTAGCTTTCTATATCTAGCAACATAGAATCAACATTTAAAAAAAAAAAAAAACTAACTCTTGATAAAAGGAGAGGAAACTCAAAAGGAAAACAGGCTGACAGTTAAGAAGAAGTAGAATCAAATGATGACCTTGAAGCTATTGAGGCCCTGCTTGCAAGAATGTTACCAAAAGGAAAAGGTAAATATAAAGGAAAATTTTCATTGATTTTTTTTTCTTGTGAAGAGGTTGGCCATGTTGCAGTAAGGTGTCCAAATAAAGAAAAGAAAGATGACAAAAAATTCAATAAGTTCAAAGGAAAGAAAGATTTCAAGAGCTACAAAGACTACAAAAACAAAGTTAAAAAATTGTATTATATTGCTAAAGACTCCAACAATGATGAAGAAGATGAAGTGGTATATATTGCTATTAAAGATTATCCAAATGATGAGGAAAATGAAAAGGTGGCACTTATTTCTCATGTTAGCAAGAATGACACATGGATAATAGATAGTGGATGTTCTCATCACATGACTGGTGATAAAAGTAAATTTGGACACTTGGAGTACTATGATGGTGGAAGTGTTAAATTTGGAAACAATGAACCATGTTATGTAAAGGGAAAAGGATGCATTGCATTGATTAATGAACTCAAATGTGAAAATGCTTATTGGGTTGAAGGACTAAAACATAATCTTCTAAGTGTGGCACAATTGAAAAACATTCAATACAAGGTAGAATTCATGAATGGGAAGGCTAGGCTACTGGATATTAAAGGAAACCTAGTTGGAACTAGCAATTAGAAAAATAGTAATCTATTCTATCTAGATCTCACTGAAAGTTCATGATTTTTGGAACAAGTAGAGGAAAGTTGGCTATGGCATAAAAGAAAGTGTCATGTAAATTTTGATAATATGGTCATTATAGGTAGGAACAAAAGAGTTAGAGGTATTCCAAATCTAAAGAAACCTAAAATGGGCATATGCAAACAATGTCAGATTGGAAGGATGGGTAAGACTAGCTTCAAAAGTAAGAATTACAATACTAAAGAAGTCTTGGAGCTAGTTCATATAGATCTTTGTGGACCAATAGGTATTGAAAGCTATAGTGGAGACAAATATTTCATTTTTTTGTTGACATTTTTTTTGAGGATGATGATAGTAATGTACTTGAAAGATAAATCAAAATCTTTTCAAAACTTCAAGTGTTATCTGGCTAGAGTTGAAAAAGAAATAGGGAAGAAATTAAAATGCCTAAGGTTAGATAGAGGAGGAAAATTCATCTCTAATAAATTTTGCAATGAAAAAGGAATCAATAGACAAGTGTTTTCTCCTAGTACACCTAAGTAGAATGGCATAGCAGAAAGAAGGAATAGATCCATAATGGATTGTGCAAGAATACTAATGATAGAGAAAAATTTTGCATCCAAATATTGGAAAGAAGCAATTAGCACATCAATTAATACCTTGAACTAAGTTCAACTAAAGAAAGGTACAGAACAAACTCCTTATGAATTATGGTATGGCTACAAACCTAATGTCTATTATTTCAAAGTATTTGGAATAAAATGTTATATCTTGAAAGAGACAAGAAAAGGAAAGTTTGATGTAAAATGTGATGAAGGCATATCCATAGGGTACTCCAACAAGATTAAAGCATATAAATGTTTGAATCTTGCTACTCACAAGGTTATAGAAAGTGTTCATGTAAAAATTGAATAGTTTGCAGAAAAGTGCAAAGAACAAAGTAGCAAGGAACTTGAAGACTACAAAAACTTTGTTTACTTTGAGCCTAATAATTTATCAAAGGTAAAATCAAATTGATTTGGCAAAAACAAATTTCTCAAACCTAGTAGATTATACTACCCGAGTCACCTAAGTCTTTAGAGAAACCTAAGTTGTAGCCACAACAACCCAAGTTAGAAACAGTGGGAACCAAGTCTCGGATAGAGGAACCTAAGTCATAGATAGTTTGAATTAAGAAGAGTTTAGAAAATCATAGAATGTTTGAGAAAGGTGAACCAAGTGAATCTAGTCCATAATCTAGAAGGAAAATACATGTACTTGCTAGATATGTCAAAAGGCATCATGCACCTCAGCAAATAATTGGAGATCAAATAGGAGGCATAATGATAAGAAATAAACTAAAAGGTACATGTTTTATTACTAAATTTGAACCTAGAAATTTTAAAGATGCATTGAATAGTGAAAGTTGGATAGAGGTAATGAATGAAGAAATTAAACAAATTGAAAGGAGAAATTCTTGGACTCTTGTTCCTAGACCTAAGGACAAAAATGTAATTGGTACTGAGTGGGTCTTCAAAAATAAATTGAATGAAAATGGGGAAGTATGAAGAAATAAAGAAAGGCTAGTGTGTAAAGGATATGCTCAAGAAGAAGGAATAGACTATGGAGAAACATTTTCTCCTGTTGCTAGACTTGAAGGATTCAGAACATTGCTTGCATATGTTGAATTTAAAGGATTCAAAGTGTATCAAATGGATGTAAAATCAATTTTCTTGAATCAAATCCTAGAGGAAGAAATTTACATTGATCATCCTAAAAGTTTCATTGATCCAAACAAAAGAGACATGGTATGAGTATGGTCTAAAACAAGCTCCCAAAGCATGGTATGAGAGGCTACATGGATATTTGATAAAGATTAGTTTTCAGAGAATCAATGATAACAATAGTTTGTACATTAAAGAAGGACCTTATAATAAGATATTATTAATAGAAATATTTTTGGATGATATATTATTCACAGGAGATGATAACTTATGTAAATCATTTACTGAAGAAATGAGGAAATAATTTGAAATGTCAATGGTTGAAGAGATAAAGTTCTTTCTTAGTTTACAAGTTCATCAAATAAAGGATGGAATCTACCTTACTTGGTCAAAATATATCAAAGAGATATTGAAGACCTTTGGAATAAAAGACTCCAAAAAAGTTGGTACACCTACATCTACTAGACATAAGCTATACAAAAATGATGATTCAAAAGAGGTAAATCAAACTACCTATACATCTATGATTGACAAAATTTAGTATGTTGTTCACACAATACCTGATATATAATTATCAGTTGGTATAGTTGGAAGGTTTTTTGCAAATCCTAGAGAAAATCATATGATGGCAATCAAGAGAATTATGAAATATCTAAAAGGAATACAAGACTATGGTCTATGGCACAAGAAAGGAGGAAACTTTGAGTTGAAATCCTTTACTGATGCAGATTGGATTGGAACCAGTGATGATAGGAAGAGCACCAGTAGAGCATAATTCTTTCTTGGAAATAGATTAGTATCATGGATGTAAATAAAAATAAGAATTGCGTTTCTCAGTCTACAAAAGAGGCAAAATATGTTGTTGTTGTAGTTAATTGTTCCAACATATTCTGGATCAAGCAACTATTGTCATGAATAAAGGAAGAAATCAGGGATTCAGTGGTCATCTAATGTGATAATGCAAGTGTAATCAATATATCCAAGAATCCAATGATGCACACAAAGAAAAAACACATCGCAATCAAGTATCATTTATTGATAGAATTAATTCAAGATAAAGAAGTAAGATTGGAATATGTTAACATAAAGGAGCAAGTTGCTAACATATTTACTAAGCCATTACCTAAGGATCCATTTTTTTATCTAAGAGGTAAACTAGGGGTTGTTCCCCTATCTAATTCTCACTAGAGTAAAAATTAGTGATGCATCAACCAAACTACATTGAAGATATATCGAGTTGATGTAAAGATTCTAGAGCTCATTGCATATGAATCAATACATCAGGTACATTGGAAAACTCATTGTATAAAGTCTTTGGAATTTGATGTCAAAGGAATTAAGGAAGAAATTTTTATATCAGAAAGAGGGAGAACTTTATTAGATGGAGTCCAAAGATAAGATGTTAGAGGGAGAATCTCAGATGGAGTTCCCATGGATGAAGAATCAGAATGAAACTAAGGATATTATAAATCATTATATTTTCTCTAAGATTTCTTTGCTTATGACATGTTGTATTACCATTAGTGTAAAAAAAGGAGATTGTTGAAATAAATTATTTAATTGTATGATTGTCCTTGATGTAACACAAATGTCACATTTTAACTGAGCTCAGAAGACTCTAGTGTCAACTGAGTAGAAATTTAAAAGAAGCCAAGTTCAACAATCATGTGTAAACCGAGTTATGTTGGTAACCAAAGGAGCTCAATGTAAATTGAGTCAGGTCAGTTACCAAAGTACTCAGTGTTAACCAAGTGACCCAGTTCAATGTCAGCCAAGTGACAATAGAATAGTTTTTTTTTTTTTTTTTTAAATATAAATTTACTTAGTGGATGTTAATTTTTTATTTGTAAGGGTATTCAAGATGACTTGACATTAGGTTTCATATATATGAAAGGTCAAGTTTTGGATTGAAATATAGAAGTTGTGGTAAAAGATAAGATGTGAATAAAGAAGGATTTTTTATTAAGGGCATAATATTTGTTGTAGAGAACATTCTGATTAAGGAGGATCCAGGGGATAAATTATAAAATTTATCTTAATCTACAAATCAATTGCTTCATCAATTAGGTCAATCATTGTTACTCTCTAAAAATTGTAGCATTGAAGATATCTCTTAACAAAGTTGACTTAACAATCATTCTATAAATCCTCTAATAAGGTGGTATTTCTAGATTGAAGTGTCTTAAGAGATCTAACAAGGCCACTAATAATAGGGTGATTCAAATCCTTTAATAGTGTCACGCCTAACAATGTGTTTTGTAACCTTTAACAGGATTCGCTCCTAACAGGGCTCACTTCAAAAGAGTGAAAAATTGTAACTATGCATTGTTGGTTTTCCCAAATTGGGTTTCCACATCAGATCTTGGTATATCTTGTGCTCATGTGATTTTCTTAATGCTCTATCTTTCTACAACTAAGTTACTAAAGGTTAATACACATTAATATCTCAAGATTGCTTTGTTAATTGAGTTACAGTGAATATCTTGTTCCAACATAGTTGTACAAGGATTTGAGTTTACAAGAAGTTTGTATTGACATCTAAGGGATCTAGAATTGTTTTAGTGGTAATTGACTCACCCCTCCCCTCTCAATTAATCCTCTTATATTTTCAACACTCTAATGCCTTAACTTCTTGTAAATTCTTCTATTCATCACAACAAATGTTTTCATTGAAGATAAATTCCATAATCAAGTCAAGGACAATGAAACTTTAACTACAGGGAAGACTTTACAATTATTTTATATGAACAGAATGTAAATATTATTATAGAAACATGTATTGATATTCAATTAACATATTTTTGGAAAACCTTATTTATTTTGTTCCACAAAAAATGAGAATATCTCTTGATATTTTTTGTGTGTTAAACATGGGTATGATCGGATATGATGTTGTCCTTGGACATAAGTTAATGACACTTTTTTTAATTTTATAAATTAATATTTTTTATTTTTTATTTTAATACCTATGCTAATTTGTATTCTTCCTAATATAGAAGTAGTGGACTAGATGCATGTGAAAAACTTATCTTATTTTTCTATACATCGTCAATGCAAGTTTGGTAATTATTCTTATATTTTCTTGAATGCTTTTATTTATAATTCTTTCCAAAAAAAACATTTTCCAAGAAATAAAAAATAAATAAAGAAGAAGTGGTGGTTCTATCAAGATTTATGTTTATTTCTAAATAGTCCACTACTCAAAACTATTTCAAGAATGCCCTTCTCTTATCTACCTTTCTAATAATTTTAATTTTCACATTCAAAGGTCTCAGAAGAAATAATACAAAAATCCATAAAGGAATCAACACTAATTATAAGATCAATTTGTATATGATTGGTTAAGAAATTTTTTATTTAAATAATAAATAATAAGAGCTCTCAATGAGTTTGAGTACCTACCTTGTGTAAAGGTAAAAAAGTAGTGAACCAAGTGAATATATCTAAAGGTATAAATATTCATATATAGAAGTCACCGGCATAAAGATAATGTGTAAAACTTTACATTAATAGTTAAAATAAAAGGCACAAATATAAGGTTTACTATTTTTTTGGAGATGTTAAGTGAAGACAATCATTCATTGAAGGTACGTGTTTATGATGTTTTCTTTTATATATGAGTTAGAAGTAATTGATACAAAACCATATGTATTTTATATATACAAAAAAAATATGTAATTTGTAAAATGAGTTTAAATAACAAACTTGTAAAATGATTAAAAAAATGTTACATAATTTGCATGATTAGATTTTAGTTAGGTCTATACTAGTTATTTTTCTTTTGATGACAAATGACCCACAATTTCTAGGCTCCATTAGCATTTGCATTTCAAGATATAACCATTTTAACCATAACTAAGACACTGGAGTGAATATGATGGTTTTATTAGTTAATGTGTTTCACTATATATAAAACTACATGCTAAGTGCTTTCAAGGTCAATCTTATATTATAGTTTTAATTTTTTTTCAAATTTCAAATTTATATTTGTTGGAAATAACCAAGACTAACTAGGTTACTGAGAGGGGAGGGGTGAATCAATAACCTCAAAAACTTTAAATAATTTAGCACTTAATCCATTCACCATTCATTCATATAATCTATTGCATGCATAAAAGGGATAAACATTCAGAACACATGAACACAGTATTTTGGTGACCCAAAAACCTTCCAAATAGAAAGTAAAACTGGGGTGATGATGATACCCACAAAACTTCACTACTACAATATAAAGTTGGCCTGTTAGGGCTTACATTGACCACTTCTAATGATTTTCCCAATTAAGAGCAATTTGGATTGCTAGATCCACCTTGTTAGAGGTTTTACAAACATACAATCAACTATGCACTCTATTAAGAGATTTATACAAAGACTATTAAGTCTACCCTGTTAAAGGATTTGGAAAATTGATTCACCTATCAGGATGAAATGGTAGATCTGACTTACAATTTTATTGCTGAATAGATCTTTGAAGTACATATCACCTCTTGTGATTGATATGTCTTTGCTATTCCTTGTAGATGTTGCTGAATACTCTACTCTACTGCTGATTCACTCTTCTCAAAACACTACATATCTATTCCTCTGTATCATCATCCATACATTGTAAATGATACAATACATTACATATATACCATTCCAATATTTTCAAATTCAAGGTCGGCTAATACACAAGTAAAAAAATATTACTGAGTTGGCCAAACAATAGAAACTTGGGTTCTATAAGCTGACTTGGTGAACTTCCGATACTCAGTGTCCACTGCATTACTCAGCATCAACATGCCCTCGGTAGAAGTAGAAGCTTGGTTCATGCTAGTCACACAACATAACTTGGAACTCAGTAACCATTGGAGATGCAATAGATATAGTGTTACTTGGTAGATACTGAATCCTTTGTTTACCTTGTTGCCACTCAGTAAACATTACACATCCATCACTCGGTAAACACTAATGTCATAGCATAAAAAATGATGACTTGGTAGACACTGAGAGGCTCAGTGACCACTATCTTCTCGGTGAACATTGTAAGCTCGATAAACACTACTAAACTATACACTCATTCGGTAGCTTCAGGAATGCTTGGTGTAAATTGACAAACATGGTTAACACTAGATTGCTCAGTATAAACTGTAGACTGAGTGATGAGCTCGATAACCATATAGGATTGAATAAATGTTGTCACTAATGAAAAATAAAACATTATGCCAACAATCTCCTCCTTTGGCATTAGTGACAAAAACACTTATGAGCGTTATGTACACTGACATACTGATTTTTGATTTTTCAAGATTGATCTTTCTAAAGCTATTGTATATACACATCTCACATATCTCACATATTTCACATATCTCCCCCATACACATGGCATAGTATATACATAGTCTCTCTATACATGTCAATCTATTTTCTTCCTTATTATCTCCACAAGTCTCTTATCATCTCTTACTCCCCCTTTTTGACAATAATGCCAAAGAGTTATGTAATACATTCAAATAGAGACACCAAAATGTGAGAGAAATTCAGAGTGTACCTTGAGAATAAGAGCCAATGTCTTATCCTAGTTGTCTTGAAAAATTTTGCAGGTAGAGAGTGCCACTTGAACTTTTGCAGAAAGTTCAATCATATGATCTACTATAGAAAATTTGTTATCCTAGACCAATGTTTTTGAATATGCAACATGTTTCTGCATTGAGTCCATAACTAGAAGGATCATGTTTTGGATATCTATCAGTGTGGACCTAATCCTGGCTTCCTCTCTTAGCAATTCTACTTGCATTTTTGAGAAAAATCTCACCTTGATGTGATGTGTTGAGCTTGAACTAGGGTCAAGCTATAGCCTTTGAGCACTTGCCCTCATATCTACATCAACCTCGCTCAATTTCTCCTTTATCTCCTTAGTAAACTTAGTAACATCACACAACTTGACAAAAAGTGATGTTACATTTGAAAAAGAATGTTCAAGATTGCTCAAAATTGTAGATAGCTCTACCTAATTTATAGCAATGTGCTCAAGAACATTATTATCAAACTTCTTTTCTACCTTCTCAATAAGCTTTTCTTGGCCAAATGTATCTTCATTAAACTTATTTATAGCTTCTTCCAACTGCAAAAAAATGTGTTGTGATGAATCCACATCAACACCTATAGCCTCAATTATTATGATCATGGCATTTTCAATTATAGTAAACTCTCTATCTCTTTTAGCTCTTAGCTATTTCTACCTTGCCTTCTGTTCCAATAGCTAATTGACTAGTATCATTTCATCAGTTGTGGCAGTGTCTAGATCCAACTTAGGAATAACAATTTCCTTGTCCAAATCAATGTCTTCATCAATTTCCTTACTAGTAAGAAAAATTTTTAGAGGAGTCCTTGGTTTTACTTCCAAGCTTACTTCCTTGGACTTAGAAATGGAAACAATTGTAGAAATTGTTGGACTTGTAGTACAAACTTGAATGGGTCTAGTTGAAGGAAAATTTAAAGAAGTGTTAACTATATCCAAAACTGATGTGCTATCCAAAAATGAAGTAACAATAGGTGGAACACAAACTAGAGTACTTACAACTAAAGAACTAACTAGAGAAAAAATTGATGCTATTAAAGCTATAGTAGACAAAACTATTCAACATGATGGAGCACTTACTGTACACATTGCTGATGAAGTTGGCACAATTGAAGAATTGACTACTTCAAACACTACTAAAGTTGTAGATGGCTCAAGAGCTGATGAAGAGATTTATAGGTTGGTAGATGAAGTGGCTAACACTTCCATTACAGATACCTTGAGCTGTGAGGTAGCAAATAATGACTGTCCAAATAATATATCTGAGGTGGTTGCTATCACATTTTCTGAAGCTATCTCCAACCCCTAATGATGTAGTAGTTTTAGGTAGAGAATGAGGAAGAGAAGCAATGACTTGTGCTGCTATTCTCATTGGATCACTTTCTTCATCTTCTTCCTTGTCTTCCTCTTTAGCTTCTTCCTCTTTCTCTTCATCATCATCCTTCAATGCCTGATAATCTTCAACATCAAAAGTGACACATGGTGTGTTGCCTCCTTCTTCATTATCACTGTCACCATCATCATCATTAATCTCTATTGGATCATCATTGGGCTTTTGCAAATGATAAATATTTTCCCACATAGATGTGGCATCCTTGACCACATGTTCAATTTCTTTTATTAGAATCAAACAAGTATAAAATATCATCATCATTTTCTCCTCATTCTTTTTCATAGCTGCCTTAACCTCTACATTTGTAAGATTTGGTAGTAGTTTTCTCAATGATTTCTCAAATATGTCTTTAGCTACCTATTTAGTTAATTTCCACCTAACCTTGACTTTGTCTAATAGTACTACAAGGATTTGTGAAGAAAATTGATTAGGAGAGAATTTCCATCTTCCTAGTTTATCCATGATTAGATCTTCAACTTAATTTTGTTCTACTAGTGTTCTAGATTCACACTTGAGTGCTTTAAAGTTATTAATTCTAGCACCTACTCTCAACTAACTAAGTCTTTCTTGAAATGTGTGAGGGGGCTTCACAAGCACAACTTCACTATCTCCTTTTCCTTTCCCTTTTGATCTTCTTGTGAAAATAGTTGTGGAGGCCTTAGGTGGCTTGGTGATAATTGCCTTGCCCTTCTTCTTTACTGGTTCTACTTCCTTCTCTGATTCTTGCTCTTCTTCTTCTTCTGGTTCTTCTTCATCCTCTCCTTTTCCTTCCGTAAGCATAAGAGGACCACTAGCAATTTTCAACTTGGCTATATTCTTGTTTCCTTTGCTAATTGCCTAGGGTAGCTTGATTTAAAGCTCAATTCTACCCTTAGCCTTATCATATGTACCAAAAATTCATAGCTTTGGATCTATAGGTTCATTCACCAAGGCTTCTATGATATCTCTAGTTTCATTAATGTTTACCTCATAAGGAAGAGGTTTCACCCATGCAACTCAGGGCTTGACTACCTGAATATACACTCTATCACAATCAACCATAAAACATACATCATCTTTGTAATCCTCAACAAGATTAGGAGGAATCCTAAACCTATTTTTCATATTCTCCTTGAAATCTTCAAAGAAGTTATCCATAATGCTATCAAAATTTATACCCATTTTTGTAATGAATTCATTAATCTGATATAGAATTGGAACATCTAAACATTTTGATGGAAAAAAACTTATGTACATAAAAGAAAAGGCATGTCAACAAAGAACCAAATTTGCAAGGGTTGTTCTTTGATGTCTAGATATTGTCCATGTTTTTATTCAGCTATTCCAATAATAATTCTGATAGATCAAATTCCATATTTTTCTTCACAACCTTATATGCCAAATTTATTGCCTTACACAGTACACTATTCAATTGACTGGAGCTATAGATCTTATGAGCAATTATATGAATGTCAAACCTTAATTCAATGTTAGAAACAATGCTAATCTTCAAACCTCTACCATCCCACTCAGCTAGGGTTTTCTTTTGAAGTTCATCCAGACCTAGGGTTTTGGTAGATTTGGATTTTCTTAGCATGGGAATACCTGTAATCTTATGTATCATTTTCTTGGTGATTAATAATGGCTGCTCTAACCATAGTTGTCCATTGTGCACACGATTGAGAATGTACCTAATCCACTTAATCTAAAATCTCCTTGGCATGTGTGTGATATGGGTTAATCCTTTGATTTCTAAGTGCTTATGCTCGAGTTTTAGTGAACTAGCAACACATATTTCTTCTAAGGCACTATCCATCTCTAGGGTTCCAATCTCTTGAATAGAACACTTAAAATGAGTGTGAATTTTGTTAATTAGAAGTACCCTAGGTGGAATTTGGGATTGAGCTCTATTTGGGTCTAGTGACTCCGCAACTGCTAGAACTAGCTTGAAGTTTGGTGCATTCCACTCCACACCCTTAACCAGCATCTAAGATCCTCTTTTTTTCTTTCTACTACTGCTACTTCTGGATGCCATGGCTCCTTGGTAAATGAGAGAGAAATTTTGAACAAATTCTTCCCTCCAAATTTTCTTGAAATCACTTGTATGCACCTAGAAATCACTCTGCTCTATGAATTTTGTAGTCATGGTGAAAAATAAAGTCGGATTCTGCCTTTTTTTGATGAAAATTCTCCATTAATGTTAGGTAACATAATGAAACAGTGCATGACAGACTGTCATCCACTCACTAGCTTGGTAGAAAATTGTGACTCAATGATCAAATAAAACTTTCATTACTCCTGACTTAGCTCGGTTGATTCTATGACCAACCTTGCTTAGTATGACTTGATTTCATGTGATCCCTTTGTATCTAAAATACTAATTTGGATCTTCTACTTTCTTACATTTGGAACTGCTTGAGATTTGACTTGAAGATATAGTTCCAGTTTCTCCTTTAAAGAATCTAATTGGAAATGGTGGAGTCACCCACTTCTTGAGTGATATTGCCATCATTTGAACTATTTTTCTTGGTACATTTGGGAATCCACTGCTATCTCATCTACTTCCTAATGTTATCAGCTTTAGTTTTCTTTTCATCTTCAACTCTTTCTATATTCATGCAATTTCTAGCTATATGACCAAGTTCAGTGCATGTATAACATCTTACTATTGTATCTCTCTTTCTCAAGTGGTGCCTTCTACAATCTATGCCAATGTGTCCATATTCTCCACAATAGTGACATCTACACCAAGTATTATAGTCCCAACCAAATATTTCTTTTACAAGTTGTTCAACTGGATTGAATGGTTTGGATCTACATTTAGTGGCCTTGTGACCTTGTTTCTTGCATTTATGACATTTACCTTCAAATTTTGGTTTCTCCTTGCATTCATTAGCTTTATGACCATGTTTACTGCAATTGTAGCATTTTCCATTGAATTTTGCCTTTCCATTGCTCCAATATTTGTTTGATGTATGACCTAACTTACCACAGTGATTGCAAGTAGGTCTTTGATTCCTTTGGGCACCTTGCTTGGAAGATTCACCTTCTTCTTTGTATCCAAGACCAGCTTTTCCTTTTTGCCTATGAAGATTCTACTCACTTTGTTGATTCAATTGATCCATGTCTGCTTGAGATTTCATCATCCTTTCATTAAGTTTACTTTTAGAAATTAGATCAGCTTTCAATCTTTCATTGATTTTTCTTTTAGTGATTAGATCATTTCTTAAACTTTCATTTTCAGATCTCAAATTAATGATTTCCTCATTTGCATTTGAGAGCTAATTGATAAGACTTTCTTGCTAAAGAGATTGATTTTGATTTACATTGTTCCTTGCCTCCAAGTCTTCACTTGCCTTATTCCTTTGTTCCAAGATTTCACACATTCTTATTGACTGAATTTCTTGTTCTCTTTTCAATTTTCTTACCTCTTCTTGTAGGGAGCCATTCCTTTCTAGAAGTTCTTTGATTGCCTCATTTGCTTCATTTTAACTACTTCAAGGGAAAAATTCTTCAATCTTTTCTTGAACATACTAATGGTCATTCATTTGTTTTGCAAGTTCCTTCTTTCTTTTCAGGGATTGGGAAAGATGCTTTTTTTCTTCCTTGACTTGAGCTATGACCATCTCTAGATCTAGCTTCTCATTATCAATAGCTTTGTCAAGTCTGAATATCTCCATTGTCCTTGATCTTTGCTCAAGCTGTCAAACTTTATCCTGAAAACCATAAAGCTCTGATACCAATTATTGAAATAATCAAGACTAACTAGGTTACTGAGAGGGGAGGGGTGAATTAGTAACCTCAAAAACTTTAAATTAATTTAGCACTTAATCCATTTACCATTCATTCATCCAATCTACTGCATGCATAAAAAGGATAAACATTCATAACAAATGAACACAATATTTTGGTCACACAGAAACCTTCCAAATAGAAAGTAAAACTGGGGTGATGATGATACCCACAAAACTTCACTACTACAATATAAAGTTGGCCTGTTAGGGCTTACATTGACCACTTCTAATGATTTTCCCAATTAAGAGCAATTTGGATTGCTAGATCCACCTTGTTAGAGGTTTTACAAACATACAATGAACTATGCACTCTGTTAAGAGATTTATACAAAGACTATTAAGTCTACCCTATTAAAGGATTTGGAAAACTAATTCATCATCAGGATGAAATAGTAGATCTAACTTACAACTTCATTGCTAAATAGATCTTTGAAGTATAGATCACCTCTTTTGATTGATATGTCTTTTCTGCTCCTTGTAGACCTTGCTAAATACTTTGCTCTATTGTTGATTCACTCTTGTCAAAAAACTACATATCCATTCCTTCATATCCTCATCCATACATTGAAAATGATACAATACATTACATATATACCATTCCAATATTCTCAAATAGAAGGTCAGCTAATACATAAGTAAACAAAATATTACTGAGTCAACCAAATAGTAGAAACTCGAGTTCTGTAAGCTAACTTGGTTAACTTTTGATACTCAGTGTCCACTGCATTACTTGGCATCGTCATGCACTCAATAGAAGTAGAATCTCAGTTCATACTAGTCACACAACGTAGCTTGGAACTCAGTAACCATTGGATATTTGGTAGATATAGTGTTACTTGATAGATACTAATCCTTTTTTTACCTTGCTATCACTTGGTAAACACTACATATCCATCACTCGGTAAACATTGACTTCACATCACACAAACTGATGACTCGGTAGACACTGAGAGGCTCAATGACCACTATCTACTTAGTGAACACTATAAGCTTAGTAAACACTATTGAACTGCACATTCATTTAGTAGCTTCAAGAATGCTCAGTGTAAACTAAGAAACATGGTTAATACTAGATTGCTTGGTATAAACTATAGACTAAGTGATGAGCTCGGTAACCAAATAGGATTGAATAAGTGTTGTCACTAATGACAAATAAAACATAATGCCAACAATATTGGTAACCTATTTTGGTTTTTTATGGTCTATAAATTAGTTTTCTAATAATTAAGTTTCTTATGCACAAAAAAATAAATTGTGGTATAAAATTAAGTTCTTTTAAAACTACTTTCCTAACTTTGATTATGCTTTACTATTGGTTTATCTATTTCTTACAAAAAAAAAAATCAATCAAAAGAATGTTATTTTTTTTGTACATATTATTTTAGCCAAATGTACAATCTCTTGAGTTTGTTATAGTTTCCAATGTTATAAGAAATTTATTCAAACATGTATGATACATGATAAAAATAATTATTACATCATTGAATATAACTATTTTTTTAAAACATAGTATTGTTTCTATTTCTATTTAAATTTATAAAAGTTACACGAAGAAAACATTCTCTGTGATTCTCATACATAGCATGGATTTTTGTCACAACTACAATAATATTCTACATAAAATTACAATAAAATGATGCTATAACACATCTCACATATTTTCAACTACATTACCAACATCAATGCAAATTTTTGTTCAAAATTATTATATCATTGTATATAACTATTTTTTAAAACATACTATTGTTTCTATTTCTATTTAAATCTATAAAAGTTGCATGAGGAAAATATTCTCTATGATTCTCATACATAGCATGGATTTTGTGACAACTACAATAATATTCTGCATAAAATTACAATGAAATGATGCTATAGCACATCACACATATTTTCAACTACATAACCAAAATCAATGAATTTTTTTAAAAAATATATTGAATTTCTATTAATATAGATAGGACCAATTATAACTGATATACAATTCATTTAATTAGAGATATATTAAATAATATACTAGAATGTGGAGCAAATTCTTATGCAAATAAAATTGCACCAAAAGACCTAAATTGTTCATATTTTGATGAGAAAGAAACTCTCTATTACCACAAGTACCATCATTGTAGTCCTTGTAAACCTCAAATATTTGTTGCTCTTATAATCTTATCCATTTCATCATGGTTCTCATCAATATAAGCTTGAATAAAATTTATAATATCTTAAACTTGTCATTGCCTTTGAAATACAACATCATAGACTGCAGTGGTTGCAACATAGTCACAAAGTGGTTTTTGTAAGAGGCATTTTGAATTATTGAGAAAATGTATTTTTCTATGAAAAACAATCTTTCCCTATCCCCCTTACATAGGCCATAAATAATTGGGTTTATTGAAATTGAGAGATGCAAAATATAGAAGTTCCAGGAGAGCACCATGCTACCATATTCTATTAGATTCAAGATGACCGAATTGTTGTTCAATAGGTTTACCTAGTTCATCAACCACAAGATCACCTGGTTCTAGAATTGGTCATACAAGAGGCCACCATACCAATTTTTTGTGCCTTTCAACTTAAAGAGCCCTATTTGAAAATGTTGTTTATGAATATTTTGTTTGGATACATGTTGAAGTTTCCCCCACCACTATGGCATCCTTTGCACTAGAGATGGATTTTTATTTGAGATAAAACCATGATAAAGAGAACTATAAAAAGACACATGTTTCTAAGTGCTCACATTTTTGAGGTTATCAAAATAAATAATAGAACAAAGTCTTATATTGTGAAATTGGGCTTGGCAAAGGGCAGCAACACTAAAAGAAAACTACAAGAGATTACTAGATCTTGGAAGAAGTTTTGGGGAGTCAGAGAGTTACCTCAAAAGAAAAAACACTCATACAAAAATAGGGGCCATGTAAGGTCCTTCAACTTTGAGGAAATTGGGAAGGAAAATGAAACTTCTAATGATAGGCATGACTTTCACCAATTTCTTACACTTTCCTGGGGCCTCTTTCACACTCTCTTCTATGCTTCATTCAACTTTTACTCTTTCTTTACCCACCCTGTAAACTAGAAGTATGAAAAATCTAATTATGATAGGGGGCTTAGTGTTGTATATGTGTCCAACTACTTAATATTGAGACCCCATATGAAGATGAATTTAGTGAACTTATAGAAAGGTGGTGTGGACATACATCCAATTATGTAGTTGGAAACCTATATACAATACCATTCCAACAAATGGAAATTGATAGACTGTATATTTTTATTATTTCTTAAATTGAAAAGATAATTAAACCACACAAAAATTAGTCTTGACCAATAAGAAAAAAGAAATCAAGTTTTAGAACTTAAATTTTAAATAAATATACACCAAAACTTAAGGTGTTATATTTTTTTGATTCCCAAAATTAATACATATGGGAATATAATTCCCCTTCCTTATTTACCTTATAAATAAGGTAGAGACTAATAAGAATGACTTTATTGTTATATTATGTTATCTGAATTTTAAATGAAAATGATCTACTTGTTTAAATTTTCATTAAAAAGAAACTTTAATATAATTATGCTCTCTTCATGTGTTGTCTTAGCTCACTCTTAATCACCTTCTACACTTTCTAAAAAGGTGTTGCATTTCTCCTTTGTTTTGCTTCTAAAGCTGCAATTTTCTTTAGCAATTCTTAATAGCCATGATGTGTTACTACACCATTATGTATTAGTACATTTTCCATCATCATCATCATCATCATCATCACACACACACACACACACTTGATTACAATGAAACATAAGATGTACTTTGGTTTTGTGTTATAAAAAGAACTAAGAAGGGTACAAATTATTGAAATATTAGCTAGTAGTCATTTTTTATATTAATTATGACTTAAAGATGAATCTAACCATTCAAAAAAATTGGAAAAAAGAAAATATTTTCCTTATTATAGCTTCACCTTAATTCTATGATAAGTCTCTTTGCCAAATTCAACAATTGCAAATGTTTTTTATTATTTTCCCAAGCATCTATACTTTCTAACATGCCTTCCCATCCACACATGGATTGCATAAATACATGTTGGTTATTTAACTTTGGAAAATTACTTACATTTGGTGACACAAAAATGTTATGTTTAAACAATGTTAAATATTTATGTTTGAATTAAACTAAGTCTCTTTTTATTTCACTGTATTTTCATTTATAAAACTATCACGTAGTGGGAATACTTTCCTTCTAGTTTAAAAATTAGATATAAATATACAACTTAAAGATTATAATAATTATTAATTGATAAAGTGAATGAAAGATCTATAAGTTGTAATTAATTTTCAAACATTAATTATCATGAGATACACATAAAAAAGATAATTACCATGCTACCTTTATTGTAGCACTTTACTTCATCCTTTGAAGAGTGAAGAGACATTTTTTTATTATAACATTTTTAAATATACTTTTTAGATATATGGTATTTAGTTGAAACTATAATATTCCTCATCGGTAAATTTTTTTAAAATGTTTTTATTAAAAATTAAAAACTAGCATAAACATATATCAAACATTAACATGGTATATATTTATTAAGTAAAATTTTCTAATATATTTTTATATATATTATAAAGTATTTTATTCATATTATTATTGTATCACCTATTTTAGTAGAGTAAAATAAACACTAATCTATAAAAAGCATTCTCAATACTAAAAATAAGTAAACACTTAAGATAGGACCAAAGAAGACAAAATTGAGGAAAGTAGACCAAAGATGGTAAACTCCTCAAGTGCTTCTCATGATGACGAAGCTATGTCCCTGATGGATAGTGGATGTATGCTCATGATGTGCTCAAGCTCCAAATGGATGAGTGATAATCAAATATGAGTGTGGATGAATGATTCAACAATGAAGGTATGGAGTGTTTTCAGTAGTATAATAGTATTTTGGTAGTTTTTAGGCTCTCAAAATAGCATTATAAGTTAGCTTCAAAAGTGGATGATTTTAGTGAAGGGAGAGGCTTCTATTTAAGGCCAAGGGGTGGAAGGATGGACGGTCAAGATGCAAGGATGGCAAGATGGTGAGGGAGGGTCAAGATGCACTCAAAGGACAGAACATGGATTGTGCTTGTTTGAAGCCAATTAGGAGGTGACACATGTCACAAGGTGATTGGATGTGAGGGGGTAGGATATGGGTTGGTCAAAGGAGTAATGAGGGGGGTTGAGGATGGTTGGGTCATAAATGGAGATGGTTGGGGGGAGAATGAGATTATTGACTTTGGCTTGGGTCATAAATGGAGATGGTTGGGGGGAGAATGAGATTGTTGACTTTGGATTGGGTTAGCAAGTCTTAACCCCTGTTTATGATTGTGCACATGATTAGAAGAGGATTAGGCTTGGATTAGAGGGGGATTAGGGGGTAAGTGACTTAGATTTGATGGGATGGGTTGTTTAGGTGGCTTAAGTGAGGTTAGTATGTGTGAAAGGGTTGGATTAGGGGTTAGGATGGGGTTTAGGGAGGCTTTTAGGATTTTAGATATTTTATTAAATGATATATTTAATAAAATGTGGATATAGAATTAAATTGAATAGATTTGAGGATTTATTCAATTTAATAGAGGAATAGGGATTTAATTGATAAATTGATTTTGGGTGATCTTTTAATTTTATCAATTGGACTATAGTTAATTAAATTTACTAATTAACCATTGGATGACAATAGATTAATTAAATATTAAATACTTAATTAATGATGCCTTAAGAGATGACTAAATAGGATTACTTAAGTGATGTAATCAGATTTAGGTGTCTACATTTTGCCCCTCTTTGAGATAGTGTTGGAATAATACTATTTCAAAGAACTTTGAAGATAGACGACATGAAGAAAACCATGAAAGCAATAGGGTTGCCCCAGTCTTGAATAGCAGAGGAGAGAGTGGACTGTGTGATGCCCCCACAAGAAGATGGCAGGGAGAGAAGGGGAGGCCCGATAGCTTCTTGAAAGGACAAGAATCTAGGGCAAGCAGGAGGACTGAGAGTGGCAAAGAGAGGTGCGTCAAGGAATCACATATGCTTACTATGGGAGAATGATACAAAGGAAAACCTTGTGCCAAGGATAACCAATGGGTAAGAAGACAGGCTTGAGGGAGAGGGGAGAGGGTGATGTGTTTTCTAAATTGAACCCAGGGAAGTGAGTTTGGAAGATGGGAGATTTGGGGAGATTATGATTCAAGGATTTATGATTGGGGATAACGAAGATTTCAATTGATGCAGGAGCTATGAGGATGATTGATGTAGGAGCTATGATTATGATTGATGTAGGAGCTAAGATTATGTTTGATGAAGCACCTAAGATTATGATTGATGAAGGAGCTAAGATTATGATTGATGAAGCAGCTAAGATTATGATTGATGAAGGAGCTAAGATTATGATTGATGAAGCAGCTAATATTATAATTGATGAAGGAGCTAAGATTATGAGGGATAGAGGAGGTATGATTATGATTGATACATGATTAGATACCAAGGGATTGATAGGAGAAATGATTGGGATATGGATAAAACTATTAGATCATGATGGTAAGACTGATTGGATGGGATGCTTGAATAGAACGAAATAATGGGATAAGAGGGGAGTGTGAAGTAATCCATCGAAGCTTGAGCCTGTGGGTGTTCCAAAGGGGAGCACCACCATGTAGTTCAGCACTTATTTTGATATAGGAATATTGGGAATATTCCAAGGTTACTAAGAACATCAAGGCCTTTTTACCAATATTACATAGGACTGACACGAAACAAACACACAATGATTGCCCCAGCATCACACTGAAATCTTGAAAGAATCAGAGTGGAAATGATACTGGGTAACCCACAAGCAAACAATATTTCCCAAGTGCACCATGTAACCACAAGTGATCAAATGTTTGGACTATGCAAGGGTCATAACCGACTGACTCACAAGCAAAAAAAAATTAAAAAAGAAAAGAAAAAGAAAAAGACCTGATCAAAACCTTGCTCTTCAATTGCCCCATTCATAGCACACCATGATATAAAAGATCATGGTGACCATGAGGAGGGAACAACACAAATAACTTGGAAGAGATACTTTAAGAGCCAAATGTGAAATCCTGAAAAGAAAATAAATCGAAAGAAAATGTAAATCCACGAAAAAGTAACCTTTTGCCAAAGAGATTGGTAGGACTGGATACTTACAGACCAAGATCAGACGAGAGGAAGGATGCAGTCTACAAGGATCTATTGGTAATATCAAGGACTAGGATGAGCTGGGCAATCAGAACTATTTAAGACAACATTTTGATGACAAGGGATCTCGTACAAGGATTCGCGAAAGCATCTAACCAAGAGAACTAAAAATGTTTATTTATATTTGATTTTGTTGATCAAGCATGAATGGACATGAAGAGATGAGAGATATACAATGATACCAAGCAAAGGACTGACACACAAGAAATATATAGTGGATAAACCAAAATATGGACAAGGGATTACCATACAAAAGGTTAGCATGATAGGATAGTGGCGGAAAAGATGAAAATGAGAAGGTTAGTAGAAGAAAATCTAGGGATGAGGAGATAGTGTGAGGAAAAGTGCGAGAAGTTAGTGGAAAGAGGTAGGATATAGCATACTATTACTATAGGGGAGGTGAGCTATGGAAAGGATGGAAGTAGTTTCCGACTTGACTATTATGATGGTGGGTATTGAAGCTTGTTGCCGAAGATATGGATAGCATGTAAGGGAAGAGATGGAGAATGTTGTTGGTTCTATAAAAGGTGAGTGAATTTGATGAAAGCTTAACAACAAGAAGTGTTAGCTGAAGCATAAGAAAAGTGTGAGCGAAGAATTAAGCTATGATTGAAATATCAATGGCTGATTCGCAAGAGCAGAGACAGAAAATGCCAAAGGTGATAGAAGGAGGAACGGGGGGATGGAGTGAAGAGGAAAATGAAAGCCAAGGAGAAAGGAAATGGGTGCGAGGGCAGAAGTGGGGTGTAAAGTGGAGCCAACAAGAAGGAAGAGAAACCTTGCCATGTCAAAGTGTGCAGCATTGTGATCGGGGAGTGGTGGAGGCTAGCAAAAGTGATTACATCACTTAAGTAATCCTATTTAGTCATCTCTTAAGGCATCATTAATTAAGTATTTAATATTTAATTAATCTATTGTCATCCCCTAGTTAATTAGTAAATTTAATTAACTATAGTCCAATTGATAAAATTAAAAGATCACCCAAAATCAATTTATCAATTAAATCCCTATTCCTCTATTAAATTGAATAAATCCTCAAATCTATTCAATTTAATTCTATATCCACATTTTATTAAATATATCATTTAATGAAATATCTAAAATCCTTAAAGCCTCCCTAAACCCTATCCTAACCCCTAATCCAACCCTTTCACACATACTAACCTCACTTAAGCCACCTAACTAACCCATCCCATCAAATCTAAGTCACTTACCCCCTAATCCCCCTCTAATCCAAGCCTAATCCTCTTCTAATCATGTGCACAATCATAAACAGGGGTTAAGACTTGCTAACCCAATCCAAAGTCAACAATCTCATTCTCCCCCCAACCATCTCCATTTATGACCCAACCATCCTCAACCTCCCTCATTACTCCTTTGACCAACCCATATCCTACCCCCTCACATCCAATCATCTTGTGACATGTGTCACCTCCTAATTGGCTTCAAACAAGCACAATCCATGTGCTCTCCTTTGAGTGCATCTTGACCCTCCCTCACCATCTTGCCATCCTTGCATCCTAACCATCCATCCTTCCACCCCTTGGCCTATAAATAGAAGCCTCTCCCTTCACTAAAATCATCCACTTTTGAAGCAAACATATAATGCTATTTTGAGAGCCTAAAAACTACCAAAATACTATTATAATGTTGAAACCCCTCCATACTTTCATTGTTAAATCATTCATCCACACTCATATTTGATTATCACTCATCCATTTGGAGCTTGAGCATATCGTGAGCATACATCCACTATCCATCAGGGACATAGCTTCGTCATCATGAGAAGCACTTGAGGAGATTACCATCTTTGGTCTACTTTCCTCAATTTTGTCTTCTTTGGTCCTATCTTAAGTGTTTATTTGTTTTTAGTATTGAGAATATTTTTTATAGATTAGTGTTTATTTTACTCTACTAAAATAGGTGATACATTTTGTGTGTAGATTTAGCAAGTATGAAAAACAATAATAAGACAAAATGTGGGGACATTTCTCTAGGTGTGTGATGAGATGGATGTTTATGAGGCGTGGAAAAGGAATTGGGATCTACGCAAGGCATGTGATGGCCAAAAGAGGTTCTTGAAAAAGACGTGTGAGCCAAAAAAATTGTCTCAGGGGCCTGAAAAAGGTGCTTGAGCCTAAAAAGGCAGTGTGGGGGCCTGAACAAGGCACTTGGGCTGATAAAGGTATCTCGGGGGCCGAAAAGGAGCAAAATAGGGCCTTGAAAAAGGCGCTTTAAGCCTAAACAGGTAGTTCAGGGGCCAAAAAGGATCAAAATAGGGCCTTGAAAAAGGCGTTTGGGCCTAAAAAGGCAATTTAAGGGCCTGAAAAAAGCGTTTGGGCCTATAAAGGCAGTGTGGGGGCCTGAAAAAGGTGTTTGGGCTTAAAAAGGCAATTATGGGGCTTGAAAAAGGACATTTGTACCTTGGAAAAGTTATTTAAGGCCTAAAAAGCCACTAGAGGGGTCCAAAAAGAACACATGGGCTTTGAAAAAAAGCTTTTAGGCCTAAAAAGGCACTAAAGGGGTCCAAAAAGGACACATGGGCTTTGAAAAAAAGTTTGTAGGCCTAAAAATGTGCTAAAGGGGTCCAAAAAGGACACATGGGCCTTGAAAAAGGCTTTTAGGCCTAAAAAGGTGCTAAAGGGGTCCAAAAAGGACACATGGGACTTGAAAAAGGCTTTTAGGGCTAAAAAGGCGCTAAAGGGGTCCAACAAGAACACATGGGCCCTAAAAAAAAAAAGGCTTTTAGGCCTAAAAAGGCGCTAAAGGGGTCCAAAAAGGACACATGGGCCCACAAGACAGTATTGATAAATTTGTTGAAACTGGGTAGACTAAACGTGGCCACTACAACTTAAATAAGACTGAAAATCCTTCTTGATTCACATTAATAATGGTTGCATGGAAGGAAGGCGACAATCGGCTTTGCGACATCTCTTTTGCTATTCGAGTTGTGCTGGATTTTCCAAAGCTTGAAATTATGTTTCAGGACATTACCACGCTTCTTCTTAATATCAATTTCATAATATCATTATTTGAGAGGATTTTTGGAGTGGTATTTTAATGTTTCAAGCTTTTATGGCCATATTTGGTATTTATGACCCCCTTTGGAATGTTTTGGAATTTTATTGTATTTTTTTTATATTGTTTGGGCAAGTTTTGGAATTTTTTTGGTATTTTTGGGTAGTTTATGAATTTTTTTAGTATTGTTGGGTGATTTTTGAATTTTTTTGGTATTTTTGGGTATTTTATGAATTTTTTTGGTATTTTTAGGTGATTTTTGAATTTTTTTGGTATTTTTGGGTAGTTTATGAATTTTTTTGATATTTTTGGGTAGTTTATGAATTTTTTTGGTATTGTTGGGTGATTTTTGAATTTTTTTGGTATTTTTGGGTGATTTTTGAATTTTTTTGGTATTTTTGGGTACTTTATGAATTTTTTTGGTATTTTTGGGTAGTTTATGAATTTTTTTGGTATTGTTGGGTGGTTTTTAAATCTTTTTTGGTATTTTTGGGTGATTTTTGAATTTTTTTGGTATTTTTGGGTAGTTGCGTCGGCTATCAATGTTGTCTTTCCCTCCATCCTTGTGGATTTGATTTTTGTGCATAATCCTCTGGCAATCCGATGGAGGACATTGAAGGGTGAGTTTGGCTTCATTTTCTAGATGTATCGATGGTCAGTAGAGGAGTGATGGGGTTGGTTCTCCTTTTGTGGTGTGAGGCAACTGGCATGGGCTTTGCAAACGGTTACAACCCCAAAAGATTCTCTTTGAGAGGTCTATGTGAAAGGGTTGTAATTCTATTGGTTTCTCATTGTGTAGGGTCTGTGAAAGGCTTTTGTCTCATGTCAAGGTCTTTATTGTGGAAAGGAAGGTGTGTGTGAAAGGGTTGTGAGAAAAGGAAGCTCTCTTTTGTTTGTTTTTTTTGTTTTTTTGGATTTTAGGATGATTTATGAATGTTTTTGACAATTTTTTTGGCAATTTTTTTAATTTATTATTTTGGTATTTTTGAGTTTGTGGGGGTGAAATAGAGGATGTGAGTGAGATAGTGATGCTGGATGCTATAAGGTTAAAAAATATACAAGCATGAAAAGGAAATGGGTGGATGACTCTGGAATGTAAGATAGAACATAGTAGCGGATGTGCAGCAAATGTATGAACTTTTGGAAAAAACTTGGAAAATGGGGAGATGGGCGATGAGAAGTAAAGGGGTGATACTAGATATGTAGGTCATTGATAGATAATGGAAAGACTATAGTACACCTGGCGCCTATTTGCTAGATTTTAACCAGGGACCTATCCAAGGTGCTTGAATTGCCAAGTTTTCACCATTGGACGCTTTATTTTTCTTTGCCTATTTTTGATTTGCAAATTCTTCCCTTAGGCGTAGAATTTCTTAAGGTGAATAATGTTGGTAGGATCATTCAAGACTTCACCTTCAAGGGTAGATAGCTGATAGGCTCCTGAGCCAAAAGATGTTGTGACCACAAAAGGACCAAGCCATGTGGGCTCAAACTTGCCTTTCTTTTCTCTGTCAGCTTGAACCTTCATAGTTTCTTTAGGACCATGTCACCTTCCTGAAAATTATGTGGATGGACTTTCCTGTTGAAATTACACTTGAGGTGACTCTGGTAGGCCATGAGGTGGTCATAGGCCTGTTGCCTTTTTTCATCAAGTAGATCAAGTTGAGTAAGTCAAGCCACTCTATATTCTTCATCAGATATCTGTCCTCGTAGAGAAATGTGGAGCGATGGGAGTTCAACCTCAATAGGTAGGACTACTTTAGCACCATAGACCAAGGAGTATGGAGTTGTGCCAGTGGCTGTGCAAAATGAAGTGCGATATGCCCATAGGGTGAGATTAATTTGCAAATGCCAATCATGATCGGAGTCATTGACAACTTTCTTGAGGATTCTGAGTAGGGTTTTATTAGTTGCCTCTGCCTGATCGTTACCTTGTGGGAAGTATGGGCTAGAAAAATGATGATGGATATGAAGGGAAGTGCACAATTCCTCCATATTTAGGCTTTCAAAATTACCTCCATGGTCAGTGAAAATGGTAGTTGGGATGTCGAAGCGACATATGATATGATATAGGATAAACTTGGACACTTGAACTCCTGTAGCGGTAACAAGGGGAACTGCTTCGACCCACTTAGTGAAGTAATCAATGGTAGTGATTATCCACTTGTGCCCTTCTGAAGAAAGTGGTGCAATAAGACCAACGAGATCAAACCTCCAGTAAGCAAAAGGCCATGGTGGTGCAATAGGTTGCAAGTCCTGTGCTAGAGCCCGGATTAAATAAGCATGTTGTTGACAAGGTAAACATTGCTTCACAAATTCACATGCATCATGTTCTAGAGTAGGCCAATAGTATCCAGCCTAAAGGATCTTCTTTGCTAGCACCATCCCGCTCATGTGAGCACCACAAAGTCTAGTGTGTACCTCTTTGAGAGCCATCGCAGCCTCATTTTGATCTAAACATCGAGAGAGAGTATCATGATAACCACGATGATATAGGGTTTGGGTGATGATAGTGTATCAGGAAGCTCTAGGTATAAGGTTTTGGGATTGGATTCGTGTGAGGTGAGGAGATATGATACCATTTATAGGTAAGCATGAATTTCATGGTACCATGGGGATTGGGGACCAACCAAGACATAGACTCATGTTGATTCATCATTCTCATATGTGGGTTCATGCAGCTGGTCGACCAAGAATTCATATTGTGTAGCTTCACACAGTATTTCCAAGAGAGAACCAATAGTAGCCATAGCATCAGCTGCCTTATTCTGGAGTCTAGGTACTTGTATGAACTAGATCTAAGTAAAATTCTCGTTTAATTGATCAACTAGATTTTTGTAAGGTAGTAGCTTGTCATCCTTGGTCTGATATTCATTCAATGCTTGTTTAATGATAAGTTGAGAATCACCATAAACCTGAAGCTCTGTGATATTCCATTCAATGGAAATTTTGAGGCCTGCAACAAGGGCCTCATACTCTGCAACGTTATTGGTACACCGAAATTGTAGCTTGAAATATTTAGGAATATAATCACCTTGAGGTGTAATCAAGAGTATGCCAGCACCAGAGCCATGAGATGTATAGGAGCCATCAAAATATAGCTTCCAAAGTGATTGCTCTTCTACCAAACAGAGGTATTCATCTAGAAATTCCATGATTAGTGGGTGATCTGCAACTAAGGGTGCATCAGCCAAGTGATCTACAATAGCTTAGCCTTTGATGGCCTTTCTATCAACATATTGAATGTCAAACTCACTGAAAAGTGTAACCCATTTTGCTAGGCATCCGGTGAGTACTGTGCAAGAGAGCATATATTTTAATGGATCAATCTTTGATATCAATTGCACAGTATGACTCAACATGTAATGATGTAGCTTCTGGGTGGAAAACACTACTGCTAAGCATGCCTTCTCCATTGGTGTGTAGTTGAGGTCATAGCCCACTAATATTTGGCTAATGTAATAAATAGCTCGTTCCTTTCCTGCATCGTCAAGTTGTGCTAGAAGAGCACCTAATGCTGTGGGAGTAGCTGTGATGTACAATATGAGTGGGCACCCTACAACTAGAGGAACCAAAATAGGCAGATTAGCTAAGTATTGCTTGATGAGCTCAAAATTGCACTGACAAGCTGAGTCCCATTTGAAATTTTGATCTTTCTTAAGCAAGTGAGTGAAAGGTTGACACTTATCAACAAGTTGAGAAATGAACCGTCGGACTGATTGGAGTTTTCCTTGGAAAGAATGAAGGTGCTTGAGTGTCTTAGGAGGAGCCATATCCATGATAGCTTTGACCTTCTTGGGGTCAATATCAATACAATGCTGGGACACAATGAAGTGTAGGAGCTTGCCTAAGGTGACACCGAAGACACATTTCTTTGGATTCAACATGAGATGATACTTTGCCAATCATTAAACACTTCTTCGAGGTAAAATAAGTGATCAAGAGAATTGAGAGACTTTACTAAAATATCATCCATGTAATCCTCAAGAATCTTATGGATTAGGTCATGGAAGATGATTGTCATGGTGTGTTGATAGGTTGCCCCAACATTCTTTAGCCCAAATGGCATCATATTATAGCAGAATGTGCCCCAAGGTGTGGTAAACATCGTCTTATGCTGATCTTCCTCTACTATATGAATTTTATTATATCCAGAGAAACCATCCATTAGTGACAAGAGTTCATGACCTGCGGTGAGATCCACAACCATGTCAATATTTGGTAATGGAAAGTCATCCTTTGGACAAGCTTTATTAAGATCCCTAAAATCAGTACAGATTCTGATATCACTAGAAGGCTTGGTAATACATACCATGTTAGAAATCCATTCAGAATAATCTATTGGGCAAATGATTTTGGCCTCCAACAATTTTTCTAACTCTGCTTTAACCAATAAAGAAACTTTGGGGTGCATCTTACGGAGCTTCTGCTTAACGGGCCTGGCCCCTGGATCCACTGCTAGATGGTGTACGACTAGTTTGGGGTCCAACCTTGGCATGTCCTAATATGACCATGCAAAGTAGCCCACATTTTCGTAGAGAACCTCAATAAGAAGATCTTCTTGTTCAGGTGGTAGAGAGGTTGCGATGTATGTGATATGTGGGATCTTTGTCAAACTAATATTTACTGGTTGAGTTTCCTCTGTCAAAACTGAAGAGATAGGATGCTTATGCTCTTGCGGGGGAAGGATGAAATCTCCATCTTTAGGCACCTCAAAGAGGTTTTCACCATCAGATGCATCCTTTATTTTTAATTCATTTGTTGAGTTATCCAATGATGCTCCAGAGGAGTTTTCACCAGAGGACATTTTTCCTTTGATTTGTTTCTTTTTTGTTTCTTTTTGTATTTCTATTTTGTGATTAGAGATTTCCTCCTCCTTGAAGTAACCTGTAGGATCCAGCTTGTAGACATATGTCGATGGTGGTGGTGGCCGTTTATGTGGCATTTCTACCCCCATGAATTTAAGAAGTGCGTGCTTAGTAGAGAACTTGTCAACATGAACGACACTTGGTTGATCCCAATCTATGAGTTCAGGGTGAGCGAGTGGGAGGTCTATGAGATTCAAGGATAATTGGCAAAGCACATAAGCTCCAAGGATTATTTTGTCAAGGAAAATATCGTCGTAAGCTTTCTTTTCAACTTCCTTAGGGATGTCTTCAACCTCAACGAGAGTGTTTTGGATGTTCGTAAAGGCGTGGCCTTCCGTTGTAGTGCCCCTAGTTGCATGGAGTCCATAGCCCAAGCCTTGAGTTTTCTGCCCTTGGTGTGCTTCTATAGGCTATCTCATACCTGATTCCTGGTAGCCTAAACCACCTCCTTGATAATCCCATTGCTCTGTGGCCAAACAATGTGACCAGGGATATTTTTGTTCAAAGTGATCAAGAAGTGCTTCACTTTTAGGAGGGGGCTCCTTGTATAGCCATGTGTTAATGTCTGGTGCATTCTCTTCTCCATCAAGAATACCTTTGGTAATAAATGTGGTAGCACCCATTTGTTGAAGTTGAGAGGTGGTTTTCGGTATAGGCCCTAATGTGTTGGGCGTCCTTGAGTATGGGGATCAAGTGGTAGAGTGCCAACAACAAAAGCATCTGTAAGACTATACTCACCACAACCTTGGTAGTTGATCTTAACTGTGGAGAGGGTGAAGGCTAAAATGGTGTCTGGATCATGGCAGGTGCTAGAGGAACTGGCCGTGGTGGTGCCAATTTTGATCCCAGGATAGTGATTGGTGTATGAAGCTTTAACCACATTGCAATAAACAAAGGGTTCAGGATCTGCGTGGATGGTTATCTCAGTGCCATTATGTGGAAATTTGATACACTAATGATATGTGGATGGAATGGCCTTCATGGCATGAATCCATGGGCGACCAAGGAGGATGTTGTATGGAAGGTTAAGATCAACTACATGGCAAAGTGTTTCTTGAGTGGCTGGGCCAACTCTTATAGGAAGCAAGATGGTTCCTTCAGTGGTGCACTCCAAATTGTCATAGGCCTTGATGGTGATTACTTCATTAATGATATCTGCCTCAGTGTATCTTGCCTATTTGATGAACTTTAAAGTACATAGATTTAAAGCCAATCCATTATCTATCATGACCCTTTTAACAGCAAAGTCAGAAACCATGATGGCTATGCAGAGTGGAAGGATATGATCTGGTTCAACTTTTGGGATATCAGTGGTTTTGAAGGATAAGGCACATGAGGCTGAAAGATGGCCAACCAAGTTGTGAAACTCAGTGGCATTTATGTCAGAGGGGACACATGACTCATGTAGAGTACTGTTGAGGATCTCTTGATAAAGTGGGCTTGTTCGTAAGAGATCTAGAATGGAGATCTAGGCTGGTGTGTTTCCAAGGTGTTCCAAGATGTTATATTGTGGCCCTAATGAGGATGATTCTGATGGAGATGCTCTAGATGGAGGTGGTCTTGATGGTGCAGAAATAGGTGGACCAGCTATATTGAGTCGAGTCCGGTGAGTAGCAACTACACATTGGGTATCTAGGCCTTTAATGTTAATGACATTGATGGATGTCTCAACCTATGATATGCAACCGATAAGGCTTCCATAGTCTAAATACACTGAGGTATAGTTTTGAGACTTATCTCGGTTATCTCCTTGTTTGCCTTGAGTATTGTTCAGTTTGTTGATAGGTGGGTTTGCAGGTGCTTTTCCTAGGTTTGTGTTATGAGGAGGGAAAGCAGTTTGATACATCATTAATCCTGCATTGGGTGAAGTTTGTGCCCCCACTGTGATTTCCTTTTGATCAATTAGGTCTTGGACATAGTCCTTGAGTTGCATGCATTTGAGAGTGGTATGTCCTTTGACACAATGGAATTTTCAAAACTCATTATCTTTATACCAAGATGCCCTAGATTGTTTTTGTTCCAAGGTTTGTGTTGGTGGATGTCAAATAAGATTATCTTTAGCTAGTTTTTCAAAGATTGCATCAAGAGGTTCCCCCAATGGGGTGTATACATGAGGTTGTCTTTGAACACGAGGTTTAGTACTTGCCAAAAGTGTGATAGCATTGGTTTGATTATGATGAGCAGGTATTTGTTAATTGTTTTGTATGGGTGACAGGTGATACACAAGGGGTTGTTGTTGATAAGTTTGTTGTTTGCAAAATGCGATGGGAAGATTGGTAGCTACCCCAACAATATGGACCTGTTGAGTGTCGGTGGCACCATCTGTTACTGTATTCTTGTTTTTGTTCCAATATCAAGTTTTTTCATTGCTTGGACCTCGATCTTGGGTGTTTTCTTTGTACAATCTAATGACACCATCCTTAATGAGGCCTTGCTCAAGGCCCATTCCTTTCTCTTTGATGTCCTTGTACGTTTGCAAACAATTCATAACCATATGATGAGCAAGGCTTAGGTGTGCATTGTTTATGAACATCTTGACAAGATGACGCTCAGGGATGGTACAAGAGATCCTTGTTGTGAGGATCTACCAGCATTGCAAGTATTCTATGAGGCTTTCTCCACCTTTTTTTTTAGTGTGAACTAGGTCTACTACAGACAGTTCAGTTTCAATGAGATGGGTATACTAAGCAACAAAGGCCTCAGAAAGTTCTGCAAATGTTTTAATAGTACCTTGAGGGATACGATAGAACCATTCCAAAGCTGGTCCTACTAGGCTCTTGGGAAAGAGCCGCATGAGGAACACATCATTATAAGCTACCTCCTGAAAATGCATATAGAATTATTTAACATGTGTGACTAGATCACTTTTTCCTCTAAATTTGTCAAACTTGAGGGTCTCAAAATTTTTAGGAAACGGTGTCATCTTGATGGTTTTGTCAAATGGGTATGGGCAATCATTCTCAAACTTGAAAGTTTTGGAGTTTGTCCCATCTTTGAGGGCTTTGAGAGCATTTTTCATCTCTTCCCATTCAGATTTTATAGGTGGGGGAGCAAGTGCCCCTAGCATAGGATACATGCCAAGATCTAACGGTTGATATGGAAAACCTTGGTTGCCATATGGTGTCTGTAGAAAAATAGGTTGCACAGCTGGAGGAATGGATGTTATGGGTTGTTGGAATGTGTTTTGGGTATACTGTTGCATCTGCTGAGATGTTTGTTGGTGGGGAAGATAAGTACGAGGCTGTTGCCCTATGAGATATCATTGTGTAGGTGCTTGAGCATATTGCTGGTGTGAAGACTGTGGCTGAAAGGGTGGTAAGGTGGTTAATGCCTGTGACATGCTTTGGAAATACATACCATGTCCAATATATGTGGGTTACACTCCTGCTTGAGAGTATGACTGATTATGAGTAGGCACAAGATAATTATTTTGTGGTAGAGTATTCATCATAGGGAAATGTAATGGTGGGATGGTTGGGCTATTACCCAAAGGTGGCATGGAGAAATAGTTGGTAAGGGGTGGTAGTGAATAAAAATATGAAGTGGTAGATGAAAGTGTTTGAGGGGCGGACATGGCTGTAGTGCTAGGGGGAAGACCAGGGGTAGGTCCTTGCACTATAGCAACATTCCAAGGTCCCAAAGGAAATGAGGTGGAAGAGCTTTGGCTAGCTACAAAGGGGTTGATAGTGATGTTGGGTGGGATGGAAGATGAGGTATTTGACCCTAGTGGTAGCATTTGAGTAGTAAATAGACTAGGTGTGCTGTGAGGTGCAAGTGAAAAGGTAGTGTTGTTGGATGTAAACAGAGGATTTGGGGGAGTAGGGAAATGAGTGGTTGAAGCAAAGGAAGATGATACACATGAGGTTGGTTGGGATGTAGCATGTACTAAGGGTTTAGTGAGGATGGGATGGATGTTTTGTGGAATAGGAGCAGGCACCTGGGTTGAGGGTATATTCGGGTCTGTAAGTTCTGTCTGATGTGGTTGACATCCAGAGAAAGGATCGATAAGAACAGATGACTCTGCGACTGGTGGTTGCCACCCAAACAAAGGGTGTGTAGGATCTAAAATTTTGATAGGTGGTGGATGCCCAAATTCAAAGGAACCAACATTATCCCTTAAGAAATTTTCCATGATGGTTTCCTTATTTCAGTCTATGATGGCATTAACAATGGTGGCATGACCAGGTTGGTTCATGAAAGCATCAATTTCTATGGAGGAACCTGTCTCTTCGAGGATTTGTGGTGGTGGATCTGGTGCCACCATGGAAACAACGGGGTATGGCTGAGCTCGAGATGTGTTATTACTATGACTAGGATCCATGTCCTTTTTCCTTGTGTTTCTACCAAAATGAGTGGTGGGTGGCATGAAAATGCAGAATGTTCCTAGGGATGAGATGCAACAATGCTGATGGATGCAAAGGGGGAAGGCTTTTCTATGCAAATGATTTTCTAGGTTGAGGAAAAGCTATATGAAAAACCTAAGGAGGATTGGGTTGGGGATTCTAACTTCAAAGATATGTTGCCAAAGCATGAAAGGTTTGCTTTCCTATGTGCAAGCTGGATGGTGATTGTATCAACTTAAGGATAGACTGATGATCCTTTAGGAAAAACATGAGATTAACCACTTTTGGATCTCAACCTTTAGCTCAAGGTGATGAGGGATGACAAGTGACAAGCCTAGATTACCCTAGACAAAACTCTGTCAGAGGGATAACCTTGGTGAGACTGGTGGATTTGCAAGATGGTAGGAAAGGCAAAATTCTGGCAAGGTGACAACAATTTTGAAGGCTTGGATGTGAATTCTTTTTGATTACTGGTTAGATGGTTTGGTTCTAAATAAAAGAACTAAATGAGATGGATGAGCTAAAATTCTTAAAAGGATAACCTAGAATGGTTGGCTTTCCTACAAAGATGATCCTAAAGTGAAACTCATGCAGGAAGATGTGGAGAAACAAGGGAGTCTAATCATAGAAATCATGCCTAGTTGGTAAGGCATAAGCATTGTTAACTCCTGGATGTTGGTTAAGTTGGATGGTGCGATCTAACCAGGCATCTTGAAGGGCTTTGTTGGCAGCTTTGTCCTCTGCTTTGTGGAGTTTGGCAATTTGAGGGCTTGCTGTTAGTTCATTTCTCTTGGCTGAAAGTTCTTGCTATGCTTGAGATGGCTTGAGTTTAACTTTGTGAAAATTTTGTTTGGGTTTGGGTTGTTCTGACATGAATTCCTGAATCTGCTTGGCTTTGAGAGGTCTTGATTGTTTTGCTTCAACTTGTTCAACTTCTGAAATAGGCAGTGACTATGCTAAGTATGCCCTAAGCTAGGACTGACCAAGTTTGGAAAACATTCATTCAACAAATAAAAGATCAAGCAATAGATAGAAACAACTACATAGAAGTTTTGATTCTCAGAATGTGATACTTGCGCCACGGAGTGTGTATGTTCTACAAATGTTTTGATCAGTCACTTCAAACACATTAACACCCTAGATGGTTGTCTACAAGGATGACAGTTGGTTTAGCTAGGGAGTCCTCCATGTAGACACCTAAAAATCCTTCAGAAAATAATATTTTTATTTTTTGAAAAAAATCCCAGATGACATTATCATTTATTAATTAATTTTTATGCCATTAAATCCCTTTATCTTAATTAAAAATATTTAATTAAGGAATCCCTCCCAAAAATGTTTAAATCTTATTTAAACATTATTTCCTTATTTATTAATTATTTAATTAATAAATTGACCAAAAAACCCAAAATAAATAAAAAAATTATTTTTTGCCCAAAACTTGGCCAATTTCCTTAAGACCACTAACCTCTTCCAAAATCTTCTAATCCTTCTTTAATTTTGATTAAAGGCTAATCCCATCATTTCCTACCCCTAATCCCAACTCAAAATATTTAATTAAGATTAAATATTAATCCTCAGGTTTATTAAAAAAGTTTTAATAAATATCTCCTCAACCCAGACCCTTGAAATAAATAAAACGTTATTTATTTTCTAAAAATCTAATTTATCCTCATCCTAAGAAGTTCTAGACTCTTCTAGAAAGTCTTCATCCTCATCCTAGGAAATTCTAGACTATTCTAGAAAGTCTTTATCCTCATCCAAAGTCTAGACTCTTCTAAAAGATGTCTTTAAACCTAATCCTAATCCCCTCCTAACCTTGTCACATTCCCTAAACATGGGTTAAAACTTACTAACCCAAGCCAAAGTTAACAAATATCTCCTCCTTCACCCACCCTCATTAAATGCCATCCACTTGCCTATCCCTAAGCTAATACTAAACCATCCTAATCCATCCTCTAATCATTTGCACAATCCTAAGCAAGCTTAAAACCTTCCTAATCAAGCCCAAGTCGAAATTGCTCTCATCACCCTCAAAATATCTCAACCATAAAACTTTATGAAGTCCACTAGGTCATAAATGACTCTTACAAGCCCTTTTATTGCTCTTACAAGTCATTATGAGGGTCTTTATGAAGATTTTATCCCTTGAGCCTCCTTTGTTGACTCATCCTTCCCCTTTCCTCCATCCTCTCACCATGTGACATGTGTCACTCCCTGATTGGTTGTAAGGAAGCACAATCCATGTGCTCTCCTCTCATGCAATCTGAGCCTTCTATAAGCTTTTTCACATCCTTGCATCCTAGCCCTTGATCCCTCAAGCCCTTTGCCTATTTAAGGAATCCTCTCCCAAGTCATTTTAACACAATCCATGAAGTAAAGACATAATGCCATTTTAAGAAGCCATTTTACATCAAAACCATACACTCACACCCAAATTCCAACTCCATTTGAAGCCCTTTTTGAAGCATAAAGTTTGAGCATACATCCTATCTATTTAGACAAAGCTACTCAACAAGAGAGCTTCTCATTGAGAGAGCCCATTAATGGCTCATATTCTCAATTGAGAGCTCATCTTAGTCTATCTTGAAGTTTATGAATTTTGTTTAGTTTGTAGAAGCTTTATTTAAATTTGGTTTCTATTAGCATACTAACATTGCTCATATACATTTTGGCACACCCGGTGGGACCCTGCATGGGTCATCTTCATTAGCTTTTTTAGTCAAGTTTTGTATGTTATTTTCTGATTTTGGCTAATTTTTCTATTTTTTGTGATTGGTAGGATTGTATAAATTGGTTTTGTAGGTCCACATGAGCATGAAGAAGACAAAAGAACTCATAATCTATCTCATAGTGTTTGCAGATTTTTCAAGCTTATAGGTGGACAAAGAACTTGAAATTCTTCTTCCTCTTCTTGTCTATATTCTTCTTATTCCATCTACTTCTTCTTCTTCTTCTTGTGGGAGATCTTGGCCTTTTTTTTTTTAAGGAAGCAAAATCATACACACTTCTTTTTAGTGCTTAAAATGAACCCCCAAATCATACTTAAATCCATTGAAAAATTACAAATTTGCAAAAAAGAAAAAATCTTTTAACAAGTGAAACTAAACCAATCTAACCATTTGCATCCTTGCAACATCAAGGTTTTAGATGCATTCATGCAAAATTAGGAACACTTCATTTTTGGGAATTTAAAAAGAACTTCAAGTTTCCATTTCAAAAGGTTCAAAATCAACACTAAGTGCACACTAAAGTTCTTTTAAAAAATCTCATGAAAACTAAGAGTCCTAAATGGTTGCCAAAATTGTCCTAAAAAGCTTTGTTATTTGTTTCAAACAAATGTCTTGTTGCAAAATCTTGAATGTTTCTTAGGTTTTTTATGCATCAAAACAATCTAGGAATATCATTTTTGGGCTTAAAACATGAAAACTAGAACACAAAATCTTGAATGAAAAGCAAAGTCCAAAGAGTCATTTTCACTTTTGAGTCCAAAAATAATCTTGAATGATCTAAGGTTAAAACAAAGCACTTCAAAGTTCTTAAAACAACACACAAAATCTCAATCTTGAATGCTCAAAGGAAAAAATTTGAATGTTTAATCACTTGTCTTTGAATGCATGTTGCTAAAATCACTCTTGAGTGCCATGGATTAAAATCAAAGTTTGTTTTTTTATGAATGCATGATTAAAACAACAAATCCAATCTTGAATGCCATAGATCAAATAATCATCTTTTGGAGCATAAAAAGAATTTACATTTTTGTAATCTTTTAAGTTATAAAAACATATAAAAATGCTTTGAGTGAGTTTGTCGTTGGACTCACCCTCTTTAATCACCCATCAATTTAACCATTGGTTGCAATCTCAGTGCCATCTATGGGGATGAATCCACCTAAGAGGGTGTTAAGTGCTCCACGCAAATCAAACTCCACTCACTTGGGTTTTTAGTGGTTTTTCTAAGTTAGAAAATTCTTTGAATGCACATTAATCTCGCTCACACTTCATTTGGGCATAAAAATTGGACAAATCTTGACGTGGAAGGCCTCCGGGTGCACGCTTGAAATCGAATCTCACACACCTTTGTTTTGGGCTTAAAATAAACTCACACTCAATCTTGAATGCCTTAAAGAAAAATCAATTGATACTTGACGTGGAGGGCCTCCGGGCGCACAGGTTTACCTTCTTGTTGACCCTAACTCTTCTTCTTGTTCGCATTCTTTGATCAATTTTATTTTTGTCGACGCTTCAAAGTTGGAATAAACATTGTATCTTAAACATGAGTGCTTGCAAAGTCTAGATCAGAAAACTTAAGCGTTGGTTGGTAAAAGAACAAGCGTGTTTTTTAGCCCAAGATCATCCAAGTCTTCTCTCCCCTTGTCGTCTTTCGAGGCCATCTTGGGTGCATAAGATTAGGATCCAAAATCTTGTCTTAGCTTTTTAGGAGGCCTGCTTGGGGATTTCATCACCCCTTGGGACGACCTCAACTCCAGCGTTCCAGCGGAGTATAAAGATCGGGAGGTGAATCCAAAGACACCTCTCTTGGGATCAAAATTTTGTCACTCGGGCTAAGCCTCAATGAACTTTATACCCTTGAGAAGTGAAAGAGGAGAAGTGGGTTACCGCTCCTCTCGGCTGTGTGACATCTTTTTAGTTTCATCTATAGATTTGGGCCTCACGTACCTTGTGTATATCGAGGACTCCCTAGCTAAACCAAATTTCATCCTTGTAGAAAGCTTCCTAAGATGTTGGTGTGTTTGACGTGCTTGCTCAAAAATTTTGTCTACTTGTTTGTTCATAGCTTTTGAATGAATGTTTGCCAATTTTGGTCGAAATCCCAGAAAAGCAAAAATCTCCCAACTCAAGGCATACTTAGCATAGTCACTACCTCATCAAAAAATCATCCAAGCTCCCCCGTTGCAACCAAATCTATCTAGTTTCTTGCTTTAGAACAATCCCAAATCCAAAGTCTCTCCAAATCATCCCCCCCTAGCCAGCTAGAAACCCAATCCAAAATCACACCCAAGCCTTTAGAGAGTTGTTGTCATTCTGCTAGAATTTGTTATCCAATCAATCCGACCAATCCACCAGCCTCACCACGGTTATCCTTTTGACAGAGCTTTGTCTAGGGTAATCTAGCTTTGTCACCTATTATCCCTCATCACCTTGAGCTAAAGGTTGGGATACACAAGTGATCAATCTCGTGTCATGCCCATAGGATCATTAGTCTATTCTTAGGTTGACACAATCTCCACCAATCTAGCGTATAGGAAAGCAAAACTCTCACTTTGTGATAGCATGCCCTTGAAGTCTTCCATCCATAGGAAAGCCAAAAATCTCCAGCCAATCCTCCTTAGGTCTGTCATGCAACTTTGACTCTCCCTAGGAAATCTTTCATCAGCCAATCCAAAATCTGTGCTTAACCCAAATCCAACCATGAGCTTCCATGTTCATCCATACACAAGACCCCATCCCCATCAAACTCATCATCAAAGCATGAAGTACCAATCCTATCATGATGTGTTTGGTCGCATTGTCCTTTCTCCCGCCACCTCCTATTCCAATGATGATGAAAATCTTGTTGATTATGACGGGTATATTGAAAGCCTTAGAAACATTCCCCCAAGCATCCCCCAAAATCCAAGAGTTATTAAAAACTATCTAGTCATGCCATCCGATATTCCAGCTTCCCCTCCATCACCCAATCAACAAAGCTTCCAATCTTCCACCCCCATCACACTAGATATTCCTATCAATCCACCTCCACCTTTGACACATGAGTCTCCAAGGAATCTCCTAGAGGAAATACAAGAAAAGTTGCCTCCAACAATCGATAAGCCATGTCATCTAATCCAACCATGTGAAGTAGTCAATGATGAAGCTTCCCCATCTATAATATCGCCTCCATCTCCCATAGCTATCATCCCCATACCATCCATCAAATTGCTTAAAATCCTTCCACTTCCCGCAAGCATCAAAATCCCACCACCTATCAAATCCCTCCAAATCCTATCCACATCGCCTTCAAGCATTTCCCAAATCTCTCGTAATGACCCTTATGCATCCATCTTCTACTCACCTATCTCCACTACTAAATCTCCCATCTATCCATCCGCTGCCTTTGAAGAATCCATCCCTTCACCTCCTATCGCACCATCCACTCCAAACCAATCCTATCAAGATCCTGCCCAAAAGCATGTTGACATCCCCCAAAGCATAAATGAAGATATCATCGTACCATATCTTCCATCCATAGTGCAGTCACCATCTCCTCCATCTCCAAAACCTCAAGCCATATCTCCTCCACTACAAGATATCTTGTCATCCCACCAGCTACATCAAGATCCTATCCTTCCATCTCCCCCACTCCATGCTTCCATCTTACCACCTATCCAAGCTATTCCACCATCTATAATCTAACCTCTTGGTTCACTTACATTCATCCATGGTGGCCCTCTCTCAGCAGAAGAATTAAGAACAGTATCTCCCCATTGCAATACACCTAATAAATCACTTCTACCATTTTCTGCAAGCAAAAAGTTTCCTCAACTTGTTCAAATGCTCAATCGATGGCATTATCAAGGTCAAGGTTTAGGACCACAAGAGCAAGGAATTAGAGAGACTATTATTGCACAAAAAAATCTAGGATTTCATGGTCTTGGATATGTATCCAAAGGCTCACCATCTAAAGGTGTTGGTACACCAGACCCCCAAACCAAGCCTATCTCCAAGTCCACCATGCCAGCCTCCCATCACTCCTTCAAGAAATCT
Source organism: Cupressus sempervirens (assembly GCA_028749045.1). Taxonomy (NCBI): domain Eukaryota; kingdom Viridiplantae; phylum Streptophyta; class Pinopsida; order Cupressales; family Cupressaceae; genus Cupressus; species Cupressus sempervirens. The sequence goes on along the minus strand of CM053791.1, from coordinate 705,591,027 downwards.
TATGTCATCCCCCCTCCACCATCTTTGCAACCCAAAACAACCTACCATATCCCCCCTTCATCCGCTAAATCCATTTTGGGTCCCTATGTCCCAAAATCTACCATCCTCCATCCTCCTATCAGCCATCATAAAAATCCTATTCCATCCATTCCTATGCAAGATCAACAAAGGCACATATCAGGGCACATCATCCATCATCATCCCCCTACATGCTCTTTCATATCCTCTCCATCTCACAAAGCTTCTCCTAACCATCTTCCCAAAGCTTACCACAACAATGTAAATGCCAACTTCAAAATGCATAAAGCTAAAAATCCACATCCTAGGCAATCATATGTCTATTCTAAAAGACATACTCCAAAAAGGAAAAATCCAATCAAAGAATGCAAAACAATGCAAAAGCCTATGAAAAGAAAATCCAAAACCATGTGGATTCCCAAGAAAAAAGTTGAAACCCAATGCATAATGGCATCCACCATTGCTAATCCCCCATCTAGTGACTCATGTCCCCCATCTCCTAACTCCATCTTGGGTGCCTATATCCCCAAGCACGCTTCCACAAATCCTCCATCATGCCCGCATCTACCATCTATCCCCCATATGCTCTTTTCACACCCGTTCCAACATGTGCCAATGTTGCTCTTGCAAGCATCCCCATCTCATGATCCTTTCCAGCATTTTCATCCCTCCATCTCCTACCATCAATCCCATCTAATCCGATCCATTGCATAAATCACACATCTGGTGTACCAACAGCTAGCAACAAAATTGAACATTCCAACAGCCAGTGAAAAATCCCAAAAAATCCAAAATAGCTGAAGAAAGCCAAAATCATTCCAGCTAAGTCCAAAGTCAAAAAGTCAAAAAAGAAAAGAAAAATAAAGCATCCACTAGTGAAAACTTGGCAATTCAAGCACCTTGGACAAGTACCATGATGAAAACTTGGCAAACAAGCATCATGCGTAATCCCGCCATCCCCAGCTTAGCCTATCACCCTCATGCTTTTGGTTATCTCTTGACATCCAACTCCATCTTCCAATCTATCCACCTATCCTCCATCCTCCAGCTTCCACCTCACACCATCCACTAATCTTATGCAGCTTCAGCCAATCATCTCAGCTATCATCCATCTCCCTAGCCCCTTTAGCTTTTTCCATCCTAGCTTCAATCCTATCACATCCATCATAAGACCTCCTTCCAAATGTTATATTTTGATTGGGGGCACTATATTCCTTGGAGATCTTGTCTTGTCCATCCTCCCTTGTCATTGATATCTAGCTCTAGGCTATCCTCATGCAAACCCAATGTCATCTCCTTATATCCATCATAATCCTAGCTATCTACCATCCTATCCAGCCATCTCATCCTGCTCCTCTAGCTATCCTTGGTCACAAAATCTCTCATCATCATTGGATGTATCCTGCCAAATCCATATCTTTCATTATCACCTCATCCTTAGCTTCTGCCTCTTGAACCAAATTGAGCCATCCCGCTATCCTCTCATCCTAAGCTTTTTCCTGCTTGTAACTATCTAGGTTAGCTTCAGCTTGTAAATATCTTGGTCTATTAGCTTGTACATCTTCTTTAGCTTAGTACCATTGTATCTATCTAGCTTTTGTGTCAGTTCATCCTTGATCAACATCTTGCACCCATCACACATCTTGGTTACCTATTCCAATGCATCCTTTAGCTAGATTTCCTGTCACCAAAGTGTTATCTTTCTTAGTTCAGCTTGCCAGACACATCACTCATTCAGATCCACCAGCTTAGGTTCTCTCCAATAGATCCTTGTAGGATATAGCTTTCCTCATGTCTGATCTTGGTCCGTTAGTACCTTGTCCTACCCATCTCGTTGGCAAATGGCTCTCTTTTGGATTTTTACTTTCTTTTGATTTGGGATCTTCCCTTTTAGGTCTTGAAGTATCTTTTCCAAGCAATCTCCTTGTTCCCTCCTCAAGGTTGCCACGATCTTCCATATCATGGTATGCTGCGAATGGGGCAATTAGAGCATAACGTCTTGATCAGGTCTTTCGTTTGTTTTTCTTTTCTACTTGTGGGTTCTCTAGTGTCATTTCTACGCTGCTTCCTCTAGGATTCATGTGTGATGCTGGGGCAATCCTTGTGTGTTTGTTTTGAGTTAGTTTGTTAGTCCTCTAGATGGTTGGTGAAAAGGCCTTGATGTTCTTGGTAACCTTGGCAATTAACCAATAGTCCTATAGCAAATCTAGTGCTCAACTACATGGTGGTACTTCTCTTTGAAGTATCCCCCCTGCTCAAAAAGCTTCAATGGTTTTCCTTCATCTCCATTATCCCCCATCCATATCCAGCATCTGTCTCTCCTACCCCATCTTATACATTAGTATCTCTTTGAATCACTCCTCACCTTTAGCTTTAGGGATCCACAATCCTAGTCTTAGGGATCCATCAATCCAAATCAATCCACCAAGCCTCATCTTTCGAGATCCACAATCCTAGTCCTAGGGATCTCCGAAACCCATCTTCCACCAATCTGACTCTTTGAAATCCTGTTGCATCAGATTTATAATCCCCTCATCCATCTCCCTATCCTGGATTCTTTTTTATAGTGCTCTGCTCCTTCATCCTCTACAATCCCTGAGATCTTAAGCTTGCTTCCTCTTGTGCCTCTAATTCTCCCTTTATCATTCTCCCATAGTGAGAGTTTGAGCTAACCAAACCTCTTCTCTTAAGAAAATCTGAGTCTTCTTTCTCATCTCGGATTCTTTTACTTTTCAAGATGTCGTCGAGCCTCGCTTTCTCTCCCCGCTGCCTTCTTGAGGGGGCATCTCACAGTCCATTCTCTCCTCTTCTGCTCTAGCCTTGGGCATCTTATTTTCTTATCTTTGATGCCATGCCACTTGCGAAATCACATCAAAGAGGGGCAAAATGTAGACACCTAAAAATCCTTTAGAAAATAATATTTTTATTTTCTGAAAAAAATCCCAGATGATATCATCATTTATTAATTAATTATTTAATTAATTTTTATGCCATTAAATCCCTTTATCTTAATTAAAAATATTTAATTAAGGAATCCCTCCCAAAAATGTTTAAATCTTATTTAAACATTATTTCCTTATTTATTAATTATTTAATTAATAAATTGACCAAAAAACCCAAAATAAATAAAAAAATTATTTTTTGCCCAAAACTTGGCCAATTTCCTTAAGACCACTAACCTCTTCCAAAATCTTCTAATCCTTCTTTAATTTTGATTAAAGGCTAATCCCATCATTTCCTACCCCTAATCCCAACTCAAAATATTTATTAAGATTAAATATTAATCCTCATGTTTATTAAAAAAGTTTTAATAAATATCTCCTCAAGCCAGACCCTTGAAATAAATAAAACTTTATTTATTTCCTAAAAATCTAATTTATCCTCATCCTAAGAAGTTCTAGACTCTTCTAGAAAGTCTTCATCCTCATCCTAGGAAATTCTAGACTATTCTAGAAAGTCTTTATCCTCATCCAAAGTCTAGACTCTTCTAGAAGATGTCTTTAAACCTAATCCTAATCCCCTCCTAACCTTGTCACATTCCCTAAACATGGGTTAAAACTTACTAACCCAAGCCAAAGTTAACAAATATCTCCTCCTTCACCCACCCTCATTAAATGCCATCCACTTGCCTATCCCTAAGCTAATCCTAAACCATCCTAATCCATCCTCTAATCATTTGCACAATCCTAAGCAAGCTTAAAACCTTCCTAATCAAGCCCAAGTCGAAATTGCTCTCATCACCCTCAAAATATCTCAACCATAAAACTTTATGAAGTCCACTAGGTCATAAATGACTCTTACAAGCCCTTTTATTGCTCTTACAAGTCATTATGAGGGTCTTTATGAATATTTTATCCCTTGAACCTCCTTTGTTGACTCATCCTTCCCCTTTCCTCCATCCTCTCACCATGTGACATGGGTTACTCCCTGATTGGTTGTAAAGAAGCACAATCCATGTGCTCTCCTCTCATGCAATCTAAGCCTTCTATAAGCTTTTTCACATCCTTGCATCCTAGCCCTTGATCCCTCAAGCCCTTTGCCTATTTAAGGAATCCTCTCCCAAGTCATTTTAACACAATCCATGAAGTAAAGTCATAATGCCATTTTAAGAAGCCATTTTACATCAAAACCATACACTCACACCCAAATTCCAACTCCATTTGAAGCCCTTTTTGAAGCATAAAGCTTGAGCATACATCCTATCTATTTAGACAAAGCTACTCAACAAGAGAGCTTCTCATTGAGAGAGCCCATTAATGGCTCATATTCTCAATTGAGAGCTCATCTTAGTCTATCTTGAAGTTTATGAATTTTGTTTAGTTTGTAGAAGCTTTATTTAAATTTGGTTTCTATTAGCATACTAACATTTCTCATATACACTCCATATACCCAAGGTACGTGAGGCCCAAATCCATAGATGAAAACAAAAAGATGTCACACAACCGAGAGGAGCGGTAACCCACTTCTCCTCTTTCACTTCTCAAGGGTATAAAGTTCCTTGAGGCTTAGCCCGAGTGACAAAATCTTGATCCCAAGAGAGGTGTCTTTCGATTCACCTCCCAGTTCTTATACTCCGTCAGAACGGTGGAGTGGAGGTCATCCAAGGGGTGATGAAATCCCCAAGTAGGCCTCCTAAAAAGGAAAACAAGGTTTTGGATCCTAATCTTATGCACCCAAGATGGCCTCGAAAGACGACAAGGGGAGAGAAGACTTGGATGACCTTGGGCTAAAAAACATGCTTGTTCTTTTACCAACTAACTCTTATGTGTGCTAATCTAGACTTTGCAATCACTCATGTTTAAGAGACAATATTCAATTCCAACTTGAAGCACCAACAAAAGTAAATTGATCGAAGAATGCAAACAAGAAGAAGAGTTAGGGTCAACAAAAAGCAAACTCGCGCGCCTGGAGGCCCTCCACATCAAGTATCGATTGATTTTTCTTTAAAGCATTCAAGATTGAGTGTGAGTTTGTTTTAAGCCCAAAACAAAAGTGTGTGAAATTCGATGTCAAGTGCGTGCCCAAAGGCCCTCCACGTCAAGAGTTGTTCAATTTTAGTGCCCAAATGAAGTGTTAACGAACCTAATGTGAATTCAAGGAATTTTCTAAGTTATAAAAACTAATAAAAACACAAGTAAGTGAAGTTTGATTTTTGTGGAGCACTTAACACCCTCTTAGGTGGAGCCATCCCCATGGATGGCGCTGAGATTATAACCAATGGTTGAATTGATGGGTGATTAAAGAGGGTGAGTCCAACTACAAACTAACTTAAAGCGTCTTTATTTGGTTTTTATAATTTAGGAAGTTTCTAGAATGTAGATTCTTTTTATGCCCAAAAATTGAAATGTGAGATATTGCAATGGTTAATTGATCTTTTTCTTTCAAGATTGAGTTTGTTTGTTTTAGTCATGCATTCCAAGAAAAATTTTGATTTTTATCCATGGCATTCAAGAGTGTGTTTTGAACAACATACATTCAAAGAAAAATGTGTTTAACCATTCAAGTTCATTTCATGAAAAACCTAAAAAACATGATTAAGTTTGTTGCTCCAACCTGCAATGAGACAAAAAAAAAATTTATTAATCACCCAAAATCTTCCAAAAGGAAAGCTTAACTATGGGAAAAAAAAATTTAACTTTTTTTGTTGTTTTTCCTAGGTGTAAAAATGCTTAGAAAAACCTCTATTCTATGGAACCACTAAAAGTGCAAAAATTGATATGCTAAAACAGAAATGCAACATAAATAGGCAAAGATGACATTTCATCAGGTGGAGATGCCAAAATTCGGAGACACTAGTCTACGGAGACGACAGAGAAAGAAGTGGAGACGATAGGTCAATTTGGCAGCGTAAAAAATAGGTAACAAGCGAAGACGTTGATGTGCAGAGACGCTGATTTTCGGAGACGATAGTTTGGGTTGGCGACAGCAGAGATGACAGAGTAGGAGAGGCAGTGGTGGAGATGATAGAATATTAGAGGCAGCGGCAGAGACGACAGAGTATCTGGTCGAGACACAAAAATTCAGAGATGACAGAAAAAGAAGCAGAGACGACAATTAATGTTTTGGAGACGATAGTTTCGTGACCAGCAGACAACAGGACATCAAGCAGAGACACCAAACTTTAGAGACGATGACTATTTGGCGCAGATGAGAGTTCACCAGGTATAGATGATAGTTCACCAAGCGCAGATGCCAATCTACGAAGATGACACTGCGCGTGAACAAAACTCAAATGCGCAATTTTTTCCAAAAAATTTTGATTGTTTTGATTATTTTCAAGTTTTTGGAGGGTATGTCTTCTTCTAAAGTGCGTCTTTCAACCTAAAAAAACAAGGAAAACACCCTACAACTCACTTAAATAACAAAAAATGTTAGATGGTTAGTTTTAAACAACAAAATATGGATTGAAATGACCCATAGCGGTGTCCCACCGGGCATGCCAAAATGTATCACCTATTTTAGTAGAGTAAAATAAACACTAATCTATAAAAAGCATTCTCAATACTAAAAAACAAGTAAACACTTAAGATAGGACCAAAGAAGACAAAATTGAGGAAAGTAGACCAAAGATGGTAAACTCCCCAAGTGCTTCTCATGATGACAAAGCTATGTCCCTGATGGATAGTGGATGTATGCTCACGATGTTCTCAAGCTCCAAATGGATGAGTGATAATCAAATATGAGTGTGGATGAATGATTCAACAATGAAGGTATAGAATGTTTTCAGTATTATAATAGTATTTTGGTAGTTTTTAGGCTCTCAAAATAGCATTATAAGTTTGCTTTAGAAGTGGATGATTTTAGTGAAGGGAGAGGCTTCTATTTATAGGCCAAGGGGTGGAAGGATGGACGGTCAGGATGCAAGGATGGCAAGATGGTGAGGGAGGGTCAAGATGCACTCAAAGGAGAGCACATGGATTGTGCTTGTTTGAAGCCAATTAGGAGGTGACACATGTCATAAGGTGATTGGATGTGAGGGGGTAGGATATGGATTGGTCAAAGGAGTAATGAGGGAGGTTGAGGATGGTTGGGTCATAAATGGAGATGGTTGGGGTGAGAATGAGATTATTGACTTTTGCTTGGGTCATAAATGGAGATGGTTGGGGGGAGAATGAGATTGTTGACTTTGGATTGGGTTAGCAAGTCTTAACCCCTGTTTATGATTGTGCACATGATTAGAAGAGGATTAGGCTTGGATTAGAGGGGGATTAGGGGGTAAATGACTTAGATTTGATGGGATGGGTTAGTTAGGTGGCTTAAGTGAGGTTAGTATGTGTGAAAGGGTTGGATTAGGGGTTAGGATAGGGTTTAGGGAGGCTTTTAGGATTTTGGATATTTTATTAAATGATATATTTATTAAAATGTGGATATAGAATTAAATTGAATAGATTTGAGGATTTATTCAATTTAATAGAGGAATAGGGATTTAATTAATAAATTGATTTTGGGTGATCTTTTAATTTTATCAATTGGACTATAGTTAATTAAATTTACTAATTAACTAGGGGATGACAACAGATTAATTAAATATTAAATACCTAATTAATGATGCCTTAGGAGATGACTAAATAGGATTACTTAAGTGATGTAATCAGATTTAGGTGTCTACAATTATAAATAATAATATAATGTATGCACATAAATTATAGAAATACACTTTAATAAATTATAGACTTAATATTTTGTCCAAAAAATGAAAAATAGGAAGTCTTCAATAAAAAGGTTTCTTATAACACCAAATCAAATCAATTTATCATACTTAAGATTAAAAAAATTAAAATATATCTAATTATAAATAAATATATAAACATAAGAAATATTTTTTTAATAGAAAAATATTACTTATGATTGGTTAATTGATCAAAAACTAATTATTTTCACAAGTGAATAGTATTGCCTATGAAAAACACAATAAACTAGGCAATTCATCTCTTTGACTTATCTTTCATTTTTCCTATTACTATAGTTTAATATCTTTTTGTTTGGTCATTTTCCTTTCGTTAACTATTAAAGCATAAGAACTGATTTTTCCTTTTTTCTTTTTTGATGAATAGTCCTTTTCTATTAATAATTAATATACTAAGATTACAATTCACAAAAAAAGTCAGGGCTTACAAGATCATCGTGTGAGAGTTCACACAGCCAAAGCCAGAATTGTGAACTATTCATCAAAAAAAATATAAATGGCAACCTCAAGTAGCTAGATCAGTGCCTGCTTAGGGAGGTGGCTCATTATGATCATGAAAACCCCAATCATCTTTAGGATTGGGTGGTAGGCTAGGAACAGTCTAGTCATCATCAACAGTAGTAGCAATAGGATCAGTGGCTTGGTTAGCATTTTTAACTTTTGCCATGGAGGTAAATTTGCCAAATCTAGGTGAAGCCATTTTCTGCAGAATGCTCACTGGGCACTAGGAGGAGGAGTTGGGGACTAGCCATTACCGCCATGGGATAGGGAAGTTGAGCAGTGCCTCCATCCACCATCACCACTGGTTGGAGCATGGGGTGTGCGAGTGATAGCTTGAGGAGTGGTGCCACTGATGATGGCTTCTAGGCATCAAAGTAGTAGCCGAGGCATCTAGAGGAACTTTGGCAATAGTACAAGGGGCATTGCTCTAGTGGTTAAGTAACTCTTATAGGTGAACCACCTCCAAGGCCACTTTGTTTGCTTGAACTTGAATCTACATAGTTACATTAGTACAAATGCACGCCTTAGTGTACATAGAAATATTAATATCAAAAAACTACGAGTGAAAAGAACAACATTTCTATCTTTGCATAGTGTGAACAATATCTCCATCCTGAAGGTATGCCAAATTTGGGTAAATTTTGGAGGGATTATGGACGATTCATCCAAAATAATCATGTGACAAGCAAAGGGTTCAGGCCTAAACGACTTAAAGAAGTCATGAATTTAGTGCTAGTAATTCTAAGCATGTCTACAAAACCAAAAAATATGAAAGAAAGACTCTGGTTGACCACATAAAGGGAATCTAGGAACTAGAATCCCAATATGCTTGAGCTGAGGTCTAAGGGGAAGACCTTGAAAGGATAGGCACCAAGAAAAATTGGCAATCTTGGGTTCTATAATAGCACTCCAAATAGTGTCAAAGCATTTTCTCCATTGAGAAAGAGAAGATTACAAATGCCATCTCTGATTAAGTGTATCCACTATCGGCAGATGGGGAGAAAGTCATCTATAACCCAAACTTGGTTTGTAATTGGTGAAAGGAGTGACAGGATACCACTTCCAATTATGTCACCAAGTTCTAATGGACCGAATAACCACTTTATAAATTAAGTGCACAGGAATTGAAGAGAGAAATAAGTCAAAAGTTTGCTGATCTAAATGAACAAGATAAAACTGGACTTGCATATCTTCCCAAGATCTAAAACTCATGGAAACCCTAGAGAAAATATCTTTAGAAGTCTTGATGCCTTATTTGAAAAAATGTAGAGCACTAGCACCTTGATTCTTAGCAAGGGGAGTACCCTAGATGGAAAATAAGGGAGACCACCAAATATTCTATTGATTCAAAGAAAGTCCATTGTGGAACTCATCACCAGACCAAAAAAGCCAAGGCTTGATAGCTTCCTAATATTTCCATACGCTCTTAATAGAAAAAGAGCCCTGTATGATCACTAGTTCCTACATGATGAGGAGAGTGTGAAAACCAATCCCTTTCCATGTAGGCCTATTGACGAGAAAGCTAGAAGAGATGCAATGTCAAACCAAAATCTTCTAGGCTTCATCTCTAGTGATAGCATGAATAATCCATTTAGCACATAGAGAAATACCTTGTTTTTATATGGAAAGTAGGCCAAGGCCACCAGATTCTTTTAGGAGACAAAATAAATCCCAAGCCACTCTGTGAAAGCCATGATGATCTAAACCAAAAGTTAAGAGAAAATCACAAAGCAATATTTCCAATTTCTAATAGGAGGCTTTAGAGGGAGCCCAGCAAGAAGAATAATAGACATGAGTAGTCGCAAGAACTTTCAAACAAATCTAGAATTTTTGCTTAAGAGAAAGCAGTTTTATAAGCCAATAATCTAGCTTCTTAGTGATCTTGGCAAGCACTCCATTCCATAGTTCAACAGGTGAAACCAGAAAAGCAAATGGAATTCCAAGAAACAAGAAAATCTTACTGTAAGCAACCCATTTCCATTCAAACTAGCTAAGCCAAGGTGGCACTGGCAAGAAAGACTGTTAGTAGCAGAGTGTTTTATGCATTGAATAGTAGATCCAGAGGCTTGACAAAAAGTGTCAAGGAAAATTAAGGAATTTTTTATGTTTTCTTCATCCTCTAAAAGAGTGAGAAAGGAATCATCAACAAAATGACCATTGACCAACTAGGAAGATGATTATGGCAATGAAATGCCACAAACTAGTCCTAAAGACACAGAGTGGGCTAGCAAATAGCCAAACCCTTCAATAACAAGGACATAAAGTGCTAGAGCTAGAGGAAAACCTTGTCTGATGAAACAAAAAAGCCCAAAAGCATTAGATTGGGAATTATTGATGGCAATCCAAGCATTAGCATCACCAAAGAGCATTTCCATAGACTACAAGAAATTGGGACCAAAACCAAGAGCCTAGAGCATAGCCAAGATAAAAAGTCATTCAATGCAATTATAGGCTTTAGCAAAATCAATCTTCAAAAAAAAGCCAGTTGTTTGGACTTGCGAGTCCACTCCATTCCTTTCTAGACAAAAATAATGTTGTCAAGAATATATTTGGACTTAATAAAGCCAATTTGATGAGGCCACACAATTATAAAACATATTCAGAAGGGTAATGGGCCTCTAATTATAGATATCCTCAAGATATTTTTCTTTAGGAATGAATTTTATATTTCCTTTATTGATAATGGCTCCTAAGATTTTAGAATGATAGGCTTCAAGATAAACTTTGTGTAGATCAAGATCAATATGTTCCCAGAGGTGTTTGTAAAATTCATAGGTAAACCCATTACACTTGGGGGGTTTTTCATCAACCATCAAATAAACTTCCTCCTTAAGGTCTCGAAGGGTAAGAATTTTCTCACAAAAAGCACATTGTTCAATTGCTAGGTGGTTTGGAGTAACAAAAATACACTTTCTAAGAGCATCCTCTTGAGCAACCAAATTTCCCAGTGAAGCAAAAATGTTCTCATAGTGATAAACAAATGCTTGCAAGATGTTGAGGAGATTGGAGAGAATAGAAGTGCCTTGTTTGATTTTTTTAATCCCAAGATTGGTATGATGGGCTCGAAGAGCCTGGAAAAACTCCTTCAAAGCTTTATTGCCAACCTCCAACTAGTGGAGACGAGCTTTGATTTGGGCTCCTCAAGTGGCATGATTATCAGCAACCTATTTATCATGAAAAATTTTACCAAGCTAGACATGCAAATCTACATCAAATGGATTAAGGGTAAGAGCCTCAAAAGCTTTTTTAAGAGAAAAGGTAGTGGAGCCATAAGACTGCTTTCTGAAAATTGCTAACTACTACCCATAGATGCACAGAAAGAAAGCAATTCTAGTTATGGCATCATTCCACTATTGTATCCACCCTATTTGGGAATATGGATGTGGCTCTATATTCTAGACACATAGGATATGAGCAATGGTGGAGGCATGCATCAACATAGATGTATTGAGGAAAAATTATGACTTAACAACTTTTTGGACAACTGATTGCCATGAAATGGAAAAATGAATGGGATAGTGATCAGATAACATCACATCTAGTAGGGGAATGAAAGGTACAACATGATCCCTAGAAAAGGAGAAAAAAGATTGTGCAATAATCTTGGCATGATCAAGACACTTTAAAATGTGGTCAAAGCCAACTCAAAAGCTAGACCAAGTGTGTCAAACCCCACTATGTTGGTGGCAGTTAGTATTGGGATCAAAAAGGCCCAATTTATTATGCATGTAGTACCAAGCTTCCCTTTCCATAGCTATCTAGCAAAAGGGAAAAATGTCATCTTTGTCAGAGGCAACTTCAACCATATTGAAGTCAACACAAGTCAACCAAGTAGCTAGAGGCAAATTGTCAGCCAGTCAGCCCCACATCTGAGATCTTTCAATAGCATCATTGGAAGCATAAACATTAACGACTCCAAAAGAATGATTATTAATGGAAAGAAACAACCAAATAATTCTATGCATGGGGTCAGAACTATGTGAAATAATAGTAGAATGAAGACGAGGTGACAAGAGAGTAACTACACCACCTCTGCTAGCTTTGTGTTGAGAGGAAAACATAATGCCATCTAGCCAAATGATGCGACATGCAGAAAAAAGCATGAAACCAAAAATCTTAACTTCTTGCATATAGAGAAAATCTAAATTATCAAGTCTATGGTGGGTGTCCTAGACATAGTACTTTCTGGAGAGGTCTGTAAGATCTTGTGCATTCTAGGATAAAAAAATTCATGAAAAATATTTCATATCTTCCTCGTCCTCAAGAGAGGAGTAGCTATTCTACAAGAAGGTAGAAATGTGGTCAAGGTTAGAAGGAAATTCTTCTGGATTGATGGCCTGCCATTTCACCTTTGGTTTCTGGGAGGATAGTGAGAATGTCCTATAGTTTGTGGCACTATAGAAGAAGTGACAAGAGGTGTTCAAACCATAGCTAAGGTGTTAGCCCTAGAGGCCACCTTAATCCCATATGAGCCAGTAAGGTTTGAAACCTGCGAGACACCTAGGTTGGGATCTGAAGAAATCATTTGCATCCCTAAGTTGGCTGGGGTTTGTGCTCCTATTTAAATAGAAAGAACTACAACCACCATCACATATGACTATTTAGGAGACAAGGGAGTCAATGGAGCCTTGCCCTTGTGCCCAATAGTAATCTATTCATCATTTTTCCCTTCGGTTAGCTTGGTAGGAGCTTCTTTAGGTAGGGGTTTAACCCTAGGCATAGCTAAAGGGAAATCCCTGATCTTGTGTTCCGCTAACTAGTACCTATAGCAAGTTTTGGGAAGGTTCAAATAAAGCACCTTTTGAGAGAAGGTTTGAGCCCCAATCTGGATTTCCATAGAATCCTTAAGATCTTTGGAAAGATCATCCTTGATGTAAATGCATCTCTGAGGGTGATCGTTAAAAAATTTCTCATGTTCCTTTGTGATAACTTTGCCAAAGGTATTGGCAATGGAATTGATAAAAGGACAACATGGCAAGGGTAAACTTGGGAACTTGACCCACATAGGAACCCTAAGCTTTTTGTCATCAGAGACTGTGAAGTCTCATGACCATTTTTGAAAAACAAGCAAGGAAGAATGCACAAACCAAGGGCCATTTTTAAAAACTATGTTTGCTTGCAATGGCTAGGTGAAGTGAAATAAAAAAGATACCTTTGGTAAGGTTTTGCACATGAGCATTAAGGAAGACTCCATGAGGAGTCCAACTCTTGTTAACCCATTCATAGAGCATAGCTTTAGAACTCCTACCCACAAAATACCCTATTAAGGTATGATGTTCTAACTAATCATAAGTAGCATCAAATTCTTGCAAAGGAAGGATAATATCAAGATTACCTTGTGAAAACCATTCAGGACAAATTTGCAAGGGTGTTTGTTCTGAGGAGGTTCCATGGCTATCTGTAGCTGCAGAAGCATCACTAGTAACAATTGGGTCACCACTGGCTATGGCCATTAAAACCTATCTTAAAGGTTCCTATAGTAAATGCAGTGTGACAAGTGGAAACAACATAAGGAAAGCTTAGATAGAGAGTCGTATACAAGAAAATTGAAAGTTCGTAAAACCTTAGCAAAGAAAAAATTGACTCAAATCCAAAGAGCATTTCTTTATTTTAAAAACATACCTTTAATTTTTTAATTTCAAAAATGATATTCTTGACTTCTATTTTTTATTTTATTCTTCATTAATATATGTTTCAAAAGATATGTACAATGCAAAAATATCAATTCATTATTTAGAAATCTTAAAATTTATTTATTTTAACAATTTAAGAATTTAAATTAAGGTATTGTAATACATAGGAAAAAATTATGTCTAAGTAAAAGTTATTATATAACTAAATATTTAAATATGTATGGTGTGAAGATAAAATAATTTTAAATAAAGTTGTAATTCTATAATTATTTTTCTTTTGGTTCATTGATCTCCTCTATGCCTAATTCAAATTGACACTTACATCCATAATTAGTTTTAAGCTTTATTTAACTTTTTAATTTCACAATTAATGTGATTTAGATAAAACAATTTCTAAAATTGAATTTATATGAGTCTTTTATTAATAATAGATTAATGCTTACTTTTTATTGACCTATACCAAATGATTGATACCACTTGACTTTAACATTTATTATTTGGTCTATATAGTTGTTAAAGACATCATACTTTGAAAACAACCTACAACTTTAATAGTTGTGCTCATACCATTTTTTACTTTTAATTGGCACTAAGTTTGTGTGCTACTATATTTTTATCAAAAAATCATTTTTGTAAAATTAAAATTTGATGGTATCATTATTCCTTAAGCATAATTTTGGTCAAATTTGGATTAAGTCTTTTTATGGGCAATAGGATGAAGTCAAGATAAGTTTTTATTCTTATTTTTTATAATTAATTATTATCATTTATTAAGTTTGAGTAGACTTGAATCCAAAACCTCCATAAGAGACACACAATTTACCATTATGTTGTAGGCTTTTGCCTCTTTTTATGAAATATTAAATGACTCATCCTGAATTGAAAATTGGTCTTATACACCTAAACATATTTTTAAATCCCATGACCCAAGCTATTTACCTTACATTTTTAACCAAATTCTACTACCAAAAATTTTATCGTGGAATAAAAACACTCCCATTATTTTTAATTCTTCTTTTTATTTAAATGTACATTAATATACCATTCTAGTTTTAGCTCACTAGGAAGACATTTACTATTGCATGCACCACAATTATTCCTTCACTTTTTTCTTATACAAAATTTATGTTCGGTACTCTGAAGATATGGCAAAAAATGCAAATAGTCATGAATCAATTAAAATTTAATATGGATATTCAACAAAATGTGTAAACAATCCCTTTGTTGTAGTGGAAGCATCCACTTTACTACTAGAAGCAAGTGAATAAAACAAAATACCTTGCAACTAATATACATCATCTTTCTTCCATTATTTCAAGAAGCTACAACAATATTTGTACAAATTCAAACCTAAGTTTCAATCTTTTCCTTGTTAATGAGTGCACTAATTGTAGAAGTTGAGAAATCCAACTTCATAGACTGCCAAGATCTCCTGCATGCAAATAACCTGTTGAAGAGAAACCGAAAAAGAAGGAAAAAGCAAAGCAGAAGAACTCAACAAGATGAGAAAAAAAGTATTCCCAAATTTATTGAATGAATCCTTCTTAATAAAATACAAAGAGGTGAATCCTTATAAAAGGAATCAGGAAACCCTAACTAGGTTTGCACATTATAATTAATATAAAATATTAATTATATGCACCTAAAAGCAAGCTTAAGAACTAGAGTAATAGGCAACTTAATTAATTAAATCAAAGTGATTTAATTAATAAGTGTGAACAAATAATTACTCTAACACCCCCCCTTAAGTGAAGCTCAGGAGGAAGCTAACCTAGCAAAGCTATGAAAGTAGGAAAAGATGGGTCCCGACAACAAGGCCTGATCAGGTACCCAATACAAGGAAATCTCTGTAAACCGAAGACAAAGGAGAAAACCCGGTGGGAAAAACCCCTCTCTAAAAAGAGATAGCAAAGAATGTTCCAGAAGATAGGAACAAAGAGAAGACCATGAAGAAAACCATTGAAGCAGAAGAAGCCGCAAACTATGTCAGAAAGAAACTGCTAATCTGAAGATCCTCTACAGAAATAGAAGGCACGAACTAAGAGTGTCTATATGGTAGGTGATCCATCTCACCGAAATGCATAGGTAGCCAACCACTGCAATCGCCTAGTATGTAGGATCAGATACTAAATACATAGCTCACTCCAATGAACCATCGAACCAGGAAGCATTAGAACAATAGAAACCCCCCCTTAATGCAAACGGGTGAGGTGACAGGCAACTAAAAAGATGAGCCAAATCCTCTGCAGAAAGAACTAAGAACAGTGAGAGAGTGGAAGAGGTACAAACACCTATAAAGGCATGTGTCACAGACACTGCATGGGGCTAATGTCATGGAAGGGACACTCACTTGACAAAGGGAGAATGCCTAAAATAGTAAACAACTATCCCCCCCATGGCACTTTATAAAATAGTGTGAGTACAACTGTCTCAAAACAATGTTCATGAACCTGAAATGTAAGAGTGGCACTTTATCTCAGTGCGTTTGCAAAAAGATGCTTACAATGAATATCAACAAGATCAGAAAGGGAAAGAAGCTAATACAAAAGATAGTAAAGCCCAAAAGAAGAGATCTCATGCCAAGATAATGATCCTTGGACCTGAAACACCCAAGATATCCACCATAGAGAAAAAAATGCCAAAAGCATGATAGAAAGAGCATGGGGTAGAATCTGGAAGAAATTACACCATTTCTGAAAAGAAAACAGAACCAGCTTTCCAAAAAATCATTTTTCCAAAAATGGAGATGGGATGCACAAGAAATGCTCGTCAGAGTAAAAAAAAGAACTCTGGACTTCAACAAAAAAATAGGAAACTAAACTGCATCAAAACCAAAAAAATCCTACACCACTGTCTCTGCCTTGGAACTAGTTTTCGGATGCTTCTTTCGACTTGGAAAAATACCTCCGTATGCAAAAGTTACAGCCAAAAAACGAACAGTAGGTCCAAAATGACCTTGGAGTGGTGCAAGAGGATGATGCAGGAGACATCATGCTGACATCAGCAAAACCATGCCTTAAACTTGATGGCCACGGGGCCGTCGTAGAAAAAAAGAGGCCACATGGCAGTGCCATGTGGATGCTACGTGGCAAAGGCTAACTGGACAGCTGACATGGCAGGGGCCATGTGGCATGTGCCAACGTGGCACTCCTGGTCACGTGTTAGCTGTAGGATGGCCAAAAGGTTGCCACGCGGGCGCAGCAGGTGTAGGAGGCGATGGGGTCAAGGAGCAGCAGTGGTGGCTCCTGGGTTGCACGCCGGTGGTGTGGTGGTGGCTGCTGGGTGGAGAGGCCCAAAACCCTTTTTTTTTGAATTTTTTTCATTTTTTTGCAATAAATGCGTCCGTACAGCCTCCTGACGGGCAAAAAAATTTTCCCTAACACTACGAAAGCCACAAAGGAAAAATTTTATATGGATCCTGACTATAAACGACCTTCCAGATCCAATGGAAGCATTCGTTTGGGCCCAAAGTGCTCCTAAAAATCGCTCTTCTTCCCGATTGAAGAAAAAACTTCAAAAAAGCTGGGGTTTCTATCTCTGAATCATGGCTTCAAAAAACCTTCGAACAAGAAGCAGCAAGGAGGCTCTAATACCATGTAGAAGTTGAGAAATCCAACTTCACAGACTACCAAGATCTCCTACATGCAAATAACCTGTTGAAGAGAAACCAAAAAAGAAGGAAAAAGCAGAGCATTAGAACTCAACAAGATGAGAAAAAAAATATTCCTAGATTTATTGAATGAATCCTTCTTAATAAAATACAAAGAGGTGAATCCTTATAAAAGGAATCACGAAACCCTAACTAGGTTTGCACATTATAATTAATATAAAATATAAATTATATGCACCTAAAAGCAAGCTTAAGAACTAGAGTAATAGGAAACTTAATTTATTAAATCAAAGTGATTTAATTAATAAGTGTGAACAACTAATTACTCTAACACTAATTTGGAGGGCCCATGCAATTTCATTAAGGATATATACTATGATCAACATTATATAAAAGGTGATGCACCCTCCATAATTCATCCATATGAGATGCACTTCAAGAATACAATATCGTAATTTGATTAGTTGTAGAACATATCTTCTACTTATCAAGTAATGATCTTAAGGGGCTTTCTAATGGATAGTTCATAAGGCACAACACTTAGTGAAGGTTTTGCAAATGGGGTTGCAAGAAGAGTGAGTTTAACCATGGAGGAAAATCCATAGTTAGGCATGCTCAAGATAGAGTGGTACAGGGATGGGTGACCTCCTAGGAAGTCTCAGTGCTTCACCTCTATGAGAATAACATAGATCCAATGAGTACTAAGTGTTCAATTTATTCTCATGAGAGATGGATTCTTGTGAATCACTGCTCATGAAATATGGGTCTCTAAAGTTGGATTAGTACTAGGATGGGTGACCTCTTAGGTTCTAGTGCTTCACCTCTGTGAGAATAACCTAGATCCAATGAGTGGTAAGTGTTTTATTTATTTTCACAAGAGATGGATTCTTGTGAATTTCTACTCATAAACTACATAGTTAAATCTTGATAGCAATTTCATAATTTGACTTGCTATGGAAAATGACTCCTACTTATCAAATGATGAGCTTAAGGGGATTTCTTATGAATGGTTCATAAGGCACAAAACTTGATGAAGGTTTTTCAAATGGGGTTGCAATCAGAGTGGGCTTATCCATGGAGGAAACTTCATATTTAAGCATGCTCAAGGTGGAGTATTACTTGGATGGGTGACCTCCCAAAAGTCTCAATGCTTCATGTATGTGATCATCAGCTAGACCCAATGAGTATTAAGTGTTCCATTTATTCTTACTGGACATGGATTCTTGTGAATTACCACTCATGAAATATGGGTCATTGAGTTTTACTCAAAAAATACATTATTAAATTGTGATAGAAATAACACCATTTTACTTATTATGGAGAATATCTCCTACTTATCAATTGATGAGCTTAAAGGCATTTCTAATGAATGGTTCATAAGGTACAACACTTCGAAAACTATATTTGATCCTACTAGCTGGGAACAACTGATTGTTCATTTTATTGTACCTAATTTAATGATAGTTCTACATGAATTTCTAATCAACCCAACTAATCAACAACTAGACCAATTTAACTAGGCTATGGCTCGAGCATGCGGTATTGCCAATTATGAAATGGTTGCAATGTTTGAGGTAACATTTTTTATTTGTGCAGGATCTTGAGGAAGAGTAGTAGTGTGATTTAGAGTTTGTAATGCATTGGATTATTTTTGAAGATCTTTTCCAATATACATTTGGTGTAAAGTCTCTGGAATGATGTGTAAGATATGAAAATTGTAGAACTAAAAATGAAATAGGTGCCATGGATGAGATAGTATTCAATTGAATCACTCTAAAATCCCTTTATATTCAAGTCAAAATCTCCTTGGAAATGTTTAGTGTTTATTAAGTTATCAATTCCCTTAAAAACAATAGATTATTTGTGTGAATGACCTTGATATTGGGCATTTTCTCCCATTTTCTAAACATATAACCATACCCAAAGTTTTCATCACCTAATACAAAATGTGATGGATTCTTACAATAAAACTAATAAAGAAATGAATGATAACAAGAAAATGTATATGAAAATTTAATAATGGAAGTCACCTTGAGGAACTTGTGTACACTCTTGGCAAACATGTCATCGAAAATGTTCATGATCTTTTTTGCTTCTACATGTTTTTACATGGAACCTTCACACACCTAGTGCTTACAAATGTCTACTTAAGAATGTATGTGAACCTGCAATGTACCGCTATGTGGTGAAATATGTAGAAAATCATATAATCCTTCACCACACAAGGTAATTTGGACCTATCTTTATTTTTTCCCTCCTTCTAATTTGGACCTATCTTTGTTTTTGCCTTGTAGCCCATTCCTTTTTCTATGGAGTGATATAGGTAATTGGTAAAGGGACCCTTTTATGGTAGGTTCTTTTAGTAGCACTCTTAAAACAACCTCATCATTCAATTTGAATCTTGCAACCTCTTCAATTGAGGGCCAACTTGCAATGATTTGGAGAAAGGAAATCCATATTGATAGATGACTCATGATGGGGTCAGTCATCATCGATCATTCTCTTATTTGGTAATTCCAATTTTGAACTCTATATTGAGCTTGCAGTTTGAGGGTACAAGATCCTCCCTAGTCTACTCTTTCTCATTTTGGATAAGTTCCCAATAGAGACCAAATTGATTAGTTATCAAGGTCCAAGTTTTTTCAAGTGTTGTTCACATTGACATGTTTGACACTTCTATCAACATTAGAACTATGATATTAGTCATCAAACATCATAAATTGGCTACAATTATATTGTTAAGGTGGCTAAGATTAGTATCTTGAATATAATAGTAGTTCCATTAGCATTTTGTGTAAGGAACGATATCATTGTTTGACAAAGATCATATTTGATAGTGATCAATTTGTTGATTGTGAGCATATTAGGAAACACTCATTTTATTTGATAGTGATCATTATATTTGGTAGCAACCATTGTGTTGTGATATATTTAACATTGCATTGGCATGTTGTCATAGTGCATACCTTATATTGATAAGGATAAGCATTTTAGAGTTTCCCTTTAGTCCAAGTAACATTGATCAATCTATTCTGTGACTCATAGCATGGAATCGTCATTAATAGAATTTGGTGCAACATATCTTGAACTTCTAGCATGATTTTCTATATCATATTGAAATAATAATAATCTAATCTTCTTGTTCATGCTTAAAATTGGAATTGTTTATCTATAATTTTCTTTTAGATGCTCTAGGATATTTTAGTGGTATCAGAGTCTTGACCCTACTATCCTTTTGTGCTAAGATTGATGAGTGGAAAGTGACAAGATTATAGTGGATTAGAAGAGAAAACATCACTCATTAGATAGAATAGGAGGTGCTCAGTCAGATATTCTAGCCATCTTGGGTGATTTGGCAAGAGCACAATAAATATTAAATAAGGCCATAAACTATTTGATAGAATATAAGGGATAATGGTGCCAAAGGAGAGAGCAATGAGCATGGGGATAATTTGTATAGGATCTTTAGGCAAGTCACGTAGCATGGGTTGAGTAAGTTTTACTGCTTTATTATTTGGATTCTGGAATATGTATATAGTTGGATCAATTTTTCTAATTGTGCCAAGATCTCTCTATATATAAACATACATAGGCACACATATGTGTGTGTTTATGTATGTACACACACACACACACACACACATATATATACATATGTATATTTATGTAAATACATACATACATACATACATACACACACACATATATACATACATACATACATATACATAAATAATAGTAATATATGTATTGCATCTAAATTTTATTTGCCATTGCTTATAAGAGTTTTTTAAGGTTGAGAACTACTTCAACATCCTTTGCATGGTTTAGAGGTAATGTCATTGTGGCAGAGGCTTCCACAAGGGAATGAGCCTTGTGAGTTAACATATAATGTCTAAAAATAGTTAAGTTCTACCTAACTATGTCCAAGGTGTTTGCACACAGGAGGCATGCTCCACCTACTAGGTTGCCTACATACTAGTATCCATAGGATCAAGACCCTTGAACTACTCACTCTAACGAGTATGTAGTTCTTGTTTCTAACTATTTTTATATAGCTATATTCTTATAACCACTAGTGAGCTTTACTCACCTAATAAAGCTTTATGCCATCATACACCCACTTGGGAAAATTGGGCTATTTTCAATAATTACAATACTATAATACCTTGGTTGACCTATATACATCTTAACTCACTCCTTATATTGTAATTTTTAAAAGCTTGTGACAATAATCAATGGATCTAAATAGACTAGTCAAGTTAATGTTAAAACTCAAAGTTTAGCCTTTTATTTTCAAAAGTTAGGTAGACTAGGTTGCATCTACTCAAATGTATTAAGATAGACCACAATTATAGGTTCTTCATTCTATAAGGGGACCCTTAATTCAAATCTAAAATTGGTTACGCATGAATGATTCTTTTGTTTAAAGCAAAGATGGTTTTGAAGAACATGTTGCTTTTTGGTGTAGGAACACCTTCAATTTCATCCATTGCAAACACATCAAAATGATCAAAGTAAAAGGGTTATGATAGTAGTTGGATCTAGAATCCAATGCTAGAATTAATGTCTGAGTGGTAAGGCAAGGAGGCATTAGGTGTGTTATAAACCAAATCATCTACCTTAGTCATTTTATGGGCAATTTCTAGGCAGAAATGGGATAAAGTAGTATAGAAGGTTAAAATATGGTTATTTTATGATCAAATCCTTCCTAAGTTCTTAGGTAGAGTCTAAGATTAAAGTTTGGTAGAGTTTACAGACATTTGATAACTTTTGCAAAAAGTTGTCAAAGTTGTCATTGTACAAAAATGCAACTTTTGAATCCCAACATTTATAATAACCTTTATCAGTTGGAACTATTTGGAAATGAAATAAATAAGGTTGAGAAACCTTTCTCGAGATAGAAGATAAGAATCTAATGTAATAATTGCTTTTGAATCAATAAAATTTGTTGTTTTCCTATCAAATCTGTCCAAGAAACTATTTGTACATAATTGCACAAATTCACATGAGACCCTCCTAGATTGGAAAATTTGAAGAAATTTCTTATGAAAATTTTGAAAGTGGTTTGAGATCTTCAATCAATACTGGTTAAGAGAAAACAATTTTTTATTGCTTGCAGGTCACAGGAAGGCCTTAACTAGGGCTTGAGAGAAAAATTATATTTCCTAGAGATTCCACCATGGGAAAAATATAAGCCTTGGTGGAAAGAAACTAGGCGAGGATGTACTTTAATTAAGAATATTTTGGTCTTAGATCAAGAGGCAAGAGATGTTGGGAGAAATCACTAAACCCTCTGGATAGGCATCTAAATATTACTATCCATTTTTGGATTTTTGAGGCACAACTTGGCCTAGTGGTGGAATAGAAACATAGGAACTTGGACTTAGATGTTTTGGTATATACTTAAAGTATTCCAATAGTTTTTATTGTAATATGAGTTGAATTTCTTATACTTTCTTTGGAAAAGAGACCTAATTAGCCTTATTAGGCTTAGGAGAGTTTTGTAAACAACTTGAGTTGGGAGATTGGTCAAGGGTCCTAACTTGGAAGGAGTTGTTGATTAAGGGTTTGTAATATTTTAAGGTGTTAAAGAATTTCTATGGTGTATTTCTAAGAATATTTCCTTCATAATTCCTAATTTTCTCCTTGTAGCCCTATCTAGAGTTTGTGTGTGTAGTTTGATTTCCTAAGCAAATTATTGTGGAATTTGTGTTTAAAAACATTTGGGAACTACATCTAAGGTGGAAGGAAGACATATTTCATCCTTGAAACTAATGGGTCCATTTTATGTCTTGTTATGCCTCAAGGAGGTGTCCTAGACTTTGAATTTGATCTAGTCTAAATAGTGTGGGTATTGGGAATCCTATTGTGGAGTCCTAGGTTATATTGTTGGAAAGTGGCTTGTGTACTCACAAGTAACATATATTTTTGATACATTCAAGGGTCTCTACTCCAAGTGGTATTAGATAAACTTACTAGGTTTTTGGAGAAAGTAAAGTTGCAACCATATCAAATGGTGGAGAAGAAAATGAAAATGAAATTCCTAATAGAATGTTGAACTACTAAGGGTGGTGAAAGAGCATGATACTAAGAGGAAGCATATGAAAAGAGAAATGGAAAAACTAAAAGAACAAGTCAGGAAAGGATTCAATGGTAACTCTAAGAATGAGAAAGAGGGGAGTGATGAGAAAACCCCTTGGCAGGAGGAAGAAGAATAGATACCTACAGAATAGAGGTTGTTCCTAAAGACTTTGAAATCCATGGAGAGAAGGACCATAGACACTAAATATGATCTTCCTATCTAGAGTGGGAAGATGGATCTAGAAGAAGTGATGGATTTGATTAATGCACTCACTAGTTTCTTTTATTGTGAGGAGATACTAGAGCATCAGAAGGTGAAGATAGCAAAATCCAAGTTGAAGGGATCTACCTTAACTTGGTGGAATTTCACTCAAGAAGAGAGGGTAGAGATGGAAAAAGATCAGATCAGTACATGGAAGAAGATGGTGACCTTCATAAAGGAAGCCTATATACCTAGGCATTATGAGATTCTACTTCATAAAAAGAGGTAGAGTCTAAGCCAAAAGGAGATGGATGTTTCTAGTTACAATGAGGAGCTCCAAAAACTCACTATGAAGTCCAAATCAATGGAATTAGAATGTGTCAAACTTGTTAGGTATATGCAAGGGTTAAGGATGAATATCCAAGATGAACTCAGTCAGTTTTCTTCTAACACAGTCCAAAATTACTTTCAATTTGCATTGAAAGTCAAGGAAAAGCTTAAGAGGAAGCAAGACCAAGGAGGAAGAGAGATTTTGGAAATAGAGGAAGAGGAACAAGTGGTGGCAAAGGAAAAGCTCCTAGAGACTATGGGAAGACTAGTCAAGATAATTCCTTTAGTGAAAACAATTCTAGAGGATCCCATAGGGGAAGAAGAGAAGACTTGAGGAGGAGATATGCAGGGAGATCATTAGGACCTCCAAGGTGTTATAGAGATAACCAACTAGGGCATTTGGCATCTAAGTGTCTTGAAAAGGAAAAGAATTAAAATAATGGGAGAGAAAACCTAGTCAGGGAAAAGGACAATCAAGAAGAAGAAGCCCAAGGATCTTATGCAGCACCTAAAAAGTGAGAATTACTTATGATGAGGACACTATTGAATTCCCCAAGCACTCATGAACCACCTCAGAAGAAAAATTTGTTCAAAACCACATGCAAGTGTGGAGACAAAGTCTAAAAGATGTCAATTGACAGTGGGTCTACTGACAACTTCATTTTAGAGGAAGCAATAAAGAAGCTAAAATTGAGGAAGGTACCACATCCAAACCCTTATAAGGTGTCTTAGCTCACAAAGAAGCAAAAAACTATCATAGAGGAGAAAACTTGGGTAGAGTTCTAGATTGGGAAGTACAAAGATAAAGTTCTCTATGATATTCTACCAATGGATGCCTATCATTTCCTATTAGGGAGACCACGGTAATATGATGTGGAGGACACCATGATGGGAAGTTGGAAACATATACCATCAACCAAAAAGGTGAAAAGGTAACTCTCTTACCCTTACCAAACTTTGCAAAAGAATAAAAGGATCCTAATTTTTTTAGATGGAAAAGAATTTCTAAAAGTTGTAAAATCGGAAAAGGCTCCATGCTATGCCCTAGTCATTTTTCCTAAGGATAATAGACCTAAGAAGGTTATAAAGAAAGTGAAGCCCTTGAGACATGTAGGTCCTAAGGAGGTTGTAGACCTATTGGACCAGTATAAGGACATTATAACCAAAGAATTTCCAAGTGAGTTGCCCCCAATCAGTGACATAAGCCATAACATATATCTGATCCTAGGAGCAAAATTACCTAATAAAGCAGCATATAAACTGACCCCACAGTAGAATCAAGAAATGGCTAGACAAATAAAAGAACTCCTAGATAAAGGATTGATTTCAAAAAGCCTCAGCCCTTGTATACTACCAACCCTATTAGCACCTAAGAAGGAAGGCACATGGAGATTATGCACTAATTCTAGAGCAATAAATAGATTCACTATTAGGTATAGGTTCCCTTTTCCTAGGATAGAAGACTTATTGGACTAACTAGGGAAAGCAAGGTACTATTCCAAGATAGACTTAAAATTTGGCTATCACCAAATAAGGATTAGGGATGGTGATGAGTGGAGGACTGCATTTAAAACTAATGAGGGTTTGTATGAATGGAGGGTGATGCATTTTGTCTTGTCAAATGCTCCAACCACATTCATGAGACTCATGAATGAAGTGCTCAAGAATTTCCTTGGAAAAAAATTCATAGTATACCTTGATGACATCCTTATATTCAATAGGACAAGTGTGTTATGCAAAGAGAGCTTGTTTACTTGGGATTTTTAATCTTAGAAGGTAACATTAAAATGGATCCTAAGAAGGTGGAAGGCATATTGAGTTGGGCTTCTTCTAGGACCATGACTAAGGTCAGAAGCTTTCATGGGCTTTCCTCCTTCTATAGAAGGTTCATTAGAGCCTCTAGTCAATTGTGTGCTCCTATCCTTGAGACCATCAAGTGTAAGAAGAAATGTAAATTTGTGTAGAACAAGGATGTAGAGGAGGCCTTCCAAATTCTAAATAAGAAGGTAATGGAGAAACCTATCCTAGTGTTCCTTGATTTTCAAAAAAAATTACTTTTGAATGTGATTCTTCTAACTTGGCTATAGGGGTTGTCTTGAGTCAAGAAGGGAGGTCAATAGCCTTTTTTAATGAGAAACTAGATGAAGACAAGAGGAAATACTCCTCTTATGACTTGGAACTATATGCCTTAGTCTAGTCATTGAAGAAATAGAGACACTACCTTCTTCCAAAGGAATTTTTTGTTTTTACAAACAACCAAGCCTTAAGTTTCTTGAATAGCCAAGAGAAACTAAGCCACAAGCACATAAAATGGCTAGAATCAATTCAAGCCTACACCTTTTCAATAAAACACAAGAAGGGGGTTTCTAATAAAGTGGCACATGCACTAAGTAGGAGGAACCTATTTGTGCAAGAAATCCAACTCCAAAGTGTAGGGATCAATGCTTTGAAAGGCATGTATAAAGATGATAATGGTTTCAAAGACATCTATAAGGTGTTCTTTGACTTGTCTGAAACATATCACACTGAATATGTTGACTACTTGATTCAAAATGGGATAATGTTCAAGTGGCATCAACTTTTCATTCCACAATGTTCAATGAGGGAGAACATCATTAGGGAAAAGCGTGCAAGCAGCATGGTAGGACATTTTGTATTAGACAAGACCTTGGAACAAGTAAGAAAGTTCTACTATTGGCTAAGGCTTTAGAATAAAGTGAAGAAGATTGTGGAGACATGTACAATTTTTCAAAGGGCCAAGGGTACATTGACTAATGTAGTGCTATACCAACCTTTTCCTATTCCTACAAGGCCTTGGGAGAGTTGCACCATGGACCTTGTAATGGGATTGCCTAGATCACAAAAGGGAGATGATAGCATATATGTTGTAGTGGAAAAATTTATTAAAATGGCCTACTTCATCCCTTGTAAAAGCACCAATGATGCATCAACAATTGCAAGTTTATTCTTCAAGGAGATTGTTCTAGGATACATGGTTTTCCTTTAACCATACTGTCAAATAGAGATGTGAAATTTATTGGTCACTTTTTAGAGGACCTCGTGGAAGAAATTAGGAACTAATCTAAGTTTTATCTCTATCTACCATCATAAAATAGATGGGAAAATAGAGGTGGTAAACAAGTCTCTTGGAAACCTACTTAGATGCTTGAAAAAGCAGTATGGAGATAAGTGGGAATTAGTCCTACCACAAGCAGAGTTTACTTTTAATGACTCAATCAATAAGTGTATATAGAAGAGCCCTTTTTAAATAGTGTATGGGAAGAATCCAAGAGGTATCCTAGAACTTAGGGAACTACCTTCCAACACTCCAGTCAATGCCCATGGAGAGGAGTTTGTAGAAAGCATGAAGAAGATTCATGATTCAATATAGTTGGTACTTGAGAAGAGAATAGATAAGTATAAGTAGGCTAAAGACAAGCATAGGAGAGAAGTCAATTTTAGGTTAGAGACTTAATCTTGGCATACTTTAAAAATGAGATGTTACCAAAGGGAAAGCACACCAAACTACTCATGAAGAAAGTAGGACCTTTTCACATATTGAAGAAGCATAGAATGAATGCTTATGAGATAGAGTTGCCCTCACACCTTGGTATCTCTCCCATATTTTATATTTTTTATCTAAACCCATATAAAGTTGATATTAATTCAAGTATAGAAGTGAAGCTTGAAGAATTTGAAGTCGATGTTGCAGGGATACCAGCCCATGAACCAAGGAGATTTGACAAGATCTTGGATACCAAGGTCATCAAACAAACTCAGAAGAATGCATACAAGAAGTAGTATTTTGTTCAATGGTAGGGATTTTCTAAAGAAGAGTCTATATGGATAGATGAACAAGAGATATAGAAAGATTGCCTAAGTTTGCAAGAGCTTATCTTAAGAGGACTTGAGATCAATGCACCCAAGGAGTATGGTGTAGGAACACCTTAAATTTCATCCATCACAAGAACATCAAAAGGATCAAAGGAAAATGGTTAGGGTAGTAGTTGGATCTAGAATCCAATGCTAGAAATAATTTCCAAGTTGTAAGACAAGTAGGCATTAGGTGTGTTATAAACCAAATTGTCTACCTTAGTCATTTTATGGGAAAATTCTAGGTAGAAAAGAGATAAAGTAGTATAGAAGGTTAAATTATGGTTATTTTATGATCAAAGCCATCCTAAGTTCTTAGGTAGAGTCTAGGATTAAAGTTTGGTAGGGTTTAGAGACATTTGGAAACTTTTGCAAAAAGTTGTCAAAGTTGTCAATGTTGCATAATGCAACTTTTGTGCAAAAATGCAACTTTTGAATCCCAACATTCAAAACCACCTTTATTAGTTGGAACTATATGGGAGTGGCACAGATAAGGTTGAGAAACCTTTCTCAAGATAGAAGAGAAGAATATAATTGAATCATTGCTTTTGAATCAATAAAATTTGTTGTTTTCCTATCAAATCTATTTGAGAAACTATTTGTATGGAATAGTATGAATTCACATGAGACCTTGAAGGATTAGAAAAATTAAATAATTTTATTATGAAGGTTTTGCAAGTTTTCTGAGATCTTCAATCCATAATGGTTAAGAGAAAATGAATTTTGATTTCTTTTTGGTTGTAGGAAGGACCTAACTAGGGTTTGAGAGAAAAAATCTCTTTCCCAGAGATTCTGCCATGGGAAAAAGATAAGCCTCAATGGAAAGAAAGGGGGGAGGATTTAATTTAATAATATTTAAGTCTCGAATTAGGAGGTAGGAGATGTTGGGAGAAATCACTAAACCCTCTAGACAAGCATATAAATGTGACTATCTAGTTTTGGGTTTTTTGGGCACAACTTGGACCTAGGGTGGAATAGAAACATAAGAACATACATACATACATGGAAACACACATATGTGTGTGTATGTATTTATTATACAAATATATATATATATATATATACATATACATATGCATATATATGTATATATGTATATACACACATACATACATATACTAAGATCACAAGGGCATGACAACAAAATGCAAAGATCACAAGGGCATGACAACAAAATGTAATGATCACAAGGGTGCAACAATGAAATCCTAGTGTTGGAATTCTTTTAGAATAATAGGGGGTTAGCTAGGGTGAATTAGTTATTCATGGTCCAGATGTCCAAATAAAACTTTTCACAATTTAGTGAACTGTTATAAAATTATTAACCATGCATGCATTCATTGTGTGTTAACTAAAATTGATATCCTACTGTAACATTAATGTGCAAAAATGTAAAGCATCGAACACAACATATCCATCAATATACTTGACACAATAATTTAATGTGTAAACCCAATTTGGGAAAAACCACCAGTAACATGCTACTCCTTTTTCACTCTTTTGAAGTGATGCCCTATTAAAGGTTACAACACACACTATTAAATGTGGCCCAGTTAAGGGATTTCAATCACCCTATTAAAAGTGAGCCTTGTTAGAGGACTTTAGGTCATTCACTTGGAATGCCATCCTGTTAAAGGATTTTCAAATGACTGTTAAGTCAACCTTTCTCTAAAGGATTTACCCTAATCTGATACAATTGTTAGAGAGTAATAGTAGAGTTTGATCTAATACAACTTACAACCTTATTTTGTAGATTAAAAATCACTATTCAGTCCTCAACTCTACTTGGATTCCTATCTTTGCAGTTCTAATAGCTTGTTCACTCATCAAGCATTCATTCTCTTCTAGCCTTCTTTCTTAGCTTGCCATTTCAAACTTTTTCACTTGGGTTACTTGATGAATCAAACCCTCTTCTTTCACCTTGTCAGATTTTTGCATCCAAAAACTCTCTAACCTCCAACCAATCTTTGCTTCATGACTAGACATCCCTACATAGAGGGAGTTAGTAATCCTTTTCCCAATCATTATCCATCTCAAAATTTAGGGTTTTTGATGGATTAGGTAGGATACAATGTATCTACCCCATATCTTGTCTTCTCTAGAAACTTCTCCTAAAATCCATTTGAATTCACCTCCAAAATGGTTTACATAAGATTTTGTGCCTCCAGCTCATCAATCTTATCTTCCTCCTAATTTACAATTTCCAAGAAAAAAAACTTGTTAGCTTTTATTTTGTGAATCTTTGATCTTTTTCATAATGCAACAACTCGGCATTATCAATTTATAGATGTTCAGCACATCCTGTGTTACTCAGCATCTATTGTAAAATCACTCAGCATCAACTAGATTTTATTGGTGCTTAACATCAACTAAAAATCACTTGGCTTCAACTACCTTGCTTAGCACCTACTAGCTTGGTAGTAGGTGTTCTATCAAACTAACTAGGTTAAAACAATAGTAAAATACCAAAAAGAAAGCTTGTGAATAAAACTTCTACCTCTATCAGAAAATTCATCTTAGGTTACAAAATATAAAATTCTCTTCTTCCACGGATCAACAGAATATCAGAATATCTCCCTCTTTTTCTTTTCTTCTTTCTCCCTCTTTATTGCTTCTAGTCTTCCAAACTTCTGATGATGTACCTTCACTTCATTGTTCATCTTTTGCACTATACTTTCTCCCTTTGACTTGATTTTCTACTTTGATCATTTCTCCCTCTTAGTCATTATGCACTTGATCAATTTCTTGTACTTTCTCCCTCTTTGACAAAAATGCCAAAAATATATACTCAACACTTGGCATCTTTGATATATGCAAACATAGGCTTTTGTGGGCTCTTCAATTTTCTCCCTCTATCACCTTGATTGTGATTGATTTGAAATTCTAACTCTGTAATTACTTAAACAACTTCCTAAAGTAAGATCCATTGCATCAATTTGTATGAAATGAATATCAACATGTTTGATGTAGAGTACTCCCTCTATCCTTTACATAGCCTTTGATAGGGGTATCAGCCCTAATTTTCCTCTTAGATACTCATAAGCATCCTTAGGTAATGCTTTGGTGAAGATATTAGCAATTTGCTCCTTTGTGTTGATATATTCCACCTTCACCTCTATGTCTTGAACCAACTCCCTTACATATTGATACTTTATTGCAATTTGCTTTGTCTTTGTATGCATAACAAGATTCATTGATATATTTATAGCACTTGTATTATCATAATAAAGTGTCACTTGTTCAGTAATCTCTTCCTTCATTCCCTTTAGTAACTATTTGATCCATACAATGTTTGTGGAATTAATAGTAGTAGCAACATATTCCACTTTAGTAGTAGATTGGGAAGTACAACTCTATTTTTTTCTTGTCCACGTAACAAGTCTTCTACCTAAGAAAAATGCTCCTCCACTAGTGCTCTTTCTATCAACAATATATGTAGCCCAATTAGCATTAGTTTAGGCATTGGGTTCAAACTTTTCATTCTTCTTATAGTATAAGCTATAATATTTTATTCCTTTCAAGTATCTCATTATTCTTTTTACTGCCATCAAGTGATTCTCTCTAGGATTAGTAGAGAATCTAGAAACTATACCCATAGCTAATGTAATATCAGGTCTACTATGTACTACATGTTGCAATTTTCCAATCATGGATCTATATAATGTTTGATTGACCTTAGTTGATTCATCATTCTTTTATAGCTTGAGTGCTCTTACAATAGGTGTACTTACTAGTTTTGAATCCTCAAGTTCAAATGTCTTCAATATTTCCTTGATATATTTTGACTGAGTGATATATATACCCTACTTCATTTGATATACTTGTAATCCCACAAAGAATTTGATCTCACCAAACATTGACATTTCAAACTCCTATTTCATCGGATTTGCAAAATATTTACATAAAGCATCTTGTCCTCCAAATATAATGTCATCAATAAATATTTTAGATAACGATATATCTTTTTCTTTATTTGTCTTCATGTGCAAATTTTTGTTATCATTTTTCCTTTCAAATCCAATCTTAACAAGATAAGTGTGAAGTCTCTCATACCATGCTCTTGCTGCTTGTTTCAATCCATATAGGGCTTTGTGTAGTTTACATACCATGTTCTTATTGTTTTTGTCCACAAATATTTTTGGCTATTCTATGTAGACCTCTTCTTCTAATATTCCATTCAGAAATGTAGACTTAACATCCATCTGATAAAATTTAAAACCTTTGTATGCAGCATAAGTAAGAAAAATTCTTACTCCTTCCATTCTTGCAATAGGGGAAAATGTTTTGCCATAGTCAATTCCTTCTTCTTGATCTTTAGTCTTGCTTTGTTTCTTGTCACTTCACCATTCTCATCTAGCTTGTTTTTGAATACCCATTTTGTGCCAGTCACATTCTTGTCCTTTGGTCTAGAAACTAGGCTCCAAGTCTTGTTCTTTTCTATTTGCTAAATTTCTTCTTCCATAGCCTTGTACCAATCATCATCTTCCAATACATCTCTCATTATCTTAGGTTCCTTCATGCTTAGCAAACATGATTACCTCTCAACCTATTTCTTGTCATTGGCCTTGCATCTTTTTCTCCAATGATTTGATCTGTACGATGGTGTCTTTTAACATATTTGGATAGTCTAGGCTCAGTTCTTATGACTAAATTTTTTCTCTCAGCTTTAGTATCACTATGTGCATCTCTATTAGGTGTTTTAGCATCTCTTTCATGTGTGCCAATCTCAGGGTTAGATTGTGCAATCTCCTCATTTTGCAACTCAGCATCTGAATGCAACTCGGCATTCACAGGATGTGACTTGATAGTTGTTGAAACTTGCTGTTGACTTGTTGTATCATTTGTAACATCTTCTTTAGTAGGCATTCCTTCATAATAGTATGCTAATGTCTTGTAGTCTTCTAGTTCTTATGTAGTTTCAACCTCATGTGCTACTGTAAACTCACTAAAATTAATGTTTTCACTTTCCACAATTTTTTTAGTGTTAGTAATTAAACATTTATAAGCTTTACTTCTTTTGGCGTAACCAAGGAATATACCTTCTTCACTCTTAGCATCAAACTTTCTAGTCCTGACATCTTCAAGAATGTAGCATTTACTTCTGAATACCTTAAAATATTTCACATTAGGTGGATGAGCATACCATAGTTCAAAAGGTGTTGAGTGAGTACCTTCCTTTACTTGCATAGGGTTCAAAGTGTATACTACAATATTTATAGCTTCTCACCAGTATTTCAAGGCAACATTTTTCTCCATCATTAGCGTTCTGGCATAGTCCATTATAGATCTATTTCTTTTTTCAGAAATTCCATTTTGTGGAGGGGTCCTAGATGCTTATGTCTATCTCTTAATTCCTCTATCATTGCAAAACATCTCAAACTCATGTGAAGTGAATTCACCTCCTCTGTCTAATCTCAAGCATTTCCAGCTCTTACCTATTTCTTTCTCAACTCTTGCCAAGTACCATTTAAACATTTGAAAAGCATCTAATTTTTGTTTTAGGAACATGATTGTCATCATTTTAGAGTAATCATCAATAAGTAGCATGATATACCTATCTCCTTTGTAGCTTTACACTTCAATGGGTCCACACAAGTCAATATGAACAATTTCAAGTATTCCCTTAGAGGTGTAAGCTTTACTCTCAAAGCTTGACTTTGTCATCTTACCTAGCTGACATTATTTGCACATTACATATTCTAGTTTCTTCAACTTAGGAAGATCTCTAACTCTTTGCATGTTATTGATACTAATCAGATTATCAAAGTTAACATGACATAATCTCTTGTGCCAAAGCCATACATCATCAAATTTTGCAATAAGACAAGTAGCATCTTCTATATCCAAATAAAATAGATTACTACTAGTTTGATCAACTTTTCCAATAAGATTTCCATTTGTATCATATATCTTTCTTGATTTGTTTTCAAACTCAACTTTGCATCCCAAATTATTCAATTGTGACACACTTAACAAGTTATAATTCAATCCTTCAACATAGTAAGCATTCTCACATGAGATCTTGTTTGTAAGCTTAATAGATCATTTTCTTTTTATTGAACATGGTGCATGGTTACCAAATCTTACACTATTTCCATCATAACAATTTAAGGTAATGAACTTACTTTTGTCTCTAGTAATGTGATGTGAGCGTCCACTATCAATGATCCATTTGTCATTCTTTTTCACACAAGTCATAAGTGCAGTAGCTTCATCCTCATTTGATTCATCTTTCATTGCAACATATAGCACTTCATCATCATTTTTATCAGAGTTATTTTCATCAGCAATGTAGCATGACTTCTTGTCTTTTTCTCTATAGTCTCTTCCATCACCTTCTATTCTATTTTCTTGCTTGTCCCTTCTCTAAAGTTCTTCTTCTATGTACATCTTGCAGTGATATGTCCAACTTCATTGCAATTAAAACAAATGATAGGCAACTTACTTTTAAATTTACCTTTTCTTTTGTGAAATTTTTTGGCCAGCAATGTTCCAATTGTCCAATGTCTTCCTCATCTATACTACTCTCACTGGATGCATATTATATCTTTCTTTTCTTCTTCTTTGGCTTTACCTCCTTAGAATCCTTTCGTAAAAATTTTTCTTTGAAAGTTGATTCAATACTCTCTAGTCTGTAGTTGTCAAAATTAGATAACTCAAAGGCAATGAGTCTTCCTACCAAACCTTCAAGGGTTAAATCATTCCCTGGCATACATCTTAACTCTTGAATTGCATATACCCTAATGGTATACATAGGAAATAGTGTTCTTAAGACTTTACTCAACATAATATCATCATCTATCTTACTAGTTGCACCTTTTATTGCACTAAGTACTTCTTTTATTCTAGCAACATATTGAGCAATGTTTTCACCTTCCCCCATTCTTATGTCATCAAACTTACCTCTTAGTTTTTCTGACTTGGCTCTTTGAACATTTTTGTCTCCTCCATAGATAGTGGTTAGGGCATCCCACATCAGCTTTGCACTTTTAAGTTCTTTGATGTCATCAAACTCAACATAGCTTAGGGCAGAGGCAATCTCCAACATCGCTTGATTGTGTTCTTTCTTTTTCTTCAAGTCTTCAGCAATTAGGGCTCATCTTGGATTGACATGTTCTACTATAATGCAAGTTTGTACATAATCTCCAAGTCCTCAAAGGTGTAGCTTCATCAAAATTTTCCATGCAGAAAAGTTATCTTTGTTTAGCTTGGGTACCTCTCTTTTTGACATCCTGATCTTTATGGTTTTAGTACCTTAAAACTAATCTTCTCAAGCAACTACACTCTAATACCAATTGTTGGAATTCTTTTAAAAAAACTAAGAGGGGGGATGTGAATTAATTATTCAAGGTCCAGATGTCCAAATAAAACTTTTCACAATTCTGTGAACCCTTATAACATTCTTAACCATGCATGCATTCATTGTGTGTTAACTAAAACTGATATGTTATTGTAACATTAACATGCATAAATGTAAAGCATAGAACACAACATATCCATCAGAACACTTGACATAATGATTTAATGTGGAAACCCAATTTGATAAAAACCACTAGTAACATGTTACTCCTTTTTCACTCTTTTGAAGTGATGCCCTATTAAAGGCCAACCCTGTTAAAGGTTACAACACACACTGTTAAATGTGACCAAATTAAAGGATTTCAATCACCCTATTAAAAGTGATCCTTGTTAGAGGACTTTAGGTCATTCACTTGGAATGTCACCCTATTAAAAGATTTTCAAATGACTATCAAGTCAACCTTTCTTTAAAAGATTCACCCTAATCTGATACAATTGTTAGAGAGTAACAGTAGAGTTTGATCTGATACAACTTACAACTTTACTTGTAGATTATAGATCACTATTTAGGCCTTAACTCTACTTAGCTTCCTATCTTTTTAGTTTTGATAGCTTGTTCAACCTTCTAGCATTCATTATCTTCTAGCCTTCTTACTTAGCTCACCATTGCAGACTTCTTCACTTGGGTTACTTGATGAAGCAAATCCCATTCTTTCACCTTGTCAGATTTTTGCATCTAAAAACTCTCTAACCTCCAACCAATCTTTGCTTCATGACCAGACATCCCTACATATAGGGAGTTAGAACTCTTTTTCCCACTCATTATCCATCTCAAAAATTAGGGTTTTTAATGGATTAGGTAGGATACAATGTATCTACCCCATATCTTGTCTTCTCTAGAAACTTCTCCTAATCCATTTGAATTTTCCTCCAAAATGGTTTACATAAGATTTTGTGCCTCCATCTAATCAATCTTATCTTCCTCTTTATTAACAAGTTCCAAGAAAACACACTTGTCAGCTTTTATTTGGCAAATTTTCAATCTTTTTCATAATGTAGCAGCTCAACATTATCATTTTACTGATGTTAAACACATACTATGTTACTTGGCATCTATTGTAAAATCACTCGGCATCAACTAGATTTTATTGGTGCTTGACATCAATTGAAAATCACTCAGCTTCAACTACCTTTCTTGACACCTACTATCTTGCTCAGCATTCACTAGAAACTACTTTTGCTCAACTCCAACTGACTTTTTGCTTGGCTTACACTAACTTTTCTTAGCACCTTCTCTCAACTTGGTCAAGCTTAGCAAATGAACTTTGTCCAACCTTTTGCTTCCAAAATTTCTTAGTGTAGCCATTATTTTGTAACTTGAAGTAGATTGTCAATACATTATATTATCACTATCTTAACTAATTCTTAGACTTCAATACGTAATCATAACTCAACCTTTTCTCTAGGTACTTTTTTTACATCTTATTAATCAAATCCTCTTCATTAATCAACTAAGCAATAGTGCTTGAAACATATAAGCAATTTTCTTACCAACATATAGCAAGTTTGACATCAATGACAAAACAATGATTGAAAACATAGTCTTCTTTCAACATTTTCTTACTCAAGTGATCTTTTCAAACATATATCAACATCTAGATCTCTATTGATCTCCACAATTCAGAAGATCGCTTTCTCTATACATACATACATACATACTATTGCCAAGTTTTAGTCTTTCCCTTAAAAGCTTGTAATTATTGTTATTTAAATGAGTTTTTTTTCAATGTAAAGTCTAAGAATCCTTTAGGTTACTTACTTCTCATTTTTCCTAAGTACCTCATTTTCTTTTCTTTTCAAGTTTCCTAATCATGTTGTGTAGGTTTTCTATTTTTTTGGTGCACAAGGAATTTAGGTAATCTAGGCATGGTTGGGGTGTGTTTTGCTTCTTCCTGATGAGAAGTAAATTATTTGAGTTTCACAATATGCTATCTTGTACTAGGATCCTCTTTCTTGAGGATTCTAAGATTTTGAAAATATTTTCCCCTTGAGCAAACTAAATTTAATGTGTATATAGAGGATTAAGGCCTAACACTAAATAAAAAGCCATGAATGTGATTATGTCATTCTCAAAAAATTAGGGAGGTAGCTTCAAATCATTAGACTACCATAAAAAAGGCAATAGACAAGTTGACAAAGAAATTGGTCCTTCTACAGGAAGTAATTGACATGAAAATAGATGTTGTCATTACTCATGGGATCCTAAAGATAGGCATTGAGTCACTATTACACTAGAAACAATCCTTGGAGTTTGTTATAGAAATCTCTATGAGGTCCATAAATGAGTTCAAGTATGTACATGACCTAGTACAAAAGGTCATTGATAATTTATTTCAATACTTGAAGATATTGCATACACAGTCTTTCATGTCCACTAATGGCAGGCTTATGGATATTAAGAGAATAAAATCAAATTTCTTGGCATTTTTTGATGAAGCCATTGACCCATTCAACCTCCAAGTGTCCAAGATCTAGGAACTTTTATTAGTAGATGCAGTCATAAGGAGAGAATCATAGAAGTTCTAGTTGAGGGTTGCCAGAATAAATGAACTAAAAGATATGCATGACTACTAGATGGTTCGAGTAGACAATATCATCATTCCAATTGTAGAAGAACTAGACAGAGTAACTGACACCATGAAAGCCTATAGATCTAATTCAATTACTCCTAAGAAGACATGATGTTCTAACACTTTTCTAGATGCTTTCATTTTCCCTCATCTCTTTCTTTTTGTAGCTATCCATGGCATTTTGTCAATCTTTTTAATGGACAATGATTCAAGCTTATCCTATTTTTAGTTATTCTATTTAGAGATGCTCTATGAAGCAATCATCCAATGTAACTGACCATTTTGAATGGTCTATAAAAGTAACCTTTTGAGAAGTTAATAAGATCAAAAAAATTACTTTTGGAAAAATCCTTATACTGGGACTTCTATGTGACTTTGAGTCCATTTTTAATTTTTCTATTCATTTAGTTTTAGTATAATGTTTGGAATGAATGTGCTATCATTGAAAATTGAATGAATGTAAATGAACTTGGTTTTGTTTCCTTCTTTCAATTGATTGTTTATCTTACTTTCTTCAACATAAGCATTTCCCTTGTTCCCTCTATTGTATGCCATAGTTTTTTTTTTTAGTATAGTTTGGTGCCTAAGGAATCTACAAACTGGTGTGTGGAGTGCCTAAGAGACAGAAAATCTAGGTATTGTCAAAACATTAGCTAATTGTGTAATCTAGGAATTTCTTATCTCACCATCTCTTCCTTTCTTTCTATTGTCATGGTTGGTTATGCATATTTCCATTCATTGCATTTAGGATAGAATATATTGCATGTTATGAGTTAGTCCCCCTTTCAATTGCCTAGGTTGTTTAATGTGTTGAGAAAATTGGTATTTTCCTCTTCTTCTCTCTAGTTAAGAGCATACCCCCAAAACCCAAAAAAGAAAAATTCATTGCAAATCTTGCATTCACAATGGAGCTGTACCTTTCAATTTAGTGGTCTTTGATAGATTACTACACTAAACCATTCTATTGTTAACTTCTTTATTTCCCAGAAGCCACTGTGCAGTCTAAGAGTCAAGGTATAAACCAAAAAGATAAGGAAGACAAATTGTTAACCAACTATTTTTGGTGACTCTACTACAGATCAAACTCATATGTATTAAGTTTTCTGAAGTAAGTTTGTTTGTGGTTATACTAAAAAAATTAGTGATTA
The DNA here is from genome assembly GCA_028749045.1 of Cupressus sempervirens. Taxonomy (NCBI): domain Eukaryota; kingdom Viridiplantae; phylum Streptophyta; class Pinopsida; order Cupressales; family Cupressaceae; genus Cupressus; species Cupressus sempervirens. The sequence goes on along the minus strand of CM053791.1, from coordinate 705,552,012 downwards.
TCTTTGTGGCACTCAAATAATTGAGTCATGCATAACAATTTATAAGAAGAAATGGTGTTGTCTCATTAAGGACAAATCCTCGTAGTGCAACCTAATCTTGGCTTCTAGGAAGAACAAGAGGACATAATAAATTAGTTGAATGCCCTCACCTAAAAAATCTATAAGTCCCTTGACTAATATAGAAGAGTAAGCTTCACCCTTGAAAGAGAAGAAGCCAATGTTGAATATTAGGAGGCAGCAGAACGGGAAAGAATATTAAGAGAATCACACCCACTATGAACTAAGATAGTGGACCTTGCATCCTAAATATACCTACACTACTCATGGTCAAGGGAAAATCAACCCTATGTTCAAATAATTGTAGAAAGTTGAATTCCCCATATTGGAAGATCCTAGAGGAAGAGGGAGAGCCTGCTCTCAGGATCTAGTATATCAAGGTATCCATGGTGCTCTTTTTTTGCCACCTCACCCTATTTCCTAGATATGTAGCCATTCATCTTCGCCTCCTATTTTCCACACTCAAATTTTATCATTATGTAATGCCCTCACTCTTCACAGAGTAGTTAACCCTGCTATTGTTAGTTTTCATGTCATGCTAGTAATCATCCCTACCTTAATGGCTTTCCTTGGGGTAATGTTATTGGCCCTCTGTGGCTTGCTACCAATAATGACTTGCTTAGAGCTTCTCAAAAGAATTGTCCAAAATTCAATGGTGATGGAAATATTTTTGAAGACAAGCACATCATGGCTTTCTTTTTCACATATAGTGTCATTTTTTCTTAGCATGAGGATGTTGTAGTAAGGATGTTAATGGAAACTTTGGTTAACAATGCAACTGACTTGTTTTAGCACCTTCCAATAGGATGTATCATGACCTGGGATGACATGAAAAATTAAGTTGAAGCACCCTACAATAGTATAGAAGATGAACACACTCTGTTGACCTAACTTACCTAGATAAAGAAGGAACCAAGTGTTCCTATGAGAGACTTTATTGCAAAATTTAAAAAATTGGTCAATAGGATCCTTGTTCCAAGTAGACCTACTATTAATAACCAGAATATGTTCTTCATCAGCTCCATGACCCTTGACATTAGTTTTAAAATTGAATGTGTACATGTGGCTAATCTATAAGCTTCTTAGATCCTAGTAATCAAATTGGAGGATAATCTAATAATAGTTAGAAAGTGGAAAAGAGAAATTCAAAATGGAGCCTCAACAAGCTCTTCCATTGGCACAACCAACAATACTAAAGAAGTTCTCTAGAAGCACTCTAATGAAATCAATTTCCATGAAGAGACAAATGGGGAAGCTTGTTTCTTCACTCTAGTAACTATATCAAGACATTTTCAGAAGGTCACATGAAGGCAGGGCATTGTAATTACCTTTTACTTAGCAAAAGCTTCATATTGAGGCACCTTCTAAAAAGAAAAATATGTGTATTTTTCATTTATGACTGGATAATGATGGTGATTCCTTACTAGAGATGAAAAAATATAAGCAACTCATTACTACTAATGATCTAACCATCGAGTACTCTAAAAGTGAAGATGATTCTACTCCCCATGGTGACTCTGGAACATTCTTTTTGAAGTATGAATTAGATTTAGAAGTTGGAGGTGACTTCTTCACCACCTTGGATGGAATTCAAATGCCCATGGCTATTAGAAGTCAAAGAGAGAAGAATCTGGTGAACTATGTTCCTTCTTAGAACATAACCACTAGCCCTTCACTAGTTGTAGCTGGAGCATTCACTTCCTCATCTTGGATGAAAGAGTAGTCAAGGTTCGACCCAAATGGTAAGCCTCAATCCTCATTTGACATAATACAATATTGTAAGGATGCTTTTATCTAGGTGTCTCCCCTTGATTATCTCAAAAATCAATCATCTAAATTGCAAAAGCTGGTAGGTTATTGTAAAAGTGATACTAATGACAAAAATCAACCTAATGTCAATTCTACCATTAGCAATGATGTAATGCCCTACCCAGAGATCCTTTGAAACAAGGATTCAAATCAAGCCAAGATATATTTTTTTTTTACAAGTATGAATGCACAAGACAACATCATACAGGGATCACAATGATCGCAACGAAAGACTTCACCACAATCTCAGCTACCAATGAATCTCCAAATGCCACTACCAAACTGATACACACAAACAAAGCCAACAACGACAACACATGCAATGAGGGCACAAGAAACAACCACTCATCAAAAAAACACCAAGCTGGGGTAAAATGCAGAATCCCAAAATTTGGCTAAGCCTAAAATCCTGAAGCCCTGAAAATTGGCTAAGTTTGGATTTTTGAAGCCCTGAAATTTCCTAGAATCCATAACTTATCTTCGAGAGGTCTGAAACCTATCTCAAATGATTTGTCGCATATATTAAAATATATCTTAAGTATAAAGAATTAAATATACGTCAAATTATACTTAATAGAGTAGTCAAGGTTCATGCGAGGATTCACATTCTCGCACGAGGATTCCCTACGCACCGCACAAAGATTTACATTCTCGCACGAGAAGTGTATTCTTTTGTGCGAGGAAGAAATAGTGTTGCGCAAGGAAGAAACAGTCTCATGCGAGGAAAATACAATTTCGTGCAAGGAAACAAATCAGTGCGACACAAAACATAAACAAAAAGCTAAACAAACAAGGAAACCTCCACACCGGGGAATACCGGATCCACGTAAATTGAGGAATGAACACTCGAGAGCACTAACAACAAGGAAAGAGGAACATCTAACCATCTAAAATATAAAAGCAAAGCACATACTGAAATAAACATCGCAATGAATAAAATACATTTCAAAACTAAACAACCAAATAAATGTGCGGTTCCTCCCAACCGTCAATAGCATCAAAAGACCATCGTGGGTCCTAGCGATCCCCAGCGCATAAAATCTCAAGCCACTGACCAAATCGTCAGTATTATCATAATAGGGATGTCACTACTAAAACATGCATAATAACAGCATAAGAAAATCTAACATGCTAGTGATAATGCATAAGATAATCCTGCAGTAGATAACATCACCTATCACATGCTAAACAGCAGTAAGCAATAGATATACTTCTAAATAAAATCACATCATCTAATCATATGCTAAACATCATAATAAGGGAATGCGTCAAATAAAATAACATCATCTAAACATGATATCCAAGCATCCCAATGAAAGCATAAATCACAAGAAAGCATACTCCGAAACTCGAAGTACCAAGTGAAGACATCTAGCAACAGTCGCACTAGGATAAGATTGTCTCTGTACACCGGTCCCTAGCAGTGGTGAAGGTAGCTACGCCGCCCAATCACGTGGCACCCATAGGTCCACACCCGCCGTGCTGATGGAGATAATGATCCAACCACAAATACACATAAAGCACAACATCCAATGCTAACACTCACACCAGACAGTATGATGGCTAAACTAAGAACCTAAGACAATGCAAGGAGTATAGGTCCTGGTCAGACACTCAATAGGCTACTATGTAGGGACTAACATCATGGAGAGTCGCTTGGCATCAAAAAGCCCAAGCTAGGACTTGTGTAGATTCAACATCCCTCAATGGAAAGGCTCTTGCACCCCAAACCTTTTTATTATCTTAAGTTTTATTATTAGTCACACATTTTATTTAGTTATCACTTAACTAAAGCTTCCTTCGCCAACCCTCTGGGCACAATGATCACTAGGCTGCAAGGTAGAAGCCCCATCCATATGCTACCCTGCCTTACCCATGCTCATCCTATGAAAAGTGCTCGTGGGCATGCATACTCCCATCCCAACCCCAATGATCATAACTTTCGGCAAATCCACAAAAGATCGGGCCTCGCAAGTCACCCAACAAATGTACACGTACGAACTCGTGTGTGGTGCACCACCATCACAAAGATCATAACACAAGGACAAGAATGAGAACACAATGCAAAGAAAACACCCAACTGAAAGCAACATGGGAAGGACAGATTCTACACAAATCCCAAAGCCAATAAAACCATACATATTAAATTACTCAATCAGCCTCAATCTGAGAGTATGGATTCTACATGAATCCCAATGATGTAACAAGACCAAACATCGTGAACTTACTCCACCAGCCTTAATTTGAGAGTATAGATTCTACATGAATCCTAGCGTTCACAAAACAAAAGCAAAGGTCCAATAAAAACCATAACAGGTAACAAATCACTCAACCGAACACAAAGTCGGGAGTACGGGTGTGACACGCATCCCAATGCAACAAAAGGTGCACTAGTGGTTTGATTGATATCCAAACGGATCATCCAAGTCCACGACCCACATTGTGCCAAGAAAACTTGAGAAAATATGGCAGCACGCAAAACGAGGTAAAAACCCCAAATTTTGGAGTAACTGCAAAATTAAAACCCATTTGGCCTTTGGGTTCAAAAACCCCAAAAATAAATGAAAACAAACACCGTATTCAAAAATGGCCAGCATAACGGCATAAAATCTCAAACCCCCATTTCAAAAATAGGAAAAATGTTCATACCCGCCCAACCGGTAGAACTAGCATACAAAAACGGAGGGGAACACTAGTTCTCAGCCTCCAAAAAAATGACTACCAAAAATAGAAGCTGAAATGGAGTAGAAACAATAAAACAAGAAAGCCCTACCTCACAGCCAAAAGGGCAAAACAGGAATCTGAACCATAAAATAAAACGCTCATAGAAGTGGCTGAAAATTGCAGCAATCCAAGGTTTCCCCGAGCTAGATCCAACGAGCTCAACCTCGTGACGATCCCACACCCATAGCTCCCACAACGAACAAAATAGTAAATCCTCATGAAGAGGATTTTGGGTTTTACTCACCAACTTTCCAATTTGAAAGTGAGAAGTGAGGAATTAAATTCCTCTTTGGATACGTATTCACTTTTCGGGTGAATAATCGATTAGGGCATTTAACCAGCCAATCTAGTTAAACCTCGAATCGACCCAAACGAAAATAGGCTATTCCTATAAATACAAATTCATCTATGGAAAAGCTGCCAAAAATTAAAATAAATCAATTAAGAAGCCTGAAAACCCAAAAACACATAAATCTCCTTAAACAACTTTTGTGACAATGCGAACCTCTAAAAGCACAAACATGCTTACTGGTCTAATCACATAATGCAATGAGTTTGGATTTAATAATCACCAAAAGGTTTAAATTAAACATTAATAAAGGATACGTCCACCATATAAGGATGACATTGGTAAAATATGAATGGCTGAATCACTAACTCCATGTGCCACTACCAGGGATATAAATCTTGCACACTAAACAACACGATCAAGTGCAATTGCATATAATACCATAGCCAAAGCAATAATGCGTTAAATCACCTAATTTAACCATTTATTTAATTATATTAAAATAATCTATTTACATCACTCACGTTCGCATAAGGCATAACAACGCAGGAATGAAGTAAATAACCATAGCTTTAAATCCATCACATAACATAACAAGAGATATGTCCAAATACCAGATAACCTGATAACATCATAAAACACACTGTCATCTCAAAACGGCATCATCATGCAATATGATTAATTGAATAGCATAGTAGTCTAATATCTATGATACTGAAATCAAAGAGTAACATTTGACCCTCAGGTCATCTCAAATGTAAAGCATCACATAAGAACAGATATCTCTCAGATCAAAATAAAACAAGGTAAATGTCCGCAACACATAACCAAATAATCCAACAAGAACAATCCATTCTAATTACTTAAGCATTTAATAATGATTGATTACTCTGAAAAGGCATTTAAAACACATAAGCAAACACATTCATAAACATGACTAACCACTGCTACAGGAACCTAGTCCAGTGTAGCATGGTAAAAAGTACATAGTGCAATCTTTGTACACATCTCAAGGTAATCACGGAACAACCTCATGATACCACATCGATCCTGGTAACCACTGGCACAAACCTCAGTGAACCAAAAATCACATCATAATCTCAAAGATTAGTCAAAAGCATAAACAAGGCAACTGATACAGAAACATAAATCAAAACACCTCGACGGTGTAGACCACTCAGGGTCACAATCACGATCCATCACAACAAAAGATCAGCAAGGTTGCATCCATTAGGACGACTTACAAAAGTCAAATGGGAGAGGCACTATATTGTGACAAATCATTTGAGATAGGTTTCAAACCTCTCGGAGATAAGTTATGGATTCTAGGAAATTTTAGGGCTTCAGAAATCCAGACTTAGCCAATTTTTAGGGCTTCAGGATTTCAGGCTTAGCCAAATTTCGGGATTCTACATGCTTGGTGTTTTTTTGATGAGTGGTTCTTTCTTGTGCCCTCATCACATGTGTTGTTGTTGTTGGCTTTGTTTGTGTGTGTCAGTTTGGTAGTGGCGTTTGGAGATTCGTTGGTAGCCGAGATTGTGGTGAAGTCTTCCATTGCGATCATTATGATCCCTGTATGATGTTGTCTTGTGCATTTATACTTGTAAAAAAAAAATATCTTGGCTTGATTTGAATCCTTGTTTCCAAGGATCTCTGGGCAGGGCATTACATCTGGTATCAGAGCCCATGTTCAAACATTGGGATCTCTATGTTTATGTTGCCCTTGTAGTTGTTGCTGCGTTGGTAGAGTGCAAGTGTCTTGGTGAGAACTCATGATCTTTGTTGCTTCAGTATCTACTTGGGATGGATTTCCTTGTCCAGTAGATGTGACTAGAGCAATGTATGGAGAAGGAAGTGAGTCTTCCTCGTTTTGTGAGTGGGATCAATGTGCCTTGTTGGTTGGTGGTTGTGTGACCCCCTTTGGATGGAACGACTGATTGGTGTCCATGTGTTGGCTTTGAGTGCCTCTTTTTGTTTCTCCTTGTGGAGTAGGTGCATTGTTTCCCTGTTTTCTCCTGATTGTAAGTAGATGAATGAATCTTATTTCTGATTCTATGTTTTATCTTTAGGGTGATAAAATGGTTCCTTTCATTGAAAATGAGTGTTTATTGTGAATCATTACAAAGAGTAGGTTTGCATTATATCCTTGGGTTAATGACTTAAGTCCCCAATCAGATTAATTCTTAAGCTTATGGAAATTTGCATTAATTGTTGAATATTTAAATGTTGCATTGCAAGGAAAATAATTATGGAAATTTTGTTTTTTGCATATGCATGAGATTACTGATGGTATTCTGTTTGATGTGTGTGAGTGTGTTCTCTAACATTGCTACGATGATGTATTCCTTAGCATTGTGTGGTGATTTATCCCTTTTGTATGACTGTACTCAGTCATCACGTGTAATGTGTTTTGTTTGATGCCTTGTTTTTTTTGGTTGGAGGTAATTTCCTCATGTTGTTGGGCTAGCATTTTTTTTCAGTATTTTCCTCTCTTGGAGTAGTCATCAAATTTTATCTATCGCTCTCTTTGTGACAGTTGTCACATTTGACTTATTGTTGAAGTGAGCTCTTTTTGGTATTTACTATTGGAATTGATAATTCCCCCATTTGGGCTCTTTGATTTTGTTTCATGATGACTATTCTGGATGTGTTTTACTACTGCCTAGTTGTGTGTTGTGACTCTATCATGTTCATCTCGAACCTCTGGTAGTACGTTCAAGGGATAAATCATGGAGAACATGCTAGTGCATCTTTGTTAGATCTAAAGTTGTTATTATAACTAAATGGTTTAAATGGTGATTAAACTTAATGTTATTTTTGAAAGAAATTGAAAGGGTGTGTACTTGTTCTATAGTGACTCTTGGACCCTTGCTTGAAAATCTTTCAGTTCATTATGCATTAGTGCTTATGTTATGCTTAATTAATGAAATTATGAAAGAGGAGTAATGATGGTTTCAATGTGTGATTTACCTTTCATTCCATGCCTTATGTTGTTTTGGGCATGTGTGCTCTTGTGCGGAGTTGGATGTTTTGTCCGTTGCTTGTCTTGGTGGCCAAGACTATTGTTTTTGCCTCTGTGGTTTTGATTTGAGTGGTGGCTCAGATCGTAGGTCTTAGGTCTCTCTTCGCTTCTTCTTGTTGTAGTCCTTGTTGATATCTTTTTGACACTTTTCAAATGGATTCAATCCGAGTTCGGACATGAAGCTATGGCTTTTGGAGTTGTTGATCGATGTTCTGAGTACCTTTTTGAGTAGAGGCCAATTCAATCATGACATATCATAATTATGGCCATTGGAGAAGTTTAACTCTTCATGTTATTCTTAATGGAAGAGTTACCTTGTCTTCATAATCTACTAGGTACCTATTGGGGTTCGTGCTCAGGTTTTTTGTGTTTCCTATTGCACTGAACTACCCTTGTGAGGTGTAGTGTGGTTTGTGAGAATTCCTTGCTCAGGGTTGATGTTGGCTGGTCATTTGGGAGTGACTCAATTCTTTGATGAGTCTAGATTCTCCTTCTTGGATGTTGTCTTGGGTGCACCTCTATATCCTTTTCTCTCTTGAGAGAGTAGGCTAGTGTGGTTATGCCACTAGCTCAGTTAGTGTTCTCTTGTGAGTATGTTGATGGTTGGTGAAATTGTGAGTTTCCTAACGCATCATGGACTAGTTAGTGTAGAGGTTGAGAGAGAGACTCCCTCTCAGCCCTAATACTCTGTAGTATCCATCTCCCTAAGCTTCTATCTTCATGTGGATTGTCTCAATCAAGTTTTCTCTTTTTAACTGTTGACTTGAGGCTAGAGATTGAGTTTAGTGGTAGTTTGGGTGTAGTTTTCCTAGCATGGTGCTAGAGGGACATGGTATCGTTGGACACATGTTACCATCTCGTGAGTTGGTATGCAGACATTACATGATTGTGTCCATTGACGAAAGTCTTTGAACCTTGTGGGAAGGTGATATCTTGTCTGGTTGGGTTGTGTTACCCTAGTTCCCAGTGATAGTTGAGCTTTTGTACCTTGGAGAGGTGTTGTGCTCCTATGCTTGGTGGTGAGTAGTCTTTTGGAGTGTGTCCTTTTGTTCGTAAGCCATCATCCTCTTTGTTCTAAGGGTGAGTTTACGTGGATTCTAGAATGATCGTGCGTGACATGATAGTATTCTTGAGAATTTTGGGATGGTTTTTCCCCATGATTCCAACTCTTGTTGGAAGTGTGCCTTGTTTTGACCTTGTTTGTGGTCTTGTAGTTGGTGCATGTTGTGGTTGGGCACCTATTGACAAGGTAGAGTGGCTTTTTCCTTACCTTGTATTGTTGATTTTATGGCTAGATGGTTTTTCCTAGCACATAGAAGGTTCCTTGTTAGAGGACCTTGTGTTTGTGTGACACCCATTCTCTCATGGTTAACCTATTTGGGGGTTAACATGATGGTTTGAGAATGTTGGAGTGATTTGGGTTTGACTTATAGAGATTTGTTGAGTCATTCCTATTGCTCACTTTTGATTTTGTTCTTGGTGTGTTTGGTTTCTATTCTTGGATTGCAGGCTTTCAAGAGTAAGCCTAGTCTTTGGGGGGGATGATGTAGTGCCTCTCCCATTTGACTTTTGTAAGTTGTCCTGATGGATGCAACCTTGTTGATCTTTTTTTGTGATGGATCGTGATTGTGACCCTGAGTGGTCTACACGGTCAAGGTGTTTCGATTTATGTTTCTGTATCAGTTGCCTTGTTTATGCTTTTGACTGATCTTTGAGATTATGATGTGATTTTTGGTTCATTGAGGTTTGTGCTAGTGGTTACTAGGATCAATGTGGTATCTATATATGAGCAATGTTAGTATGCTAATAGAAACCAAATTTAAATAAAGCTTCTACAAACTAAAAAAATTCATAAACTTCAAGATAGACTAAGATGAGCTCTCAATTGAGAATATGAGTCATTAATGGGCTCTCTCAATGAGAAGCTCTCTTGTTGAGTAGCTTTGTCTAAATAGATAGGATGTATGCTCAAGCTTATGCTTCAAAAAGGGCTTCAAATGGAGTTGGAATTTGGGTGTGGGTGTATGGTTTTGATGTAAAATGGCTTCTTAAAATGGCATTATGACTTTACTTCATGGATTGTGTTAAAATGGCTTGGGAGGGGATCCAATTTATAGGCTAAGGGCTTGAGGAATTGAGGGCTAAGATGCAAGGATGGGAAAAAACTCATGGAGGGCTTAGATTGCATGAGAGGAGAGCACATGGATTGTGCTTCCTTACAACCAATCAGGGAGTGACACATGTCACAGGGTGAGAGGATGGAGGAAAGGGCAAGGATGAGTCAACAAAGGAGGCTCAAGAGATAAAATCTTCATAAAAACCCTTCATAAGTGCTTTGTAAGAACATTTATGACTTTGTGGGCTTTATAAAGTTTTGTGGTTGAAGATATTTGTGAGAGATACCATGAAATTCAAATTTGAGGGTTTAGGGGGGTTTTAAGCTTGCTTAGGGTTGTAAAAATGATTAGAGGAAGGGTTAGAGATGGCTTATGACTAGGCAAGTGGATGGCAAGTGGATTTCAATTAATGAGGGTGGGTGAAGGAGGAGATATTTGTTAACTTTGGCTTGAGTTAGCAAGTCTTAACCCATGTTTAGGGAATGTGACAAGGTTAGGAGGGGATTAGGATTAGGGTTAAAGACATCTTCTAAAAGAGTCTAGGCTTTGGATGAGGATGAAGACTTTCTAGAGGAGTCTAGAACTTCCTAGGATAAGATTTTATGAAATAAATAAAGTTTTATTTATTTCAAGGGTTTGGGTTGAGGAGATATTTATTAAAATATTTTTAATAAACATGAGGATTAATATTTAATCTTGATTATATATTTTGAGTTGGGATTAGGGGTAGGAAATGATGGGATTAGCCTTTAATCAAAATTAAAGAAGGATTAGAAGATTTTGGAAGAGGTTATTGGTCTCAAGAAGATTGGCCATGTTTTGGGCAAAAAATAAATTTTTTATTTATTTTAGGATTTTTGGTTAATTTATTAATTAAATAATTAATAAATAAGGAAATAATGTTTACATAAGATTTAAACATTTTTGGGAGGGATTCCTTAATTAAATATTTTTAATTAAGATAAAGGGATTTAATGGCATAAAAATTAATTAATTAATAAATGATGATGTCATTAGGAACTTTTTTTCAGAAAATAAAAATATTATTTTCTAAAGGATTTTTAGGTGTCTACAGTATCATGAGGTTGTTTCGTGATTACCTTGAGATGTGTGCAAAGATTGCACTATGTACTTTTTACCATGCTACACTGGACTAGGTTCCTGTAACAGTGGTTAGTCATGTTTATGACCGTGTTTGCTTATGTGTTTTAAATGCATTTTTAATTCAGAGTAATCAATCATTATTAAATGCTTAAGTAATTAGAGTGGATTGTTCTTGTTGGATTATTTGGTTATGTGCTGCGAACATTTACCTTGTTTTATTTTGATCTGAGAGATATCTGTTCTTATGTGATGCTTTACATTTGAGATGACCTGAGGGTCAAATGTTACTCTTTGATTTCAGTATCATAGTTATTAGACTACTATGTTGTTCAGTTAATCATATTGCATGATGATGCCATTTTGAGATGACAGTGTGTTTTATGATGTTATCGGGTTATCTGGTATTTGGACGTATCTCTTGTTATGTTATGTGATGGATTTAAAGCTATGGTTATTTACTTCATTCCTGCGTTGTTATGCTTTATGCGAACATGAGTGATGTAAATAGATTATTTTAATCTAATTAAATAAATGGTTAAATTAGGTGATTTAACGCATTATTGCTTTGGCTATGTTATTATATGCAATTGCACTTGATTGTGTTGTTTAGTGTGTAGGATTTATATCCCTGGCAATGGCACATGGAGTTAGTCATTCAGCCATTTATGTTTTACCAATGTCATCCTTATATGGTCGACGTATCCTTTATTAATGTTTAATTTAAACCTTTCGGTGATTATTAAATCCAAACTCATTGCATTATGTGATAAGACCAGTAAGCATGTTTGTGCTTTTAGAGGTTCGCATTGTCGCGAAAGTTGTTTAAGGAGATTTATGTGTTTTTGGGTTTTCGGGCTTTTTAATTGATTTATTTTAATTTCTGGAAGCTTTGCCATAGATGAATTCCTATTTATAGGAATAGCCTATTTTTGTTTGGGTCGATTCGGGGTTTAACTAGATTGGCTGGTTAAATGCCCTAATCAATTATTCACCCGAAAAGTGAATAAGTATCCAAAGAGGAATTTAATTCCTCACTTCTCACTTTCAAATTGGAAAGCTGGTGAGTAAAACCCAAAATCCTCTTCATGAGGATTTACTGTTTTGTTCATTGTGGGAGCCACGGGTGTGGGATCATCGCGAGGTTGAGCTCGTTGGATCTAGTTCGGGGAAACCTTGGATTGCCGTGATTTTTAGCCACTTCTGTGGGTGTTTTATTTTATGGTTCAGATTCCTGTTTTGCCCTTTTGGCTGTGAGGTAGGGCTTTCCCGTTTTATTGTTTCTACTTCGTTTTAGCTTATGTTTTTGGTAGCCATTTTTTTGGAGGTTGAGAACTAGTGTTCCCCTCCGTTTCTGTATGCTAGTTCTACCCAGTTGGGCGGGTATGAACATTTTCCCTGTTTTTGAAATGGGGGTTTGGGATTTTACACCATTATGCTGGCCATTTTTGCATTTGATGTCCATTTTCATTTATTTTTGGATTTTTGGGGTTTTTGAACCCAAAGGCCAAATGGGTTTTAATTTTGCAGTTTTTCCAAAATTTGGGGTTTTTACCTCATTTTGCGTGCTGCCCTATTTTCTCGAGTTTTCTTGGCACAATGTGGGTCATGGACTTGGATGATCTATTTGGATATCAGTCAGACCACTAGTGCACCTTTTTTTGCATTGGGATGTGTGTCACACCCATACTCCTGACTTTGTGTTTGGTTGAGTGATTTGTTACCTGTTATGGTTTTTGTTGGACCTTTGCTTTTGTTTGGTGAACGCTAGGATTTGTGTAGAATCTATACTCTCGGATTGAGGTCGGTGGAGTAAGTTCATGATGTTTGGTCTTGTTACATCATTGGGATTTGTGTAGAATCCATACTCTCAGATTGAGGCCAATTGAGTGATTTAATGATGTATGGTTTTATTGGCTTTGGGATTCGTGTAGAATCCGTCATTCTCATGTTGCTTTCAGTTGGGTGTTTTCTTTGCATTGTGTTCTCATTCCTATCCTTGCGTTATGATCTTCGTGATGGTGGTGTGCCACACACGAGTATGTACGTGTACATTTGTTGGGTGACTTGCGAGGCCCGATCTTCTGTGGATTTGTCGAAAGTTATGATCATTGGGGTTGGGATGGGAGTATGCATGCCCATGGGCACTTGTCATAGGATGAGCATGGGTAGGGTAGGGTAGCATATGGAGGGGGCTTCTACCTCACATCCTGGTGATCATTGTGCCCAGAGGGTTGGCGAAGGAAGCTTTAATTAAGTGATTACTAAATAAAATGTGTCACTGATAATAAAATTTAAGATAATAAAAAGGTTTGGGGTGCAAGAGGCTTTCCGTTGAGGGATGTTGAATCTGCGCAAGTCCTAGCTTGGGCTTTTTGATGCCAAGCAACTCTCCATGATATTAGTCCCTACATAGTAGCCTATTGAGTGTCTGACCAGGACTTGTACTCCTTGCATTGTCTTAGGTTCTTGGTTCAGCCAACATACTATCTGGCATGAGTGTTAGCCTTGGATGTTGTGCTTTATGTGTGTTTGTGGTTGGATCATTATCTCCATCAGCATGGTGGGTGTGGACCTATGGGTGCCACATGGTTGGGAGGTGTAGCTACCTTCACCACTGCTAGGGACTAGTGTATAGAGATGGTCTTATCCTAGTGTGACCATTGCTAGATGTCTTCACTTGGTACTTCGGCTTTCGGAGTATGCTTTCTTGTGATTTATGCTTTCATTGGGATGCTTGGATATCATGTTTAGATGATGTTATTTTATTTGATGCATTCCCTTATTATGATGTTTAGCATATGATTAGATGATGTGATTTTTTTTAGAAGTATATCTATTGCTTACTGTTGTTTAGCATGTGATAGGTGATGTTATCTACTGCAGGATTATCTTATGCGTTATCACTAGCATGTTAGATTTTCTTATGCTGTTATTATGCATGTTTTAGTAGTGACGTCCCTATTACGATAGTATTGACGATTTGGTCGGTGGCTTGGGATGTTACGCGTGGGGGATGGCTAGGACCCACGATGGTCTTATGATGCTATTGACGGTTGGGAGGAACCGCGCATTTATTTGGTTGTTTAGTTTTGAAATGTATTTTGTTCATTCCGATGTGTATTTGAGTATGTGCTTTGCTTTTATATTTTAGATGGTTAGATGTTCCTCTTTCCTTGTTGTTAGTGCTCTCGAGTGTTCATTCCTCGATTTACATGGATCCGATACTCCCTGGTATGGAGGTTTCCTTGTTTGTTTAGCTTTTTGTTTGTGTTTTGTGGCATGCTGATTTGTTTCCTCGCGTGAAATTGTATTTTCCTCGCACGAGACTGTTTCTTCCTCGCGCGACACTGTAAATCTTCGTAAGTGCGTAGGGAATCCTTGCACGAGAATGTGAATCCTCGTGTGAAGCTAAATAGTCCTCGCGTGAAGTGCACAATTTCTCGCGTGAAGTGGTGAAAGATCTCGCGCAAAACTTGAGACCAGTTTTCTCTCTCACGCGAGAAACAGGGGTTATCTTGGCTTGTCGGATGAAAGTTTGGAACTTGGTTTTGGACACCCTTTTGGTTTTTACACCTTTCTGGTTGAAAACAGATTTCTTAAGGGTTTAAAATATACCATTTAAGTATAAGATATCCAAACTTAGCCAATTTTCAGGGCTTTGGGATTTCAGGCTTAGCCAAATTTTGGGATTTTGCATTTTACCCCAGCTTGGTTTTTTGTTGATGAGTGGTTGTTTCTTGTTCCCTCATCGCGTGTGTTGTCGTTGTTGGCTTTGTTTGTGTGTGTCAGTTTGGTAGTTGCATTTGGAGATTCGTTGGTAGCTGGGATTGTGGTGAAGTCTTCCGTTGCAATCATTTTGATCCCTGTATGATGTTGTCTTGTGCATTCATACTTATAAAAAAAAAAATATCTTGGCTTGATTTGAATCCTTGTTTCCAAGGATCTCCGGGCGGGGCATTACAAATGACCAACCTCAATTGGATAGTGGTCCACTAATTGATGAAGATCATGTCTTGCCTATGCTCTTAAAAGAAGAAGAAGCATCAATTTTGGCTACCTCCCCTTGTCAGAAGTTGGATCTATCCTATGTGTCCTTATACATAAATGGCCATAAACTTAGCAACTGCATAATTGATTCTGGAGCTTCTAATAATGGCATGCTCTCTTCTATTACTTGTGTCCTTGGCTTGACCCTTACCAAGATGTTTAGACATTTATATTCCATGGATAGAAAGCAGGTTCCTCTATTGGGACAAGTAAAAGATGCATAAGTACCATTGGTTGCTCACCCTACAAAGAGAATGAAGTTAACTATCCTAGTAGTAGATATTTTGGCCAACTATGGTATGCTTTTGAGTAGAAGCTTTTGCATAGATATGGGAAGGGAGATCAAGATAGCGTGGTCTCACCCTATCATTCTTGTGGGTAACAAGAAAATCAAGTTGGAGCCTAAGGAGAAGGCCAAATTCATGGTCCTAAAGTCTGCTGACCCTAAGGCAAAGATCCTATATCAAGAAACTCAGTACAAGGTTGAAGTCTTGTTTAGGAAAAATGTTCCTAAAAACATTAAGACATGCCAAGTTTTCAATGATGATAAGAAGATCTCACCTTTCCTCGAAGGCTTTGAACCTTTTAGTGACTAGTATCTTGAAGGGAGTGAAAGCATCTATGAATATTTCTCCCTTGACACCAAGAAAGAGTGGGAGCTTGGAACTAAACAACTCAAAGGTTAAAAGATCCCTTGACATCTTATTTCCAATGAAAAATTATTCAATAAACATGATACATTTATTAGAAGGGAGGGGTAGAAAAGGTGGTACTTCTAGAAAATATGAAGGAATGAAAATTGGCACTAAATATAAATCCAAGATGGTTAAAATCAGTAGTAGTTGTATGCCTAAAATGTGAGCACATTTCTATAAGTCATTATATCCAAGATTGATCAAGAATGAGGTCTCAAATGTAAGCCCATATCTCTCTATTCATGGAGTGCAAGGGTTTGTAATGGAGGCCCTTAGTTTGATCTAGTTTGTGCCCATGCAATTACACCATCAAATTGGAGATTGAAATATCCAATATGCATGCAAATGGAGATGAAAGCTAATCTATATGATAACAATGCAAAACAATGCAAGATCCAATCTATCAATGCAAGATCTAATCTATGAAAGCAAGATCTAATCTATGAAAGCAAGATCTAAGCTAATATGAAAATGCAAGGATGGATCATGATGATGGAAGCCATGGATGCATGAGAGAAGAAGACAACAAGATAAATTTTCTCCACAAAACGCTTCAGTATTAAAATTCCTTCTTTAAAAATTGCTCTCCAAAAATGCAACATAACAATAACATAGAGTGTGTGTATGTAAAATGAGGAGAGGGATCTCCCTTATAAAGAAGATTGGATGATCAAGATTAAGAGGCAAATAAATTTAATCAAGGGTGGAGAAAGAATGATCCGTGTGAAATATAGATCCACCAATATGAAAATAGGAAAAGAATTAAAATGAATCCCACTTAGAAATATGTGCATTTAAGTGTAGAGAAATTTTTAATTTTTAATTATTTTATTTCCTCTTTAAGTGGAGATTTATTTAACTAAAAGGGAGCACATTATTTTAATTAAATAAGAAATATTTAATTAAATTAAAAGAGGGGTTTTATCTTAATTAATTAAATGTGGATGAATTATTTAATTAAAAGAGAGGTTTTCTTTTAATTAAATGGGGACTTATTTTATTTAATTAAAAGGAATATGTTCTTTTAATTAAATAAGACTTAGGATAAAATGATCAACCCTAGAAAAATAAATAATTGAATTTTATAAAGGAAATTGATTTGAATTGATTTAATAAAATATTGCAAACCATTGATTCAAGAAATTGATAAATGGGGGCCCATAGTCTAGGCAACCATTATAGGGTGCATACAGTAGCTACTCAAAGGAAGAAAGGGATAGATAAAAAGGATTGTTGACAGAATATCAAGATGTATTTTCTTGGGGATATGAGGACCTAAAGACCTTTAGAAATGGTGAATTCAAGTACAAAACTCCTCTCAAGCCTAAAGTCACTCCCTTAGACAAAAGTAGCATAATTACAGCTCAATGGTCTCAGATGCAATCTGTAGAGAGGTTCATAAGATGCTAGAAACAAGGATCATCTACCCCATACATCATTCAAAATTAATAGCCAATATTGTCCCTGTCTAGAAAAGGAATTGGGAGATTAGAATTTGTGTTGATTTCAGGAATTTGAATCTGGCATCTCTTAAAGATAACTATGCCTTGCCCAATATGGATCATTTACTACAAATAATAGCCAACTCCAAAATGATTTCTATGCTAGATGGAATTTTAGGTTTCAACCAAATTGAGGTAAATCCAAAAGATCAGTTCAAGACTGTGTTCACCACTCCTTAGGGATTGTTCACATATAATAGGATGCCATTTGAGCTCATCAATGCTAGAACCATTTTTCAAAGGGCTATGAATTCATCCTTTGTTGATCTCAAGGATAAAATCATCATCATATACCTAGATGATCTGATATTTTTCTCCAAAAAATGAGAGAATCACCTAAGGGACTTTGAGAAAGTGTTGAAAAGATGTAGAGATCATGGGATTTCACTCAATCCAAAGAAGTTAGTTGTCTATATTACTAAAGGCAAATTGCTAGGTCATATAGTCTCCTACGAAGGCATCAGGATTGACCCAGAATGTGTTAGAGCCATCTAGTAGCTAAATTTGCTAGGAAGCAAATTTGTAGTTAAATCATTCTTTGGACAAGTGAATTTTCTAAGATGTTTCATTCCTAATTGTTTCAAAATCACCAAATGCATAGTTGATATGATGAAAGGAAGTCAAAGTTTCAAATGGAATGACTATGGAACATAGGCTTTCAATCAAATTAAGGATGCTATCGCCAAAGCACACATGTTGGTACATCTAGATTACACTAAGGAGTTCATACTATATTGCTATGCCTTAGCCCATATGCTATCTGTGATGCTCATGCAAGAAAACTAGGAAGGTATCCAAGTGCCCATTTCTTTCATGAGTACTCCCCTTAAAGAGCATGAATTGAGATACTCCCAAATGGAAAAGCATGCCTATGCAGTTTTAAGAGCACTCAAAAATTTTAGGTTTTATGTCTAGTACTATCATTCTTTTATATTCATACCTAATTTAGCTATCAAAAGCATATTGACCTAACACAAGATAGGTTTTAATACTAGAGGTGCATACATAAAAAAAGTTCAAGAGTATGGCATTGAGCTAAGACCAACAAAATTGGTGCAAGGAAATGGATTTTGTAGGATAATTGTGGAAAACTAGGACTTAGGGGACAAGAAGATGAATCTTCAAGGGTACTAATGGTTAGTCTCCAAGATTGTTGGTTCTCAAACATTGCCTATTTTTGAACTTATGGAGATTTCTCTAATGGACTAACATAGAATTAGAAAAGAGACCTCAACATTAAATCAGCAAAGTATGTCATATATGATGACTAGTTGTACAAGAGAACAATAGATGGAACCTTCTTGAGATGTGTGGATAAACCTCAATAAGAAGGATTGCTTCATAGTTTCTGCAATGAGGCCTTTGGTGGTCATTTCTTATTGATAGTTACAACATACAAAATTTTGGGGTAATGCTACTACTAGCCTGGCATGTTCAAAGATGCATGTAAATGGGTGGCCAAATGTGACAAGTGTAGGATGTTCTCCATCAAGCCTCAATTGGTTGTTCTTCCTCTAAAGCCAATTTTAATAGAAGGCTCCTTTTAGTAGTGAGGAATTGACTTCTTTGGATCAATCAATCTTCCCTCCTCTACTAGTTATTTGTATGTCATCACTACTATAGACTACTTCACCAAATGGGTCAAAGCCAAGCCTACCAAGAAAACTACGTCTGAAGTTGTCTGTGAATTTATGAAAGAGAGCATTTTAATAAGGCTTGGGGTGCCAATGAAGCTTTTCATGGACAATGCTTCTTACTTTTCTTCCGTGAAGATTACATAATTTTTCTATGACAACAACATACATCTTAGTCATTCATTAAACTATTTCCCTCATGGAAATGGTCAAGAAGAATTAAGTAATAAGAACTTGATTAATATCATGAAGAAGTTGGCTTCTAAGAACTAGAAGAACTAGCACAAAAAATTTCATGATGCGCTTTGGGTAGACAGAGTAACACCCAAGAAGACAATCGAGATTTCCCCATTTGAGCTGGTATATAGAGTTGAATCTATTCTTCCACTCTAATTGGAGCTGTCCATTTGTAAACTATAAGAAGTGATCGAGGATCAAATATTTCAAAATAGTTTGGAGAAGTGCATTATGTACCTAACTAAGATGGAAGAAGAACACAAAAGGATGGTTTATCACATTACAGAACATCACAAGCGTGTGAAGTCTTTCTTTGACAAAAAGGCCAGACCAAGGAAAATCATGGAAGGCAATTTTGTCCTATTCTTGGATAGAAGGCATGAACCTAAAGGTATGCATCACAAATTCAACTCCCTTTGGAAATGCCCTTTCAAGATTATATAAGTAAACTAGAATAATTTATTCATTCTACCATATCCCTTTAGAGAGATCCTACCATTTTCTTACAATGGTCAAGATTTAAAGTTGTATATGTAGACACCTAAAATTGGGCACATCTTTTAACCAGGCATAGGTTTTAAGGTTAAAATCATAAGTATTTTAGAGAATTGAGGATAAATCAATCAAATTTGATTTAAATAAAAAATTTGAATTAATCAACTATTTGAACCCATTTGAAATTTACACATGAAATTCAATTTTAAAGAAAGTAAAATGGGCATTTATCCTCAAAAATCAATTTTATATTCAAATATCTTCAAAATCATATTTTAATCAAAGTGGGATCATGAAAATCATATTTTATTCAAAATGGACCCAAAATAATAATTTAATATTTGAAGTGGGATTCTCCATTATTAATATTTTATTCAAAGTGGATCTCATGGATATTGTTATTTTATTCAAAATAATAATTCAATATTTGTAGTGGGATTCTCTATTATGAATACTTTTTTCAAAGTGGGTTTCGTGGATATTATTATTATTTTCAAATAATAATTTAATAATTGAGTGGATTCTCCATTATGAGTATCTTATTCAAAGTGGGTCTCATGGATATTATTGTTTTATTCAAATAATAATTTAATAACTGAGTGGACTCTCCATAATGAATATTTTATTCAAAATGGGTCCATGGATATTATTATTTTATTATTTAACTTTTACCCTTGGTAAAAACTAAACCTTACGCCAAGCTCTTTGAAAAATCTATAAATACAAGGCATTTCTAGAGCAAAATCATCAAGTTTTTAGGCATTGGCATTATAGTTCATTGTTGAGAGAAGCATATTCATTATTATTATCATTGTTATCATTACCATTTTTCAGATCAATTTTTTAGGCATTAGCATTATAGTTCATTGTTGAGAGAAGCATATGCATTATTATCATCATTGTTATCATTACCATTTTTAGAATATTTATTTGTAGAGCAATCTCATATCTATACTTTGTTACTATAGTTCATAGTTTTATTTGCATGTTCATGTTAATTTGTGTATTCATAGTAGTGTTGCATCATTTCATATTAGTTATACAATATCCCATTCTAAGATGTCACTAGATGCCTGATCTGAGAGAAAATTAGCCATCGTAGTTAGGGAGAGATGAGATGTTCTTGAGTTGAGAGAGTTGTTTCATTTATATTTGATACATATTCTTTAGATTAACTCACTCTCACACACTCAAATTAAACTCTCATGAATACACAATTTTTCCACTGTGTACATATTGGCGCCCACCGTGGGGCTTGAAAGCCTACCTCATCATCTTGTTTTTTGCAAGTTTGAAGATGCTTCAAAAAGACATCCAATAATCATCATCAACAAAATGAGCATTTGAGAAACTTCTTCCTCTTCTCAGTCTTATTCTTCTTCTATTTCTCATCTTCTTCCTTCTCATGTTCTAAAGTTCAAAAATTTGATCAAAGTTCTATTTTTGTAATCCTTTTATGATTTTTTATATAAATCATAAAAAGTAGACCAAATTGGTGAAATTTGGTCTGAAATTTTTACTAAAGGTTGTAGGCAATAGGCAAAATTGTTGGAATGTCTTAATGGGAAGAATGCTTCTAAATGGTAGATTATGCCTTTTAACCACTTTTTTACCCTTAATAACATATAACTGGAATTATCATGCATGCATATAAACATTAAACAATCATGAGAAAAAAACATGCACACCACATAACACTTGAGATTTTGGTAACCTAGATACCCTCCAGGAATAAGAAGGTAAAACTCGGGTGGGGATGATACCCACAAAATTACTATAGCAACCACTTCTGATGGTTAGCCCTGTTAAAGGCTTTACACACTTTTAAATGTAACCCCGTTAAAGGATTTCTACACCCTATTAGGAGTGTTCCTTGTTATAGGACTTAAGAACATTCAACTTAGAATGCCACCCTATTAAAGGATTTACATAAGGTTGTTAAACTACCTAACTCAATAGGATTTCCAAATTCCTAATACAATTGTGAGAGAGTATTAGAATAATACACCTGAACTAATGCAATCTCTAATGCTGATCTCAAGCTCTTCATTTTCTCTTCTATCCCTGATCTCTGCTAGATCTAATCTGTTGATTGTGTTCCTTTTTTTGTTCTAATCAACTAGATGTGTAAATGCTATCCTTTCCTCTTAATCTTTGACACCAATGTTCTGCAATAACAGACTCTGCTTTTCTTTCTTTCTCACAATTCCTCTCTCCTCTCTAAGTTAAATGGCATCAAGACTCCCTTATAAAGATTAGTGGTCCATCATGCATCCTTGATTCAAATTTTTCCTACTCAAACCCTTGAAATTCACCCATTGGTTGCATGAGGGTGATTGTGAGGATTTGATCTTATCCTTTATATCTTTTCAATGAGTCATGCATAACCATTTTTCATCTTGGCTTGTGATTGAACAAACTTTTAGCTAATCCTGCATTGCTTGGCACATGAAGTAATATTGATGCTCGGCACCATCTATTCTAGATTACTTGGCATCTATTTTAGTTTCTGAATTACTCAACTCGTATAGGATTACTGTGTCACTCGGCACCTATTGAATTTTTTCTTTGCTCAGCATATACTATAATGTGTTATGCTCAACAACAACTGTAGTTTGCTCAGCACTATCTATGACTAGGCACATAAAGAAATTCTAGCTCAGTTTCCATTGTGTACTTGGCATGTATAGTGAAAAAGGTTAAGTGTGTTGACACTCATTTTCCAATCTTACTTATCTGATCAACAATCTCCCCCTTTGACATGAGTGACAAAAACACTGAGCTAATCATTCAGGATCCAATCCTTATGTGTACATTCTTCACTTATAAAATTTCAAAAAGATATTGTAATAAAAATATATACCTTATGACTCCCCTTGAGTTGATTATGCCTTATCATATCATGAATTCTGATATATTGTGCCATTGTACCTGATGTTCTCTATTTTTGACCTGTTCTTGCCTTTTTATCCTATTATTTCCTTGCATTTCTCTTCGTTAATATATCTCCCCCTTTGAGTATTATCTCTCTCATTATTTATCTCCCCCTTTTTGACACTGATGTTAAAGGGTCCTAAATGGGAATGCCATGCTTGGCCAAAAATGTTTTATTTACCTCAAGGAGAATTTTAAGAGTTGTATCCATGTTATTCAATGCAATATCCAATGATTTGTGTTGGATTGCAACCTCTGCTACTAGATCAACAAATCCTTCATGTGTAGAAATATTTGGATCCTTCCTCAGGACTGTTTTTGCATACATTTTCTCCTTTTTTAATACTTCCAAGTGAGGAGTGATAGAGGCTTGCATTTACATCATCTTTTCTTTAACAATAGCCTCTTCTACTTATAAAGCAGCCAATTCCCTCTAAATGTGAAGTGTTTGAGAAAAATGATTCTCACTTTATGTAGGATTTGAGGTTAGTTGCATACTGGAGAGCTTAAGGTTACTCTCAAGGCTCAAATTTTTTTTTTAATATCTTGTGTGAACCTGGAAAAATCACACAATTTTCTATAAAGAGAAAAGATGTTCCCTAGTACAATATTTACCTTATCCAATTTCTTGGCTAGATCAACCTGTCCCAAAATAATGTTATTGGCTATCTTTTGGTTGACTTTGCCTAGAAACTTCTTCTTTGACCATTCCATGAGTTTTACATTTGTATCATGGTCTTCATTATTCACTTGGTCAACTATATCAGATAGTTGCTCAAGGATTGGTTTGGTTGAATCTGGAGGTTGTAGGCTAAAGGCATCCATGAATATATCTTTAATCTCATTCATTGCCTGCTTGTATTTGAAGTCTTTCCCCATTGCCTCTTTCCTCCTTCTTTTGTCCAATGCACTCTGTATTTCATTCATCTTTTCTTTAGTTAGAGTGCTTGAATCATAAAAGGGTATTTTAATTTCTTCATCAAGCTCAGGAATACCATAATGAATGGTCCTGACTACCCTAGTAGAACTTGAGCTTGGAGTACTGACTTGTAAGGTTAACTTTTCAGTACTTGGCTACTGAACAGATTTGGTAGGAGTTCCTATTCTTGGTAATTCAACCAAATTTTGTATTGCAGACTCCTCCTTATCCTATGTTTCTTCCTTATCTTCTTCTTGTGTCACTATTGTTGGGGGTGTACTTGTTGTCTATACTGGTGTACCTGTGACTTCCCCTATTGTTGCACTCTGCTCTTGATGAGCTTCCATGGCTATTCTTGGTAGTGATGGAGGTAGTAGAAATGGGAATCTAGTAGTTTGAGTGCTCTGAGGTGGTTCTTGAGGCGACACCTTGGCTTCTTTGAGTTTATCTACTACCTTTTTAAGCTCATCTACACTGACCAATATGGGACTTCTACACAACTATGCTTGAAGAGTTCTTTGGTCAAGGATCTTAGTGAGATCCTCTACAATTAGTGGATTGATGTTTTGACTTGAGGTGTTAACAACATCCTTAATCTTTATGATTTCTATAGGTGTGATAGTAGAGTGAGGAGGACTAGGAGGTGGTAGTTGTGTGTCTTGCACACTTTTCCGCTCATCGGTACCTTTGCTTTCCTCCTCTTCAACCTTTTTCTCTACTTTTGTCTTCTCTTCTCTCCTCTTCCTTCTTTCCTATGGTTTAGTAGCAGCTTCTTCTTTGTATTCCTCTTTATTTTTCTTATATAAATTCTTCCATGATCTTGTGGTTTTCAGTACAACTTCTTCAATTTTGTTTTGGAGAATGGAGAATGCCCTATACTTAGGTGTAAACCTAGTGTTATGCCTTTTGAACTGTATAATTGAACTGTGCCATTCATGCATAGACTAATTCTTCTATGCTATTTTGTTCCTCTTTACTGAACTTATTGAAATCAATCCTTTTCATATCACTTAAGTCTCCATTCCTAATCTTTTCACATAATATATCAACTGAAGACTTAGGAGGATGACTTACTTTTTCAGATTGATCTTCGTCATTAGTATCAAGTTGAGCCACATATCTTTTCCTTTTTCTTCGCTCTTCTTGTGCCTTCTTGATTATTTTCTTCTTCTTTGTAGCTTCCTCTTTGTATTTTTGTGTGGAGGCCCTTGTTGTAGGTCTAGTTGTTAGCTTCTTAGGTGTTGTCATAGCAACTTTCTTTGGTGTAGGCTAAGAAGCAGGAGGTGTCGTTGCCTTCCTTTTGATGGCTTTGCCTTTGATGGGTGCTTCCTTGACTCCTTCTTCCTTGGCACTCTCATCTTTTTCTTCACCTTGGCCTTGTGACAATTTAAGTGGCCCTTGTTCTGGCTCCTCTTCACTAATCTCCTCTGCTTCTTCTGCTGCACTTGTTTCTTCAACACCAAATTTCTTCTTTATCTTCTTCACTAGCATGTCCTTCTTCTTCACTACTATGGTTGTCTTGAGTTTTGTAACAACTCTTGATTTGATAGTGTCATACATTCTGAATGCCTTGGTAGATTTTTCCATTTCCTCTACAAGTAATGTTGTGATGGCTGCAGAAGCTTGATCAACATCAAGCTCATATCCCAATGGTCTAAGCCATCTTGCTCTTGGAAGGACTGCTTGGATATAAGTATAGTTAATATCAATAAGAAAGCATATATCGTTTACATGCTTTTCTACCAGTGAAACTGGTATCCTCATTCTTTTCTTCATTGCATTCTTGAAATCATCAAAATAGATAGATATTTGATCATCAAAGCTATCTCCCATTTGTATAATAAAATCATTTATTTGATCAACAATTGTGTTGTTTTTACTCCAATTGACTTTTCCAAATGAAGGGAATTCCTTTATCACATAGAAGAACATACAAACTAGCACTAACCTAAATTTGCATTGTGCTCCCTTGGAAATTCTAATAGCTCCAAGATTTTCATTAATCTACTGCAACATGAGCTCTGCAAGGTCATAGGTGTGGTCTTTCTTTACAAGCTTATATGCCACATCCACTACTATGTAGGGTACACTATTCAACCTACTGGATTGATACAACTTATGTAATATGATCCTTACAGCAAAGTCTAGAAGGGGATCGGTTATGGTGTCTATGGTCATGCCTCTATTGTTCCACCTTGCTCCTATGTTTTTCTCAATTGTTTCCTTTTTGTCATTTCTCAGTGTCTTGGGCCGATCTAGGGTTGGAAATTATGTAACCCTATGAACCATTTTCTTGGTTATTTTAACTGGTCCTTGCTCTAACTAGAATGATTCATCATGAATTCTGCTAAGTATTGTGTGTATCCACTCAATTTTTGAATGCGATTAGAAAAATTAGGGCTTTGGTTAAACTGTTCTTCTCTATGATAGAAAACTCATCTTTCAATATACAATTATCGTCGAGTTTGTCAAAGGAATTAAAGATTTCCAAGTCTCCTATGGCTCCTATTTTGTAGTTATAACACTTTTGCACATCCTGAACCATAACAACTTTTTTAGGGATGGTGGATAGGGCACTAGCAGGATCATTTTTATATGCAACTTCTAGGATGGCCCTAAACTCAAGTCGTTTAACCTTGTTATTGACAAGTTGAATCTCATGGCTCTCTTTCCCTTAGGTCATCTTTGAACTAGACACCATTATTTACCAAACTAGGGTTTGACATTTAGAGAAAACTTCACAAACTGTAAAACTCAGCACCAGAAGGAAATACCTGGTTAAATGCTTAAATCACTTGGGTAGATTTTGAATCGCTAAAAATTGCTAGTTGAATACTCAAAAATTGCTTAGTCGTGCTCTTGGTAATCACTCTTCATTTGAATGACTCAAAATGAATCAATTTTTACTTTTAAGTAGCTCAAAAACCTTGCATTAAATGCATTTTTGTACCTTCAGCTATCACTTTGCTTCCAAAGGTTTTTCAACTAGACATCCACTCAGTAGCTATTTTCACTCGTCATCTACTAACTTTGTTAATAACTCAACTACCACTACATTTTTACTCGGCTTCCACTAAACTTCTTGACTCGGCATCCAAAGCAGTTTCACTCAACATCTAAAGATAGCTCAGCATCATCATTCAACATTTGTCTTAGCAGCTTGTCTCATGCACATTTATACTTTGCAGTGCTTCATCATGGTTTAGGGCTGATGTATGATACTTCCTTATATGTATCAGCCCCATAGGCTCATCTTGTGATTAGTTGGATGAGAAATGATCACTTGACCTCATGGGTGAAGTGACCCTTCCATTGGATGTACTTGATCCATCCTTTTTCTCCCATGTCTTCTTCATGTATATTCTGGTGTGTTCCTCATCAACTTTTTCTTTGCCCTTATTTGCTTCAGTCTTGGGTGCCTTGGCCTTTGTTGGACAATGCCTATTGACATGTCCAATTTTCAAGCAACTGAAGCAAGTAGTTTGGTTCAACCATCTTTTATAGGTCCCCTTGAAATGTCTTCTTATACAGTTCTGGGGTATATGTCCATACTCTTAACAATAGTGACAGCTCTGCCTTGTATTGTAGTCCCAATTGTAATGGTGTACATAGTTGTCCCTTCTTACATGCTGGTTTGGTGTCCACATAGGCTTTGATCTACACTCAAAGGCTCTATGTCCATACTTCTTGCAATTGTGGAAATGTCCATCAAATCTTTGTGTCCTTGTTACTTTAGACCTGTAGTCTTGTGTAATATGTCATTGCATGTTGCACTTGTGACAGTAACCCTTGCTTTTGGGTGTGTTTGGCTTATTGATCCTTCTACTCCTACACACATTAGTAGTATGCCCCTTTTTATTACAGTAATGACAGGTTGGTTTAGAATCCTTACCTTTGTTACTTCTTTGCTCAGCACTCTTTGATGATTCCCCAACTTCAGTCCTGGAGCATCCAAGTCCTGATGTATCATGGGCTGGCCTTGGGGATTTTAGTAACTGTTCAAAGTACTTGATAGCTTCACTTGACTTGTTGAGATTCTCTGCTATTTATTTTTCTCTATTCAATTCATTCTATAGTTGTTCATTCTACATCTGTAAAGTAGATATCTCAATATCTTTCATATTGAGTTCATGATGAAGGTTCATCATTTGGGCAAGTGTATCCATTTGCATGATTGAGATCCTTGTTAATTCAGTACATTTTTCTTCAAGTCTGTTTGCAAGATTTCTTTTGTCATCTTCCATCATGATTCTATCCTCAACTTCTCTTTTCTTTTGTTTAGTGATTTCACATAGCATCATGGCCTGTGATTCATGCTCCATCTTAAGAGTTCTTATCTCTTCTTTTTGAACTCTATTTTTCTCCATCAGTTTTGCTATTTTTGTATCAAATTCTTTGGAATCTCCTTTGGCAAATACTTGTGTCGTGTCAATCTCCTTGTAGTGAATATCATTTTTGGCTATAGCTATTTTCTTCCTTCTTTTTAAGGATTTTCGTAATTCCTCTCTAGCTTCCTCTACCTTGTGTAGAGCAAGATGCACATCTATCACCTAGTTCTCAATGATCTTCCCAAGTTTGAAGACTTTCATCTTCAGATCTTTTCCTCTAAGCTGTTAGGCTTCTTCTTGAGAGAACTCTACTCTGATACCAATTGTTGGAATGTCTTAATGGGAAGAATGCTTTTGAGAAAGGCGGGGGGGGGTGTGAATCAGAAGTACTAGCCTTTTAACCACTTTTTTACCCTTAATAACATATAACTAAAATTAACATGCATGCATATAAACATTAAAAAATCATGAGAAATAAACATGCATCACCACATAACACTTGAGATTTTGGTAACCCAGAAACCCTCTAGGAATAAGAAGGCAAAACTGGGGTGGGGATGATACTCACAAAATTACTACAGCAATTGATTTCAACCACTTTTGATGGTTTTCCCTATTAAAGGCTTGCCCTATTAAAGGCTTTACACACTGTTAAATGTGACCCTGTTAAAGGATTTCTACACCCTGTTAGGAGTGTGCCTTGATAGAGGACTTAAGAACATTCAACTTAGAATGCCACCCTGTTAAAGGATTTGCATAAGGTTGTTAAACCTACCTAGCTCAATAGGATTTCAAAATTCCTAATACAATTGTGAGAGAGTATTAGAATGATACATCTAAACTAATGCAATCTCTAATGCTGATCTCAGGCTCTTGATCTACTCTTCTATCCCTGATCTCTACTAGATCTCATCTGCTGATTGTGTTCCTTGTTCTGTTCTGATCAACTAGATGTGTAAATGCTATCCTTTCCTCTTAATCTTTGACACCAATGTTCTACAATAACAGGCTCTACTTTTCTTTCTTTCTCACAATTCCTCTCTCCCCTCTTTGTTCAATGGCATCAAGACTCCCTTATAAAGAGTAGTGGTCCGTCATGCATCCTTGATTCAAATGTTTCCCACTCAAACCCTTGAAATTTACCGTTTAGCTGCATGCAATCACCAATTTTCTAATTGGTTGCATGAGGATTGCATAGGTGGTTGTGAGGATTTGATTTTATCCTTTTATCCTATCAATGAGTCATGCATAACCATTTTACATCTTGGCTTGTGATTGCACAAACTTTTATGCTAATCTTGCATTACTCGACACATGAAGTAATACTGATTCTCGACACCATCTATTCTGGATTGCTCGGTATCTACTGTAGTTTTTGAATTACTCAGCTCATATAGGTTTACCATGTCACTCAGAACCTATTGAATGTTTGCTTTGCTCGGCATATACTATAATGTGTTGTGCTCGGCAACAATTGTAGTTTGCTCGACACTATCTGTGACTTGGCACATAAAGGAATTCTAGCTCAGTTTCCATTGTGTACTCGACATGTATAGTCAAAAAGGTTAAGTGTGTTGACACTCATTTATCAATCTTACTTATCTGATCAACAAAAATTACATATAGAATTTTAGATTTTCCTAATAAACGCTCTATTTTCTATCATTTTTTAATGATATTTCATATGCAAATTATTTGGAGATGCAAAAAAATGAATTTCTCTCTAAATTTTTTATTAAAGGTTTTGGAAAATGACATGCAACTATTGTAAAAAAAATTCAATTTTTTCAGAGCAAAAGAGTATTTTAAAAAATTATCTTATTATTTTTAATAAGTAAATTCATTTGGCATCCAAATCAACGAATTTTGATCTAAATTTAATTTTTTAGGTTTCCAATACTTGTAGGAGCTTACAATTAAAAATTTAGTTTTTTTAAATCAAAAAAGTTATTTTTAGTTATTTGTTCTATGATTTTTATTAAAAAAATTCAATTTTCACCCAAATCATGGAATTTTGATATGAAAATTTTATTCAAGGTTTGGGATGCTTTCAAGAGCCTACAATAAAAATTTTAAAGGTTTTAGATCAAAGCTGTATTTTTAATAAATTTCTTGTAATGATTTTTATTAAAACAAAATCATTTATCACCCCAATCAACTAATTTTAATTTGATAATTTTATTGGAGGTTTGGGATGCTTCCAGGAGGTTTCTATACAAAATTTGAATTTCTAAAAGTGGTTTTTCAAAACACATCTCAAAGAAAAACTCATAGAAAAACAAAGAAAACAAGGTAAAGACCTTTAAAAATGTGCCTAGCCTTTGCTAACTTTGAACAAGGTAAGCCTAAACCTTTCAGTTTTCTTTAAATTGTGGCAATTCAAAGTTATATACTTAGATAAGTGAAAGAAGTTGATCTCTAAAATTTCATTGGAATTAGGCCTATGCTCTCAATTCTTTGAGTGCAAACTTTCCAAAGAAGTCTGTAGAGATCAATTTGGGAAAGAACAAACACATTGACTAAATAGGAGCCTCATGTCTTCTCTAGTTTAAAGGCTCATAATTGGAAAAATCTTGCTTGTTGTGTTTGAGAAGTTGGAGTAGTAGGGATATGCTCTCACCTTTTGGGGTGATCAAACTTCCCAACCTGCTTTCTATTTCTATTTCCCATGATTTATCATAGGTAGATTATACAGCCATAGAAAGACATACCTCTCAAGAATTTTCCTTAACAAGGCCAGTGAGAGGGAAAGCCTTTGACTTGGATTTGTAATGGGATGCAAGACAATAGTGTTCAAAATATAGCCTTCTTCAAGTAGTCTTATAAAAGATTGTACAAAACCTCCTTGGCATTGATGGGAAGCTCTCTTTTAAGAGAGGTAAATTTGAACACTACTAGATGATCTACCACTAAAACCTAGTAGTCACCAACCTATTAGAGCCAATTGATAATAAGCCATTTTTCATTTTCTAGGCTTGTGATTGGAATTTTGTTGCCAAGTTTGAATATGATGCTTATGTTTAAATGAACAAATCCAAAATTCAAACTTTTAGCTGCGAAAACATCAAAAGAACAACCTCCAATTAAACACTCATTTAATATCCTCCAATTGAAATAGACATTAAAGACCATCCTATGCAAAAATTAAACAAAAATTAACTCATTTTGTTTCAAATGGTTTAATCTCAGTATCAAAAGTGAATTTGAGTGGATTATTAAGCAAACTCAAAGCATTGTTAAAGATTGAAATCCAACATTGCAAGTTGTGTTCATCTTATCACATAATCAATCTAACCAATTTAGTTCTTAGCCTCAACATCAAGGTATGCAATCCTTTTGAAGCTAAAACTTATCAAAACATGTTACAAAACTGACTTTTTTCATAATTAGTTATCAATTCATTTTTGGACCAACACACTTGCATTAACACAACACCTTTCATTGACATTGGGACATTTTACCTTGACACCATCCATTGCATAATCAAAAACACCAAACATTTAAACAATGGAGGATGCTCAAATTTGAAAATTCTTGGAGGAACTAAAAGATATGAAGATCATGCTTGCCAAACTTAAAGTCATAAAGGATTCAAAGAGAACCTTGCAGAACAAGTCTTCCTTCCAATCAACTTCTCCTTCTATATCTAATCAAAATTCGCTATTTTCTTCAAACAATCAAACTTTGCAGTATGCCTATCCAATCTCAAACAAGAGGCTATGCTCCAATCTAGTAATGAAAATCTTCTTCACATGCAATAATACAAAAAGAATCCCAAGTATTGTTACAAAAGAATCTTTACTCCTTTGAGAGAACCTTGTAAAGTAACCTTGAAAACACTTCTTGTAGAAGATCTCATTACCTTGTCTCAAATAAAATTCAAAAAAGAAGATACTATTTTTCAGCAAGATCATCTTGATGACACTATATCTATTACCTCTTCCAACACTAATGCATCTCCCACAACATCAAATATAGATGACATGACTCTATCCATTGTAGAACCCAGCACTTCTTATAATGACTACATGTATCCTCAAGGGCTACCTCTGAAAGAAACATAAGCTAGAAATGATTGGGTTGCAAGTCTATTTACAACACTTATGACTAAAGATCATAGACCTACATGTGCTGTTATGCCTATCATGTCCACTCCAAGTAGTCCTCCCTCTGAACCTCAAGAACCTACCATGCAAACCCAAACAACAGATTTGGATATAGATTTAGATACTCCCTCATCCTCAAAAGTGGTTTCACGTCAAGAGGACTACCTAAATGATGAAGAATTAAGTGTTGATCAAGATCTAGATCCCTTTAACCCATTTGATTTCTTACAAGATTTCCTCCATCCATTTGAAGAGATATATCATCCTCCATCTCCCATTTCCTATCCACTTCTTAAGAAAGATCAAGATACCATTTCCAAGGACCCTATTACAGATCAAGCAACAAGCACAGTTTCTATTTTGTCTGAAGATCCTTTTCAAGATTAAAGTATCCCCTTAATGCCTTGTGATACTCCTCCATATTCCCCTCAAACTTCCTTCTTTATTCCTAATCCTTTGAATAAATGTCTTCGAGATTTAGTTAAACCTATCAAAGACATTGCTCCTATCAAAGTTTTTCATGAGCTTATTGATAAAGGAATGTATGCTAAAGATGAGATCCTCGATCATGTTGCTCACACTCAAGATGTTGGTATCCCTATTCCTTCTCCATTTGCATCTTCCAAATCCATCCTTGGTCCTTATATGTCACATCCTTTAAATATTTCATCCATCTTGGGACCCTATATCTCTCCTTCCAAACTAGAACCTTCAAACCATCCATCTATATTGGGACATGTTCCTCCATCTCCTTTACCTAAAGATCAACAAAGACTTTTTCCCTTGAGAAATTTCCATCCACAAAACCATCTAAACTAGTCATATCAACCTTCTACATCCACAAATCCCAAGTCATTTAGAAAATAATTTGGATGTTCAACATAAAAAATACAAGAATCCATGTAAAAATGTAGATCGCTATGTCTCCTCTAATCGACGTGTGACTAAAAATAAAAAAGAAAGATTCAAGAGACCCCAAAGGTCCACTTGCCAAAGAAAAAAAATGAAGCAAATATGGGTTCCTAAACCCATTCTTCAAGTGATGTTTTTAAAAGAATCCACAAAAATAAAGAAAATATGGGTTCCTAAACCCATTCTCAAAAAATGCAAAGAATAAAAATGAAGAAAAATGGGTTCCTAAACCCATTGTTGAAGAAATGTGTTCTAAAGAAAACAAAGACATGGAAGAATCAAAATCTATATGGATTCCCAAGTCTCTTTTGAAAGACTTGAATATTGAAAACAAAGCAAAGTTGACAATCAAACTTCCAATGCTTTCCACTCCGTCATCTTCCACAAGTATTCTACCATCTCCAACATCCATATCTCAAGCTATTTCACCCATTTTTATTATATCATCTCACTATCATTCAATGTGTGTGTCTTTG
Source organism: Cupressus sempervirens (assembly GCA_028749045.1). NCBI lineage: Eukaryota > Viridiplantae > Streptophyta > Pinopsida > Cupressales > Cupressaceae > Cupressus > Cupressus sempervirens. The sequence continues at coordinate 705,518,605 of CM053791.1, read as the reverse complement.
TTGATCTTACCCACTTTTACACCCACCCTTCTACAATCTTTTGAAGCCTACACTTCCCTATTATCCATCCTCCTCCTATCCATCCAAATCCTACAACCTTATCCTCCATCTGCCCCTATGTTATCTACCATTTTCCTTTCCTCACCTTATCAACATCTTTGAGCATACCTTTTCATTACCTTGACCTGTCTTAACATATCCTTTAACGAGGAGCATTATTCAAAGAAAAAATGGCTCAGATTCCTTCAAAAGGAAAAGAAAGAAAGAAAGAAAGAAAAAAGTACCCACTTGGTAAACAAGTACCTTGGTAGCAAAAGTAAAGAAAAATAAATCCATCCTATGGTCAAAACCACTTCTTGTAGCACTTTGGACAAGTACCATGATGAAAACTTGGCTAACAAGCACTATGTGTAATTCTTCCATCATCCATCTATCTTCTCTTTCACCTTTGATCTTGACAAAGTTGAGCTATATGTGAGCATTGACTATCTTATCCCTATCACAATCTTGTGTATCCCACATTTCATAGTCTCCATACCTAGCTCCATCCTAATAATCCCATCCTAGTGCTATCCTATCCTATTGAACCCTTGGTCATGATCCAAAAAAAAAGGAAAAGGAATATTTGGTTCTTACAAACTGCTTGACATGTTTTCTCTTTTGGAACTACATACCTTCATGGAATCAGGTCATTACCTATATGCTATCTAGCTTGTTAACTTAAATTGCTTATCCAAAACAAGCTTCATAAGTTACTACCTTTTCTTAGCATGGGCAATCTTGAAGAGATAGTCCCTAAGAATCACATTCACCTACTTCAACATTTTCACTTATCCATCTTATCCATCATCTTGTTTATCCATACCACCCTATGTTGTGCTAGAAATTGGGGGAAAAATAATGTAATCTTGCTTGAGAATTGGTAATCTCTAAACAAAACTCAAAAATTAAAAAATTAAAAAAATCAAAAACACCAAAAAAAAAAGAGAAAGAAAAAAAAGGTACAAAAGAAGTGAGAAATGCCACCTTTGGTTTGAAAAAGAGTGAGAGATAGCACCTTTGGACTTCCCTAAACAACACAAATCCTTTAATGCTATAAAAAATCAAGACAACCATAGGCTTTCCTAGCACAATCGAGTTAATTTCACACATACTCAATTGAGAAACACTTGTGGGTTATAGTTCAGTCATTCCTTAGCATCTAGCAAAGTTTATAGAAGCAACAACCATCCTATCATGAAAATAATTCCCAACCGATCATTAGTCTTATTTATGTTGCAATGGCCACGATTGGTCTCACCCCTTTCAACAAATATATCAATGTTATCTCAAAAGCCCAAATATCCATCAGACTCTTTCATCCTCACTTAACCGGGGGCACAGAATAAGTAAGTGTAAGCATGAGATCTTGGCTGCCCCTCTAGTGCCTTTTTACACCCAAACACCTTTTTTAGCCCTCTCTAGCACCTTTTTCAGGCCCTTAAGCACATTTTTTTTCCCAAATGCCTTTCCATAGGCCTTGAGAGTATCTGGCTTAGAACACACCTAGAGAAACATCACAATATTGGCCTTGTAATTGTTTATAAAAGCTATTAATATATGCAAAATTATGCCTTACATATCAGGACCCTCCAAATGTTATGAAAATCTCTACTCATCTTTCATTATGAGCTCACATAGACATTCAGTTCGCCGCATATAAGTAAAGGTTTTCCTTCCTCTATGAACCATATTGTTCCCACTTTTACAGAGATTAAAACCTTTCCAACATTTTTTTTTCAAAAATTCCAAAAACATTCACAAAATTCAAAAAATTCTAAACATTCATATTGAATTAAGATCATCTCATTAGGTGATACATGTTTGAGACAATGTATAGAAACAAAAACAATATACTACTAGATTTGACCCCAATTTTTGACCAAAATTTTTGACCATCAATTAAAAAGGTTTAGGTTGGTCAAATTGTAGAAGGAATTTTTCCTCTTTTTTAAAAATCTAACTCATGTTGGTCAAAATTTTGACCAACATAGGCTTTCACTTTAAAATGAAAAATAATTTAGCCGAGCACATGAAGGAGTGAGAGAATGGTTATGGGTTTAAGTTTTAATTTGTGATACCGAGACCAGACACACAACAAGACATGCAACAAGAAATAGAGTGCAGGCCTACTGAGAATGGTTGTAGCAAATCATTCCTCCGCCATGGTCACCAAAGGCATTCTTTCTTCCTATAGCTCCTTACGAGTTGCCTACCCTACCTACCCCAAACTATAGGTATATCAGGTATATTAAACTTCATGAAATGCGAGTGAAGCCCTATTCAATTGTGTGGAAGAGTTTGTTTGGCGCTTATAAATCAAATGTGAACATACAGCTAGGAGAATTTATGGCGACACTCCTTTTTGAGTTGGATCATACTAATGGCATGCCATACATACTTCTCTCAAACATCTAAGCTAAAGTAGGCAGGTGGGCCAAGGTTCAAAAGGTAACAAAATTGATGAAAGATAGAGGGATACAAAAGATACCCAGATGTTGGATTGAACTCCAAGAAATGGTACATGTTTTTTGTGTGGGAAATGGATCACAACCAAAAACACTAGATATCTACACAAAGTTAGAGAAAATAGTCTTGGAAGATGAAAGTAGCAGCATACATTCTAGACACAAGACCTGTAATGAATGGATGTGAAGCAAGAGAAGAAATTTCTTCTTTCCTGTCATACACAAGAGTTGGCAATGGATTGTTACATGGATGATGGAACAATGGTTAAAATTATCAAAAACCTTCGAGTATGTGGTGATTGCCACACTACAACCAAGTATATTTCAAAAGTTGTTGAGAAAGAAATTATTGGTATGTGCATAGACCATTTCCACATTTCAAGCATGGAAAATGTTGTTGTGGAGATTATTGTTGACTTAAAGTGAATTAAACTATAAAATATGCTTGCATAGTAGGGGTTGCAGTGCAGTGATGTTCCTGCCAAAGAGTGGATTGGATTTTTTGCCAGATGTTATTATTCCCAGTGGTTTGATAAACATGTATGCAAAACATGGATAGGGCCCATATATCCATGAATGCATGCTAGAAAATATTTGCAAAACCTTGATGGGGCTCAAATGGTATTTCATAGTTGTCTTGTGTGCATTGAAACTCTAGAGAAGGGTAAGAAACACTAAGTTACTAAAGTGTTGTAACTTCTTGGCAAGCATTCAATAATACAAATCCTCAACCCCATCCAAATATAGAATAGACATTCAAATTGTGAGATTATCCATGCCAACTAAAAGTGGGATCATTACTATTAGTGCTAGTTGAGCTACAAGAATACACATCGAGAGCTACCAATTGAGCCTTTGCAAAATATGTCCTAAAGGCTCAAATTGGATTTTGAAAGTGCTCTGAAGGAAAACACTTGCAGTATGGGTTTCTTGATGAGTAAAGCCAAATCTTTTGATTCTCTTGAAACTTAAAGACCTATATATATCAAACAAATAGAAAACCTAAACACTAGAAGAATACCCAAGCCCAAGCCAACCAAAAGGTGGTGTGTGAGAAGTACACCTCTAGGAGCTAGAGGGATTGCTAAGCATCAACCTGAACCTAGACACCTAGAAAAACCACTCTGGTACAATCAAGAAGAGCCACACCACAAGAAAGAACCAACAAGAAAAGAAGAATCACAAAGGAGCCAAAACCACCAACAAGGTGGAAGGTGAGGTGTGATACAATCGAAGCACAAAGGGAGAAGAACAAAGAGAGAATAGGAAACCCACCCAGTGGATGGGGAGAAATCAAGTAGGAAGGAGAGGGGGGAGAAAGAGGAAGGTCAACCTTCATAATGTTGGTCTTTGTCCTATGAAGCCAACATTAGCTACCAAGAGGGGTTAAGGATCTAGCCATCATCACGATTAAGTTTGATGGGGTGGTTGTAAATCTTGAGAGCTTCTTTAAGTTTCATTTTGAAGTAGTTGTCCTCATTGGTAAGGACTTGTGTGTCTTCCAAGAATAAGTAATGCTTGGTTGAGGAGTTCTTAGCTAAGGCCGATTTGCACACTCTATCATGTCTAATGTCAGCAACGTGCTCTTTAATTTGGGTGTGGAATGAGAGGCCCATTCTACCAATATAAGGTGTGACATAGGAGCAAACCACTTTGTAGACCCCAAAGTTATAAAAAAGGTCTCTAGAGTCCTTGATGGGTGGAATGTAGTCTCTGAGCTTGGAGAGGGGTTTGAAGGCTACATGCAAACCTTTCTTGGTCAAGATCTTGGAGATTTTTTGGGAAAGGCCTTCCATAAAGGGGAGAGAAGCATTCAACACAAGAGGGGGTAGAGAAGGTTTGGGAACAGAGAGGGAATGGTGGAAGGACTTAGCTTGGTTGAGAGCCCTAGATATTTGTCTGGGAGAATATCCATTGAGCCTAAAGACTTGGTGAAGGTGGTCAAGCTCAAGGCTTAAGTAATCAAACTATCACAAATTCTATAGCTTCTCAATGCAAGGGTCTTGAGAATGCCCAATTTTTTGCTTGGATGGTGGTGGGAGTAGGAGTGTATGTACAAGTTTGTGTGAGTTTCTTTTCTAAACACACGATAACCAAGGGAGCTGTTAGGTTTTTTGATAAGAAGAACATCAAGGAAAGGCAATTGATTTTCAAACTCTAGCTCCTTGGTGAAAGAAATACAGGGCACTAAGTTAATTATGTGTTGGTGGAACTCCTCTAATTTATCAAGCCCATAAGGCCAACACACATTAGTATCATCAACATAATTCTTCCACCACTTAGGTTGAAGAGGGAATGATCAAAGGTCCAACTCTTCAAAATGTTCCATATAAAGGTTGGAAATGATCGGGGAGAGAGGGGAACCCATGGCCACACCATCAACTTGCTTGTATATGACCCCTTGGAAGGAGAAGAAAGTGGATTTAAGGCACAACTCAAGAAAACTTGTGATCTCTATATTGGTATTATGCTTCACAATTTCAATTGAATCAGGAATTGGGACCTTTTTGAAGAGAGAGACAACATTGAAACTCACCAAGGCATCATTACTATCAAGATGAGAATCCTTGATGAATTTGATAAAGCGGGTCGAGTCTTTGAGAAAGGAATTAGATTTTCCAACCAAGGGCGAGATTAGTTTGGCAAGATGGGCAGCTAGAGGGTACGCGAGGGAGCCTATGGTGTCGACAATTGGTCTTAGGGGAATAGCCTCCTTGTGAATTTTTTGGAGACAAAAGATGTGGGGAGTGACTTCCCTAGAAGGGACTAACCTCTTTTTGATGTTAACACCAAAGGACGAGGCCAAGGCACTGGCTTTGACTTTTTTTAAAATTTTGGCACAAGAGATACAAGACAAGGTTTTGTAGCCACAAGAATCAGCCAGAAGGTCAAGCATCTTTGCAACATAATCTTGCTTGTTCATGATGAAAGTAGCATTACCCTTTTCCACTTTGGTAATTACAAAGTCATTGTGATGCAACAAACTTTTGAAAAAAATGAACTCCACTTTGGAGATGTTGCACCTAGGAGGTTTGGCATGCCTCGAAGCAACTGCACAATCCTATTTAATTTCTTCGGTGGCATCATTAGGGAGAGTAGGCATGGCATTCTCAATCTCCACAAGAAAGTCAATGTGCAAAATGGTATGAGGTGCCATCATAAAATCAAGACCCCATTAATGTCATTTATAATCAAATAATTTGAAAAAGCCTCCAACCTTTTGCCAAATATTTAATATTTTATCATTAATTAAATTCATTTTAGTTGAATACATAAAAAATCACTTTCACTTCTCAGCAGCCAAAAATCTAGTTAGGATGTCTACTGCCCCATTTCCTTCTCTTAGAGTATTTGTGATCTTGAATTATCTAAACATGGCTATCCTTCATTTACAATCATTCATAAGGATGATATTTCTCTAGGACCTATTATCTTAATTCAAAGGGATATCTGTGATGAGTTTGGATTCCTCTTCCAAAATGATTTTTTAAACCCTTAGTTCCCAAAAAGATATGATACCATGTCACATAGCCATCCCTTCCACATAACTATTAGAATAGATACCTATATCTTCATAAAAACCTTGGATCTTATCTCCTATTTTACTTCTTACCAACCCTTGTATACCAGAGATAATTGGGTTTCCTTGGTCTGGATGGATCTATTTAGTTTCTTTCCTTCTCGCTATGCTCAAGAAATTCAGGTTGTTGAGGTTCTCATTAATATCATCAGTTAATTTTATTCTAGTTTCATAGTGGTTGGGAAAATAATGCATTAAGGGTAGGAAGTAGCATTGAAATTACCACTAACCAATCTCCTAGGAAGATATTTTATGCTTGATTGGGTGTGTCTCTAAAATATAGAGAGCATATCAAAGCTCAAAGCAATTTGTTCATATTCAACTTTATCCATCTTGTATTCAAAATTGAACAACATTTACAATGTACTGATCTTTACTGTCAGACATTTTCATTTATTTTCTTCTTCTATTATCTTTACAGTTAAAACATCTCATTTCACTATTTTAATCTATATCTATGCCCCAATTTTAGAATGAGACTTTATGTTTGATCTTACAAATTAAGAGGGATTTTTATAAAAATCTAGAAAGTGTTTTTGCTAATAACATGAGCTATACTTAGAGGAAGGCTATAATGAGTATAGTTGACTTTGTTGGATCAGCAAATACAATTAATCTTCAAGGTTTTTAGTTTACAAGGTAAATAAATCATAAACCTTAGTATTAATATTAGGTGTAACTTACTTAACATGGACTTACTTTAGTAACATTATTCAAGTAAATAATGTGAGGAGACTAAAATAGAGGCTTTGAATTCCTTTCCCGTGGAGAAAAATAATGCAACTACAGATCTAGTTTTCAAGAAAGCACAACAACCTCTAGAAAACTGTGAACAATTTTGCCCTATATCCACTATTTTATTATCTGTTTCAAATGCTTCTTCATCTACTGAGGTTGGAGATTGTGATTCAGAAACTATTGAGTTAGATAATGAAAAAGCATTCACTGAATCACTAGATGAAAAAATGCAACATGGCCTTTCTGGCAAAGATGTTGATTTGAGAGATCTAGTGCAATGCCTGATAGATGTTTTCATTCCAACATGTAGAGGTCCAACTGGAAGTTGAGCATTGCTCATCTACAAACATTGCAAAAGCAAGCAATTCAACTAAGAGATCCACTTGCCATGAAGTGATGAAGTTGATTTTGAAAAAACCTAAGGAATTAGCAATCAAGTACAAAGATTTCCCCCTTCCATTATCTACCCACCTTGGCAATTCTAATTTTGCTTCTCTATACACTTCTAAGGACAAGGTTAGAGAGTATCCTTTTTTTTTGTCTTTGTCATTTAGACTTTTACATAGACATTTCTTTGAAAGCTCATTAAAAGAATTATTGGAATTCTTCACTCAAGAATAGACATGAATTACAAGTATTATTTTGCATGGAAATACTTGCCTTAAAGATTGCTGGGAGCATTGAAGAGCAAACAAAGAATAAATTAATAAAAGAAATTTGCAAAATTCTAGAAAACATCCAATTTATTTTGCTAGGAGCAATATTTGGGGGGGAAAACCTAAATGAGTTTTCAAATAGAGTTATTGCATCTAGGTAACTGTCTAACTTATTAATAGACTATGTCTAATAAATTTAATATCTGATAACACTTAAATTTATCATACGTTCATATAAGCCATGACCTTCTTTGCAGGTATATTAACCGACTGGACATGGTGATTACAAAAGTATATAAGGATATGGAATTTTATGTATATGATGATTTAGGGGATATCTTCAATTCTATGTCCAATGAGGATAAAGATGCTGATATGTAGAAAAATGAGTTTGATGTAGGGGCTTCTTCTCAAAATGATGTCATGGCTACTAATGGTGGGAAAGGGAGAAATGCAGGCTAGATAGGATAGTTATATCATCAAATGTTTGCCTTGTATGATGATCAACATTCTCTAAAATTTCCACAAGCTGAAAGGGTTTCAAGAAAGCATAAGGGCAATGATTATGAATGTAGACTTAAGAAATCCAAAGAAAATAGGGAGTGTGCACATAGATTTGCACATTTCACAAGTAGAGCTCAAGATTTGCAATTTGTGTGGGCATCAAAACATACTAGCCATATGATCAAGAAGCAATCTAACAACCAAGTAAATCAACTGAAGAAGAGACATATAAAAGTTCATAAAAATGATGTGATATATGAGACTCTAATGAGATCTTCAAAGTTGAGAAAATGCAAAGATGGGAGATGATTGGGGGTTGAAAGGAAGGCAATGAAAGCTACTATTGATTTTGTTGACGAGACACCATATCCAAGAGTGAATAACAGGTCAAAGGCTACTTTAGATGTTGTTTATGAGACTCCATATCTAGTCTCTAAAGTACAAAATCAAATGTCAGGAGTCAGGCCAATGCTGGTTATTAATCTTGATTCAGGGACAACTCCTAAATATGGGGCAACTGGCATAGACTCAAAATTAGGACTTATTTCAAGAGCATTATTTGAAAATGGAAAATCTATTAAAAGAAATGCTTTTACCATTTTCAATTTCATAAAGATTTTAATGATCATTTCCACAATTACCTTCAGGGGCTAAATTTGTTAAAGAATTACCTTCAGGGTTTGAATTCATCAAAGAATAATAGGTAGGCATCATTATATCTGAATCTTCACATTATGGACAAAATTGTGATTTCTATTTTTGAGTATGATAGTAACAATTTATACAAATATTCTAAAATTCTTAAAATTTTAAGAAAAAAACCTCAATATTACCTAGGGTATACTGTGAGAATCTAAAGTTTTTAAAAGGATTGTATACTAACTACAGTCTATTGCACGCTCTTTCACTTTGGATAGCTGACCTAAGAAACCATAGGGAAAATAATAGTTAGGGAATGATGGTGGGTTCATAGCAGATTTAGGGCATGATTGGGGCTTTAAAATATATTTATTTCATAAAATAGTCATTTTGAACAGTTGAGCATGCATGGATGGAAGTAGAAATGCATGAACATGCTCTCAGTTTCATCTCTTCACCTTTTAATTACTCATGTTAAAACTACTTCCCTCTTTCACTGACCAGTGTGGAATTAAGGTCTGCAATAGATGAGTAGACAATTTGTTCTTTTATGGCAATGGATGCCTAGAAAAAGATAAATAGATAGAAGGGTATAGGGATGGTGATATCACATAGATTCAAGGTACATATATACATGAATATGATTTTAAGTACACAATATTTAATATAGTTGTTAGAAAATTAAATATGGAGAAGGTTATATAATCTTGGAGATCTAGGGTATGTGGTCTGGTATGGAGATATTATGTGTAAATATTGTTACCACGAGAAAGTGGGTACAATGGTAGAGTCCTCCTCCCTATACATGAGTCTTCTTGTGCCTATGGCTCCAAATCTATTACATCTTAGCATTCTGTGGGACTTAGAGGATCCGAGTTGGCCTATAAGTTTCCCTATCTAGAATTTGAAGTTTTAGGGTTCTATGCATGAAGCACAACTTGTGGATTTTATGCCTTTTCATAAAGTTTGATGCTATACTGTGGTTTACTCAACACTATTGTTTACTCAGATAATATGAATTGTTTCTCTAAATTATAGTCATATGAAATCACTGATAAATAAATATGGATCAAATTGCTAGATTTTTGTTTGGCATTATTTTACTACTTTTTAAAAATGTATTTTCAATTATTTTATTATATTGCTTTTATCATTTTGTTTTCTTGTCTTTCATGGTTATTTTTTGTCCAAATTTTGAGGACTTTTACTAAAATAGAAGATTTTTGTCACAATTTCTTAAGATAACACATTTTAGTGTAAGTTATTGTATTGTTCCCTACTGGTAATGACCTCAAGTTCTCTTTTCTCACAATGATTATTAACATGTATTGTGCTTTGTAGACTTATGACATTAATAAAGATACGAAGCATGGGTGTAATAGCCTTGTAGATTAGGCTTTGGTCATTATTGAAGAAATTAGTTTGTCAAATAGATATAAGTAACCATTGTAGCTCATACTTTGAGATCACCACACATAACTTAATGTTGATGTCAATATGTTTTAATAGTTGAAGCAACCTCATGTTAACTGGATATTGCATTAATATTGGTACCAAGTAGTATTGAGACTTTCTTGTATTTAAATGATAAGCTAATTATAATCTAGATTCTTAGTCAAGGAAGAGGATGCATATGATCTCTAGGACTTAATACTTAGGATTGTTGATATTGTGAAAGTAGAACTGCATTAATGATCATCAAATATCTTAAGGTTGAATTGAGGGTTGGAAGTAGGTTGTCTTTTATTGATTATTGACTCCTATTACATCTATTAATTGAGGCTCCCAACCAAGGACATGAAACAACCACCATGCTTCCAATCAATGCTTCAAATCTACTGGAATAGCTACAATATGCAGGGTCTAAAGTTGGAAGTGATTATAGATCTTGTTTGACAATGTCATACTTACTAGCAGCACATTATGCATCTTGTCAATACAACTTCGTAAGTTACATTTTCTATTTATGATTTTCATTTGGAATCCATTGCTTTATTTCTGAGATGAATTTGGTAAAATTCTTTTTGAAATGAGTGAAAACTCCAAAATACTGGGATGTCCTTTGTAAGTTATTATGTTGAAGCATTGTAATCATTTTAAGTGCTAACTTTCATTGGAGACACCAATTCTAGTTTGGGTAATAGGGTCTGGTAGATAGATTTGTTAAAAAATTGGGATTCATCATGTGATTGATACAATTTTCAACAAAATCTAAAAAGAACCTCCATGTTACAACTAAAGGTCTCTTTAACAAGCAATAACTTTTTGCATTGAATAGTTTGTATTTTATTTGTTTTCTAATAATTGCTTCTCATTTATTGCATAGAAAACACAATGCCAATATCAAGTTCAAATGACCTTCTCCATCAAATCTTGCAACACTTTCCTTAGCCATTAGTCATTGCAACATCTACTTTGGGCATGGTGAATCATCTAATGTCACTAATGATATTGAAAGTATTCCAATAGTTCCAAAAGGGATGGAAGGATTTCGATTGGATTTATCAGATTTATGTTGGGTTCCAGAAAAGAAAGGTTTTTGAATGTGTTTATCAGAGGTATGTTAGACTGATATTGGACTATGTTAATATTTTTTATTAGATAAGAAAGAATTCTGAAATAATTTATGCTAATATTACAACTAACATGTTTTGTTACAATTTAGACTAACTTTGGCTGTCTCTTTGTTAACCTTTGTGGACTTTAAATAGGAATCTGATGATGAGGACCAAGTAAGCAATAATGCCACTAGAGGTTCAACCCTCTATTTTCTTAATGTAAGTTCTTCAAAAAAATTAGCTTCTTAGGAATAACTTAATCTAACCATTTTCTATTCCTTTGTGGACTTGACTATAATAGGAGTCTGATTATGAAGACCATGTAAGCAACTATGCTAGTAAAGGTTTAGCTCTCCATTGTCTTGATTTAAGTTCTATGAAGATTCTAATTTTCATAGGAATATTTTATTCTGAGAATTTACTAACCCTTTTTAGACTTGACTATAATAGGAGCATGATGATGATGCCCATGTAAGCAAAAATGCTACTAGAAGTTCATCTCTCTATCATCTTGTTGTAAATTCAAAGATTCTAATTTTATTAAGAATAACTTAATCTAGACATTTGCTAATTTTCATTTTTGAATGAGTTTATTAGAGATATGTTGGGTTGATAATGGACTATGCTAATATTATTTATTAGAAAAGTAAGAATCTTGAAAGGTCTGTAATGTGTTGTTCAAATAGAAAGTAAGATTTAAAGGTTATGCTATTGTTACAACTAATATGTTTGTTTTTCTCCTTTTTGATTATCTGCTAACCTTTGAGGACTTTTAATAGGAACCTCATGACAATGACCATATAAGAAACAATACTAGTGGAAGTTTAGCTTTCCATTGTCTTGATGTAAGTTCTTCAAAGATTCTAATTTTCTTAGGAATGACTTAATTTGACCATTTTCTAATCCTTTGTGGATTTGATTAAAACATGAGCTTAATTATGATGACCATTTCAACCATGATGTTAATAGAGGTCTTCATGTAAGTTGTTCAAATATTCTAATTTTCTTAAGAGTAACTTAATCTGACATTTGCTAACCCTTTGTGGACTTGACTTAACAAAAGTCTTATGGTAATGGTGGTGTAAGCAACAATACTACTAGAAGTCTTGATGTAAGTTCTTCAAAGATTATAATTTTCTTAAAAGTAACTTAATCTCATCATTTTCTAACCCTTTGTGAATTTTGACTATAATAGAGTTCTAATGATGATGAAAATGCAAGCATCAACGATTCTGTAACCATTTGCAACTCTTTGTGGGCTTAACGATACATAAGTCTAATGATGACCACCATGAATAGAAGTCTAATGATGACCACCATGTAAGCAATAATGCAACTATAGGTTCAGCTCTCCATTACATTGATGTAAGTTCTTCAAAGATTCTGTAAGACATTTTTCAATCATATTTTTTCAGTGATCTATTGTAGTTTGAATGAGGTTTGAGATTCTACTTTCCATTTTGGTGATGAGGTCACTTAATATGCAAATATTAGTTTACATGATATTTTATCTAGAAAGACATCCAAATTTATAGATAGTTTGTGATTTGTAATTTTTGATTATTAAAATCCACTAGTGAAGAGACATCAATCAAGAGGTTACAGAGGTCACAACCAGCTTAAGTTCTCTTCCTCCCTTCTATAGTGTGTGCTAACTTGTGAGTCCCATAAGCTGCTTTAGTCTCACAAATTCATTCATTCATTCATTTGAAAGTCTAAAATTGTATTACTTTAAAAAAACATGTTTGCGATCTTTTCTCAAAAAATATATAATTAATTGTCAACATTGTTCTTATGCAGGTGCAAAACGAAGTGATTCAGTATGAAGGCCAATTGTTGGGGAATCTGAATAGAGAGTGATATCCAAATGCACCCTCTGAACCTTCAAAGTAAAAATTCCATTTAGTTGATTGAATAATGTAGGCCATTACCTTTTCATACAATTGGAAAGAGCATGCAAGTAGTTTGAAGTGACTTCCATGGATATCACAGCTTTAATCAAATTTTTGCTATTGTCAACATCGAAATATTCACCTATTTTGAAATGGGATATTATAGGTTTTTGGATTCATGATATTGTAAGTTTCATGTTCCTCTACTTTTTTCAATGAATTAAGGGTTTTAGTATAGCTTTTGTCCTTTATTCCCTGGGGTAAAACATGCTTATTTTGGAGTTGGTTTGACAATGAAAGTTTAGTATGCTATCTCAAGCATCGGGATGGAGGATTCACTAAAGGGAGAAAATAGATTGATGTCTATTTTCTACTACAGATTGGACAAAACATAATTTAAGTACAATTCAACTACTAGCAACATTGAATGAATGAAAAGAGTCAAGGATCAAGAAGTAACAACTTTAAATTATCTTTACACTTCTGTGATGTCAGATAAATGTTTACTAGATGACAGTGATCTGAAGCTCAAATGCAATTAATTGTCATTGATGGGAATAAAATAATTTAGATGTGTGAAGAATTAATGGTGCAACATTTGAAATGGAAAGGTAAGATGTAGATTAATATATAGAAAGGAAACATGAGTACATTGAGAAGATCAGTTGTGACTACAAATTTCATGGAGACTTAAGAAATGGTGAAAATTGTATCAGTTTGCTTTTGAAAGGATGTGATAATTGCTTTGCTGCAAAGAGATGGGTGTTCTTCTTAGGACATTGTTTTGAATTGTTAAAAGACTATCAGCTTCAAGTCATTAGACTTAGACTTACTTTCTCACATGGCAAATTTGAATGTTTTAGATTGAATTTTCAATGATTTTTTTTTTGGGTAAGATGTCTTGGTTATGATTGTTTACTCAACAGTTTTTATTTATAGAATCTTCTCATGTAATTGAATGATTCACTTTTTCCCAAGATAGGCATGGGCGCAATGTTGGAGTTAATGTGGAAAGCCAATGTTCTGGAGCTACATTGTTATCTTAAATATTTTGCAGTTGTGCTTAAAATTAATGTTGGTTCAGCTTCTTGTTTACAACTGATCAAGTCCAGCTATTGGCAGTGTTTCTTCCATGAATCTCTCCCAAAGCTATTATTGTTTCCAATATTACAAGGATTACATTGGATTTGTAGTGGTAATTGGCTGACACATTTGCAGCTGCTCATCTTTCTGTCAACAATTCACTCCAGCTGCTCCAATTTGTTCACGCAATGTAACTTTTCTTTTTGCCTTGCTATAATTTTTCTTCCAGCAGTTATTTTTCTTACTACAAGAAGGAAATTGGTAATTGTTGTAGACACACGTTCTTAAAATGTAATTCATAATCTAATGACATTTTTTTAGTGTTGTTCGGATTGTCAAACCTCCTGTAACTCAAAATTGAGTGTCCACAGGTGGTTGTTTTCTTGAACAGTTACTTAAAGATGTAAATAAATGTTCATATCTTCTCTGAATATAAAAACTAAATTGTATGAAACAAATGTGTTCTCGAATATAATGAAATTGATTTTATAGCTCTTCTATACACAACTCTTTAATATCTCTTTGTTGCGAAAGGTATTTTAAATTATTTTATTATATAGATTAAAATTTAAATAGTTCAAAAACTTGAGTTGAAATAGTGTTTATTATATAGATCTATCATTTTCATCTATCTTATATTTTGTTTAAATTTTGCAAGTCATTAATTTTCAAATAAAATTGACTTTAGTGGTTGTAGGTCTTCCTATTTTCATATTTTGAGGTCTTCAATCATTTTCCCCAACAAGATTGGTTGGCCTTGTTGAGGCATACCCTTTTACAAAATGGTCATTTACCCAACTCCTCTAAATATTTTTCACAGGGTAATCAAAACCAAGAATGATGTGCTCAAAATGTCTTGTCTAGAAGAGAGAAATCTCCCTCCCACAAAAGGATGTGATTCCAACCTCTAAGAGAATTGATGGATCTTTTTTGTTTAGATGAAGTTGATTTCATGTCTTACACCCATCAAAAACATAACAAGCCATGGAGCATTTATTTCAAAACCCAAAGAGCTCATATGTTTGATGTATTACATCATATTCCCCAACTTAGAGGATAATGTAATTAGATAAACAAGCACCTTCTTCATATACACATCAATATAGTATCAAGTAAATATATAACAATGCTTAGACTTCCATCTCTTCTGTGACTACACTTTCATCGAACTCTCACTACATGACTTGTTTTCTTCTTGAGCTTTTATATCATTCAAGCCACAATAAAAGGACACCCAAGTTGATGTCTATTTTTTAGTATAATAATCAAAACTAATGACAATTTTACTTTCTTAATAACATAATTGTACTAGGTAGCCTTTTTGGAATGACGTGTTTCTTTTAGTCTCTGCTGATTTGATTTATTCTTCTTGTATTCACATATCCATCCAAGTGCCCTAAAGCATGGGGGAGCACCTTTGGTTACATTTTGTATCTCTACTATAGAGCATGTTGCTATATGTATCCAGAGAGCTTATCATGTTGTGTACATCAAAATATCACTGTAAAAATAAATAAGTTATTTTTGCATGTTAGAATTACTTGTTTTATGGAGGAAATAGGTTCTTATGAATATTACAAGCAATCTTAGAAAGGAAAACCATGCATGGAACAAAAGGTAGTGTCCTTGTAGAGTCACATAAAATGAAATGGTAGTGTAATGTATTTATAGGACTTACAATGAGAAACAAATATTATCAAAATATTTTGAAGTACAACAACAAAAATTTGTGTGGTAGGAACTAATCTATTCCGGGTATTTCTTTGACCATATCACTACTATCAAATCATGACACATTAAACCTTGTCCATTTTCAAGTTTGAATTTACTCTGTCATAGGGTCAGAGGACCCAAGAGTATTCTAAATATTATGTAAAGGTAAATGGAAAATAATCCCCTAATGTATATCCACAAGGGGCTTCTTGTACAATATTTTTGAATCAAGTACAGTAATGACTTAAAATACTACCACTACTTTCTTTTCTATTGCTCCTTAATGATCTGTTGCTACTTTTTGAGCTAGCAAGTGTTGGTTCTTTGGAGCACGTGATTTGCATAAGTAGCTATGAAGATGCTTTACAATTTATTTAGCCCTTAAGCTTGAAGTTCAAGCAAAATGAATGATCTTATGTAGGATGGCATCCATAAATTGAAAGTGATCATTCTCTGTCCTATTTAAATGTGAAGTGAAGTCTTTTTAGTAGAATTACATAATGAATTATCCCAATTTTATTCTTTGATAGTTAAATATGGCTCATTTCTGAACAGTGCTTAACATAAAAGTTACTTTGACAGGTCCCTATCATAGTGCATGTTGATCATGGAACTGAAAAGCATGACTTGTTTGAGACTTTGGAGATGGTATGTTATATGCGATGGTATCACAAAACTTTTTTAGATTTAAAACATCTCTTAGTATCTGAATAAATGATTCAATGGAACCTTATAGAAAGAAACAAATCATACAGTAGCATGCTTGTGCCATCACCTATTCCATAGTGAGATCATTATAGTTGCTGCATTTTTTTCTTACAATGTAATTATTTCCATCATAACTTATGAAGGCTTTTGGAGGTATCAGAAATAAATCCTCATGGTACATTAAATGATTATCTCTGTATGTGCAAAAACATTCATAGACATATTGTGTATGTCATTGTTTATTAGGGTGTTGACTCTATAATGGTGGACAGTTCACATTTATCTTTCAGTGAGAATATTTCATATACTAAATACATAACAACCATGGCCCATGCAAAGAACATTATAGTGGAAACTAAACTAGGGTGACAATCAGGTATAGAAGATAATTTGATAGTTGAGGAGTATGAGGCAAAGCTTATAGATTTGATCCAAGTGAGATGATTCAAGGATTCATATTCTGATGGATTGTTCAAAATGCTGATCCTGATGGTATCTATAGACCATTCAATTGATCTATGTATTTTTTGTAGCCTTCCTCTAGGAGGAGGATTCAATTGAACTATATTTCTAGGATTCCACATTTTGCGTGCATGTCTACCAAGGCAGTTGTAACTTAAACAAATATATTCTCTCAATATATCTATTTTGTGCATATCCAACAACCATGGCTTTTGATGACCTCATTACATTCAGGCATCCTGTCAAATAGTTTACATGACTTATCTATGCTTCCATTTTGCAAGCATGTCTCCCAAGGCAAATGTTACTACTTCATCTACACCATCTAAAAAAATTATTTATGCTTTGATGGATTCCTATAGCTTATGCTAAAGCTCTCATTCAACAATTATGAGATGATCAATCAGGAGGAAATAGTTGAGAGCTTAGAGTGACACAGTTTTAAATGATCATATGAAATGAAATGGGCGTGCAAGTGGAAAGAAACTAGAAAGACATTGTGTACAAATGAAGGCATGAAATGGATGGTTTTT
Organism: Cupressus sempervirens; assembly: GCA_028749045.1. NCBI lineage: Eukaryota > Viridiplantae > Streptophyta > Pinopsida > Cupressales > Cupressaceae > Cupressus > Cupressus sempervirens. Next base: position 705,501,032 of record CM053791.1, on the reverse strand, counting down.
GAGCACTCAACATAGACACTCAACATTTAGTACATATCATCATTCAATTTCAAATGGGTGTGTGGGATTATATGCATAGTGAATAATAAAGGAGGGAATTGAACCCTCCTTGAGGCTCACACTTGTTGAGGTCCACTTCAGTAATGGCCCTTCCTATGAAATTTCTATCTAAAACCTTTCTAATGAGATAAATGAGCTCTTCATTAGTGGGATGGAACATGAATCTAGGAGGCAGTTGTGCATTACCCATATCATGACTATAACTAAAGTTAAGAGTCTCTATTATTGAATTCTCTTCCTTATCACCCATATTCATTTCCTTTGCTATTCATGCTTCACATGGGAGTCTTTTTATATGATGATTTATTTTCAATCATGTCCATTCACTACCAAACAATTCATATTCTACAAATTCGAGATGCTGGAACTTTTGTGGATGTGCAGGCCATTGGAACATACTGTAGGGAGGATGATGAACTTATTCTCAACTGTCAGACTCAGGCAAGTGATACAAATTATAGAATCGTAACATATGGTCGTTCAAATTTTGTATTCCCTAAATGATTTCCTTTTAGCATATAACTTGTTGTGCATAGTTGCCAAGTTTTCTTATTGTATTGGGCATATTAATGAAGAAGCATATTAGTTATTGTTGGTGTTTATGACAACTTGATTAGTTACTGTTGATGTTTTTCAGGCATTCTATAAAACAATTCACATGCCTTGAATATGATATGACATTTTGCATGCATCCTGCACTCTCTCATCTGGCTGATGATGGATTACAGAGAGTGATCTGAAACAATGATGCTAAAAAAAACACACAATCAAATCCAAAACAAACTTGCATTGCAAATGGATTGTGGAAATATGATATTGTTAATTTTTCATGCATGTCTACCAGGACAATCACAACTTAAACATATATTTATATGTTTAAGTTGTGATTGTCCTGGTAGACATGCATGAAAAATTAACAATATCAAATTTCTACAATCCATTTGTAATGCAAGTTCATTTTGGATTTGATTGTGTGTGTTTTTTAGCATCATCGTTTCATATCACTCTCTGTAATCCATCATCAGTCGGATGAGAGAGTGCAGGATGCATGCAAAATGTCATATCATACGCAAGGCATGTGAACTATTTTATAGAATGCCTGAAAAAAAAATTACACCCAGGCATTGGTAGAAATTTCTACCTTCATTGGTCGAAATTTCTACCTTTATTGGTCAAAATTTTTTACCTTCATTGGTAGAAATTTCTACCTTTAGTGGTAAAAATTTCTACCTTCATTGGTCAAAATTTTCTACCTTCATTGGTCAAAATTTCTACCTTTATTGGTCAAAATTTTCTACCTTCATTGGTTGAAATTTCTACCTTTATTGGTCAAAATTTTCTACCTTCATTGGTCAAAATTTCTACCTTTATTGGTCAAAATTTTCTACCTTCATTGGTCAGAGTTTTGACCAATTCCTAGCAAAACTTACACCATGGCTATGGAAGTTTTTTGACCAAAAAATTTTTGACCAATGGGTTGGTTGAATTTGGTCAAAGTTTGGTAAAAAACTAGGTCAAAATTTTGACCAATAATGGTCAAAAAATAGTCTCAAATGTACTAGTGGTGCACTTTATTAACAAGCATCTGAAGCATCAGTTACAAACACACAAAGCCAAAATATAAAATAAATTATCATTGAGCTCCTCCTAATGGAGGATAGATATTTGGATTTCCAATAGCTGGTATTCCCACTCCTATTTGCATAGTTCTAGATGATGAAGCTCCTGGTGTCAGTCTTGTACCTTCCCAAATTGTATCCATAGGAATCAGGATAAGGCTACATCTTAACATAGTGTTCATTTATGTCACAAACTTTCTATCTGAGAAGGATTTTCCTCTCCTATGCTCTAGAGGGACTGCTTGATGGTACAATCCCATGTAGTATGCCACCTTTGGTGTAAGTTTCTCTGACCACTCTCAGAGTTCATTCATGTCTGACCACAAATTCCCTGCCCTAGGTAGTGTCGTCACCTATTGAGAAATTTCTTGTTCTGCCTTATATGTATTCATAGTCATTTTCCATAACTCCCTCTCATTCTTTACTTCATGCATCTGATTCATGAAGTGGGTGATCCTTGCGTTGGTAGCATTTAATTGATCTTGTGACCAATACACTATGGCATTAGTCTTTGCCATAGTTTCTCTGAATGCTTCCACTTGAGCTTGTAACAAGACCATCTCATTGTGAATTTTTTCTATTGATGCGTACTTTGCTGCTAGAGGTTCCTCTATAGTATTTACTCAAGCTTATTCTACTAACAGTGTTGCTTTCATTTGCTTTGCTTCCTCCCATGCTCAATTTTCTTAGGCTCTCTCAATCAAACCTTGAAGAAACTCTACATATTTCTCTATGTTATTAGCCTACTTCATCTCACCCTCCAATGCTTTCTTTAGCTCCACTTCCATTGCCATTTTTGCATCATAAACTGGTTGTAAGACAATACCAAGTTGCACTTCTCTGAAAGGAGAAAATGAAGAAATGACAGAACTACTCACCTTCTCTACAAATAAGTTGATCATTCCCCCAAGTATATTCTTTCCATGCCAATATGGTGATGCCACTAGCTTCACCATAGTTCCTTGCTCATCGAGCTCCCAAAATTAACACAAAAATGCTCAGAAACACCACAAAAACACTAATAATATATTTCAAAATTTTAATCATGTCCCAATACATATATTCAGCTCTATTTTAACACCTTAAAGTCTAAAATACAGAAGTAACCCAAACTGATATGAAATACTCAACTGAAAATACCAAACTCATACAAAAAAAACACACCCAAAAACCCACAAATCTACACTTTTCAGCACAAAGGCAAACTCTGTATGAGCATGCACATGGAATGGCTTCAAAATCCCATCCTTAGCCTTCCTATAAATCTGCAAACTCCCGTTCTTGGGTCTCCTTGGAAACCTACAAACTCCCGTTCTTGGGTCTCCTTCTCCACAGGTTTGGCAGCCTTTGAAGAATAACAAAGAATGAGCAAAAATCAAGTTCTGGAATGAGCCCAAAATGCCTCCAAACTCCTTAAAAGAGGGCATAACCCTAACTCACATCCAAGAGGGGTTAATAAAACATATTTTAATAATAATATTCATTTATTAGTCCATTAGCTTCCAAAGATCATCCCCTTTTTCTGAAACTTCACCTTTTAGGGTCTGCCTGCCTTAGAAAAAGATTATTATTTTTAATTATTTGAAAAGGGGACATGACAAGTCCTCCCCTCCCAAATATTGCTTGTCCTCAAGCAATGGTTGAACAATAAACCAATCAATCCACCTGGATCCCAAGTGTAGTCATGAACTATACTACTGCCAATTAACACAGGCTCCTGCAATATCCTCTGCAATATGACCAAGAGGAATCCATAATCAAACTGACAATTATAGCTCAACCGAACTCCAAGATAACCACTGCCATAGTCAGAAACCCATGAGACACAAACTCTTAGAACATCAAAACCCAAGTAAAGTGGACAAATCAAATTACCAACATAGTAAATACCATCAACGCATCTCACTGGCCTATACGAAATGTACAATCCAACTCTGCAACAATGGTGAATGCTCTCGAATGAAACTGTACCAAGTATGGAGAATCCACACACTATACAACTCCTTCAGTCAACACAACTCTGCAAATCACCGGCCACTATCTCATAACCATAACTCCCATGCACTGCTGATGGTGAGAAGACATTACAAGATAAAGAGTAAGAAGTGGAACCCAAACCAAATTTTCCATGAACAAGTGATATAGCCCACTGTGACTAACTACCAGCTAAGCTAGGAGATGTCATAGCCAAAGGAGTAGAATTAGTAACAACAACTACTAAAGCATCACTCCCAAACTCCTTCTCTAAGTCATGTATTATTAAGCTGTCAACTGCAGAACCTATCACAATGTCATGCCCATTACAACTCTCATCTTGAGGCATCAAACTGTCCCATAACTGATGATAAGCACTAGGAACCAAAGTACATCTCTATATCATCATCTCATCAACATGGTCATCCAAGGTAGATTGATGAGCATACCTCACAGTGTAATGTCAATAGAATGCACCAATCTCACTCAGTGGCTCAGACTGCAATCCATATGTAACTAACTATAATCGATCACTAACCAAGTTGGAACTGACTACTACCTCTGAAGACATCGCCAAGGGAGTAGTATTACTAGCAGGAACCATGCCAACTATCAGCTCACCAATATCACACATGATCTTTGATACAACCTCTCTAGTCTTCGTGTCATTAGTACTAGAGGTCACCACCATGTTAGGCATACCACAACAATCTGCTACAACACCCAACTCTATTGAACCTGACTCTAGTGGGGACAAACTCGATATGCCAACATTAGTATCAAGGATGGATGCAACCCCATCTCCACTATCTTTGACAATCTCGACCATGGACATCCTCAGATCACCAAACACCATAGCTTGTGACTGTATAGAATTAGGTAAAGATTGTAGTTGCTCTAACTCCATGGTCACCTTAGCCAAATGAAATTGTGACTCCTTGAAATCCAACTGTGTACTCTCAAGAATCTCAAAAGTCACCTCAAGCTGCTCAGTAAGCTCACTCACCTCATCTTCCTTGGCCAAAAATGCATCATATGTTGTACTACCCTACTCCATAAGATAATCTCTATCGGCTACCAACTGCATATAATTCTATCTCAAAATCTGAATAGACTCCCATAAAGAGTGGATCTTTGTCAAGGAAAGATAACTGCCTTCTTGCTCATCACTAGTAGGAGAACCCCATCCATAAACTGCTAACAACTGACGAGCAGCATCAAAATGCTGGCAAGTGATAGCAATGTCTCATTTACTAACTCTCAACTGATTAGACACATGATGGCACTGGCTTGACTATCTCCTAAAAACCTCCTCTGATGCACTATCTAAAGGAGTATCCTCAAAGTTACTAGTCTCTAGAGTATTACCATCCATATCCTGTGAATCAAATCTAAAGCTCATATCAACATATGGAGTATCAAAAACATTAGCACTGCTATCCAACTCCTCTGTACCCAAGGAAACTAAGTCTTCAAAACTGCCCACTGCATCCTCCTGGATGTCATCAATGCCAATATGATCCTGGGACTCATCTATACACACTGCCAAATATGAAATATCATCAACACATTCCAGCAAGTATGGTCGACTGGATATATGAACAAAGCCCAACACCGATGTATAAAAACTAATACCAACATCAGATAAGCTCCTGGCACAAGAAAAGACAACACCATGCACTCTGCTAATCAAATCCATGATAGCACCCAAACAATCACTCCTACCAAAAAGTGTTAAAGATTTCCAATCAACTAAATCCCAAATGCCAATATAACAATCTGGAGTCCATATCTGTAAACTATAATTAGCTGGTAACTCAACAAAATCTTCACTTGAGTAATATGACCAATACCAACTAATTCCACATACCTGTCATGATGAGATGATGTAGTCACAATACTATCTTCACTCCCCTTCAGCTAGCAGGGTAAATCATGTGAAGTACTACTAGCCTCAACCTCATGTGATGAAACATCTAACTATGCCTGGTACTCTCTCTCAGAAAAGTTATGAATGCTCAATGTCTGCTCATCTCTACCAAGTATCTCACCATCATGCACAACAACATCCTCATAATCATCATCCTTGAGGTCAAATCTATCTATCACTCTTTGACTAAAATCATCAAATATAGTTACCTGATCATGACCTTGAGTAGTCATTCCATGATACCACCAATCATAGGCTGCATCTTCCAAGTGTAGACTTGCAATTTAAATAGAATCACTCTCCTTAATGGGGTTAAGTGTGAAGAAGGTCTGTAATTTTTGTAGCCATGCTCTAGCTGAAATTTTATTTGTTCCATCAAAAGTAGGTGCTATAAACTTGCTTATTTTATTTTTGAGCTCTCTTCCACTTATGTCATGCTCCCTTCTATACTCTTTCTTGGGCATCAAAGTGTTCATCATATCCACATATTCTCTAAAAGAAACCGAACTATTAAAGTCATCATCTAAGCCATTGTAAGTAGCTCTTAATGTAATCAAGTTACCTGTAACCTCTTCCACAGGATTAATGGCTGGATTTGGTACTGGTGGCTCATCTGCAGGAAAGAAAATAGTTTTGGTTGATTTAGATGGTGTGAATTTCAGATTTCTTGGCTCCTTTGAAGTGCCCCCTTTCTCATTAATAGATGCAAATCCTTTTAGTTTTTCTGTCAATATTCGCAAAGCCATTCTAGTTTCTACCAAACTATCCACTATTTGCTTCTGAGTATTTTGGATGTCTTGGAAGAATTTCTTTGCCATCTCATCTGGATCAGCCATACTTTTTCCTTCCTTGGATTTTGTACTTTTACTTTCAACTGAAGGTTTGATCAAAATTTCTTTATTCTTTTTTTGTTGCAAATATCTTTTTTCTCTTTCACTTAGTTGCATGCAACCATAAATTTTGACATGCAGCTGATTAGAAGCAACATGCAACCACCAAATTCACCAAGAACTAACATGCAAATGATTAGAAGTAGCATGCAACCATAAATTTTTACATGCACCTGATTAGAAGCAACATGCAATCATAAATTATGACATGCAAGATTTAGGTAGTTATCAAAACTGACATGCAAGATCTGGGTAGTTGTCAAAATTGACATGCAAGATCTGGGTAGTTGTCAAAACTGACATGCAAGATCTGGGTAGTGTCAAAACTAACATGCAAGATTTGGGTAGCTGTCAAAACTGACATGCAAGATCTGGGTAGTTGTCAAAACTGGCATGCAAGATCTGGGTAGTTGTCAAAACTGACATGCAAGATCTGGGTAGTTGTTAAAACTGACATGCAAACTTCTACAAACCCTCAGGCTGGCAAGATCATGGCTCTGATACCACTAAAATTTCCCTTTTCTAATTTTGTATGATATTTCACACCTCTAATCATATTTTCAAGATCAAATAACTAATATCACAAAGATCCACCAAATTTCTCAAGAAACCCAAATCGGGTATGCTAAAAATAGTGCCAAAAGCTTCACAACTTCACAAATTATTAATAAATCTGAAAATGGACATTTGTACCGAAATTTTAGCAGCATAACAGCCTACAAAATGACATTTTCAGATCCATATAGCCTTTACACAACAGTTCACAAATGTAGGACAAAAACTATGCTCATCGGGCTCCCGAAATTAACACAAAAATGCTCGGAAACACCACAAAAACACTAATAATCTATCTCAGAAGTTTAATCACATCCCAATACATATATTCAGCTCTATTTTAACACCTTAAATTCTGAAATACAGCAGCAACCCAAACTGATATGAAATACTCAACTGAAAACACCAAACTCATACAAAAATAACACACCCGATAACCCACAAATCTGCACTGTTCAGCACAAAGGCAAACTCTCTATGAGCATGCACATGGAATGGCTTCAAACTCCCATCCTTAGCCTTCCTAGAAACCTAAAAACTCTTGTTCTTGGGTCTCCCTGGAAACCTACAAACTCCCATTCTTGGGTCTCCTTCTCCACAGGTTTGGCAGCCTCTGAAGAATAACAAAGAATGAGCAAAAATCAAGTTCTGGAATGAGCCCAAAATGCCTCCAAACTCCTTAAAAGATGACATAACCCTAACTCACATCCAAGAGGGGTTAATAAAACATATTTTAATAATAATTTTCATTTATTAGTCCATTAGCTTCCAAAGATCATCCCCTTTTTCTGAAACTTCACCTTTTTGGGTCTGCCTGCCTGAGAAAAAGATTATTATTTTTAATTATTTGAAAAGGGGACATGACAATCTTGCTATCTTTTAGTTATGTTCCATCACCTGGAGATTCATTCTCCTCCACTTTCTCATTTTTTCCTATGATATGCATCGTACTTTCAACTAACATCTAAGAAAGGTAGGATCCTCCTCATTTTCTTTTTTTGGATAGTTCAGATTAACTTTCCTCTATAGCTTCCCATTCACACTAACGCAATTTCAATGAGAGGATGCTCCACTTGCTTCTAATTAGCTATACTTTTCTCTTCTATGTCTTCTCCACTATGTTCTATCTACCACACTATCACTATCATCATCTACCCATCCTCCAAGCTTTTATTCTCCCATCTAATGCTCTTGTTGCAATTTTTCTTGTGATCCTACCATGGCTATTTTTTCCCACAAACAAATACAACTATCTTCTTATGGATTTTTGGAGTCTTTTGATGCTTTCGACACACTATGAATCAACTCATTAAGACTTGCTCACTTATTTATGCACAAGTTGGATATTCACCTACGATGTGCCATAATACCAATCAAATATATGTTAGGTACGATACATCAAATCCCATAATTGATAACTTTATCTTGCCAACACATCAAACATAATGCCTTTTGATAGTTGTATGACAATATTGATTCTTTCAAAAGACACTTCCCAGTTGCACTCCTACCTATCATCCACAAATGCTAACACCAAATACACTTTAACAAACACTCTAAATGTAACACCTTTTGTGAGTTTTCATACAGTAAGTCAAATCCAATGTGTGTCCACAAGCATTAATACTTACACTATTTTTATCATAGCTTTTATTCTTCCAAGTTGGGACCACATTCCCATTTATTGTACAAATTATTGTATATTACACTTGCTTCACACACAGTCACAACTACAAAGGATGTAAAAATGCTCATTTTCTCTTATGCCATGATTTCTAGTGCCTTGATGATGTCTAAGACTAGAGATGCTAGGATGAAATCATGGGTCTTTTCTTTGTTTTTTGTTTGTAGTGTTTGTTAAATACTATGGAAATTTTGTAATTTATTGTCAAAACTATACATAATGTAAATTGTTTTCTTTCCTATACATAGTTTTCTTTTTGTTTTCTTGGAATGATAAAGTATTCATATTGTCATGGTTGAACTAGTGGTAATTGTACTATATCATGTTTTAAATGCTCAATGATGATAATTAAAAGACATCTCTTCACAAAAAGTGAAAATTTGTTGCCTATCATTTAGTTTTGCATTTCATTTAATGTTGCCTAGGTTTGCATCTTATTCCTTTTGTTCTTTTTTTGCCTCATCCAAAAGTTATTTTCAAAGGTTTGGTATAAAGTTTGAGGTTAACCCTCTATTCATGACCCAAAGGACACTTGATATCAAAGAAACTATCTTGCTCAAAAGAAACATCATCAGTCTACCAATGTGTCCAATTAAAGTCCCTTATCCCCAATTCATCATCAAACCTAATGGTGTATCCATGCTCAATCAGAATAATCTATATCCATTGTCATCATTCAATCCTATCACTATGGGAACCAAAACAATATAAGTTTAATATATAAATTCTTTCTCATTAAAGGCACCCATGCCTTCATCTTTTGATCACATACCTCATATGATTGGTGCCACCTAATTCACTTGAATTCTTTCCTATTTCTACCACACCAATCTCTAAACCATTGCATCCATCCCATCTCTTCACATTTGATAAAGCATTGTCTTCTCTCTAGTTTCATTGATGAAACCCTTGTCTAAACTGGATTCATCCAAATCTAACAACTTAGATTTAATCTCTACTATGTGCATTATGTTCACTAAAGCACCTAAGTTGTCCTCCATGGGCTTATTTACACAAAATTCCAAAAAATATATCACTTTTTCATTGCAAGTGATTATCCTACATCAATCTAAGTCAACCACATCTAGCTATCTAGCCAATGGTTCTATCATGAACCTATTATTTTTCCAACTCCATATCTTGAGCTAGGACATGTTAGTTTTCCCAACTCCAAATCCTAAGATGGAATTGTTTCATCTACTTGACCTCTTTGATTGATCTTCCATATCACTTGGTGATTACACTACTATGTGTACATGGTGAGAATGCGTATTCATAAAACTTTAGTGTAAAATGTAAATGGACTGACAAAAAACTATACTAGACCCAAGATATCATCATCAGAATGTAATCTCTACAAGCATCTCATGTTTCCCTAACTACAACTGCTAAAATAGCTCTCAAAGAAGCATCTTAGTGATAGTTCTAGAATGGGATTATGCTCAAAATGTAGATCTACAATGAAAACATGCAAGATCTATGACTAAAATGTAGATTATATGTGAAATACAACTCCTAGAAATGCTCTTGAAATGATCATGCCATGAACTAATATGCAATAAATGATGCTAAAATGTTATGAACTTGCTACAATCAAAATGATAAAATGACGAGTCTAAATATGCCTATAGTTTAGATGCATAAAAACTTGGGTCCCTTGCCTCTTAGATTTCCCTCCTATTTATAGGGTTTTGGAAGGGGTTGGGGTAAGAATTAGGATTTTCACTTTTGATTGGGGGTGAAAGTGAAACTAAAAATATCTCATAAGAGGCTAGGAGGAAGAGTCCAACAAACTTGGTTTTGAGGATAATATGAGGATTTTTCAAATTCTTTTAAATGGTAAAAGGGAGATTTTCAATCTTGTGAGGATAAATGATTTTATTGATTTAGTAAATGATTTATTTTCAACACTTTGTCTTTTCCTTCCTCCCTTTTTGAATTTTGTTTTATGAATTTGAAATGTTTTCTTCCTCTTTTAAAGTTGATTTAGGTCTTGTCGATTTGATAGGTGATTAATGACCTAATGTGAATTTTGATTTGAAAGTCTATTGTGTTTCTTCTGATTTTCTCTTTAATTTGGATTTGATTGATCAAAATTGCATGATTTAGATCTTTGCTAATTTTGGGTGTCTACAAATGCCCCTCTTTGAGCTACTATGTGAAGTATGTTAGTTCAAAGACTATCTTGATTTTCTAATTTTAGGTCAAATTTTGATGATCAGATGTCTATTCGATGATATTTCATTGTTGTCTTGGTCTCTATCTATTGATGGCTTGATGTTTGATCATTGATTTGATGTTTTGATTATCATTGATTTCATGATGTTGATTGTGATGTTGATTTGCTATTGCAATAGTTTTGTTTGGATGCTCTGGTTTTGGTGAGCTTGATGTTTGAAATTTTTTGGTTGGGGTAAGACATTTTTGATGTTTCAAAAAAATTTGATGCCCCAGCTTGGATGCCTAGATTTAATACAGATATACTTCCCCCTCAGAAATAAAATTGGAAGAAAATATGGAAGTGCAAAATAGGGATGTTCCAATTTTATTTCTAAAAATTTTTACTAAGAACAGTTGATAGGGAATGTGTAGTCACAAAGTGGTGTGTAGAATCAATTAGGTAATGTTGATAGATAGAAAAAGTTCCCCCCTCAGGATACAAAGTAGGGAAAATTGACATGTCCTTCTTAGGATATAGAGTAGGACAAAAAATTGGTTCAAGACAGAACCATTAATTCAATAGCTAGATGTTGAGATTTGATTGATGTATGATGGTCACTTGTGATGAAAAACTAATGTTGTTGTTCAGCGTTTAATTGTTCAAGATGAGATGAGTGCCCCTAGTGAGTAGGAACATTCGGGTCACACATAGATAGATGATGTAGATGGTGCGACATAGGGTTGATTTGTGGAGCTTTTGTGTTTAGTTTATTTACTCATCATGTATGTCAGTTATGATGAGGATCCTTTTATGTTGATGATGATGACCTTTTGATGTGGATGATTTGATCTTTTGCTTTATGAGATATTCGAGCTGGTTGATGTTTTAGATGTGTGTACTTGTTATATCATGGACTAACATGTGCATGTGATTGTATGAGTTGATGGATATGGTAGCAGTGGACGTGGATGTGTATATATATGTGAGTGATTAATGTAGATGTATCATGATTTAGAATAAATGGTATGGCATGAATAATGTAATGAAAATGTGATGTGGTATAATGAATGTAATGATATGAAACAAAAGTATGGTAAAAGAAAATTTGATGTAATGAATTGGTCATAATAGGATATAAGAAAATTGAATATAATGACATGTAACATGATGTAATGAAAATTATTTCTAATGTAATGTAATGGAATGAAATGGAAAATGAATTGTAATGAGGTGAATGTCCTGATAATGGAATGAAATGTGATAAAAATATGTGGAAAAGAAACGATATGTGATGAAATATAGCGTGATTTAATGAGATGAAATAAAATAAAATGAAATAGGGAATGTAATGAAAATGCAATGAAATGAGTAATGAAAATGAAATGAAATGAGTAATGAAATGAAATGGAATATGTAACAAAATGAAATGAAAATGAATATGTAATGAAATGAAATGAGATAAGTAACAAAATGAAATGAAATGGAATATATAATGAAATGAAAATGAACTGGAAAATGTTATGAAGTGAAAATGAAATGAAAATGAACTAGAAAATGTTATGAAGTGAAATGAGAAGAGTAAAGAAGTGAAATGAAATGAAATATGTGATGAAATGAAATGAGATGAGTAACAAAAATGAAATGGAATGGAATATGTAACAAAATGAAATGAAATGATAAGTGAAAATGTAATGCAAGGAAATGATATGAAATGTAATGAAATGAAATGATAAGTGAAAATGTAATGAAAGGAAATAATATGATATGAAATGTAATGAAGTGAAATGATATGATATGAAATGTAATGAAATGAAATTATATGATATGAAATGTAATGAAATGAAATGATAGGATATGAAATGTAATGAAATGAAATGATACGAGATGAAATGTAATGAAATGATACGATATGATATGAAATGTAATGAAATAAAATGATAGGATATGAAATGTAATGAAATGAAATGATACGATATGAAATGAAATGATATGATATGAAATGAAACAATACAATATGAAATGAAATGATATGATATGAAATGTACTGAATTAAGTGTTGGAATTTCTTAATGGGAAGAATGCTTCTAAGAGGGGGGGGGTGAATCAGAAGTACTAGCCTTTTATTTATCTTTTAAACCCTTAATAACATATAACTAAAATTATCATGCATACATATAAACATTAAACAAACATGCATCACCACATAACACTTGAGATTTTGGTGACCGAGAAACCCTCCAAGAATAAGAAAGCAAAACTCGGGTTGGGATGATACCCATAAAATTATTGCAGTAATTGATTTCAACCACTTCTAATGGTTTTCCCTGTTAAAGGCCTGCCCTATTAAAGGCTACAACATAGTGTTAAATGTGACCTTGTTAAAGGATTTATACACCCTATTAGGAGTGTGCCTTGTTAGAGGACTTAAGAAAATTCAACTTAGAATGCCACCCTATTGAAGGATTTACGTAAGACAATTGAACCTACCTAACTCAATAGGATTTCCAAATTCCTAATACAATTGTGAGAGAGTATTAGAATAATACACCTGAACTAATGCAATCTCTAATTCTAATCTCAGGCTCTTGATCTACTCTTCTATCCCTAATCTCTACTAGATCTGATCTGTTGATTGTGTTCCTTGTTCTATTCTAATCAACTAGATGTGTAAATGTTGTCCTTTCCTCTTAATCTTTGACACCAATGTTCTACAATAAAAGGCTCTACTTTTCCTTCTTCTTTTCACACTTCTTACTTCTCTATTCAATGGTGTCAAGACTCCCTTATAAGGATTAGTGGTTCTTTATCCATCCTTGGATAAAATGTTCTCACTCAAACCCTTGAAATTCACTTATTGACTGCATGCAGTCTCCAATTTTCTTATTGGTTGCATGAGGATTGCATAGGTGATTGTGAGGATTTGATCTTATCCTTTTTATACTGTCAATGAGTCATGCATAACCATTTTTCGTCTTGGCTTGCGATTGTACAAACTTTTATGTTGATCTTGCATTGCTTGATACATGAAGTAATACTGATGCTCAACACCATCTATTCTCGATTGCTTGGCATCTATTGTAGTTTTTGAATTGCTTGGCTCATATAGGATTACTGTGTCACTCGGCACCTATTGAATTTTTTCTTCGCTTGGCATATATTGTAATGTGTTGTGCTCGACAACAGCTGTAGTTTGCTCGACACTATCTGTGACTTGGCACATAAAAAAATTCTAGCTCGGTTTCCATTATATACTCGGCATGTATAGAGAAAAGGGTTAAGTGTGTTGACACTCATTTGTCAATCTTATTTATTTGATCAACAATCTCCCCCTTTGACATGAGTGTCAAAAACACTTAACAGATTATTCATGATCCAACCATTATATGTACATTCTTCACTTACAAAATTTCAAAAAGATATTGTAATCAAAATTATACCTTATGACTCCCCCTGAGTTGATTATGCCTTATCATGTCATGAATTCTGATATCTTGTGCCATTGTGCCTGATGTTCTCTATTTTTGAACTATTCTTGCCTTTTTATACTGTTATCTCCTTATCTTTCTTGCTATATGCATTTCTCCTCCTTTAATATATCTCCCCCTTAGAATATTATCTCCCTCATTATTTATGATCTCCCACTTTTTAACACTGATGTCAAAGGGTCCAAAATGGGAATGCCATGCTTGGAAAAAATGTTTTATTTACCTCAAGGAGAATTTTGAGAGTTGCATCCCAGTTATTCAATGCAATATCCAATGATTTGTGTTGGATTGCAAGCTCTGCTGCTAGATCAACATGTCCTTCATGTGTAGAAATATTTGGATCCTTCTTTAGGATTATTTCTACATACATTTTCTCCTTGTGTAATACTTCCAAGTGAGGAGTGATAGAGGCTTGCATTTGCATCAGATTTTATTTAATAGTAGCCTCTTTGTTGATAATGCAGTTAATTCCCTTTGAATGTGAAGCATTTGAGAATAATGCTTCTCACTCTATGTAGGATTTGATGGTAGTTGCATACTGGAGAGCTTAAGGTTGCTCTCAAGGTTCAAATTTTTTTGATTTATTTCTTATGTGAACCTAGAAAAATCACACAATTTGCTATAAAGGGAAAATATGTTCCCTAGTACAATCTTTACCTTATCCAATTTCTTGGCTAGATCAACCTATCCCAAAATAATGTTATTGGCTATCTTTTGGTTGACTTTTCCTAGAAATGTCTTCTCTGACCATTCCATGAGTTTTACATTTGTATCATGGTCCTCATTAGTCACTTGGTCAACTATATCAAATAGTTGCTCAAGGATTGGTCTAGTTGAATTTGGAAGTTGTAGGCTACAGGCATTCCTCTTTGTCTTTTTGTGTGGAGGCCCTTGTTGTAGCTCTGGTTGTTGGCTTCTTAGGTGTTGGCATGGCAACTTTCTTTGGTGTAGGTTGGGAAGCAAGAGGTGTCATTGCCTTTCTTTTGATAGCTTTGCCTTTGATGGGTGCTTCCTTGACTCCTTCCGTGGCACTCTCATCTTTGTCTTCACCTTGGCCTTGTGACAATTCAAGTGACCCTTGTTCTGGCTCCTATTTACTAATATCCTTTGCTTCTCCTGCTGCACTTGTTTCTTCAACACCAAATTTCTTCTTTATCTTCTTTGCTAGCTTTTCCTTCTTCTTTACTGTAGTGGCTATCTTGAGTTCTTTAACAACTCTTGATTTGATAGTGTCATACATTCCAAATGCCTTGGTAGATTTGACCATATCCTCTACAAGTAATGTTGTGATGGCTATAGAAGCTTGATCAACATCAAGCTCATATCCCAATGGTCTAAGCCATCTTGCTCTTGGAAGGACTGCTTGGATATAAGTATAGTCAATATCAACAAGAAAGCATATATAATTTACATGCTTTTCCACCAGTGAAATTGGTATCCTCATTCTTTTCTTCATTGCATTCTTGAAATCATCAAAATAGATAGACATTTGATCATCAAAGCTATCTCCCATTTGTATAATAAAATCATTTATTTGATCAAAAATTGTTTTGTTCTGACTCCAGTTGACTTTGTCAAATGAAGGGAATTCCTTCATCACATAGAAGAACATACAAACTAGTACTAACCCAAATTTACATTGTGCTCCCTTGGACTTTCTAATAGCTCAAAAAATTTCATTAATCTGTTGTAACATGAGCTCTGCAAGGTCATAGGTGTAGTCTTTCTTTACAAGCTTATATGCCACATCCACTACTATGCAGGGTACACTATTCAACATGCTGGATTGATATAACTTATGTGATATGATCCTTATAGAAAAGTCTACAAGGGGATCAGTTATGGTGTTTATGGTCATGCCTCTATTGTTCCACTTTGCTCCTGTGTTTTTCTCAATTGTTTCCTTTTTGTCACTTCATAGTGTCTTGGGCCAATCTAGGGTTGGAAATCCTATAACCCTATGAACCATTTTCTTGGTTATTTTAACTAGTCCTTGCTCTAACTAGAATGATCCATCATGAATTCTGCTAAGTATTATGCATACCCACTCAATTTTGAATACAATTGGAAAAACTAGGGCTTTGGTTAAACCCTTCTTCTCTATGATGGAAAATTCATCCTTCAATATTCCATTATCATAGAATTTTTCAAAGGCATTAAATATTTCCAAGTCTCCTATGGCTCCTATTTTGCAGTTATAACACTTTCGCACATCCTGAACCATAAGATATTTTTTAGGGATGGTGGATAGGGCACCAACGGGTTCATTTTCATATGCAACTTTTGGGATGGGCCTAAACTTAGGTTGTTTAACCTCGTTACTGAAAAAGTTGAATCTCATGGCTCTCTTTCCCTTGGGTTGTCATTGAACTAGATGCCATTATTTACCAAACTAGGGTTTTGCGTTTAAAGAAAACTTCACAAACTATAAAACTTGGCATCTAAAGGAAATACCTGGTTAAACGCTTAAATCACTTGGGTAGATGTTGAATCACTACAAATTGTTGTTTGAATACTCAAAAGTCACTCAGTCGTGCTCCTAGTAATTGCTCTTCATTTGAATGACTCAAAATGAATCGATTTTTACTTTTAAGCAGGTCAAAAACCTTGCATTTATGCATTTTCATACCTTCACCTATCACTTGGCTTCCAAAGGTTTTTCAACTCAGCATCCACTCAGCAGCTATTTACACTTGGCATATACTAACTTTGTTAATAACTTGGCCACCACTGCAGTTTTACTCGGCTTCCACTAAACTTCTTGACTCGGCATCCAAAGCAGTTTCACTCATCATCCAAAGATAGCTTGGCATCATCATTCAAGTTTTGTCTTAGCATCTTATCTCATGCAAATTTATACTTTTCAATGCTTCATCATGGTTTAGGGCTGATGTATGATACTTCCTTATATGTATCAGCCCCATAGGCTCATCTTGTGATTAGTTGGATGAGAAATGATCACTTGACCTCGTGGGTGAAGTGATCCTTCCATTGGATGTACGTGATCCATCCTTTTTCTGCCATGTCTTCTTCATGTCTATTCTAGTCTGTTCCTCATCAAATTTTTCTTTGCCCTTATTTGCTTCAGTCTTGGGTGCCTTGGCTTTTGTTGGACAATTCCTGCTGACATGTCTAGTTTTCAAGCAATTGAAGCAAGTAGTTTGGTTCGACCATCTTTTATAGTTCCCCTTGAAATGTGTCCTTATGTAGTTCTCGGGTATATGTCCATACTCTTGACAAAAGTGATAGCTTTTCCTTGTATTGTAATCCCAATTGTAGTGGTGTACATTGTTGTCCCTTCTAACATGTTGATTTGGTGTCCACATAGGATTTGATCTACACTCAAAGGCTCTATGTCCATACTTCTTGCAATTGTGGCAATGTCCATCAAATCTTTGTGTCCTTGTGACTTTAGACTTGCAGTCTTGTGTCATATGTCCTTGCATGTTGCACTTGTGATAGTAAGCCTTGCTTTTGCATGTGTTCAGCTGATCAATCCTTCTACTCCTGCAAAAATTAGCAGTATGCCCCTTTTTATTACAGTAATGACAAGTTGGTTTAGAATCCTTACCTTTGTGACTTCTTTTCTCATCACTCTTTGATGATTCCCCAACTTCAGTGCTGGAGTATCCAAGTCCTGATGTATCATGAGCTGACCTTGGGGCTTTTAGCAACTATTCAAAGTACTTGATAGCTTCACTTGACTTGATGGTATTCTTTGATGTTTCTTTTTATCTGTTCAATTATTTTTGCAGTTGTTCATTCTGCATCTTCAAAGTAGAGATCTCAATATCTTTCATATTGATTTCATCATGAAGGTTCATCATTTGGGCAAGTGTATCCATTTGCATGTTTGAGATCCTTTTTAATTCAGTACATTTTTCTTCAAGTCTGTTTGCAATATTTCTTTTGTCATCTTCCATCATGATTCTATCCTCAACTACTTTTTTCTTTTTTTAGTGATTTCACATAGCATCATGGCCTATGATTCATGCTCCATCTTAAGAGTTCTTATCTCTTCTTTTTGAACTCTATTTTTCTCCATCAGTTCTGCTATTGCTGCATCAAATTCTTTGGAATCTCCTTTTGAAAATACTTGTGTGGTGTCAATCTCCTTGTAGTGAATATTATTTTCAGCTATAACTATTTCCTTCCTTCTTTTTAAGGATTTTCTTAATTCCTCTCTAGCTTCCTCTACCTTGTGTAGAGTGAGATGCACATCTATCACTTGGTTCTCAATGATCTTCCCAAGTTTGAAGACTTCCATCTTCAGATCTTTTCCTCCAAGCTGTTAGGCTTTTTCTTGAGAGAACTCATCTCTAATATCAATTGTTGGAATGTCTTAATGTAAAGAATGCTTCTAAGAGGGGGGGGGGGGGGGGTGGGGGTGAATCAGAAGTACTAGCCTTTTATTTATCTTTTAAACCTTTAATAACATATAACTTAAATTATCATGCATGCATATAAACATTAAACAAGCATGCATCACCACATAACACTTGAGATTTTGGTGACCCGAAAACCCTCCAAGAATAAGAAGGTAAAACTAGGGTGGGGATGATACCCACAAAATTACTACAGCAATTGATTTCAACCACTTCTGATGGTTTTCCCTGTTAAAGGCTACAACACACTATTAAATGTGACCCTATTAAAGGATTTCTATACCCTGTTAGGAGTGTGCCTTGTTATAGGACTTAAGAACATTTAACTTAGAATGCCACCCTATTAAAGGATTTACATAAGGCTGTTAAACCTACCTAACTCAATAGTATTTCCAAATTCCTAATACAATTGTGAGAGAGTATTAGAATAATACACCTGAACTAATGTAATCTCTAATGTTGATCCTAGGCTCTTGATCTTCTCTTCTATCACTGATCTCTACTAGATCTAATCTGTTGATTGTTTTCCTTGTTCTATTCTGATCAACTAGATGTGTAAATGTTGTCCTTTCCTCTTAACCTTTGACACCAATGTTCTACAATAACAGGCTCTACTTTTCCTTCTTCCTTTTGCACTTCTTACTTCTCTATTCAATGGCATCAAGACTCCCTTATAAGGATTAGTGGTTCATTATGCATCCTTGGATAAAATGTTCCTGCTCAAACCCTTGAAATTCACCTATTGGTTGCATGCAGTCTCCAATTTTCTGATTGGTTGCATGAGGATTGCATAGGTGATTGTGAGGATTTGATCTTATCCTTTTTGTCCTATCAATGAGTCATGCATAACCATTTTTCATCTTGGCTTGCGATTGCACAAAATTTTATGCTGATCCTACATTGCTCGACACATGAAGTAATAATGATGCTTGACACCATCTATTCTAGATTGCTCGACATCTATTGTAGTTTCTAAATTACTCGGCTCATATAGGATTACTGTGTCACTTGGCACCTATTGAATTTTTTCTTTGCTCAACATGTACTATAATGTGTTGTGCTCGATAGCAACTATAGTTTGCTCAACACTATCTGTGACTTGGCACATAAAGAAATTCTAGCTTAGTTTCCACTGTATACTCGGCATGTATAGATAAAAAGGTTAAGTGTGTTGACACTCATTTGTCAATCTTATTTATTTGATCAACAATAAGATGATAGGATATGAAATGTAAAGAAATGAAATGATATGATATGAAATGTTGTGAAATGAAATGATAAGATATGAAATGTAATAAAATGACATGATAGGATATGAGATGTAATGAAATGAAATGATATGATATGAAATTTAGTGAAATGAAATGATATGATATGAAATGTAATGAAATGAAATGATAGGATATGAAATGAAATGATAAGAAAATGTAATGGAAGGAAATGATATTGTTTGAGATTCAAAGGCTCTAAGTTGGAGTGGCAACTTTTGATTTTCAAAAGCAATGAAATGAATAGATGAAATGGAAAAATAAAGGAGATGGAAGATGAGAAAACACGATGCAATGAATCAGATGAAATGGAAGATGGTTAAACAAGATTGTTTGAGATTCAAAAGCCAACAAGGTAGCAGATGAGTTGGTGCAATTTGATAATGATGAAAAGTGTTAGAGAGTCAAAGGCCACATAACACAATGAGGGGAATGAAATGGTGAATTCATGAAGTGTAATGCTAGTGTGGATGGGATGAAGAAACAAATTCCATGATAGTTGAGTGCTTAGAAGCTCACTTTGAGGTTGATGTTTATGTTGTTGTCTATTTTGTTGATAACTAGCTATGAAGTTGTTGATTAATATTGTTGAATTGTATCCTAATTTATGTGCCAACCATTTGTTTTGCAAGGAACCCAAGATGAAAAATGCAAATTAGATGAATGTAACTAACTGTCACTTTTTTAAAGAAATGCAAACTAATTGTCATCATAGAGCATGTGATAAAAAGTGACCAAGTACAACCACCACTAGCTCAACTATAGTGATATGAATACTATGTCACACCGAGAAGTACCAATAAAGAGGAAAAATGTACAAGAAAAAATGACAACCACTAAGAAATAGAAGCTATAGCCATAGGATAATTAAAATAGGCATGCCAACCAGTCACATGTCAAATAAAAGACCTCACCTAAGGTAGCACACAAAATTGGTTGAGGTACACATGGCATTCCATCTGAGAGGAGGCTCTTACAAGTGGACACCAAAAATGTGTGAAACCAAAGGATTATAGGAGTTAAATAGTGAAAAACAATAAGAATATCATGACTTTATCCTAGTACCTCTAGTCAAACACATCATCAAGGTACTAAAAGTGCATGATAGCATAGAAAACAATTATGTGTGAACCAAGCATGCTTCCAATTGTGTTTAATAATGTTGAGTTTTTTTAGGTCTGCTAGGGAGTGACTTGTTGTACCAAGTAGATGGGAAGGTGTGGGATATGTTAGCAGTGATTTAGCAATAGAATTCGGTGGTCAATGTGCATCAGCAAATATTTGGGTGGCTAAATGTTGAAGCCATGGGTCAAGTGTACTAGGTAACAGTGTAACAGGATGTAGAGAATGGATACATGGAAGACTAGTACAGAACAAGGCTCGGGTGAATGATGGCTATAAGGAGGTGAATAGTATGGTAATGAATCAAGGTGAAGTGAGGAGTAGAATGCGATTATTAGAGACAATGAGAAGTTGTGTGAATTGTACAAGTGAAAGTATGTTGAGCTCACCAGAACAGTCATAACAAGAGGGTGATGCTAGCCAAGGAAGGTGGATGAGGCAAGGAAAAAGAGTGAAATGCGTTAGGTAGATTTCCAAGGAGTGGGTGGATCAATCAAAACTCCAAGTGTTAGCTTTGGGTTCAGGTGAGACAAGCCAACTAGGACAAGGGCCAGCACAACCCGAAGAGGTGGGGATGGAGGTGGAAGAAATTCCCTTTTTAGCTTTAATGATGTTATTTGGGACTACAATGCAACAAGCATTGTAGGCGATAGTAGATGATGAGCCAATGCTATAGGTGGAGGAGCTCCATCTAAGAAGATGAAGAGTATGTTGAGAGTAGAGGAGGAAGTGGGGGAAATAAAATCTCCTAAAAATTCTATGGGAGAAACTTCAAAGGATGTGGGAGGTGTTAGTGGTGGTGAAGTAATGAGTGGGACGTGTCATTGGATTAGCCTTGGGACATTGAGACAAGGTTAAATAGAAGGGGGAATGAGCAGTGTAAATGTGGGAGAGCCACAGCTAGAGGTGGGAGGCAGAGATCAATCATCATAGGATATGGAGGGATTATACAGACTATTAGCTATAGAGGGAGTTTGAGTAGAGAACACAAAACAAGAGGTCACATTTTTGTTGGGATTGATGGAGAAGACTCAGGAAGATGGGGCACAAATGGAGGCCAAATAACTATATGCAATAGTAGATGTACAGCGGGTGTGGGTGCAATCACTAGAGATAGAGTTATGTGTGGAACATGCACAAGTGAAGGGAAGTGATATAGGAATGCAAACCAAACATTCAAGGGCTTAACATTTGCAAGAATCAACGAAGATGGTGTAGGCAAGTTTGGAGAGCATGCAGAATGAGCTAGTGTTATTACAGTTGTACTCTGATTTGTTTAGGGAAGTAATCACGAAGGTGAATTCCTTGGCATTGAAGTTGTAGCAGTGATTAGCATTAAGTGAGGGGAAGGTGAGGCAACTATAGTAGTGTTTGGGTGAGGCAAAAGTGGACGTGGAGCATTGGTGAATGATGACTGATTAAATGCAATAGGAGTAGGTTGTGGCCCAATGAGCGATCACTACATAGGGGGTAAGCAAGTTGGTGGAGAATGTGCTCATGGAAATGCACCGAATGGCAAAGGTACACCAAGAAGCCACTTATTGGATAGGATGTTATTATCAGGCATTCCCAAATGAGGACTGGCAAGAGATGCAATTTATTGATAGGGAATTTACACATTTGTTGAACATGCAATTATATAGCAGAACGTTTCCAATTCCTATGGATGTAGTATGGACATGTAGGGTGTTGACACCAAGGGCTTATTCATCTAGAGCTAGGCCAAAAGAGACACCATTGATGGGACACCCTATTGTGCCACCTCCCCTGGGAGGTTAAAATAAATAATCTGCTAGACACTGTTGAAATGTAATGTTGTTAATGTTGTCGTAGGAGAATAAAAAGTTTGTGCTTATTGTTGTGGCAATCAAAGGGACAACTGATGTTGATTGTAATGCATTGTCATGTGTATTTTTGGTATTTTCAAAATATATTTGGACGTTTTTTGTGGTTTCATCAAATATTTAAATGTTTTTGGGATGTTTGGTAAATATTTGAATGTTTTTGTGTTTTTGTGATAAATGTTGGAACAGTTTGACTCTTGTAAAAGTGGGAACAATACAATCCATAGATTGAGGATAACCATAATTGGTAGGTGAGAATGTCTGTGTATTTTAAGAACCATTACAGACAATAATAAGACCAATGTGGTGATGTTTCTCTAGGTGTGTGATGAGATGGACATTCTTGAGGCTTATGGAAAGGTGTTTGGCACCCAAAAGACATCAAGGGTCTTGAAAAATGGTGAAACGAGGCCTATAAAAAGGTGTTTTGGGCCTATAAAGGCATGGGAGGGGTACGAAAAGGAAGCATGGGCCTTGAAAAAGGTGCTAGAGGGGCCTAAAAAGGCACTTTGGGCCTAAAAAGGCATTGGAGGGGTCTAAAAAGGATGTGTGGGCCTTGAAAAAGGCACTAGAGGGGCCTAAAAAGGTGCTAGAGGGGTCTGAAAAGGACATGTGGGCCTTGAAAAAGGCACTAGAGGGGCCTAAAAAGGTGCTTTGGGCATAAAAAGGCACTAGAGGGGTCCAAAAGGGACATGTAGGCCTTGAAAAAGGTGCTAGAGGGGCCTAAAAAGGTGCTAGAGGGGTCTGAAAAGGACATGTGAGCCTTGAAAAAGGTGCTAGAGGGGCCTAAAAAGGTGCTTTGGGCCTTAAAAGGTGGTAGAGGGGTCCAAAAAGGACACTTGGGCCTTGAAAAAGGCATTTGAGGGGCCTAAAAAGGTGCTAAAGGGGGGAGTCAAGCTTGCATGCTTACGTTTACTTATTCTATGCCTCTAGTTGAGTGAGGATGAAAGAGTCCAAGAGATATTTGGACTTTCAAGATAGCATTGATATAGTTGTTGAAGGGGGCTAGACTAATCATGGCCACTACAACTTAAATAAGACTAATAATCCATGTGGAATTGTTACTCTTGACAAGAGGAAGGAAATGAGGGCACCCTTGCACTATCTGCATTGTGCTAGATTTTCCAAAGTCCCACAAAATGTTGGACAATACTATGCTGCTTCATAGTATCAGCGAGGTGTGTTGGGTTCAAATATCTAATTTCCTATTGTATAGCCTAATTGAGCTAAGGTGAGGCAGGAATTGACAAGAATTTTGGGGTGTTGTTAATGTTTTGAGCTTTCATGGCCATGTTTAGAAATTATTGACCCCTTTTTGAATGCTTTGGGCTAGTTGTGAATTTTTTTGCTATTTTTAGATGATTTTTGAATTTCTTTTGATAATTTTGGGTAATTTTTGAGTTTTTTTGATATTTTTTGGCAATTTTTGAATTTTTTGATAATTTTAGGCAATTTTTGAATTTTTAAAATAATTTTAGCCAATTTTTGAATTTTTTTGATAATTTTAGGCAATTGCTGAATTTTTTTGATATTTTTGGATATTTTTGGGCTTGTAGGGGTGAAACAGAGGATGTGAGTGAGATTTGTTGGAATACAGAGGTAACCAAGACCATGTGAGGTACCTAAAGAGGCAATGAAGGGAGTTTATGACGTCAAATAGGTTGACTAAGGGCTATAATAAATATTGGAGATTATTGGCCAAGGTGGATAGTAGAGATGTGTATTGATTTTCCTAAATTCACGTCTATGGTATCTCAATACATAATCAGACTCCCTATTTTGCTAAATTTGTTGTACTCCCCGTTGTTGATGTCATACTAGTTGTCTCCACTATTGTGAACTACATTTGATGCCAAAGAACCATGGAATTGTGACTCACAATTTTTTTTGAATCCTACTACTCCCACTTCTAGTTCTAGTTTGGTCTTTGCTTTGTGGTATGGACAGGGGCTGTTGCATGAACATAAAAAGTTGTAGGTGTACAGTCAATCAAGGAAAAGGGCTCTAATTTTCTCTTGTTATTGTTTTTGTTATTTTAATTATGAGCTCTATTTCCCTCGCTCTACTACTACTATCATACTAGATATTTCTAGTGCTATGAACCACATTTGATGCCAAAAGACCTCATAACTGTAACCCACAAGTGTTTCTCAATTAGGTATGTGTGAAATTGACTTGGTGCTACTTAAAACAAGAAAAATTTATCCAAAGGCAGTTGCTTGAGGGTTGTCTTGACTATTTTTCAGCATTGAAGGACTTGCATTGTTTAGGGAAGTCCAAAAGTGCTATCTCTAGCCCCTTTTCAAACCAAAAGTGGTGTTCTCACTTCTTTTGTACCAAATTTTTTTATTTTTTATGTATTTCTCAAAGCTTTTAGACATAAAACTATTTGAGTGGATGCTATTGATAGGTTTTGCAAATTTTGTACCATCACAATCTTAAAGTTGGTAAGTACCAATCCAAAGGATTCTATGATAAGGTAAGGACCAATCTAGTTGACCTCCATTTTCCTTTCTTTTCCCTTGCTACTTGGTTCTTAGGGTTTTCTCTAAGCACTAGGTCACCAATCTAAAAGACATGGGATTTGACCTTTTCATTGTAATGTCTTGATAATCTATTCTGATAGACTTTGAGATGTTCATGTGTTGTATGTTAATATTCTTCTAACAACTCTAGTTGTTCTAGACAAGCCACTCTATAATCCTCATCTGATAGGACATCTTGAAGAGTAACTCTCAAGGATGGGATCACAACCTCTAAAGGAAGAATAGCTTCATAGTCATAAACCAAGGAGAAAGGTGCCATGCCTATAGGTGTCCTAACACTTGTCCTATAGGCCCAAAGGGTGGGTTTCAACTGTAAATGTCAATCCCTACAAATATCATTGATAGTTCTTTTGAGGATGTTGATAATGGTTTTGTTGGTAGCCTCTACTTGGCCATTGCCTTGGGGATAATAAATTGATGAAAAATGGTGTATAATGTGAAATTTTTCACATAATTCATCAATTATTTGATTTTTAAAGTACAAGGTATTATCTGTGAGAACAACATGTGGTATGCCAAACTGACAAATGAAATGGTTGAGAATAAAAGAGGTGATCTATTTTCCCATAGATTCAGCAAGTGGCACCACTTTGACCCACTCGGTGAAGTATTTGATTGTGGTGACAATCCATTTATGCCCACTAAAGGAGGGTGGATCAATGGCTCCAATCAAATCAAAACCCCACTGATAAAAAGTCCATGGTGTGGCCAAAGGGTTTAGCTCTTGGGTTGGTGCATGAACAAGGTTACCATGGATTTGTCATTTTTTGCAGGTTTTGACATAGTCAATAGAATCCTTTTCCATGGTTGGCCAAAAATAGCCCATTCTAAGAATCTTATTTGCTAATGTGAACCCACTAGAGTGTGACCCACAAATCCCTGCATGGACTTCCTGTAGAGTGACTCTAGACTCATCCTTTTCGAGACATCTAAATAAAGTACCATCAAGACCTTTCCTATATAGTGTATCAGCCACCAAGGTGTAATGAGAGGTTTGTTGAATGAAATTTCATTTTTGGTTACGTGAGAGGTCAGACAAAATGGTGTTATCACAGAGGTAAGTGATGATGGGACTATCCAAAGGGAATCAGTAGTGTTTAGGTGGAAAATGATAAGGGAATCAAGTTGAATAAATGCAAGTTGAACCACCTCTTCCACTAGTAACTCATACCACTTGTGTTGCTTCAGGAGATGAAGTAAGGAGGCCAAGGTGGCCATAGAATCTACTGCTCTATTTCTTTCTCTAGGAATTTGCTCAAAAGTAACATGAGAAAAACATGCCCTGAGTTTATCGACCATATATTTATAAGGAAATAATTTTTTATCTTTGGTCTGATAAGTGTCAGTAACTTGATTAATGATTAACTAGGAGTCTCCATAAACCTCTAGGGTTGTCGGTTTCCCTTCCAAGGCTAGCTTGAGACCCAAGACCAAAGCTTCATATTTGGTCATGTTGTTGGTGCAAGGGAAGAGCAGTTTGTAAGATTTAGGGATGGTAACACCAAGTGGTGTGATGAAGAAAATACCAGCGCCTAATCCATGGTGTGTGTAGGAACCATCAAAATAACATTTTCATGTTACTGGCTCTGTTTAAAGAATATGCATATCAGGGAAGTCAACTAAGATAGGATTAGAACTCTCTATAGGTGCATCTACCAATTAATTGGAAATGGCTTATCCTTTTATCACCTTCCTATCAACATACTCAATTTCAAATTCACTTATGGTCATCACCCATTGAGCCAATCTACTCATTAATGTTGTCTTGTTGAGAAGGTATTTGAGAGGATCAATTTTGGAGATGATCTTGACTTTGTATGTTAGGATATAATGACATATTTTTTGGGAAGCAAAAACTATATCTGGGCAAGCCTTTTCAATGAAAAAGTAATTAAGCTCATAGTTGACCAAGGTATGACTGATATAGTAAATGGCTCACTCTTTTCCTTGGTCATTTTCTTGCACTAGGAGGGCTCCTATTGATTTATCCATTAAAAAAATATACAATAGTAATGGTTTGTGTGATACCGGAGGTACCAACATAGGTGGATTCATCAAATAGGTTTTAACTATTTCAAAAGCTTTCTAACACTGATCATCCCACTTCAAATTTATGTCTTTATGTAGTAGGTGTGTGAAAGGTATACACTTTTCTACCAACTAAGAAATAAACTGGCAAATTGATTGAAGCCTGCCTTGAAGAGAGTGTAACTAATTCAGGTTCTTTGGAGGTTGCATACTGATTATGGCTTGTACCTTTTTGAGGTCAACTTCTATACGTTTGGCTGAGATAATGTATCTTAGGAGCTTGCTTGATTTGATTCAAAAAGTACATTTCTTGGGATTGAGCCTAACCTCGAATGCTTCTAGGTAGGTGAATATTTTGGCTAGTATGGGAAGATGTTCTTCTCGATTATGGGATTTGGCAAGAATGTCATCCACATAATCTTCCATGAAGATATGCATCATATCATGAAAGATAGTGGTCATGGCATGTTGATAGGTAGCCCTAGCATTCTTTAACCAAAAAGGCATTGCATTCCAACAAAATGTTCCCCATGCATGAGTAAAAGCTATGTTCTCTTGATCTTCTAGTACTATTCTGATTTGATTATACCCTAAAAACCCATCCATGATTGAAAACATGGAATGTCCCACTGTTATATCAATAATTGTGTCAATTTTGGGGAGGGGGAAATCATCTTTAGGACATGCTTTGTTTAGATATTGGAAATTAATGCAGATGCATATGCTACCATTCTTCTTTGATATGGGGACAATGTTGGATATCCATGATGCATATGCCAAGGGTCGGATGAAATTGGTGTTCATTAACTTTTCTAACTTTGTCTTGACCAAAAAAGCTATATGGGGATGCATCTTTCTAAGATTTTATTTTATTGGCTTGACCTCTTGCAAAATGTTAAGATGGTGGAGGATTAAGGTCAGGTCTAAGTTGGGCATGTCCACATAAGACCATGCAAATTTTATCTATCTTTCTTTAAAGAATTCAATGAATGCCTTCCTTTCTTCTGTGCTCAAGGATTGTGCCAAATAAATGATCTTTGGTTCTTGTTTTATGCCAATGTTGACCAGTTCTGTCGGCTCAATCAAAATAGAAGATTACTCCTTAGAATGTTTGGGTATGGTATCAATTACCCCATCTATGGGTGCCACAATTTGGTTTTCACCTTGGGATGTGTCACTTCTATTTGATTCCATTTTTTTGTCAAGATTAGCCACAACTTGGTGGCGGTGACTAAGGTTGTGGGATGCTTGCCCTGCTCTAGTGTGACTGAGGTGATTGATACTCAACCCAACCATATGTTCTACTTCCATTCTTCATTGATGAGATGGTTCAACTGCATTAAGGTAGATGAAAACTTCACGGTCAATGTCAAAATGAGGGAGGTGATGAGGCTCGATTGTATCCTAGTTAATGAGTTTAGGATGGATAAGGGAAAGCGATTTGTAGCATGGGAAGGGTTCAACAGGGTTTAAAGACATAATTTCATTAGATGGCTCATATGGTATATCTATCAGATCTATGACATGGACTTCTTCTAGAATTGTGGGGAAAGCAGACCTTGCGAGAAGCTTGTTGCAATCATCTTCGACTTCTACTAGAAAGAATTTAGGCAATAAGGTTTGAAATTGAAACCCTTCAATGTGTTCATCATTTTCTAGGCCACCCTGATGTACTATGTTTCTTGGTGAAGTGGATCTTGAACTATGAATTGTTCTTTGTGTAGCCAAACTATCAGGGGTGGGTATGTGGACAACATCACATCATTTTTTTTTATTGTAGAGAGATTCCTTAGATAGTGACTCAAATTTCCATTTAGCAGAATCATCATCATCTTCATTATTGGAGGTATTTATGGATGGTTCTTCTATAGAATGTGAACTTGAGAGGGACAAATTCACATTTATGATATCAGTTGTTGCTAGGGTATAGTTGTCCTTTTGTTTGGGTACCCACACCAAGGTAGAAGAGGAAGGATCATTATGCTTTGTGCGAGTTGTAGAAGAGGTTTGTGCCTTGTCTTGTCCACCATGCCTTACCCCTATTTTAGACTTGTTGGACCTAAACTATTCCATTGGAGGTTTGATGATGCCTGTCCCTTTCCCTAAGGGACCATCTCCAATGTATTCCATATTTTTCATTAGGTCAAATCCTTTCCCATATAGGTGGGAGGAGATGTCAATGTTCTATTGACTGATGTCTTCCACTGAGTTTGGAGGTGTGCCACTTGCTTTGATAAAATATGCATGATATGGCTTGGTGGATATCATTTTTTTGTAAGACCTTGGAGAAAGTGGGAAATCAAATAGGGAGATTGAGTACTTTCCTAGACCTTTACGATGCAATTTACACTTTCTATCAAATTCTTTCATCAATTTATCCATTTCTTCATAGTGTAATTGTTTAGGATCTTTTGATGATGACTGTGGTGAAGGAGTGGAAGGACCCAAAAAAACCACTTTCTCTTTACCATTAGTTGATGTTGATGAGTGGTTTCTCATTTGGTTAGTAGAGTGTGAAGTGCCTATAGCTATGGATTGACTAATGTCATCTATCAGTGTGTCAGCTTCTTCTCTATTATGAGGGACAAGTGAGTTACAATACAAGGCAAAGTGTTGATCTCTGAGTATGGTCACCTCTTGACCCATTTAAGGAAATTTAAGGCACTAGTGGTGGGTGGAGGGAATGGCTTGCATGTCATGACTCCATGGTCTTCCCAATAGGATGTTATAAGTTAATTATAGGTTTAAAACCTGATAGATAGTCTCTTTCACAATTGGTCTTACTCTGATTGGTAATATAACCATGCCTTTGGAAGATCTTTCTTCATTGTCATAAGCCTTGATGGTGAATTTTTTTCTTGGGTCAATAGCATCCTATTTATACCCTATGGCTTTCACTAAATTGAGTGTGAAAATAGCTTTCACTAAATTGAGTGTGAAAATATTGAGACCAGCCCAACCATCAACCAATCCTCTCTTAACTTAGTTCCTATGGATGAAAACTTCAATGTGCAAAGGAGAATTTTGTGGCTAGATGATAGACATGTCATCTTGAACTGAAAAAGACACGTAGTGAGGGGCAACTAGATTATTGACCATGTTCTAAAATCTACTCACATTTAGGTCATTTAGCACTAAGGCTTTGGTGAGTATTTCTTTATGCTCTAGGGAGATTTTTAATAGTTCAAAAATGGAGATGTGGGCAGGAGTCTTCAGTAATTGATTAACTAGGTTGTACTTGAGCATGGAGGAAATTGGAGCTACTCGATCAAGATTTGTCATAGGTCTCAGTAGGATAATTTTAGAGGCTTAACCTCAGGCAACAATGTTTGAGGACTATTTTTTGTTTTTATCTTTAATTATGATGACATTTACAGTGTCATCAAATCTGGAAATCATGCCAATGGTATTATCATAGTGATGCGCATAATTAACCTTAGTTTGAGGAGGTGCATTTTGATTGGCCTTGGAAGACTCCCCCTTTTCATGACTCATGAAGGGGTTCTTGAAGGCTGTATAGTCTTCATTATTGCTAAGATTGTTTACTTCAATGGTTCCATCATTTATTAATTTTTGCATGACCCTCTTAAGGGCAAAACAATTGTTTGTTAAGCACCCCCGATTTCGATGATAGGCACAAATGTGTTTCTTGTTCCACCATTTCAGCTTGACTTGGGGTTCATATGGTTTAGCCTCAGGTATCATGATGAGGTCATTGGCCAAGAGTGTTTTTAAATCACTCTCATAGGACACCCCTATGGGTTTATACTCCTTAGGTATATTAGAAGACTAACATCTTCATGGGGGAGGAGCTTGATTGTAAGCAACTTGTTGATTAGACATAGAGGGAGTCTTTGTGTTACGTCGATAAAATGGGTAGGCATTATTTTGTTGAGGTGCGACAATGGGACCTAGTTAATTTAAAGGGGGTTGAGTTTGAGTTTTGACATGATTGGCTTCAACTACCCCATCATTTGTGGTGTTTTTGTTATTGTTTCTCCACCACAATTTTTTTTTGTCAGTGGACTGATCAAAGGAATTGTGCATCTGTGTGGAATTGTTGGAGAAATCTTTACCATCTTTAGATAATTTAATTATGTCATTTTTTACCAAGGTTTCTTCCACCTTAGTGGTGTTTTCTAAGGTGGTTTTAAAATCTTTAGGCCCTTGGAGTTGGAGCCAATAATTCATTGGCTTTGAGAGACTATTGATGAAGATATTTGTCTTCTCTTTATCCGATATGTCTCTATGATATTTGGAAAATATGTGCCTCCACCATTGTAGGAATGCCTTATATGATTCACCTAGGAGTTGTTTTGTGTTACATAGATCAATCATTGTAACTTCTCTTTCAATGTTATAAGAATATTGGGTGATAAAAATGGAGGCCAATTTATCGAAGGTTTTAATATTGGAGGGTAATTTGGAGAATCACTCCATGGCTTGTCCCCCAAGGCTCCTAGGAAATAGACGCATTAGGTATGTTGTGTCATGGACAAACTCTATACTTAGCATATATAATTCCCTAACGTTATCTTGTGGATCTGACATACAAAAATATTTATCATATTTTTGTATCTGCACATTTGGAGGGAAAGGTGTGAAGGTAATGCTTTTATCGAATGGTAGGGGACACAACTTTTTGAGGCTACACTTTGCAAGTTGTGTTTTCCCTCTTTTCATCTTTTCCATTTCTAGTTGTAAGTCTTGCAATTTTTGTGTGACTATGTCCAAAGGTGACTCTTCTTCATCTCATTTCAAATTGGTCACATCAAAGTCAGATGGCAATTTTGCACCTTGTTGGGCTAATGTGAGTATGTAACATTCTTTGTATTTTTCCACTATCTTGTCCATGATATCGACAAGTTCAACATTTTTTTGAAAATATTTGATTTTAGATTCAATACTTTTTTCATCCCATGCATGAGATGAACCCATTATGGCTAGGGATTCTAACTTTTGATCAAATGAGGGTGACCCAGGAGTAACTTTGTTTTGTGTGCAATCCATTGCTATAGTAGGTTTGAGAAGGTTTAGAGGTTCTATGTGTTTGATAGTTCTACTTGCTATCCTAGCACTCACTCATATGGGAAATCATTTAAGTTTTTTTGGTATACCTATTTTGTGTGGGGGCATAAAAGGTGACTTGAATTATTTTAGTTTTTAGGCATTTTTCAAAAGATGAAGGTTTTCGTTCACCATGATATTTTTGTAGCAATAAGCTAGATTGGACGAGGTGTTTTCCACTGGTTATAGGATAAGGTTCACTTTCATGAAGTTAAGTAAAGGGACTGATATGTGTCTCTAAACATTCCTGGCTCAATGTGTGAAGTGAGGTAATGGTAACTATTGGGTTGATGATGATGTAGTTTTGCTTGATTCAAAAGATGTCTTTGGTCAAACACAAATTTTTTTAGATTTTATAAAATACTAGCAAGGAAAAGGGTATCCAAATTAATTGTTTGTTCATGATTACTATGCACTTAGCTAGCCTCTATTTTATGTTTTTGCTTAGATGTTTCATAGGAATGGTTAGATGCATTGTTTCAGTAATCAAATGCATTATTTAATTATTCATGTGCACTATTTAAATGCTTAGATGCATTATTTTAACTATCATATGTGCTTTTTTAAAAATCAAATGTGTTGTTTCAAGTCTCAAATGCACTATTTTATAGGTGTATGCATCATAATAGAGATTAGAAGTATTACAAGAATATTCAGAAGCATTGTTTTATGCAATATATACACTACTTTCAGCAATGTCTTCATTTTAGACTTGGTTTCTCGATACCTATTTGAGATTTGTCTTTCTAGAAGGTTTGTAATCTACACTGGTGTTCATTATTAAGTTTTAAAGCATTTCCAAGCACAATAATAGTGAGATCAAAACAAAATGAAAAATTGCATGCACCTAGAAAATGGAAGAAAAATGGCTTCCTATCAAGGTTATCTAAGGCCGATGACTAGTGAGTCTTAGTGTTCCAACTGTGTTCAAATTTACCTCTCCTACAATAGAGAGCTTCCCACCAATGCCAAGGAGGTTTGGTGCAATCCCTTGTGGGACTACTAGAGGAAGACTATGTTCCAAACACGGGTGGCTTGCATTTGATTAGGAATACAAAATTGGGGGGCAATCCATCTCACTGGCCTTGCTAAGGCAACTCAGGAAGTAGCCCTTCTATGGCTAGATGTCCTACCTAGTGAAAAGTGAGAAATGGAAGTCACAAACAAGTCTGGGAATTTGATCACTCGAGAAGAGTGAGAGCATATCCCTACTATTTTAGCTCCCCAATCATGACAAACACAAATTTTTAATTCCCATCCCTTATACTACTAAAGATAGGGGGGCTCCTAATTAGACTATGTGTGGGTTCTTTCCTCATTCAATTGTAACCAATCTTTATAGAAGGTCAGGCATTCTGATCAACTTGAAGGAGTTGAGAGCATAGGCCTACTTCTTTATCAAATCATCAAAATTGAACATTCTTATTAAGGTATGTTTGAAAACTTAGAAATGCCACACTTTTAACTAATGAGAGCTAAGGTCCACTTACCTGATTTGAAGCTAGCAAAGGCTAGGCACATTTATGAGGGTATTCATTCCTATTGCATGCTATCTATAATTTGAAGGCTTTTTTGTTAACATGGAAGGGACCTATAAGCAAAAGATATTCAGATCTTGAAGTTAGATTCAGAAAACTACAATCTTTACTAGATGCACTATAGAAATGCTCATATGTGTTACAGTAAACCTTATATGTGCTATTTTATCATGCAAATGGGCTATAAGAAAATCAAATGTGTTGTAAAATGATTCATATGCTCCACAAAAATGATTAAATGCATTATAGAACTATTCAAAAGTGTTATAAGAAGATGCAGATGCATTATAGAACTATGCAAATGCATTACAGAATAATGTATATTCACTATAGAAATATTAAATGCATTAAAAAAGAGTTCATAAGAATTAGAATATCTCTCAAAAGTATTGAAATAGAGCAAAAAAGCACCAAAATATTTGGATCCGACCCTTCTATGCTCGGGGAAGACTTTGGAATGTTGTTCTTGCTGATATGAGGTCTCCCGAATGTAGTAGAACCTATATTTGATCATATCTACATAGGAGAATAGCAAAAAACATAGATCTATACTAGAAATGAAAGATTAGACTAAAAAAATTGAAAATAGAGGGGCTTTTAGTTCAGCCCCATGGTGGGCACCATTTTGTACACAATGAGAATGCGTATTCATGAAACTTTAGTGTAGAATGCAAATGGACTGATGATGAACTATACTAGACAAAAGATATCATCATCAGAATGTAATCTCTACAAGTGTCTCATGTTTCCCTAACTATAACTGCTACAATACCTCTCAAACTAGCATCTTAGTGATAGTTCTAGAATGGGATTATGCTAAAAATGTAGATCTACAATGAAAACATGCAAGATCTATGACTGAAACGTAGATTATATGTGAAATACAACTCCTAACAATGCTCTTGAAATGATCATGCCATGAACTAATATGCAATAAATGATGCTAAAATGTTATGAACTTGCTACAATCAAAATGCTAAAATGATGAGTCTAAATATGCCTATAGTGTAGATGCATAAAAACTTGGGTCCCTTGCCTCTTAGATTTCCCTCCTATTTATAGGATTTTAGAAGCAGTTGGGGTAAGAATCAGGATTTTCACTTTTGACTAGGGGTGAAAGTGAAACTGAAAATATCTCATAAGAGGCCAAGAGGAAGAGTCCAACAGACTTGGTTTTAAGGATAATATGAGGATTTTTCAAATTCTTTTAAATAGTAAAAGGAAAATTTTCAATCTTGTGAGGATAAATGATTTTATTGATTTAATAAATGATTTATTTTCAACATTTTGTCTTTTCCTTCCTCCCTTTTTGAATTTCATTTTATGAATTTGAATTGTTTTCTTCCTCTTTTAAAGTTGATTTAGGTCATGTCGATTTGATAGGTGATTAATGACCTAATGTGATTTTTGATTTGAAAGTTTGTTGTGTTTCTTCTAATTTTCTCTTTAATTTGGACTTGATTGATCAAAATTGTGTGATTTAGATCGTTGCCAATTTTTGGGTGTCTACACTATGTTATTTCAAGTTTTTGCGTGATCTAGTTCTTCAGCGCACCCACTCTTATCATGTTCTACAATCCTTTCATCCTCATTTTTCAAAAATACAATTGGATTTTTCCAATTTCATATCCGAGGGGGCAACATATCAATATCAACCATCATCATCTAAGTTTCTCTTCCAAGTTCTTCAACCATTCAATCCATTCTACTCTAGTCAATCAAACTGGGGCATCCAATTTTTTTTTTCAAATCATCAAACATTAGGTTTTTCAAAATGAATTAAAACCAAATGATTTAAGAGCATTCTTTGAACCAATATGCTATGCATATCAGTTCAAAGAGGGGCATTTGTAGACACCTATAATTGGGCACATCTTTTAATCAGGCCTTTCATCGAATTAGCAAGGGTTTTAAGGTTAAAATCATATGTATTTTGGAGAATTAAGGATAAATCAATCAAATTTGATTTAAATCAAAAATTCAAATTAATCAACTATTTGAACCCATTTGAAATTTACACATGAAATTCAATTTTAAAGAAATTAAAATGGGCATTTATCCTCAAAAATCAATTTTATATTCAAATACATCCAAAACCATATTTTAATCAAAGTGGGATCATGAAAATCATATTTTATTCAAAATTGACCCAAGATAATAATTTAATATTTGAAGTGGGGTTCTCCATTATTAATATTTTATTCAATGTGGATCTCATGGACATTGTTATTTTATTCAAAATAATAATTTAATATTTGAAGTGAGATTCTCTATTATGAATACTTTGTTCAAAGTGGATCTCGTGGATATTATTATTTTATTCAAATAATAATTTAATAATTGAATCAATTCTTCATTATGAATATCTTATTCAAAGTGGGTCTCATGGATATTATTATTTTATTCAAATAATAATTTAATAATTTGGTGGACTCTCCATAATGAATATTTTATTCAAAATGGGTTCACAGATATTATTATTTTATTATTTAACCTTTACCCTTGGTAAAAACTAAACCTTACACCAAGCTCTTTGAAAAATCTATAAATACAAGGCATTTCTAGAGAAAAATCATCAAGTTTTTAGGCATTGGCATTATAGTTCATTATTGAGAGAAGCATATGCATTATTATTATGATTGTTATCATTACCATTTTTAGGATCGAGTTTTTAGGCATTGGCATTATAGTTCATTGTTGAGAGAAGAATATGCATTATTATTATTATCATTGTTATCATTACCATTTTTAGGATCTTTATTTGTAGAGCAATCTCATATCTATACTTTGTTGTTGTAGTTCATAGTTTTATTTGCATGTTCATGTTAATTTTGTATTCATACTAGTGTTCCATCATTTCATATTAGTTATACAATATCCCATTCTAAGATATCACTAAGATACCTAATCTGAGAACAAATTAGCCATCATAGTTAGGGAGAGATGAGATGTTCTTGATTTGAGCGAGTTGTTTCATTTATATTTGATACATATTCTTTAGATTAACTCACTCTCACACACTGAAATTAAAGTCTCATGAATATGCAATTTTCCATTGTGTACAATATCAAATTCATAATTGAAAGCAGGTAACCACTGCAGTTAGTGTTAGTCTAGGTAGGTTTTCTTTTCTTCTTTCCTTGCTTCATTTCCTACTTTCCTAGGTTAGTATTAATTTATGTTGCATGCTTAGTTTAGTTGCCCACTATAATTGGTCATTTAAGCTATGTGAAAAAGATTCTAGGTCCCTTCTCAAACATTTTCAATGCCTAAGTCCCCAGTTAGAGCCAACTATTGCCAAATTTTAGTCTTCCCCTTAAAATCTTGCAATTATTGGTATTTAAGTGAGTACATGTTCAATGTGAAGTCTAATCATCCTTTAGGTTACTTACTTCTCATCTTTCCCAAGTACCTCATTTTCTTTGTTTTCCAGGTCTCCTAATCATGTTGTGCGGGTTTTCTATTTTTCTAGTATGCACGGGGTTTAGGTGATCTAGGCATGGTTGGGGTGTGTCATAGCTTCTCCCTAATGAGAAGTAAGTTATTCAAATTTCACAATCTATTATCTTGCACCAAGATACTCTCTCCTATGGATTCTAAGCTTTCAAGAAGATTTTTCCCTTGAGTGAACTATATCAAACGTGTAACAAGTCATCAATATAATTATGTCATGTTGGGAAGGCCTATAAAGATGTGGATCGAGGCCAAACTAAATTTTAT
The DNA here is from genome assembly GCA_028749045.1 of Cupressus sempervirens. Classification (NCBI taxonomy): domain Eukaryota; kingdom Viridiplantae; phylum Streptophyta; class Pinopsida; order Cupressales; family Cupressaceae; genus Cupressus; species Cupressus sempervirens. The sequence goes on along the minus strand of CM053791.1, from coordinate 705,463,156 downwards.
TCAAATTTACAGAGGCAAAATCAAGTGCTATGAGGGAACATAGGTCTATGGATTTTTTGTTGCATACTCATGAAAGTGAACTTGTTTTGTTTTGTTCTTGAAGTTGTATAAACTTTAGCCAAATCTCAGCCCCAATGATCAAATAGTGTGAACATGATGTTGAATCAATCATTTACGACTTAGAATCAGTATGACATGCTCAAGATCTAGCTTTGAGGCCATAAGATTAAAGTATAAGGAATGAAGTGTTCTTAGTTGTACACTAGTCCAAGAATTGGTGCTGACAAAGGGGTTTTTCATCCCAAGGTAATGATATGGTTACTTATCCAAAGGTTTTGGTTATAGAAACACAAGAAACTTTAAAGTATGAATATTCCTCGAAGATGCTTGAAAGACACTTCTAGAGAAGTCAACAGTGGGAATGTGAACTTGAAATAAAGGAAATGTAGTGTTAAAAGATTTAGGTGGAAAGTGAAAGAATGAAGTGCATAAGTGAACAAAAGGTCACTCCCCATGTTGTGATCCTAAATAGAAGGAAAGTGTTTTTTTAGAAAAGATAATTTTCTCTCTCTCTCTCTCTCTTGCATGTGTTAATATTATTAAGTATATCTACATTTTGGATTTTGTAGCAAAGTAAGGTACTCCCCATAAAGCTAAAGCATTTGTGTTGCTAAGTGATTTTTAGTCATATCACTTTACTTAAAGTGAAGTAATAGTGCTTTTGGGAATTTAATATTTTACATGCAAATGAATGGAAAGTTTAAATAGTCATTACTCATCAAATTAAATGTTAGTCTCAAAATGGTTTTGACATTTGAGTGCCAACACACTTAATCACTTTTTACATTGGAGCCGAGCACACTATGTATGCCAAGTTAGGAGATCCAACAGGTGCAGAGTGATCTTCAGGTACCGAGTAGACTTCAGGCACTGAGTGAAGATCAGGTGCCGAGTAAAGAACAAGTGCTAAGTGACTTTAGGTGTCGAGCATCATACAGGAGCCGAGTGATACTTAAGTGCTGAGTAAGCTAGTTTATTATATGTGCCAAGCAACAGGAATCAGTAAGTGCCAAGTAACACAAAATACACATATAAGTTTGTAACTTCACTAATTAGGATGTAAACTATTTTTATGGCTGACATATGATGAATCTCAAAATATTTAAAATGATAAGATCGAATATTTTCTATTTCCTATGCAATCTACATGCAGCCAATAATAAAAATGGAGGAGGCATGCAACCAATAAGAAAAGTGCAAGGAATAAGTGGGAAATAGAGATTCAATATGGATCGTAGATCCATATCTAGCCCTAAGTCTTTGAATGTCTTTATGAGGAAGAAAAAATCTCATTGTATGATAATGAAAAAGGAGTGTATGAAGAAGATATACTGGAGTTTAGAATGAAGAGTAAAAAGACTTAGAGGAATAGAGCAGCAATGAAATATTCAGTTGATCAAGAACAAAGGAAGGGATACAAACGAGAATCAGATCTCAGAGGATCAAGATCAGAGTAAGCAGAACAAGTGCCTGTATTCAAAAATCAAAGGATTGTAAGCTATCAAGTTTATTATGTCCAATACTCTCTAGAAATTGTATTAGAAAGGAAATCCTATCTTGATAGGTTAGCTTAATAGCTATTTTGTAGATCCTTTGTATACGTGATTAAATCCTTTAATAGGGTAACACTTTATGTAAAGTGTTTGTAAATCCTCTAGCCAGGTCACTATGGACACAGTGTAAAGCCTTTAACAAGGCAGACCATCAAAAGTGGTCAAACATCATTGTTGTAGTAATTTTGTGGGTATCATCCCCACCCCAATTTTTACCTTCTTATTCTTGGAGGGTTTCTGGGTTACCAAAATCTCAAGTGTTATGTGGTGATGCATATTTGTTTTTCATGATTGTTTGATATTTTTATATGCATGCAATCTATTTTTAGTTAAATTGTTTTAATGGTCAAAGTACAATACTTTTAATTCACCCCCCCTCTCAGAAGCATTATTCCTATTTGAATATTCCAAAAATTGGTATCAGAGCTCTGGTCCTCTCAAGAAGAAACCTAACATCTTGGAGGAAAAGATCTAAAGATGGAAGTTTTCAAACTTGAAAAGATCATTAAGAACCAGGTGATAGATGTACATATTGCTCTACACAAGGTAGAAGAAGTTGGAGTGGAATTAAGAAAAACCTTGTAAAGAAGGAAAGAGATAGCCATAGCTGAAAATGACATAAACTACAGGGAGATTGATACCACACAAGTATTTTACAATGGAGACACTAAAGAGTTTGATGCAGCAATAGCAGAACTGATGGAGAAAAACAAAGTTCAAGAAGAAGAGATAAGATCTCTCAAGATGGAACATGAATCACAAACCATAATGTTATGTGAAATCACTGAACAAAAGAAAAGAGCAGTTGAGGATAGAGTCATGATGGAAGATGACAAAAGGAATCTTGCAAATAGACTTGAAGAAAAATGTACTGAATTGACAAGGATCTCAAACATGCAGATGGATACACTTGCCCAAATGATGAACCTTCATCATGAACTCAATATGAAAGATATTGAGATCTCTACTTTGAAGATGCAAAATGAATAAGTGTAGAATGAATTGAACAGAGAAAAAGAGATAGCAAAAAATCTCAACAAGTCAAGTGAAGCCATCAAGTACTTTGAACAGTTGATGAAATTCCCAAGAATAGTCCATGATACATCAGGACTTGGATACAACAGCACTGAAGTTGGTGAATCATCAAAAAGTGGCAAGAAAAGAAGTGATAAAGGTAAAGATTCTAAACCCACTTATCATTATTGTAACAAAAAGGGGCATACTGCTAATGTTTGCAGGAGTAGAAGAATCAATCAGCCTAACACACCCAAAAGCAAGGGTTATTGTCACAAGTGCAACATGCAAGGACATATGACTCAAGATTGCAAATCCAAAGTCACAAGGACATACAGATTTGATGGACATTGTCATAATTGCAAAAAGTATGGACATAGAGCATTTGAATGCAGATCAAAGCCTATGTGGACACCAAACTAGCATGTAAGAAGGGACAACTATGAACACCATTACAATTGGGACTATAACACCAGGTATAGTTGTCATTATTGTCAGGAATATGGACATATACCCCAAAACTACATAAGACCACATTTCAAAGGGAACTATAAAAGATGGTTGAACCAAATCACATGTTTCAGTTGCTTGAAAACTAGACATGTCAATAGGAATTATCCAACAAAAGCCAAGGCACCCAAGACTAAAGAAAATAAGGGCAAAGAAAATATTGATGTGGAACACATCAGAACAAACATGAAGAAAACATGGTAGAAAAAGAATGAATCAAGTTCATCCAATGAAAGGGTCACTTCACCCACAAGGTCAAGTGATCATTTCTCATTCAATTAATCACAAAATGAGCCTAAAGGGCTAATACATATAAGAAAGTATCATACATCAGCCCTAAACTATGAAGAAGCATTGCAAAGTATAAATTTGTATGAGATAAGATGCTAGGACTAAACTTGAATAATGATGCCAAATTGTCTTTGGATGCTGAGTAAAACTCTAGTGGATGTCGAGTTACTAAAAGCGACTAAGCTGATAGCTGATGCCGAGTTAAATAAACTCCAATGGAAGTTGAGTAAAATGGGAATGCAGTGCAAGCCGAGTAATGTTAAAATCCTCCAGAAGCCAAGTGGGTAGTTGAGTATTTAATGCGATGAAAATATGGTATATTATCACAATTTCAATCATTCTTCCTCATCGTGATCAAGAAGCAAAGAAGAGAAAGAGAGCGAAGTGACTTCATAGAAGAGAATCCATCATTCCAAGTAGATTCTGACCTCTTACAATGTGTTTCATCGATCTTGAGGTATTTTCATTTGTGCTGAGCTACGCAGTTTTATATTTCTATGTAAAAGAAACCCTAGTTTGCACAAATAGCTTTGAGCTCTAAGAAAACCCATGACAAAGAGTCGTTTGAAGTCCACCTAGTATCTAATGAGGTTAAGTAGCCCAATTTTCATCCCATTCCTGAAGTTGCATACAAAAATGACCCAGCCGCAGCCCTTTCTCACATACCCCCAAAAGTTATAATGGTTCAGGATGTAAGAAGATGTTATAATTGTAAGATAGGATCCATAGGAGACATGGAAATAAGGGAAGCCTATGAGAAGTTGTGTGTAGATGGAGTTTTGAAAGATGAATACAAACTTGTTGAAAGGAAAGGATTAACACAAGTTTTGAGCTTTCCCACTATATTCAAGACAGAATGGATCAGACTTGTGTTAAGAAAAATTCATGATGGAAGTCTGTGGCTAGAAGATGTTCCTACCAAGATCATGAAAAGAATCATTCATAGGGTAACTAAATATCCTACGCTAGATCAGCCCAAGACCTTGAGAAGTGAATCCAAGGAGGTTATAGAGAAACACATAGGTGCCTAGTGGAATAAAAGAGGAATGACAATTCACACCATTCAAGATCCTCTAGTTGAGTTTGTTGTTAGAGTAATTGCCCATAAATTCTATCAATCCAATAGACTCAACAGTGTGCCATGTATTGCAGTAGATGTAGCTTACAAATTGGTAAAAAAGGATCATACTTATGATCTTGCAGAACTGCAATTACAATAGATTAATGAAAACCTAGCTGCTATAAGAAGGACAAAGGGTTCCCAGTGCAAATTTGGAGCAATTTTGGTATGTGTATTCTTCTATTTTCTGAATGAATTTCCCTCTTTTGGAAAAGTTACATGGAGAAATGATAAAACTATCATATCCCAAATTAATGAATATATAGAACAAATGGGAGAAAATTTTGATACACTGATGACAAGTTATTTTGAAGATTTCAAGAAATCCATGAAGCAAAGAGTAAGAATACCATTTTCTTTACTGGAAAAACATATTAATGATATATGCTTCTTAGTTGATATTGATTTTACCTATATCCAAGCAGTAATTCCAAGGGTGAGATGGCTAAGGCCATTTGGTTATGATATCAACATAGATGAAGCATCTGTAGCAATAATTGCATTATTGGTAGAAGAGACAGATAAGAGTGCCCCACACTTTGGCACTTATGATGTGGTAAGGTCAAAGGTAAAAATGGAGTTAAAGACTACCTCCACAATAAAGAAGAAATACAAATTGATGAAGAACATTAAGAAGAAATTTGGTGAAGGAATTGAAGCTAAAGCAGAAGAAGATGATGATGATGAAGATGAGGATGATGAGGATGAAGAAGAACAAGGCCAAACGGAAATAACTCAAGGCCTAGGTGAAGACAAGGAGGAAGGTGTTGAGGAAAAAGAAGACAAGGAAGCACCAACCCAAGCCAAGCCAAAGAAAACAAAGGCAATAGTACAACCTCTAGCCTAGCCTAAAACAAAGAAAGATGCAAAGCCAACTCAAGCCAAGCCACAAATACCAGTCACAAGGGCTACCACAAGGGCATCTTCACAAAAAGCTAAAAAACAAATCAAAGAGAAGAAGAAGGCTATTGAACAGACTGGTGAAGAGCCAAGAAAAAGAAGAAAAAATGTAGCTCAACCAGATTTTGATGAGGAGAAAGAACAGAGTCAGAAGACATCAACCAATTCAGAGTGGTAAGTCATCCTCCAAAATCAGCCTTAGATAAAATCTGTGAAAATATTAAGAATGCAGATTTTACTGATTTAAAAATTATTGACTTCAACAAGCTCAGTAAAGAAGAGCAAAACAAAATAGAGTAATCAGTATATGCCATGATGACTGAATTCAAGACTACACACCTCTAGAGCTAGACAATACTATGCCTAGAGAATTATATGAGATAATTGAAAATAAATGACATCATTGTTTGAAAATTGAAAAGGAGATAAGAGAATCTACCTTAGCACAGGTGATTCCTGACCTAACAAGAGGTCAAATAACAAAGGCTAATAAGAAATATAGTGGCAATTTTACACCAAAGCATAGAGCCTTTGACATCTTACAAAACAAGATTGAAAATATAGTCAGTAAGTCAACAAAAATATGGAAATTGATATATGGCTTGACTACTATCAAAGATGGAGAAGAAGATCCCCTTGAAGGACAAAACACAGAACATGAAGAGCCTAGTGAGAAAGAGGAGGAAGAAGTAAAGAATATAGAGAAAGAAGAAAAAGAGAAGAAGGAAGAAGAAAAGAAAAAGGGAGAAGAAAGGAAAGATGAAGAGGAGAAAGAAATGGAGACACCAAAGCAAGATGAAATGGCAATAGTTGAGAAAGAGCAACAACAAGACCAAAGTGTACAAGACACACAATTTCCACCTTCTAGCCCTCCTCATGTACCCATCACACCTACAGAAACTACAACTATATAGGATGTTCCTGATACTTTTTCTGAGAACATCACTGCATTAACTGCAGAAGATCTCAAAAGAATCCTTGACCAATCCACAGAACAAGCAAAATTATGTACAGATCCAGTATTGGTTAGTGTGGATGAATTACAAAAATTAGTTGAAAACACAGTAAGAGACAAGGTGAAACAAAAAGAACCACCTTCCATTATCTCTATAGCTACTAGTGGTAAACCTCAAATGCAAACAATTGTTTCACCAGGAATAGTTGACACCATAGTACAAAAGCCAAGTGAAGCAGGAGACAAAGAAATAGAACAAACAAGATAGACTATTACATATGATCCTACAACACAAACAAAAGGTGCACTTCCTAAAAGTACTATAATTAATCAAGGTAGTAGACAGCAGGAGGAGAAAATAGAGGAAACCCCTAAAGAGCAAGAGGCAATACAGACATTGATAAATTTTCCTACCTCGGGAACTCCTTCACAACAACCAAGTAATGATGCAATGCCACTACAAATATCTGCACTAGGATCAAGTTCTACAAAAGTTGCAAAGGTACTTCATTATGGAGACCCTGAATTAAATGAGGAGATAGTCATACCAAGTTATGACTCAAAAAAAAAAAGCATTGAACAAATAAATGAGGTGCAGGAAGAATTGAATAGAAGAAAGAGGCAGAAGATGCTCAAAAAGGAGTATAAACAAAAGCAAACATTACATGAGATTAAGGACATCTTTATGGATACCTTCAGTTTGTAGTCACCAGATGAGTCAAAGCATATCATGGAGCAATTATTAGATATTTTTGACCAGGTGACAAATGAAGACCAAGAAATAAATGTAAAACTTATGGAATGGTCTAAAAGTAAATTTCAAGGGAAAGTAAATGAGAAAATATCCAATGAAATTGCACTTTCTCAGGTTGAATTGGCAAAAATGCTTGAAAAAGTGAAAAAGGTACTTGAGAACATATTCTCATTGTACAACAAGCTGTGTGACTTTTCATACTTCACACAGGAGACAAGCCAAAGAATAATGAGTCTGGAGAGAAATCTAAAGATTTCAAGCACGCAACTACCCCAAGGCCTAGGTCAACATAAGAAGCACTTCAATCAAACACTTCACACTTAGAAAGAAGTAGCTATGTTAATAGTAGAAAAGGCAATCATCAAGGCAAAACTGATATAGCTCCAATCCTCCATTACCCCACATTTGGAAGTACTCCATAAAGAATAGGTCCATGCTGAAATTGTTCTCAAGAAAGATCCTAATCTTTCCACCTTAGATGGACTTATTCACCTTGCTCCAGAGACTGTCATCCAACACAAGTCATTGGAAATTGCTTTGCATAATTGGGATGCAGCTCTTAGAATGATTATGGAGGTAAATAGCACATTTTTGGTGAAATATGGACTTAACCCTTAGAACCCTCTGACATAAGTGTCAAAAGGGGGGAGATATTATAGATGAATGGGGGAGATACGTTAATAGGGGGAGACAAGATAAAAGAGGAGCATCAGAGCATCACAAAATTTTGGTTACCAAGATAGCACAAATAATGGCACAATCAACTCAGGGGGAGTTACAATAATTTTAAGGTATATATATTGTAAATATTGTAAATTACAAATTTTGATCAAGTTTTATTTAACATCCATATACACCGAGTAGATTAGTGAATGTACTCATAAGGACAAATAAATAATGCTTAGTTAAGTGTTTTTGTCACTCATGTCAAAGGGGGAGATTGTTAGTCTCAAAATGGTTTTGACATTTGAGTTCTAACACACTTAATCACTTTTTACATTGGAGTCGAGCACACTATGTATGCTGAGTTAGGAAATCCAACAGGTGCTGAGTGATCTTCAGGTACCGAGCAGACTTTAGGTACCGAGTGAAGATCAGGTGCCAAGTAAAGAACAAGTGCCGAGTGACTTCAGGTGCCAAGCATGATACAGGAGCCAAGTGATACTTAAGTGTCAAGTAAGCTAGTTTATTATATGTGCTGAGCAACAGGAATCAATAAGTGTCGAGTAACACATAATGCACATATAAGTTTGTAACTTCATTAATTAAGATGTAAACTATTTTTATGGCCAACATATGAAGAATATTGAAAGATTAAAATGATAAGATCGAATCTTTTCTATTTATTATGCAATCTACATGCAGCCAATAAGAAAAATGGAGAAGGCATGCAACCAATAAGAAAAGTGCAAAGAATAAATGGGAAACAGAGATTCAATATGGATCATTGATCCAAATCTAGCCCTAAGTCTTTGAATGTCTTTATAAGGAAGACAAAATCTCATTGTATGATAATGAAAAAGGAGTGTATGAAGAAGATCTACTAGAGTTCAGAATGAAGAGTAAAAAGACTTAGAGGAACAAAGCAGCAATGAAATATTCAGTTGATCAAGAACAAAGCAAGGGATACAAATGAGAATCAGATCTTAGAGGATCAAGATCAGAGTAAGCAGAACAAGTGCTTGTATTCAAAAATCAAGGGATTGTAAGCTATCAGGTTTATTATGTCTAATACTCTCTAGCAATTGTATTAGAAAGGAAATCCTATGTTGATAGGTTAGCTTAATAGCTATTTTGTAGATCCTTTATATAGGTGATTAAATCCTTTAACAGGGTAACACTTCATGTATTGTAAATCCTCTAACTAGGTCACTACTGACACAGTGTAAAGCCTTTAACAGGGCAGGCCTTTAACAGGGCAGACCATCAGAAGTGCTCAAACATCATTGCTGTAGTAATTTTGTGGGTATCATCCCCACCCTAGTTTTTACCTTCTTATTCCTGGGGAGTTTCTAGGTTACCAAAATCTCAAGTGTTATGTGGTGATGCATATTTGTTTTTCATGATTGTTTGATATGTTTATATGCATGCAATCTATTTTCAGTTAAATTGGTTTAATGGTAAAAGTACAATACTTTTGATTCACCCCCCTCTCAAAAGCATTATTCCTATTTGAATATTCCAACATTAAATGCAAATCTTGTTGTTATAATCATTGGCTAAACTTAATTTCATTCATGTGGCGCCAACGCTCTAATTCCTAAATCTATTTGATCAAAATTTCTTGTAATTAGTTTCTTCAAGTATATTGAAATAACTATTTATTGAGAATTGTATCCTATTCAATCATAATGAATGGTAGTTAGAGCTGCTGGTGATAATAAGTTAATTGTCCTAGAGAGTGAATTAAAGAATCTTGTAAATACATCTTTCAAATTCAATGATTTGGGTGATCTTCATAGGAGACTCAATTCTCAACCAATTCATCCCATTACGCAAAAGCTTAAGGAGTGTGGACTAGTTAAGGCAATTGGTTTTCCAATGGTAGTATACACACCTAATCTTGTGAAGGAGTGTATTGAGAGCTATGACCCTAAGACAAAGAAAATCATATTCCCTAATCAATCTATCCTCATTTCAATCAACAAGGTGGTGATGTAGTTTGCATTCAACATTTATGTGAAGGAACAGTATTGTGATATTGATTTCATGACTTTTGCATCTATGTTCAATGAGTAGAAGACCCTTATATAGGAATACATGTAGAAGACATGGTTCCAAACTGCTCACTCAGAGAAGAGAAAAATTTTGAACACCCTATTTGACACAAATTTGAAAAGAGAGATAGTGGATATCCTCACTCTTCTCCTCAGATTAAATGGAAAAGAGGAAGACTTGGAGTTCATCTAGCACCATTTCTTCCTAGTATATTCAATATGTGTTGAGGATGTGCAAATCAATTGGGCACAAATTACTTGTGATAAGCTTGCCTCATGGTTGAATTCGGCTAAAGGATTTAAGAAATTTTACATGTCTTCCTATCTTATTCATACCCTAGCAACTCACCACATGTGGGGCACCTCCCTAGTGTTAGATTGTGGTGACTGATCAGGAAAGTACTATACATACTTCATAAATAGTGGGGTTCAGGGCATCGCCCCGAAAAAAAAAAAATTTTGGGAAGTAGCCGACATGGTAGCCGACATATTATGGCCGACATATGGCCGACATGTTATAAACCTAAAGCAGTTTAATACTTGTATAAAAAGGGCTTAGGGTTGGGTATTTGATATAACGTTGTGATACGAAATTGGTTCTTGCGGCGGTATTGAGCTATAAGGGATTACAGATTGCAATCAAGTTGTAATCACTGGATTGTAATAAGATCGGACTTCCTATTTGGTGGACGTAGCCCAGGGATTGGGTGGACCACGTTAAATCTTGGTGCCTTGTGTTCATTTCTGTGTGTTCTATTATTTTCTTGTTATTGGTTATATTTGCATGTAGTTTTTATTTCTGTCTGTGGTTTATCCTAACAATTGGTATCAGAGCCTGGTTTTGGCTTGGTCATGGGTTCAAATCTCCCCGGTGCCTTCCCGACCCATGTAAGCACCTGGTATGCGCATCGAGGGGGAGATTGTTGGGTGATGCGATGCGCTCCCCTACCCACAGGTGGTTAATTATGTGGTGTTCCATGTTCACTAACAGTCATGGCTTTTGGTGTAATGGCAAATGGGCCCCACAATGATACCACTTGTAAGAAAACTTGGCAATAAAGAATATAACCGTTTCCACATAACCCATAATAGATCTGAAATAAACATGAAATTAAAATCCACATGCAAGAGAATAGACAACATACCCACAAAATGTGACACAAGATATACCCTGGGAAACCCTCATTGAGAGAAAAACTCAGCCTCCAAAAGCATCTATCATCATGTATTATTCAGCAAAAATACCATTGCCATACAACCATGGAAGCCTTCATGGCTATAACCACAACCGACCAAACTATGTGAACAAGCATAAATCCACACATCCCATGCCATGCTTCCAACCTTCACAAATGCTCCCTTGGCTAACCTGTCAAGCCTTGTCCCACTCGACTCTTGCCTTTTTTCTTCTCCTTGTCACTCTTTCTCTCTCTCTTTTCACAACAACTACCCTTTTGGCTGCTTATATAGTAGCAAGTCCCACAAAACCACCAAGTGGTATTACATAAACCATGTGCTAAAACCATGTGCTACCTAACCCACTGACCCCCCATTTAATATTGGGCATTTAATTCTTTTCCCCAATATTAAATAATTACATAAAATATTTTCACAATGTTATAATACAACTCATCAAAAATATTCCATGGGAATCTTTACATATTGCACGTCCATCTAGGTACAACATTACATAATAAAAATAAAATAATAAAATAACAATATTATGCAATGTGTGCAACACCCATTATCTCAACAATCTCCCACTTGTTGTATACATTGCATAGGGTCAATCCATAGCCACACAAATGAACAAGGGAACAATCCCTCCCAGCACATCCACCATCATGGATCAAAATACACCAAGTGCTCCATCCTGGTACCCGCGACAAAATCAAAGTATCCAGCATCTCAAACATAAATGATCTCACCTCCTATTATGCCACTCCCACTGGACATACATAGAAGCCATCCAAAGAGAAAACCACCCAACCTGTCACAGTAGAAGATCATAAAATCCTGTACCAACTGAAATTCCAAGCACAAAAACCTGATCCAAAGGTAATCACATGTATTCATAGTTGTCAAAATATCCATAGCTGAAATAGCACCCACAGCAAAGTGCCAACCCATCTAACTATCCATACCTCTAAAAGGTATAACAAGTGAATCTCATATCACCGACATATCCAATCTATAACCTGCAATCATAAGCCTCAAGAGCAATACCTGCCACATATATACCAAGAAGCTCCCACTGAAAAAGATAATGTCAAATCTATATTCAATCCACTCAACACATCTCAAAGAAGTGAATCCATGTAGTATCAAGGACATCCACAATACATAAACTGATATCCTGCAAGAAAAAAATTCTCATAATAGGTCTCCAATAGTCTCCAAGTTCTCCACAACCAACAAAGGAAAGAGATAAAGAAATAACGATGTCATCTCTCACATGACATACATGAGCACAAACCAGTGATCACAATCTCTAACTAATCTCAAATCCAATGTAGGCAAAACTGAACATCCAAGAAGATAACCAAGACTAGAGAAACCATGCAAATCATAACCTGTATCATGTCCTTCTACACACACCTCTAGATGTAAACTATACAAGTTAGATCTCCTCCATAAAACCCCAACAAGAAGCCTCAAGAACACCCAAATCATACCATATAACTAATCATGGATGTAAGCCTCTCACAAGAAGATCAAACTCAATAAAATCATTCCTAAACCAAGGAATAACCATTCCTAATCCAAAGAATATGCCCAAAATAAAACCAATGTGTAGAGCTCTCCAAGAGATTTCCGTTGACTACTCAAAGTCCAAAATTCGACTCCGTATGCCCAAGTTATGCCCTAATCCGTGCTCGAAATAAATAACATCTGACTTTAGGGCTCTTAAAACCTTAAAAAAATTTAAAATCATAGAACCAAACCTACACCATCTTGTAGTGCTCTAAATTAGCTTTCCAATGCCTATAAGAACTCTAAAATTCGATATTTTGAGAGAAAGTTATGGCCGTTTTACTAAGATAGTCTTTTTACCATTTTGCAGTACGATTTTTCATTTTTTATTTTTTCAGTGACGAAAATTCCGATGGGATTAAATTTGACGGCCATCATTGGCTGAAACCAAAAAAACTCTTTCATTTCCTTTGAACATGGCCAAACTAGGGCATATTATATATCAAGTTTTATGGAAATGTCGACCCGGATCCAATGGTGAGGTCTGTTTTTACCCAGGAGGTCATTTCTACAAGCTAACCCCCAAAACCCTCATTTAAATGAAACATCCAAAAAAATCTTTTTGTCCAACAATTTCCCATGCCCAAATCTTTCAACATCCCATCATAACAACAAACCCAAAACCCTCAGATCTGCAATCATTCATATATCTTGCCCTTTTCTTTTATCCTCTCATGCATTCCCATGGATTCAACCTAGGGTTACAATAATAAAACCATAGCTTTGATACCAATTGTGGGGCCCATTTGCCGTTACACCAAAAGCCATGACTGTTAGTGAACATGGAACACCACATAATTAACCACCTGTGGGCAGGGGAGCGCGTCGCATCACCCAACAACATCCTAACTATAATGAACACACCAAAGTGTATGAATTCTATCCACATTTGTAGCTACATAGAAGCTATCAGGAGTATGTGGTTTTTAATGATGCCTTAAGAATGAGGCTATGCCAAGAATTTCAAGGATGCCCAAAAAAGAGATTTTCACCAGAGGTAATTTTAGCCATAAGCCAGTTCGAATGCTTATTCATCTAGTTTCCAAGTTTCTCTTATTTATGAATAGGAGCTTACAATGGCTTCCCTAAAAGGCTTCTAATATATTCAAAAGAAATGGTGGTTTTGTTCGAATTATTTTGATAGATCCCTAAAGTGAACACCTTGTGTTCTAATATCATGAACATTGTTAGGATTCCTTTCCCTATAGTGGTTGGACCATATTTATGTGCTTCCAGATCATATGTTTGTAATCTGGTGAAGAGCTTTGATAGAAAAATTAAGTTGTTAGACTATGAGGTACTAAGGCCTCAATATAATCTAGTTGACTTTGTAAAGAATCACTTGAAGTTGGGATATGCCTACAGGAATGTTTTGGATATTGAAGACTTTTGGTTTGAATGTCTTAATGAGTATCAAACTTGGGAGAAATTTTGGTCATAACTAACAATTGATGAGATCAAATTATATAATGACTATTTTGATGTTTCTAACCTTGTAGATGATAGAGCCTACATGCATCCCACATCCTATGAGAAGATCAAGGGCACTCCAATTTTTTCTACCCCATATGTAGGTCTATTCATAGACACCATGGAGCTTCTTAGGTTGAGGAATAATCAAAAGAATATAAAAATGGGTAGAGTGGACCTGAGTGAGGAAGAAGAGGATGGGCAATACTGGTTCTATATGTTAGGAATAGATAATACTGAGAGGGGGGGCGGGGGGGGGGGGGGGGGGTGGGGTTCAAAATTCTACAAACTTTTTCCCATAATTAAATATTGTTAATTACTTTATAACTTGCATATGAAAGTAAACCAAAAATGCTGAATAATAAATATAACCATGCACATAGAGAACTCATAACACCATTATTTTTCAACTAGGGAAACCCTAGCCAAGATAAAACCTTGGTGGGGATGATATCCACTAGATGATTCACTAAACAATAATCCTGTTAAGGATATTGACCCTATTAGGAGCCTATTAAGTACATATTGTGTCTTGAGTCCTTGTTAGAGGACTAGGCCTTATTAGAAGCCTAAACCCTATTAGTTGTTGCTTCAACCCAATTAGGAGTTACTTCAACCCTGTTAGGAGTTGGTAGAACAAATACAATGTATGCAAGAAGAGCCCACTTCCCTAACATGCAATTTATACAATTTAGTTCTTCACAGAATAGAAATGCATAGAATATGTTTCTCATTGTTGTAATTCACACTATTTTTTATAATACATCAGAAATTGCATCATATAAGGCTCGTAGATAGTTCTCCCAATAGTTTTCTTGTCACATCTAATCAACACGACTTCACTTTAACTATGCAAGATAAGATCTTTACTTATACCTTGCACATTTACAAAACTTTGCACTGTCGGCATCGATGTCTTCACACACTTGACATAATATAAATAAGTTATGTAATAATATCCAAAGAGTTGGCCCATCACAACTTAGTAATTTTTTTGTAACCAAAATCATTCCTAAAGTCGTACAATCCAATTCTCTGCTATGCTTTGTTCTGCATTGTTAAATACTCGCACTGGTATTTTAATCATAACTCATACCATACTAATAATACACTTTTGTGCACTAGTACACATCATCATGATGTTGTCATGAAGCTACCCTCAACTACACATGACCTAACTCTCAATGATTCATCCATACCCTTAACATTTGTACTTTGTGCCACTACAAACTATCTAACATTTAGGCAATTTTCTATCTCTAAATGCATAAATGAAATGTTGAATATATGTTGCCATAAATGACAATCATCAAGACATCTATGTGACCATATTTCCAACAATCTCCCCCTTTGGCATTGATGGAAATATTTTGAAAAATTGGCTAAGTCCCAAAATGATGTCATACATAACAAAAACAAAATAAAAGTAACTAGAAAAAATTGCCTTCAAAACATAACAATTTTATTCATGTTTTGATGAATCATTACATCCCTTATCACTCCTTTACATTGATACATAAGTATACTCCCCCTTACATATACAATATTACTCCCCCTTTTGTGTAAACTCCTTTTTAGTACTTACAAACGTATAATTTCCTTACATATTTTCCTTATTACAATTTTCCTTACATATTACTCTCCCCCTTTGACATCAATGGCCAAAGGTGCCAAAAAATGTATACAAATAAAATACTTGGGTGTTCTACAGCCGATCAACTTGTTAATCTAGAAAAATAATATTCTTAAAGAACCTTTAGTTGTTCTATCTCTTTCTTCAAATTTTCCTTTACTATCTCTAAGATATTGATTAGTGCATAAAGTGCATAAGATGCCACTTCAATTGTACTCAAGTCACTATAGGAAAAAAAATTATAGGAAGCCTTAGCTATAAGAAATTCCTCAAGTTGCCTCTACAAAATGTTGACTGTTGATGACAAAATTTCTCTAAGACTAGAGAATCTTCTTGCTTCTTTCTCTTTATCAGATTCTAAGTCTCTAACCATACCATGTATCTTCTGCACTTCTACTCCATAGTCTTCAATATTGGATTCTAGGAGTCTTAACTTGACAATGAGTGTTTCAAGTTCACTTATCTTATCTTTTATCTGACTCTCAAAGTCTGCAAAGTACCTGTATGACTGCACACATTGTCCATACAATCTTTTCCCTTCTTCAATACACTTTCTCAGTCCCTTGATGTTTCCATCAAGTGCCTTTAGATCATTGTGCACATTTGTACACACTGTGTTAAATAGTGTTACATCATGAGTAACCTGAACTTGCACTAAAGCTACTTCTACTAAAGTTGTGAATTCCTTATCAAAGGTCTTCACCAACTCTTTGGCCTTTAGCAATACATCTGGATTAGCTATAGTTGTGGAAACTATCTTCTACAAACATTCCAAGACTTTAGCAAGAGTTTTCTCCAAAGACTTTATAGATTTGTTCTTCTTAAATAACTTTCTTAAGGTGCTCATCAAACCTTTCTCATCCTCATCAGATGGAATAGATACTTCTACTGGTGTTACTACTAAAGCTACAGTAGGGATAAGTGTATCTACCTTTTTCTTATCTTCCTCTTCTTTCTTCTTTTCCTCAACATCCTTCTTTGCATCCTCTTCAGCTTTCTTTCTCTTTTCATCCTCTTCTTTCTTCTTTTGTTCTTCCTCTTCTTTCTTCTTCTTCTCTTCTTTTTCTTTCTTCTTCTTCTCCTCTTCTTCTTTCTTTGTCTTCTCCTCTTCTTCTTTCTTCTTTTCCTCTTCTTTTCTTTTCTTCTACCACTTTTCTTTTCTCTTCTTCTTCCTATTTCTTCTTTTCTTCTTCTACATCATCATCTAACCTAGAATATGTAGTGATATTGTTGATATTGCTAGCAATATTTTCTCCATACCCTGCAAAAGGATTTTCTTTCACATCCAAAGTTATGTGTGTACTATCCACTTGTATGGATTCAGTACACATAACAATGTGAGGTGGTGAACGTGACTATTGTGTGTCCTTTACTTCTTCCTCTTCCCTAGAAGGTGTATCAATTTTCACATACTCTAGACAATCGGCTTTGGTTTGTGCACTCACCTTAGGCATTGAGGACATTGTTTCTTGTCTAACTTCCTCATAATTGCCTCTCATCAAAAAAATTACTCATCTTTTGTTCCTTAGCAAGGGCTCAATACTCTTCAAAACTCTGTTTGATTCCTCTTTAGATCCAACATCACACAATTTATTTATTTTTTTTATCCTCATGTTCATATCTTCCTTTGATATTCTCCTTTTCCTATTTATGAGCCTATTATACAGATTCTTTGGAATCTCATTCTGTATATTCTCAAACCTTTTGTTCCTCAAAATCATATTTCTTATAACAACATTCTCTAACTAGCTTCTATCCATACTACTATACATACTATAATATTTATTCAACTATACAAAATTATCATCATTTATTATTTGCACATTCAGATTCTCTACCTTAGGTTTCCAAGCTTACTTTCCTATTGTTCTTGCTTCCTATGAATCTTGTTCAATAGGTTTATCTCTAGCTTCATCCTTAGAACTTTCTAAACTACTTATCTACATTGTTTTCCTCCTCTTTCCTAATCTGTTGGTGGTATGCTTGACCCTTTTCTTGGCTTGTGGTGCAGGTTCTTGCTTAACCTTTACTAATCTCTCATACTTCCTTTATGCAATAGATGCTTCCACCTCTGGCTGCCTCCTAGTCTATTCATATCTTTCTCTCACTAGTTGCACTTGTATAACTATTGCATAAGGTGAAATATGAGCTTGTGCACAAGGTTGTGCCATTGTTATTCCTTCTAATGGTCTTTCCACAGCAATGGGAATTATTTCTAACACTTCAGTTTGACCACTGGTCTTCATCTCGAGCACAATTCCTTTGATCTCATTGAACTCTTGTCTAGTCATACTAAATTCCTTAAAAATGGAATCTATCTCTTTCTCAACCTTTTTCTTTCTTTCTTTACTATATACTTCAAACTAAACTATTCTTGATCTTTCCTTATAGGTTCCCCATCTAGGGTACTCTGTGTCCTACTTAGATTCAAGTATGATCTATGCATAACCCTCTATGAGCTCAATGCTCATCTCATAGCCCATAGGCTCAATGAATTTAACTCTAAGAATCACTACTTCAATGTAGGTGTTGTCTGTCTCCACCATGAAGCAAAAACTTCTTGTACTTTTCTACCATAGAAGGAGGTATTCTATACCTCTATTTGATCTTAGATTGAAAACTCTTCATTATTCTATCAATGTCAACATCTTTGACATTTTCTAACTTGGATCTATAGCATTGAGTCAACAATTTCATTGTGCACTCGATGCTATCCCAATTTATAAATCTGGGAAACTTCCTTGTAACACAAAAGAATAAGTGAGTCAATAAGGACTCAAATCTAAAAACTATGCTCTTAATTTTTTTGGTCTTTGCAATGTTATCCAACTATTTTAATCTAATAATTTCACATAGATTAACCTTTCTTCCTTCAACTGCCATTGTATCACCTAATCTAGTAGTGTAATAAAAGGAATACTAACTAATAATGAAAGCATATATAAAACTAAATAGTTAACACTTATGATAGGATGAGGTTATCACCAAAAGGAAGGAGAACTAAGAATGGTAGGCTCCTTGGGCATAGCCTATGATGATGAAGCTATGTCATTGATGGATAAGGGATGTATGCTCATAGTATGCTCAATCTTCCAATAGGTGGGGTTTTTTACCAAGTGTGTACATGGGTGAGGGTTTCAACAATGGAGGTGTGAATATATTTCAACATGGTGATAGTGTAAAATGGTTATGATGGAGTGGTTAGTGGAGCATTATGAGTTTTCATAAAAGTGAATGATTGATTGTGAGAAGGAAAGGCTTTATTTATAGGCCAAAGGGTAGTGAGATGGAGGGTCAGGATGCAAGGATGGAAGAATGGTGAGGTAGGGGTAAGATGCTTTGAAAGTGGAGCACATGGATTATGCTTGTTTGTAGCCAATAGGGGAGTGACACTTGTCACAAGGAGGATGAGTGTGAGAGGATGGGATAATGGTTGGTCAAAGAGAGTAATGAGGGAAGAAGAGTGTGAAAGAGAGATGTAAGAGGCTTTTAATGGCATTTAAGAGCCATGAATGCTCTTGGATAGGGATGGAAAAGGATAAGGGAGACTTTTTGACTTTGGCTAATGTAAGCAAGTCTTAACCTTTGCTTAAAGTTGTGCACATGTTTAGGAGGGGGATTAGACTTGGTTTAGAAAGGGGGTTAGGGGGCAAGTGGCTAAGCTTTTATGGGATGGGTTAGTTAGGTGGCTAAGGTTAGTATGGGTGAATGGGTTGGATTAGGGGCTAGGATAGGGGTTAGGGATGTTTTAAGGGTTTGGATAATTTATCAAATTATTTATTTAATAAAATGGGGGATGTGAGATTAAATTAAATAGATTTTAGAATTTATTTAATTTAATAGAGGAATAGGGTTTTAATTGATAAGTTGATTTTGGTTTTTATTTTATTTTATCAACTGGACTGTAGTTAATTTTAAAAATTAATTAACTAAGGGATGATGATTAATTAATTAAATAATCAATAATGTCCTAGGAGATGACTAAATATGATTACCTATTTGTGTAATCAAATTTAGGTGTCTACATGTTGCCCCTCTTTGATAGTGTTGGAACAACACTATTTCAAAGAAGTTCAAATATAAATGATGCAAAGAAGATTTTGAAAGCAACATAGTTGCCCCAGTCTTGAATAGAAGAGGAGAGAATGGACCACATGATGCCTCCTCAAGAAGGTGGTGGGGAGAGAAGGAAAGGCCCGATAGTTTTTTGGAAAGTACAGGAATCTAGGGTGAGCAGGAGGACTGAGAGTGGCTAAGAGAGGGGGTTTTAAGGAAGCTCTTACTCTCACTATGGGAGATTGGTATAAAGGAAAACCTTGTTTGCTAGGATAACTAATGGTTAAGGACACTAGTTACAAGGGGAGTGGGGAGGGTGATTGACTATTCTAAAATGAACCCAAGGAAGTGATTTAGAAGATGGTAGGCTTGGAGAGATTGTGATTCTAGGATTATGACTGGGGATGACTTAGATTATGATTGATGTGGGAGCTATGATTATGATTGATACTAGATTGGATACTATGGGATTGATGTAGGAGATATGATTATGATTAATGTAGGATTGGATACTATATGATTGATAGATTAGTTGGATCCTGATTGTAGGAATGATTGGATGGGATGCTTGGATAGGAGGGGATGTTTTGATAGGATGGGATGCTTTGATAGGATGGGATGCTTGGATAGGATGGGATTTTTGGATAGGATGGAATTTTTTGATAGGATGGGATGTGTTGATAAGATGGGATGCTTGGATAGGATGGGATGTGTGGATGGGATGGAAGAGTGAAGTAATCCATTGAAGCTTGAGTGAAGGGGTGTCCCAAAGGGGAGCACAACCATGTAGGTGAGAACTTATTTTGATATAGGAATATTAGGAATATTCCAAGCTTAGTAAGAACATTAAGGCCTTCGTACCAATATTACATAGGACTGACGTGAAACAAACATGCAAAGATTGCCCCAACATCACATATGAATCCTAGAGGAATCAAAGTGGAAATGATACTAGGTAACCCACAAGAAAACAATATTTCCCAAGTGCACCATGTAACCGCAAGTGATCACATGTTTGTAATATGTAAGGGTCATATCCGACTGACTCACAAGAAAAAAAGAAGAAGATGAAAGTGACCTTATCAAAACCTTGCCCTCAAATTTCCTCATTCATAGCACACTATGATATAAAAGATCATGGTGACTTTGACAAGGGAACAACTCCAATCACTTGGAAGAGATACTTTAAGAACCAAAATTGAAATCCCAAAAAGAAAATAAATCGAAAGAAAATCTAAATCCATGAAAAAGTTAACCTTTTGCCAAAGAGATTGGTAGAACTGGATAATGATGGACCAAGATTAGACGAGAGGAAGGATGCATCCTACAAGGATCTATTAGTAATATCAAGGACTAGGATGAGATGGGCAATCAAAACTTTTAAGGATAGCATTTTAATGATAAGGGATCTTGTACAAGGATTCTCTAAATAACCTGACCAAGAGAACTAAAATTTGTGATCAAGCATGAATGGACACAAAGAGATGAGAGATATACAATGGTACCAAGAGAAGGACTTATGCATAAAGAATATATAGCTAATATATCAAATTATGTACAAGTGATTATCGTACAAAATCTCATTATTATAGGATAGGAGCGAGAAAGATAAAGATGAGAAGATGGTGGATATAAGGTTTGGGATAAGAAGATTAGCAAATAAAAAGCTCAAGATGAGGAGATAGAAGATGAAAAGCTCAGGGTGAGAAAATAGTGGATGCAAAGCTCGGGATGAGGAGATAGCAGATGAAAAGCTCAAGATGAGGGGATAGTAGATGAAAATCTCAGGATGAGGAGATAGTGGGTGAAAAGCTTAGGATAAGGAGATAATGGGTGAAAAGCTCAGGATGAGGAGATAGAGGAATTGATGAAAAGCTCTAGGAGTGGGAAGGATGTATCCAAATGATGATGATTGGGGTGTGACCAAGGCTTGTAACAAGGTTGGATAGAAGATTAAGAAGATGATTGGATGAGTTAAAAAGATTTGCAATCAGATGGTGTATTGGATGGTAGATTTCTAGGAGCATTAAGATATGAATAAATGACATTGGGGTATATGGGGATAGCCTAGTGTGAGATACCAATGACAAGGGATGTACTATGTGAAGGAAAGATGGAGAAATGTTGAGAAGTGTAAGGTGTTGGCACTCAAAATTGTAGCCCTGATTTTGAGTCCCATTGAGAAATTAAGTCCTATAAAAGCTTTTTAAATGCGCATGTACCCAAATATCCATTTGAGGCCCGTGAGGTGTTTAATGTTTCTAACACCTTCCATTCAATGAGTCCATGTGTTTCATGAAGTTAATTTTACATTCCAAGCTATTCTATGAAGTCCCGTTTTGAGCAATTGTCAAATTTGCATTTTCACCTAAATGTCAAATAGTAATAGGAGGCCATGTTTGTCATTGAATATCTCACACCCAATGATGTTTCATGACTTGCCACTTTGGGACTATCTAGTGTCCATTCCTAAGAGCCTATGTTTCAAATTTTGAGTCATTTTGAATCCATTTGACTAGGTTTTGAATCCCTCAAAGTTGGTCATTTATTAATGTCATGCTGATATGAATAGTTCATAATTCTAGAAGGCCCTATTTGACATGTTATAATTTTGACCCAGTTGACCAAAATTTTAAAATTCCTTTTGTATTACATTTTATAGGTCAAAGACTTGTTATGTTTTAAGTTTGAGCTTATGACGAATCTGTTTGATCAGTTTTCAAACGTGATTCCAAATATAATTTCTAGCTATTTACTAGTGTCAGCATTTGCAAATTTGTTGGAACCCCTATTCATGATAAAATATCTCAAAATCCATGATAGGTGAGATTGAATGGGTTGTACCATTATGTTGTACTCTGAAAATACTTCAAGTGTACCAGTTTTTAAGTCTTGATGAATCTATCTGCACACTTTTCTAGGTCAATTCTATTTGCACAAACTACTTTTCTCCCATTGCTTCCAATCATAAAATTCTGAGTAGCCCACTTTGACTGCCTACCATTTACGCCCAATTATTCTTCATGAGCTCAAATCATGGATCCATACTCTCCTCATGAAAATGAACCAACACCCTAATTTTTTTTCTCCCAAGTGTCAGTTTTCCCTATTTCCAAAGCCAATTTTGAGCATGTTTTGTTGTTTTCTGACATGTTTTCTTCCAGGAAGTTCTGGAAGGGTAACTTTGACAGTTGATATCTTTTGACTAATAATTTTTCATGGGAAAATTTTCAACAGGGTGCAAGTATGTGGAACAAAGAATCAACATGTTTGTTTTTGAAGCCTAGTTAGTTGTTTTGGTCAATTTTTAAGGCTAGTCAAAGGACCTCCTGATGCAAAAGTGATAGTTTGTAGATCAGTGGTAAAATGGGTTTCAATTGATTGATCAATGGTCAAATTTGGTTCTAATTAGTATGATGGGTTTGATGGATTAGTTTGAAGGTTTAGTTGTTTAGAAACGAAAAAAATTAGCTGAACTCGCTTTAGAGCCTCACTAAATTCATCACATGAACAAGACATCAGAGAATAAAAAATTAGTAGAAAAGAACAAAATCACATTTGTCTTGAAGGAGAGGAGATTTTTTTTTCTTAAAGATTGATGCAAATAAAAAAAGGAATATAGCATGTTTTCCAAATATGTTGAACTCCAATCTTTAGAGAAGACTACAAAAGATGAGTTGCTAACTAATTTTGAAGGCTGAACATTTCATGAATTACATTAAGCTACTAGTTTTTGATATAGGGATGTAGGGAAGGAATATCTTCTACTAATTATTTTGCATGCGAATTCTTAGTATTAAGCACGTCAAGTGAATCCTACACCATCAAAAATGCTTGTTGTGGAAAATTCTTTTGTTCTTTCTAATATACAGCCATCTAAGGAATCAGAAAATACCAATAAATATTTAGCAATGCGTAAGTCTCTTAAAGTTTATATGGATGTGCTTATGGACTATTGCAAGAAAACTAGAAATTGTAGGCACCTAGATAGAGAGGTTCCAATTGAGTATATTAAAGCATAGAAGGTTACACATTTGACAAGGCTAATGGATTCTTCTCAAAAAAATGTCATTATTAATTCAAATTCTAAGGTCAAGGACCATTTGCCATAGTTTTCTATTTCTAATAGAGAATATTTGTTGTCTTCAGAAGTTTCTTGTATGGAATCTAGCCCACATTCAAAGATGTTTTGTAGCAAGCTTAAGAGGTTTGCAAAAGTGCATGCAAAGTTTATCATGAATAAGATGGTTCCCTCTTTGATTGGGGAGCCCTACTTTCTACTATAGCTTCTGAGTTTGGAGGGTGTTTGCAATAGCATAAACCTATTAGTCCTTGTTGGAAAAGTTATTTGAATATGTTCAATCAAATAACTTGGATCCATATAGGTTAATAGCGTAAATAAGCATTAAACAAGGCTGGCATAACATCAGTGTTTCAATAGGGACTATTAACATCAACTAGTAACATCCCATAGTCCATGATATTTAAATAGAGGAATTACACACTAAAAAAGGGGAGGATTAACTGGCCAAGCGTTAAGGTGCAAAGCAGCCCCATTAAGAACAAATGAAGATGGTCAAAGGGCAATGTCAAGTAGCAATAGGGGAACATATAAAAAGAAAGTTACAGCGTAAAGAAAACTTGCAGGCAGAAAAAGGGAAGACCATGTGCTAAAGAAGGAAGGTGGCATAACAAAAGACCCACACCCACACAAGCTTCTCCAAAAGCTATAGTAATAAGGCGCAATATAGAGGAACCCACATTGGGATAAAGCGCAAGGTTCATGCTTTAAAAAAAAGGCACAGGGGAATCTACAAGCAATAGAGCCCATGCATTCAACGCCATGCACAAAAAAGAGGCAGACATCCATTGCAAGGTAGCACAAAGGAAACTAGCACTTTCCTGATGAGGAAAATAAGGCACTCCCACAGCTTTATATTAGTGATTCATGCTTTTTTTTGGGCAAGAGAAAAAGTTTGGAACAAGTCCACATGCTTTGAAGGAGCAAGTGATTTTTAAAGGAAGAGCTCATGCCAATGGAAAAAGGAAATGCCCATGCACAAGGAAGAATCTACTCATTTGAAAGAGAGAAGGTCCGATGTAAAGAAAGGCATTTTGAATGAAGAAAGCTGCAGCCTATAAGGGGAACAACCCAGAAAAATAAATCCACATCATTCAGATTAACATCATAATACACCAACAAGAAAGGAGCAGCCACAGTGCGAAATAGGAGCCATCAATGCCATAGCTTTGTGTTGGAGCAGGTGGAAGGATATGGAGGAGGTGATCCATAGGGGTCAACACTTGGAAAAAGAGGCCACCATGGGAGCAATCTACAATAGGGAGGACACACTAAGTGTTTGAAGTAGCCACTACATGAAGATTCAATGCTATCAGACAAATGGAAGATGCCAAGGCAGAAAGTTTAAATGAATTGTTAGACACATTTTATGTTTTTAAAAAAATGCTTTTGGTATCTGCTTCCCATCGTCTATAGAGGAAATATGAGATACCCAGTGAATTATTCAAATGGGGAAAAAAAATTAATTGACCAGACACCAAAATTGCATCATCAGTTGGCTTTCATGCAAATAAAATATTTGTATATCGAGACCGTTGGTGTTTTGAGATGTAAATCATAGCAATAAGGTTAAGGTGGTGTCACAATGAAAGTCGAAGGAGTAGGAAAAGTAGGATCATTATCCCACATCGCCCATGTTAGATAGTTTACAGTGTTGAAATACAAAGGCACTTAATATGTTATCTATCTTAAAAGACAATAGGCTTTTGTTGAAGCCAAGCCATGCACGTGGGTCCTAGTCAGCTAGCAAATGAAATGAATTGAATTTTGAATGTGCACGTGGACATAGATGCTAACATGGAATCTGAGTGCCTAGATTGTGACATGTGGACAATTGTGTGGTTGTTGCTATGTCGCCAAGTAGAGTTGCTCATTAATTAAGCATAGTGACATAGTGAATGCTAGGAAAAGAAGTGAGGTGGAGGTGACATGGTGATGATGTGGCAATAGTAGTAGATTAGTATGCTGGAAAATGTAATCAAAATCTGGTGGTCAGCATGTTACCACCGAAAAAATGAAGATTGTTTGGCAAGCAACATGGTGACTTGCTAGAAAATCCAAAAATCCAACGAAGTTTGTGAGAAGAAATATGGGTCTTGCTTGAGACCAGACTAATAACATGATGACATGTGGTGCTATTGGAGAGGTGTAGAGGAGATAAAGGAGTTTAAAATTTTTTAAAAAATCCTTGTTTACATGTTTAGCCTAAAATTGAAAATTTTGATTTCAAATAATGAATTCCTATAGTTTAAACTATGGACCTTTAAAAAAAAATTCAATTTTATTCTTTTAATTACAAAACCATGAACAGAAGTCCAATTTTCAAATGGGCATAATAGTGACTATTTTAATCCAAAAGGAGGACTAAAATATACCATTGGAATTGGAACTATTTGAATTTTTTGAATCTGAGGTTGGTATTTGCATAGGTCTTCCCTGGTACATGCTACAAGGGGTTCTGCCTTTAGGAGTGATTTCTGTCTTCTGAGGAGTGTTTTGATTATCTAGTTGTAGAATTCAGTGACAAAACATTTCAAACATGTTTAGAAGGTCTTATATGTAGTATGTTTTGATTCTGTGATGTTTTGGCTTCAATTTGATCAAAATTGACATGTCCAAAATTAGTTATGAGAATTTTGTCTTTTGTTGAGGTTTTTGCTCTTGGAAAGGAAAAACAAAATGGGATATGATTAGCAATTGAGGAGAGAAGGTAGATAGATTCTTTTTAGCTTCTTGAGGGACAATTCTGAAGGGACACATGTCAATTGCAAATTAATTCTAGGAATTTCCCTCTTCATACATATTCTTTCTTTTCCTCTGTAGGTGGGGTTGGTTGGATTTTATTTTTCAGTCCTAAGAGCTCTACTTAGGCTATGAGAGCCACACACCTAGCATTCTCTCTTGTATGAATAGTAGTAGGAAGATAAATAGAAATAGTTCAGATCTATTAGGTGTTTCTTTGTTTTAAATTTAGGCATATGAATGTATTATTTCAAGGAAATCAATACAAAGAACAAAAAGTGTTTGAGTTTTCATTTTAGATCTTGCCTCCTCTCTCAGTGAATTCTCAATGTTTAATGATCTTTGAAAAAAGAGCCTAGTTCGTAGTTGCAGTCTCTTAAGGTTGTATGTTGCTTATAACTTAAGGGGTTATGTAAATGCTTTAGGGAAATCAATAGGGTTGCAAGTTTGTTGAGGGGGATATCAGGTAAGAATGAGGTTTATGTTTGAACATAGATATCTATTCGTAAGGTGGATGAATAGATCAAATATCTAAAAATATTAAGAAGTGTCAGATATCCATATGTATGTATTTGATTCATGGAATTTCCCAATAGATAAGGCACTGATCAATTACAGGATCACTTGTTCATGTTGTTGCATATTAGGGTTTTTGTTGATTTTAACATTATTAAGTAAATGCTTTTCCCCTTTCATGTTGAAGAGCTATTATAGGATACCCTCACTTAGCTTGTGAATTTCATAGATTAACATTTAGCTACTATAGATCTGTCATTGCATGAGTTATTAGGAGATATAAAGGTTAAATCTACTTTGATAGATTTAGGAATATGTTTTGCACTGGTACCATATGAATTGAATCTAAGGTCCACCAGCCTAGGTTTTGTAGAGCCTGAAGTAGAAGAAGGGTCAAGCCTTATAGTTGGCCTAGTGTCTAAAATGGCATTTTGAAAATGGGAGTTAGCTACCCCTAGATGTGTCTTATTTGCATCAGGGTAATTGGAAACCTATAGCATTTTCAAACACCAAAAAAATGGTGACTCTGCTGGGGATAGAGGTTGTAAATGCATGAATTAAGGAGCTAGAAATCTGTGATATATTGTGCATATTCAGTTTTGTATGCAAGGATATTTTCCCAAGTGAGGTTTATTCATTTGCAGTAGTAGTTCTTAAATTGGATGTAAATTGTGTTGAGAAATGAGTAAATGCTCAATTAGTTCAATTTGGTGAATTTCTATTATAAAGTTTCAAAGTCAAAGGAATGATCAGTATCTTGTTCTCTTTTCAAAATGTTTGAGGATCTACAAGTTTATGTCATGCTCAAATTCTAGTTCAAATTTAGTTTAGTAATAATTTGTGTCTCAAAATCTTTTCTCACAATTGTGAGTGGTGACTCTCTCTCTGCAACTAGTGGCATTTAATTGTATGTGTATTTTGTTGAGGGCTTTCAGCACATTGTTGGGCAGATCTGAATTCGTTGTTGAAATTTTTGTTTGAAAAGAGAAGTGTAGTTTGGATCTAATGGTGTTGAAGAGTTATGTTTCAGCTTGTATAGAGGTTTCAAATTCAAGATAAATCTAAAGAGGGTTTCCTCTATCTATTGTTATTTCAAATTAGTTTGTAGTTCTATTCAAATCTAATTCAATTCATGTCTCACTTAATGTGAGTGGCAACTTGAAGTTAACCTCTATCCCAGTGTAGTATTATACATGAATTGTGATTATTTGATATAGGAGAAGAAAAAATTTGAAGAGGTTGAAACATTTAAATGGTTGCAAGATTTTTGGTGAGTTGATTCAAAAGGTTCAGTAAGGATTTGATAAGATTTTGGGTCTACTGTTGTAAATGGTAGGCAGAGAACTTTCAGCCATCTAGATCTTGAGGTATTCTCATTTTCATGTATTTTCTTTTCATGAAAATTGATTGTGAAAAGTGTATTCTCCATCAAGTGAGTTTTAGCACTAAGAGGAGGTGAATAGTTTGATAAGTTTCATACACTTCATGGGAACAAGTTCTAGATTGTAAAGTTTGTGAAGTGTCTAAAGTGATTTATTTTGTAGAAGGTTGTATAGATCTACTGTAAATTTCAAACCGGAATTATTGTTGATGAGTGTTAAGGTTTTGAAGAATGGCAAGTCCCTTTTCATTAAGTATGCAGCTAGTTAGCAAAGTTTGTAGATCTAATTCTACCAACTAGTATATGCCATTAAATTTTAATGGTATTCATGGTTTCCTGAATTTCATTCCTAATTATGTTAGAAACAAATTGCCTAAGTTTAGTGGGAACCATCTTGTTTCAGCTAATCATCATGTTGAGTTCTTCAGTGATTTGATGGGTGACTATGAGATTGCTCATTAAGAGATTCACAAGAAGTTATTTGTTCAAACTTTAGAAGGTGACGCTAGAGACTGGTTTCCTTTTTTACTAGCATGTGTCATTTCATCTTGGGGTGAGTTACATTCTGCCTTCATGGAGCAATTTGGAGTACAGGTAAGCATATTTGATTCTTATGATATGTTTTTGAGGATTCACATTGAGGGTGATGAACTTGTCCCTCAATTTAACATCAGATTTTCAAGAGTTTTGAATGAGATCCTTGAGAGTTATAGACCCAATGATCAAATGTGCTTGGTTGTTTACTTTGATGCATTTCACAAGAAAATGAATTATCTACTAAGGGATAAAGAACCATAGAAATTATATCAGGCTTTTGTGACCGCTAGGGATATTGAAAATAATTTGAAGTATCGATTGATTAGAGGTCATTTTTCTATGAATGATTGCCAGTATAAAGGTTATGAAGGAAAGGATGAACATAGTGTTGATACTTTCATTCCAAATTAGAATATCAACACCCTTGCTATAAGTTTTAATCAGATTGAAAATTCAGATTAGAATGTATGTATAAGGAAGGTTAGTTTGGTTACAAATGAAGATAAATATGTTTTTGATGCTACAGTAGTAAGATGTATTTCAAACTTTGGTAAAAATGAGCAATGTGTTGATATTGTAGATCAAGGATTAGCTATAGTAGCGATTTCTTGTAATGTTGATTATGTACATGATGATTTTGCTAATGTTTCTAGACATGAAGTTACTACATTTAGATCTCAGTCTTGTGCAAGTGAGGAGGCTAAGAGTTCTATCTTTGATGATGAATTTGATGTTGCTGATCCGACATGCCATGGAGAGATAACACAAAATGAAGAGTGTGAAACACATTTATCTCAGTCACAGTCAGAAGAAAAGAGTACATATGTTTGTAATATTTCAGCAGTAGATGGTAAAATGGATTCACTTGATCAGTTAGATATGCAAGAAATGATTTATTTATTCATAGATTGCATCATGTTGAGAATGTTATTAAATTTGAATTTCAAAGATAGTCATCTCAATATGAGTATGAAAAAGTTGAAAGTCATCTTTCAAGTAATGACACTAAAGTTGTTGATCTGACATATTGTGAAGAAGCCTCATGTGAAGATAATGATGAGAGTAGTTACTTGAATCAAAATGGGGAAAATGACACTTCATGTTCACCTTCATACGAGTCTAATGTTGATTGGGAAGTAGAAAGCAATGGTGATATTCAACATTCATACGAAGGTGAAGGTGTGAATTCTCTTTCTGAATCTAAAAAGGAAAGTGCATCTCATTTTTTGTGTTATACAAATCAATTAGTCAATGAAGAATTCGAGAATGATTTGTCCTCAAGTTATGAAGATAAAGAAATGTTGAATCCAGTTGAGGTTAATGTTTAAATATGAAGATTTCAAGGAAGGTTTGTCAAGTGTTTGTACATTAGACAATAAATTTCTAGCATGTTGTGAGGGGTTTAGGAATTATTCATGGTCTATCAGTAATGGTGTTCCTAAACAAGATAATAAAAAGAGTGTAGCTATGGACACTATATGTTTGGTAAAATAAATAGCAAATGAGTCTTCATATAGTTTTGGCTTTTCTTCATACGTTGAAAGTCTCCATGAGGATGAAATCGGTAGTGAATTTAAAGTGTATACTAATGCCTTATATGATGAAGATCCCGACGATGAACAATCCATCTTTTGTCCAAATGTTCAAAAAGGATCCTTGCATGGAGTTATTAATCCATTGTTTGAAGAAGACATGGAAGTTTTAGATTTAGTTGGGTTAGATGCAAATGGTGATACACTGTCATACTACTATAACAAATTAGAATATTCTTCTTCCATTTGTGATACTGAATTTTCTAATGATGTTGCATTTTGTGAGCTTGAAGATGAGGTGTTTGATGGAGTTTTCTTTGAAGAGAAATCAACACTACATAGTAAGTTTTATGATGATTCATATGAGGTAAAAGCTAATCAGTTTTTCAATTGTAAAGATACATCGGGAGGTTATGGAGTGATTTTAGATTTTGATGATAATGACGTGTGAATATAAATCTAATTGCTCATTTGAAATTCAGCTGGCAACATTTGAGGAGATGAAAAGTCAAGGTATGAGTGATCTATATAACTCATTTGATGAAGTTTATTATAAGGCCTTTGTAATTCCATTTGATGATGTTCATGAATTAGTTTATAAAGATCAATTTTAGTTTGATGTTGATATTCATGAGCATGCTGATGTTCCTTTTCATAGTGAGCAAGAGGTTGAAGTTATGTCAAGTTGTTACATGCACTATGAAAGTAATGGTGATGATTTTGTTTTTCCAATTGAAGAAATTCACGATACTAATCTGATTGGTGAAACTGATATGAATGTTATTTCCAGCTTACCTCATGCATGTTCAGATGAAAATCAGATTTTTGATAGAGGAAAAGGTTTTTGTTGAAGTTTGGTGGCCCGAGGTCATCATTTGTAGATAGTAGTGGTAGTTCTTTTCCTATTTTCAATAAAGTTGTTGGAGAGAAGTTTTTTTGTCAAGTGTGTGGTTTGCTTCTTCTAGAGATCTAAATCCTTGCCATGCCTACAAGGGACATGCATCCCCAGATAGAGCCACTATTGGTGCTCAAAACTGTAGCCCTAATTTTGAGACACATTGAGAAATTAAGTCCTCTAAAAGCTTTTTAAATGCGCATGTACCTCAATATCCATTTGAGGCTCGTGAGGTGTTTAATGTCTCTAACACCTTTATTTAGTGCATCCATGTATTTCATGAAGTTAAATTGACATTCCGAGCTATTTTCTGAAGTCCTATTTTGAGCAATTGTCAAATCTACATTTTCACCTATGTCAAACAGCGACAAGAGGCCATGTTTTTCATTGAACATCTCGCACCCAATGATGTTTCGTGACTTGCCACTTTGGAAGTGTCTAGTGTCCATACCTTATGTTTTAGATTTTGAGTCATTTCGAATCCGTTTGACTAGGTTTTGAATCACTCAAAGTTGGTCATTTATTAATTTCATGGTTATATGAATAGTTCATAATTCTAGAAGGCTCTGTTTGACATGTTATAATTTTGACCTAGTTGACCAAAATGTTAAAATTCTTTTTGCATTGAATTTTAGAGGTTAGAGACTTGTTATGTTTCAAGTTTGAGCTTATGATGAATCCATTTGATTAGTTTTCAAATGTGATTCCAAATGTAATTTCTAGCTATTTACTACTGTTAGCATTTGCAAATTTGTCAGAATCCCTGCTCATGATAAAATATATAAAAATCCATGATAGGTGAGATTGAAAGGATTGTACCACTATGTTGTACTCTAAAAATACTTCAAATGTGCTATTTTTCAAGTCTTGACAAATCCGTCTGCACACTTTTCCAAGTCAATTCCGTTTGCAAAAATTGCTTTTCTACCATTGCTTTCAATCATCAAATTCTAAGTAGCCTAGTTTGACCGCTTTCCATTTGTGCCTAGTTATTCATCATGAGTCCAAATTGCAAATCCATACTCTCCTCATGATAGTGAACCAACACCCTAGTTTTCGTTCTCCCAAGTGTCAATTTGCCCTATTTTCAAACCCAATTTCAAACGTGTCTTGTTGCTTTCTGACATGTTTTCTTGCAGCCAATTCTAGAAGGGCAATTTTGATAGTCGATATCCTTTGACTGAGAATTCATCACGAGACAAGTTTTGATAGGGTGTAAGTATGTGGAACAAAGAATCAACATGTTTGTTTTTGAAGCCTGGTCAGTGGTTTTGGTCAATTTATACATACAATCAAAGGACCTCCTGACACAAAAGTGACAGTTTGCAAATCAGTGAAAAAATGGGTTTCAGTTGATTGATCAATGGTTGAACTTGGTTATAATCAGTATGATGGGTTCGATGGATCAATTTGAAGGTTTAGTTTTTTGAAAACATAAATTGTTTTAGCCGGACCCACTTTGGAGCCTGGCCAAATTCATTAGATGAGCAAGACGTTAGAGAATAAAAGATCAGTAGACAAGAAAAAAATCACATTTTTCTTGAAGGAGAGGAGATTGTTGTTTCTTAAAGACTGATGCAAATAAAAAAAGGAAGATAGCATGTTGCCCAAATATTTTCAACTCCAATCTTGAGAGAAGACTACAAAAGATGAGTTGCTAACTAATTTTGAAGGCTGAATGTGTCATGAATTACATTAAGCTACTAGTTTCTTATATAGGGATGCAGGGAAGGCATATCTTCTATTGATTATGGTGCATGTGACTTCTTAGTATTAAGCACGTCAAGTGAAACCTACACCATCAACAATTCTTGCTATGGATAGTTCTTTTGTTCTTGCTAATATATAGCCATCTAAGGAATCAAAAAATACCAATAAAGATTTAGCAATGCATAAGTCTCTTAAAGTTGATATGGATGTGCTTATGGACCATTGCAGGAAAACTAGGAATTGCAGGCACCCAAATAGAGAGGTTCCAATTTAGGATATTAAAACATGGAAGGTTTCACATTTGACAAGGCCATTGGATTCTTCTCAAAACAAGGTCATTATTAATTCAAATTCTAAGGTCAAGAACCATTTGCCATAGTTTTCTGTTTCTAATAGAGAATCTATGTTGTCTTCAGAAGTTCCTTGTATGGACTCTAGCCTATATTCAAAGATGTTTTGTAGCAAGCTTAGGAGGTTTGCAAAAGTGCATGCAAAGTTTATCATGAATAAGATAGTTCCCTCTTCAATAGGGGAGCCCTACTTTCTACTATAGCTTGTAAGTTTGGAGGGTGTTTGCAATAGAATAAACCTATTGGTCCTTGTTGGAAAAGTTATTTGAAGATGTTCAATCAAATAACTTGGATCCATATAGGTTAATAGCATAAATAAGCATTAAAAAAAAATAGTGTAACATCAATGTTTTAGTAGGAACTATTAACATCAACTAGTAACATCCCATAGTACATGATATTTAAATAGACAAATTACACACTAAAAAAGGGGAGGATAAACTAGCCAAGCGTTAAGGTGCAAATGAGCCCCATGAAGAACAAATGAAGATGGTCAAAGGGAAATGTCAAGAAGGAATAGAGGAACATATAAAGGGAAAGTTACAATGTAAAGCAAACTCACAAGCCAAAAAAGGGAAGACCATGCGATCAAACTCACAAGCCAAAAAAGGGAAGGTGGCATAACAAAAAACCCATGCCCACACAAGCTTCTCCAAAAGCCATAGTAATAAGGTGCAATATAGAGGAATCCACATTGGGATAAGGTGCAAGCTTCATGCTTTAAAAAAAGGCGCAGTGGAATTTGCAAGCAATAGAGCCCACGCATTCAATGCCACCCACAAAAAGAGGTAGACATCCATTGTAGGGCAGCACAAAGGAAACTAATGCTTTCCTGATGAGGAAAATAAGGAACTCCCAAGACTTTATATTAGTGATTCATCCTTTTTTTTGGGCAAGAGAAAAAGTTTAGAACAAGTCCACACACATTGAAAGAGCCAGTGGTTTTTAAAGGAAGAGCTCACACCAATGGAAAAAGGAAATGCCCATGCATAAGGAAGAATCTGGCAATTTGAAAGAGAGAAGGCCCAATGTAAAGTAGGGCATTTTGAATGAAGAAAGTTGCAGCCTATAATGGGAATAGCCAAGAAAAAGTAATCCACATCATTTGGATGAACACCATAACACACCAACAAGAAAGGAGCAGCCACGGTGTGAAATAGAAGCTATAAATGCCATAGTTTTGTGTTGGAGTAGGTGGCAGGATATGGAGGAGGTAATCCACAGGGGTCAACACTTGGAAAAAGAGGCTACCATGGGAGCAATCTGCAGTAGGGAGGACACTATAAGTGTTTGAAGTAGCCACTGCATGAAGATTCACTGATGTTAGAGAAATGGAAGATGCCAAGGCAGAAGGTTTAAATGAATTGTTAGAGACACATTGTATGTTTCAAAAAAATGCTTTTGGTATCTACTTCTTGTCATCTATAGAGGCAATATGAGATACCCAGTGAATTATTTAAATGCAAAAAACAAATTTTAATTGATCAGACACCAAAATTACATAATTGGCTAGCTTTCATGAAAATAAAATATTTTTATGTCAAGACCATTGGTGTTTTGAGACGTAAATCACAGCAATAAGGTTGAGGCGGCATCGCCAAGGAAGCCGAAGGAGTAGGAACAGTAGGATCATTATCCCACATCACCCATGTTAGAGAGTTTTAAGTGTTTAAATACAAAGGAACTTAATATGTTATATGTCTTAAAAGACAATTGTCTTTTGTTGAAGCCAAGCCATGCACGTGGGTCCCAGTCGGCTAACAGATGAAATGCATTGAATTTGGAATGTGCACGTGGACATAGATGTTGACATGGAATCTGATTGCGCAGATTGTGACACATGGACAATCGTGTGGTCATCGCTATGTCACTAAGCAGAGTTTCTCACTGATTAAGCATAGTGATATAGTGAATGCCAGGTGTAGAAGCGAGGTGGAGATGATGTGGTGATGACGTGGTGACAGTAATAGAGTAGTATGCTGGAAAATGTGATCAAAAACTGGTGGTCACCATGTTGCCACTAGAAAAATGAAGATTGTTTGACAAGAAACATGGCGACTTGCTAGAAAATCCAGAAATCCAGTGAAGTAAATGTGAGAAGACATATGGGTCCCACCTAAGATCAAACTAATAACATGATGACATGTGGTACTATTGGAGAGGTGCAGGGGATATAAAGAAGTTTAAAATTTTAAAAAAATCCCTATTTGCATGTTTAGCCTAAAATTGAAAATTTTGATTTCAAACAATGAATTCCTATAGTTTAAACTATGCACATTTTTAAAAATTTTAAAATTTATTCTTTTAATTACAAAGCCATGAACAAAATCCCGATATTCAAATGGGTATAACAGGGGCTATTTTAATCCAAAATAGGGACTCCAATATACCGTCGGAACTAGAACTATCTAAATTTTCTAAATCTTGGGTCATTTTTTGCATAGGTGTTCCTTGGTACATGCTACAATGGGTTTTGTCTTTAAGAGTGATTTGTGTGTTTTGAGTAGTGTCTTGATTATCCAATTGTAGAATTCAGTGACAAAACATTTAAAACATGTTTAGAAGGTCTTATATGTAGTATGTTTTGATTCTATGATGTTTTGGTTTCAATTTGATCAAAATTGGCATGTCCAGAATCAGTTATGAGAATATTGTCTTTTGCTAAATTTTTTGCTCCTACAAAGGAAAAACAAAATGGGATATAATTAGTAGTTGAGGAGAGAAGGTAGAGGGATTCATTTCAGCTTCTTGAGGGAGAATTCTGAAGGGACACATATTAATTGCAAATTCAATCCAGGAATTGCCCTCTTCATATATATTCTTTCTTTTCCTCTATAAGTGAGGTTGGTTGGATTTTATTTTTTAGTCCTAAGAGCTTTGCTCAGGCTGTGAGAGCCATACACTGAGCATTCTCTCTTGTATGAACAATAGTAGGAAGATAAATACAAATAGTTCAGAACTATTAGGTGTTTCTTTGTTTTAAATACAGGAATATGAATGTATTATCTCAAGGAAATCAATACAAAGAACAACAAGTGTTTGAGTTTTCATTTTAGATATTTTCTCCTCTCTCAGTGAATTTTCAACATTTTATGATCTTTGAACAAAGAGCCTAGGTCGTAGTTGCAGTCCCTTAAGGTTGTATGTTGTTTCATTGTTGCTTATAACTGAAGGGGTTATGTAAATGCTTTAGAGAAATCAACATGGTTGCAAGTTTGTTGAGGAGGATATCAAGTAAGAATGAGGTTTAGATTGAACATAGATATCTATTCATAAGGTGGATGGATACATCAAATATCTGAAAATATGAAAAAGTATCAGATATCCATGTGTATGTATTTGATTCATGGAATTGCCCAATAGATAAGGCACTAATTAATTATAGGATCACTTGTTCATGTTGATGCATATTAGGGGTTTTGTTGATTTCAAAATTATTAATTAAATACTTTTCCCCTTTCATGTTGAAGAGCTATAATAGGATACCCTCACTCAGTTTGTGAATTTCACAGATTCACATTTCACTACTATAGATTTCTGTCATTGCATGAGTTATTAGGAGATATAAGGGTTAGATCTGCTTTGATAGATTGAAGAATATGTTCTGAACTGGTACCATATGAATTGAATCTAAGGTCCACCCACCTAGGTTTTGTAGAGCCTAAAATAGAAGAAGGGTCAAGCCTTATAGTTGGCCCAGTGTCTAAAATGGCATGTTCAAAATGGGAGTTAGCTACCCCTAGATGTGTCTTATTTGCATTGGGGTAGTTTGAAACCTATAGCATTTTAAAACACCAACAAAATGGTGACTCTGCTAGGGATAGAGGTTGTAAATGCCTAAATTAAGGAGCTCAAAATCTCTGATATATTATGCATTTTTTGTATGCAAGGATATTTTCCCCAGTAAGGTTTATTCATTTGCAGTAGTAGTTCTTAAATTGGATGTAAATTGTGTTGAGAAATGAGTAAATCCTCAATTAGTTCAATTTGGTGAATTGTTGTTATAAAGTTTCAGAGTCAAAGGATTGATTAGAATCTTGTTCTCTTTTCAAAATGGTCAAGGATCTCCAAGTTTATGTCATGCTTAAAGTCTGGTTCAGAATTAGTTTAGTAATAATTTGTGTTTCAAAATCTTTTCTCACAATTGTGAGTGGCGACTCTATCTTTGCAACTAGTGCCATTTAATCGTATGTGTA
This sequence comes from Cupressus sempervirens, assembly GCA_028749045.1. NCBI lineage: Eukaryota > Viridiplantae > Streptophyta > Pinopsida > Cupressales > Cupressaceae > Cupressus > Cupressus sempervirens. The sequence goes on along the minus strand of CM053791.1, from coordinate 705,425,429 downwards.
TTTTGTTAAGGGTTTTCAACACATTGTTGGGCAGATCTAAATTTGTTGTTGAAATTTTTGTTTGAAAAGAGAAGTGTAGTTTGGATCTGATGGTGTTGAAGAGTTATGTTTTCAGCTTTGTATAGAGGTTTCAAATTCAAGATAAATTTGAAGAGAGTTTCTTCTATCTGTTGTTATTTCAAATCAGTTTGTAGTTTTGTTCAAATCTAATTCAATTCATGTCACACTTAATGTGAGTGGTGACTCGAAGTTAATCTCTATACCAGTGCAATATTATACATGAATTGTGATTAGTTGGTATAGGAGAAGAATAGATATGAAGAGGTTGAATCATTTAAATGGTTGCAAGATTTGTGGTGTATTGATTCAAAAGGTTCAATAAGGATTTGATAAGATTTTGGGTCTACTATTGTAAATGGTAGGCAGAGAACTTTTAGCCATCTAGATCTTGAGGTATTCTCTTTTTCATGTATTTTATTTTTATTAAAATTGATTGTGAAAGGTGTATTTTGCATCAAGTGAGTTTTAGCACTAAGAAGAGGTGAATAGTTTGATAAGTTTCATACACTTCATGGGCACAAGTTCTAGATTGTAAAGTTTGTGAAATGTCTGAAGTGATTTATTTGGTAGAAAGTTGTATAGATCTGCTGTAAATTTCAAACTAGAATTATTGTTGATGAGTGTTAAGGTTTTGAAGAACGACAAGTCTCTTTTCATCAAGTATGTAGCTAGTTAGAAAAGTTTGTAGATCTATTTCTATCAAGCGGTATATTCCATTAAAATTTAATGGTATTCATGTTTTCCAAAATTTCATTCCTAATGATGTTAGAAATAAATTGCCTAAGTTCAATGGGAACCATCTTGTTTCAGCTAGTCATCATGTTGAGTTGTTTAGTGATTTGATGGGTGACTATGAGATTGCTCATGAAGATGTTCACATGAAGTTATTTGTTCCAACTTTGGAAGGTGATGCTAGAGACTGGTTATCTTTTTTACTAGCATGTTTCATTTCATCTTTGGGTGAGTTACATTCTACCTTCATGGAGCAATTTGGAGAATAGGTAAGCATATCTAATTCTTATGATAAGTTTTTGAGGATTCACATTGAAGGTGATGAACTTGTCCCTCAATTTAACATTAGATTTGCAAGAGTTTTGAATGAGATCCCTGAGAGTTATAGACCCAGTGATCAAATGTGCTTAGTTATTTACTTTGATGCATTTAACAAGAAAATGAATTATCTACTAAGGGATAAAGAACCAAAGACATTATATCAGGCTTTTGTGACCACTAGGGATATTGAAAATAATTTGAAGTATCGATTGATTAGAGGTCATTTTTCTATGAATGATTGGTGGTATAATTGTTATGAAGGAAAGGATGAACATAGTGTTGATACTTTCATTCCAAATTAGAATATCAACACCCCTGCTATAAGTTTTAATCAGATTAAAAATTCAGATCAGAATGTATATATAAGGAAGGTTAGTTCAGTTACAAATGAAGATACATGTGTTTTGATGCTACACCAATAAGATGTATTTCAGACTTTGATAAAAATGAGCAATGTGTTGATATTGTAGATCAAGGATTAGCTACAGTAGCGAGTTCTTGTAATACTGATTATGTACATGATAATTTTGTTAATGTTTCTAGACATGAAGTTCCTACATTTAGATCTCAGTCTTGTGCAAGTGAGGAGGCTAAGAGTTATATCTCTAATGAGGAAATTGATGTTGCTGATCCAACATGCCATGGAGAAATAACACAAAATAAAGAGTGTGAATCACATTTATCTCAGTCACAGTCAGAAGAATAGAGTGCATATGTTTGTAATATTTCAGCAGTAGATGGTAAAATGGATTCACTTGATAAGTTAGATATGCAAGAAATGATTTATCTTATTCATAGATTACATCATGTTGAGAACATTATTAAATCTAAATTTGAAAGACGGTAATCTCAATATGAGTATGAAGAAGCTAAAAGTCATCTTTCAAGTGATGACAATGAAGTTGTTGATCTAACATGTTGTGAAGAACCCTCATGTGAAGATAATGATGAGAGTGGTTACTTGAATCAAAATGGGGAAAATGACACTACATGTTCACCTTCATATGAGTCTGATGTTGATTCAGAAGAAGAAAGCAATGATGATAGTGAACATTCATATGAAGGTGAATGTATGAATTCTCTCTCTGAATCTAAAAAGGAAAATGCCTCTCAGTTATTGTGTTATACAAATCAATTAGTCAATGAAGAATTCGAGAATGATTTGTCCTCAAGGTATGAAGATAATGAAATGTTGAATCCAGTTGAGGTTAATGAATTTAAGTATGAAGATTTCAAGGAAGGTTTGTCAAGTCTTTCTACATTAGACAATAAATTTCTAACATGTAGTGATGGGTTTAGGAATGATTCATGGTCTATCAGTAATGGTTATCCTAAACAAGATAATAAAGAGAGTGTAATTATGGACACTATATGTTTGGTAAAAGAAATAGAAAGTGAGTCTTCATATTGTTCTAAGTTTTCTTCATACGTTGAAAGAGTCCATGAGGATGAAATGGGTAGTGAATTTAAAGTGTATACTAATGCCTTATATGATGAAGATCCTGATGATGAATAGCCCATCTTTTGTCCAAATGTTCAAAGAGGATCCCTGCATGGAGTTATTAATCCATTATTTAAAGAAGACATGGAAGTTTCAGGTTTAGTTGGGTTAGATGCAAATGGTGATACACTGTCATACTACTATAACATATCAAAATATTCTTCTTCCATTTGTGATACTAAATTTTCTATTGATGTTGCATTTTGTGAGCTTGAAGATGAGGTGTTTGATGGAGTTGTCTTTGAATAGAAATTGAAAATTCATAGTAAGTTTTATGATGATTCATATGAGGTAAAATCTAATCAATTTTTCTATTTTGAAGATACATCGAGAGGTTATGGAGTGATTTCAAGTTTTGATGATAATGACATGTGTGAATATAAATCTAATTGCTCATTTGAAATTCAGCCAGCAACATTGGAGGATATGCAAAGTCAAGATCTGAGTGATAAATATATCTCATTTGATGAAGTTGAGTATAAGGCCTTTGTATTTCCATTTGATGATGTTCATGAATCAGTTTATAAAGATCAATTTTAGTTTGATGTTGATATTCATGAGCATGTTGATGTTCTTTTTCATAGTGAGCAAGAGGTTGAAGTTATGTCAAGTTGTTACATGCACTATGAAAGTAATGGTGATGATTTTGTTTTGCCAATTGAAGAAATTCACAATGCTAATCTAATTGGTGAAACTGATATGAAGCTTATTTCTAGCTTATGTCATGCATGTTCAGATGAAAATCATGTTTTTGATAGAGGTAAAGGTTTTTGTTGAAGTTTGGTGGCCCGAGGTCATGGTTTGTACATAGTAGTGGTAGTTCTTTTCTTGTTTTCAATAAAGTTGTTGGAGAGAAGTTTTTTGTTGTCAAGTGTGTGGTCTACATATTTCGAAGATCTAAATCCTTGTCATGCCCACAAGGGACATGCATCCTTAGACGGAACCACTATTGGCACTCAAAATTGTAGCTCTGATTTTGAGACACATTGAGAAATTAAGTCCTATAAAATCTTTTTAAATGCTCATGTACCCAAATATCCATTTGAGGCACGTGATGTGTTTAATGTTTCTAACACCTCCATTTAGTGCGTCCATGTGTTTCATGAAGTTAAATTGACATTCTGAGCAATTTTGTGAAGCCTTGTTTTGAGCAATTGTCAAATCTACATTTTCACTTGTGTCAAACAGTGACAAGAGGCCATGTTTGTCATTGAATATCTCACACCTAGTGATGTTTCATGGATCGCCACTTTGGGAGTGTCTAGTGTCCATACCTTATGTTTCAAATTTTGAGTCATTTCGAATCTATTTGACTAGGTTTTGAATCCCTCAAAGTTGGTCATTTATTGATGTCATGCTGATATGAATAGTTCATAATTCTAGAAGGCCCTATTTGACATGTTATAATTTTGACCCAGTTGACCAAAAGTTTAAAATTACTTTTGCATTGCATTTTAGAGGTCAAAGAATTGTTATGTTTCAATTTTAAGCTTATGACAAACCTATTTGATCAGTTTTCAAATGCGATTCCAAATGCAATTTCTAGCTGTTTACTGGTGTCAGCATTTGCAAATTTGTCAGAACCCCTGTTCATGATAAAATATCTCAAAATGTGTGATAGGTGAGATTGAATGGATTTTACGACTATGTTTTACTTTGAAAATACTTCAAGTTTGCCAATTTTCAAGTCTTGACAAATCCGTTTGCACACTTTTCTAGGTCAATTCCACTTGCAAAAACCGCTTTTCTGCCATTGCTTCCAGTCATCATTTTCTAAGTAACCCACTTTGACCACTTGCCATTTGCACCCAATTATTCATCATTATCCCAAATTTTAAATTCATACTCTCCTCATGACAGTGAACCAACACCCCAGTTTTCATTCTCCCAACTGTCAGTTTGACCTATTTTCAAAGCCAATTTCAAATGTGTTTTGTTGCTTTCTGACATGTTTTCTTGTAGGCAGTTCTGGAAGGGTAAATTTGATAGTTGATATCTTTTGACTAAGAATTCATCATGGGACAAGTTTTGATAGGGTGTAAGTATGTGGAACAAAGAATCAACGTGTTTGTTTTTTTAAGCCTAGTTAGTTGTTTTGGTCAGTTTCTAAGTACAATCAAAGGACCTCTTGACACAAAAGTGACAGTTTGCAGATCAGTGGTAAAATGGGTTTCAATTGATTGATCAGTGGTCGAACTTGATTATAATCAGTATGATGAGTTCAATGGATCAGTTTAAAGGTTCATTTATTCAAAAACAAAACTTTTCTTAGCCAAACCCACTTTGGAGCCCGACTAAATTCATCAGATGAACAAGACATTAAAGAATAAAAGATCAATAGAAAAGAACAAAGTCACATTTGTCTTGAAGGAGAGGAGATTGTTTTTTCTTAAAGATTGATGCAAATGAAAAAAGGAAGATAGCATGTTGCGCAAATATGTTCAACTCCAATCTTGAGAGAAGACTGCAAAAGATGAGTTGTTGACTAATTTTGAAGGCTGAACGTGTCATGAATTACATTAAGCTACCAATTTCTAATATAGGCATGCAGGGAAGGCATATCTTCTACTAATTATGGTGCATGTGAATTCTTAGTATTAAGCACGTCAAGTGAATCCTAGACCATCACCAATGCTTTCTATGGATAGTTCTTTTGTTCTTGCTAATATATAGTGTAAGTCTCTTAAAGTTGATATGGATGTGCTTATGGACCATTGTAGGCAAATTAGGAATTGTAGGCACCTAGATAGAGAGGTTCCAATTGAGGATATTAAAGCACAAAAGGTTTCACATTTGACAAGCCCATTGGATTCTTCTCAAAACAATGTCATTATTAATTCAAATTCTAAGGTGAAGGACCAATTGCCACAATTTTCTTTTTCTAATAGAGAATCTCTGTTGTCTTAAAAAGTTCCTTGTATGGACTTTAGCCTATATTCAAAGAATTTTTGTAGCAAGCTTAAAAGCATATATAAAACTAAATAGTTAACACTTATGATAGGATGAGGTTATCACCAAAAGGAAGGAGAACTAAGAATGGTAGGCTCCTTGGGCATAGCCTATGATGATGAAGCTATGTCATTGATGGATAAGGGATGTATGCTCATAGTATGCTCAATCTTCCAATAGGTGGGGTTTTTTACCAAGTGTGTACATGGGTGAGGGTTTCAACAATGGAGGTGTGAATATATTTCAACATGGTGATGGTGTAAAATGGTTATGATGGAGTGGTTAGTGGAGCATTATGAGTTTTCATAAAAGTGAATGATTGATTGTGAGAAGGAAAGGCTTTATTTATAGGCCAAAGGGTAGTGAGATGGAGGGTCAGGATGCAAGGATGGAAGAATGGTGAGGTAGGGGTAAGATGCTTTGAAAGTGGAGCACATGGATTATGCTTGTTTGTAGCCAATAGGGGAGTGACACTTGTCACAAGGAGGATGAGTGTGAGAGGATGGGATAATGGTTGGTCAAAGAGAGTAATGAGGGAAGAAGAGTGTGAAAGAGAGATGTAAGAGGCTTTTAATGGCATTTAAGAGCCATGAATGCTCTTCGATAGGGATGGAAAAGGATAAGGGAGACTTTTTGACTTTGGCTAACATAAGCAAGTCTTAACCTTTGCTTAAAGTTGTGCACATGTTTAGGAGGGGGATTAGACTTGGTTTAGAAAGGGGGTTAGGGGGCAAGTGGCTAAGCTTTTATGGGATGGGTTAGTTAGGTGGCTAAGGTTAGTATGGGTGAATGGGTTGGATTAGGGGCTAGGATAGGGGTTAGGGATGTTTTAAGGGTTTGGATAATTTATCAAATTATTTATTTAATAAAATGGGGGATGTGAGATTAAATTAAATAGATTTTAGAATTTATTTAATTTAATAGAGGAATAGGGTTTTAATTGATAAGTTGATTTTGGTTTTTATTTTATTTTATCAACTGGACTGTAGTTAATTTTAAAAATTAATTAACTAAGGGATGATGATTAATTAATTAAATAATCAATAATGTCCTAGGAGATGACTAAATATGATTACCTATTTGTGTAATCAAATTTAGGTGTCTACATGTTGCCCCTCTTTGATAGTGTTGGAACAACACTATTTCAAAGAAGTTCAAATATAAATGATGCAAAGAAGATTTTGAAAGCAACATAGTTGCCCCAGTCTTGAATAGAAGAGGAGAGAATGGACCACATGATGCCTCCTCAAGAAGGTGGTGGGGAGAGAAGGCAAGGCCCGATAGTTTTTTGAAAAGTACAGGAATCTAGGGTGAGCAGGAGGACTGAGAGTGGCTAAGAGAGGGGGTTTTAAGGAAGCTCTTACTCTCACTATGGGAGATTGGTATAAAGGAAAACCTTGTTTGCTAGGATAACTAATGGTTAAGGACACTAGTTACAAGGGGAGTGGGGAGGGTGATTGACTATTCTAAAATGAACCCAAGGAAGTGATTTAGAAGATGGTAGGCTTGGAGAGATTGTGATTCTAGGATTATGACTGGGGATGACTTAGATTATGATTGATGTGGGAGCTATGATTATGATTGATACTAGATTGGATACTATGGGATTTATGTAGGAGATATGATTATGATTAATGTAGGATTGGATACTATATGATTGATAGATTAGTTGGATCCTGATTGTAGGAATGATTGGATGGGATGCTTGGATAGGAGGGGATGTTTTGATAGGATGGGATGCTTTGATAGGATGGGATGCTTGGATAGGATGGGATTTTTGGATAGGATGGAATTTTTTGATAGGATGGGATGTGTTGATAAGATGGGATGCTTGGATAGGATGGGATGTGTGGATGGGATGGAAGAGTGAAGTAATCCATTGAAGCTTGAGTGAAGGGGTGTCCCAAAGGGGAGCACAACCATGTAGGTGAGAACTTATTTTGATATAGGAATATTAGGAATATTCCAAGCTTAGTAAGAACATTAAGGCCTTCGTACCAATATTACATAGGACTGACGTGAAACAAACATGCAAAGATTGCCCCAACATCACATATGAATCCTAGAGGAATCAAAGTGGAAATGATACTAGGTAACCCACAAGAAAACAATATTTCCCAAGTGCACCATGTAACCGCAAGTGATCACATGTTTGTAATATGTAAGGGTCATATCCGACTGACTCACAAGAAAAAAAGAAGAAGATGAAAGTGACCTTATCAAAACCTTGCCCTCAAATTTCCTCATTCATAGCACACTATGATATAAAAGATCATGGTGACTTTGACAAGGGAACAACTCCAATCACTTGGAAGAGATACTTTAAGAACCAAAATTGAAATCCCAAAAAGAAAATAAATCGAAAGAAAATCTAAATCCATGAAAAAGTTAACCTTTTGCCAAAGAGATTGGTAGAACTGGATAATGATGGACCAAGATTAGACGAGAGGAAGGATGCATCCTACAAGGATCTATTAGTAATATCAAGGACTAGGATGAGATGGGCAATCAGAACTTTTAAGGATAGCATTTTAATGATAAGGGATCTTGTACAAGGATTCTCTAAATAACCTGACCAAGAGAACTAAAATTTGTGATCAAGCATGAATGGACACAAAGAGATGAGAGATATACAATGGTACCAAGAGAAGGACTTATGCATAAAGAATATATAGCTAATATATCAAATTATGTACAAGTGATTATCGTACAAAATCTCATTATTATAGGATAGGAGCGAGAAAGATAAAGATGAGAAGATGGTGGATATAAGGTTTGGGATAAGAAGATTAGCAAATAAAAAGCTCAAGATGAGGAGATAGAAGATGAAAAGCTCAGGGTGAGAAAATAGTGGATGCAAAGCTCGGGATGAGGAGATAGCAGATGAAAAGCTCAAGATGAGGGGATAGTAGATGAAAATCTCAGGATGAGGAGATAGTGGGTGAAAAGCTTAGGATAAGGAGATAATGGGTGAAAAGCTCAGGATGAGGAGATAGAGGAATTGATGAAAAGCTCTAGGAGTGGGAAGGATGTATCCAAATGATGATGATTGGGGTGTGACCAAGGCTTGTAACAAGGTTGGATAGAAGATTAAGAAGATGATTGGATGAGTTAAAAAGATTTGCAATCAGATGGTGTATTGGATGGTAGATTTCTAGGAGCATTAAGATATGAATAAATGACATTGGGGTATATGGGGATAGCCTAGTGTGAGATACCAATGACAAGGGATGTACTATGTGAAGGAAAGATGGAGAAATGTTGAGAAGTGTAAGGTGTTGGCACTCAAAATTGTAGCCCTGATTTTGAGTCCCATTGAGAAATTAAGTCCTATAAAAGCTTTTTAAATGCGCATGTACCCAAATATCCATTTGAGGCCCGTGAGGTGTTTAATGTTTCTAACACCTTCCATTCAATGAGTCCATGTGTTTCATGAAGTTAATTTTACATTCCAAGCTATTCTATGAAGTCCCGTTTTGAGCAATTGTCAAATTTGCATTTTCACCTAAATGTCAAATAGTAATAGGAGGCCATGTTTGTCATTGAATATCTCACACCCAATGATGTTTCATGACTTGCCACTTTGGGACTATCTAGTGTCCATTCCTAAGAGCCTATGTTTCAAATTTTGAGTCATTTTGAATCCATTTGACTAGGTTTTGAATCCCTCAAAGTTGGTCATTTATTAATGTCATGCTGATATGAATAGTTCATAATTCTAGAAGGCCCTATTTGACATGTTATAATTTTGACCCAGTTGACCAAAATTTTAAAATTCCTTTTGTATTACATTTTATAGGTCAAAGACTTGTTATGTTTTAAGTTTGAGCTTATGACGAATCTGTTTGATCAGTTTTCAAACGTGATTCCAAATATAATTTCTAGCTATTTACTAGTGTCAGCATTTGCAAATTTGTTGGAACCCCTATTCATGATAAAATATCTCAAAATCCATGATAGGTGAGATTGAATGGGTTGTACCATTATGTTGTACTCTGAAAATACTTCAAGTGTACCAGTTTTTAAGTCTTGATCAATCTATCTGCACACTTTTCTAGGTCAATTCTATTTGCACAAACTACTTTTCTCCCATTGCTTCCAATCATAAAATTCTGAGTAGCCCACTTTGACTGCCTGCCATTTACGCCCAATTATTCTTCATGAGCTCAAATCATGGATCCATACTCTCCTCATGAAAATGAACCAACACCCTAATTTTTTTTCTCCCAAGTGTCAGTTTTCCCTATTTCCAAAGCCAATTTTGAGCATGTTTTGTTGTTTTCTGACATGTTTTCTTCCAGGAAGTTCTGGAAGGGTAACTTTGACAGTTGATATCTTTTGACTAATAATTTTTCATGGGAAAATTTTCAACAGGGTGCAAGTATGTGGAACAAAGAATCAACATGTTTGTTTTTGAAGCCTAGTTAGTTGTTTTGGTCAATTTTTAAGGCTAGTCAAAGGACCTCCTGATGCAAAAGTGACAGTTTGTAGATCAGTGGTAAAATGGGTTTCAATTGATTGATCAATGGTCAAATTTGGTTCTAATTAGTATGATGGGTTTGATGGATTAGTTTGAAGGTTTAGTTGTTTAGAAACGAAAAAAAATTAGCTGAACCCGCTTTAGAGCCTCACTAAATTCATCACATGAACAAGACATCAGAGAATAAAAAATTAGTAGAAAAGAACAAAATCACATTTGTCTTGAAGGAGAGGAGATTTTTTTTTCTTAAAGATTGATGCAAATAAAAAAAGGAATATAGCATGTTTTCCAAATATGTTGAACTCCAATCTTTAGAGAAGACTACAAAAGATGAGTTGCTAACTAATTTTGAAGGCTGAACATTTCATGAATTACATTAAGCTACTAGTTTTTGATATAGGGATGTAGGGAAGGAATATCTTCTACTAATTATTTTGCATGCAAATTCTTAGTATTAAGCACGTCAAGTGAATCCTACACCATCAAAAATGCTTGTTGTGGAAAATTCTTTTGTTCTTTCTAATATACAGCCATCTAAGGAATCAGAAAATATCAATAAATATTTAGCAATGCGTAAGTCTCTTAAAGTTTATATGGATGTGCTTATGGACTATTGCAAGAAAACTAGAAATTGTAGGCACCTAGATAGAGAGGTTCCAATTGAGTATATTAAAGCATAGAAGGTTACACATTTGACAAGGCTAATGGATTCTTCTCAAAAAAATGTCATTATTAATTCAAATTCTAAGGTCAAGGACCATTTGCCATAGTTTTCTATTTCTAATAGAGAATATTTGTTGTCTTCAGAAGTTTCTTGTATGGAATCTAGCCCACATTCAAAGATGTTTTGTAGCAAGCTTAAGAGGTTTGCAAAAGTGCATGCAAAGTTTATCATGAATAAGATGGTTCCCTCTTTGATTGGGGAGCCCTACTTTCTACTATAGCTTCTGAGTTTGGAGGGTGTTTGCAATAGCATAAACCTATTAGTCCTTGTTGGAAAAGTTATTTGAATATGTTCAATCAAATAACTTGGATCCATATAGGTTAATAGCGTAAATAAGCATTAAACAAGGCTGGCATAACATCAGTGTTTCAATAGGGACTATTAACATCAACTAGTAACATCCCAGAGTCCATGATATTTAAATAGAGGAATTACACACTAAAAAAGGGGAGGATTAACTGGCCAAGCGTTAAGGTGCAAAGCAGCCCCATTAAGAACAAATGAAGATGGTCAAAGGGCAATGTCAAGTAGCAATAGGGGAACATATAAAAAGAAAGTTACAGCGTAAAGAAAACTTGCAGGCAGAAAAAGGGAAGACCATGTGCTAAAGAAGGAAGGTGGCATAACAAAAGACCCACACCCACACAAGCTTCTCCAAAAGCTATAGTAATAAGGCGCAATATAGAGGAACCCACATTGGGATAAAGCGCAAGGTTCATGCTTTAAAAAAAAGGCACAGGGGAATCTACAAGCAATAGAGCCCATGCATTCAACGCCATGCACAAAAAAGAGGCAGACATCCATTGCAAGGTAGCACAAAGGAAACTAGCACTTTCCTGATGAGGAAAATAAGGCACTCCCACAGCTTTATATTAGTGATTCATGCTTTTTTTTGGGCAAGAGAAAAAGTTTGGAACAAGTCCACATGCTTTGAAGGAGCAAGTGATTTTTAAAGGAAGAGCTCATGCCAATGGAAAAAGGAAATGCCCATGCACAAGGAAGAATCTACTCATTTGAAAGAGAGAAGGTCCGATGTAAAGAAAGGCATTTTGAATGAAGAAAGCTGCAGCCTATAAGGGGAACAACCCAGCAAAATAAATCCACATCATTCAGATTAACATCATAATACACCAACAAGAAAGGAGCAGCCACAGTGCGAAATAGGAGCCATCAATGCCATAGCTTTGTGTTGGAGCAAGTGGAAGGATATGGAGGAGGTGATCCATAGGGGTCAACACTTGGAAAAAGAGGCCACCATGGGAGCAATCTACAATAGGGAGGACACACTAAGTGTTTGAAGTAGCCACTACATGAAGATTCAATGCTATCAGACAAATGGAAGATGCCAAGGCAGAAAGTTTAAATGAATTGTTAGACACATTTTATGTTTTTAAAAAAATGCTTTTGGTATCTGCTTCCCATCGTCTATAGAGGAAATATGAGATACCCAGTGAATTATTCAAATGGGGAAAAAAAATTAATTGACCAGACACCAAAATTGCATCATCAGTTGGCTTTCATGCAAATAAAATATTTGTATATCAAGACCGTTGGTGTTTTGAGATGTAAATCATAGCAATAAGGTTAAGGTGGTGTCACAATGAAAGTCGAAGGAGTAGGAAAAGTAGGATCATTATCCCACATCGCCCATGTTAGATAGTTTACAGTGTTGAAATACAAAGGCACTTAATATGTTATCTATCTTAAAAGAAAATAGGCTTTTGTTGAAGCCAAGCCATGCACGTGGGTCCTAGTCAGCTAGCAGATGAAATGAATTGAATTTTGAATGTGCACGTGGACATAGATGCTAACATGGAATCTGAGTGCCTAGATTGTGACATGTGGACAATTGTGTGGTTGTTGCTATGTCGCCAAGTAGAGTTGCTCATCGATTAAGCATAGTGACATAGTGAATGCTAGGAAAAGAAGTGAGGTGGAGGTGACATGGTGATGATGTGGCAATAGTAGTAGATTAGTATGCTGGAAAATGTAATCAAAATCTGGTGGTCAGCATGTTACCACCGAAAAAATGAAGATTGTTTGGCAAGCAACATGGTGACTTGCCAGAAAATCCAAAAATCCAACGAAGTTTGTGAGAAGAAATATGGGTCTTGCTTGAGACCAGACTAATAACATGATGACATGTGGTGCTATTGGAGAGGTGTAGAGGAGATAAAGGAGTTTAAAATTTTTTTAAAAATCCTTGTTTACATGTTTAGCCTAAAATTGAAAATTTTGATTTCAAATAATGAATTCCTATAGTTTAAACTATGGACCTTTAAAAAAAAATTCAATTTTATTCTTTTAATTACAAAACCATGAACAGAAGTCCAATTTTCAAATGGGCATAATAGTGACTATTTTAATCCAAAAGGAGGACTAAAATATACCATTGGAATTGGAACTATTTGAATTTTTTGAATCTGAGGTTGGTATTTGCATAGGTCTTCCCTGGTACATGCTACAAGGGGTTCTGCCTTTAGGAGTGATTTCTGTCTTCTGAGGAGTGTTTTGATTATCTAGTTGTAGAATTCAGTGACAAAACATTTCAAACATGTTTAGAAGGTCTTATATGTAGTATGTTTTGATTCTGTGATGTTTTGGCTTCAATTTGATCAAAATTGACATGTCCAGAATTAGTTATGAGAATTTTGTCTTTTGTTGAGGTTTTTGCTCTTGGAAAGGAAAAACAAAATGGGATATGATTAGCAATTGAGGAGAGAAGGTAGATAGATTCTTTTTAGCTTCTTGAGGGACAATTCTGAAGGGACACATGTCAATTGCAAATTAATTCTAGGAATTTCCCTCTTCATACATATTCTTTCTTTTCCTCTGTAGGTGGGGTTGGTTGGATTTTATTTTTCAGTCCTAAGAGCTCTACTTAGGCTATGAGAGCCACACACCTAGCATTCTCTCTTGTATGAATAGTAGTAGGAAGATAAATAGAAATAGTTCAGATCTATTAGGTGTTTCTTTGTTTTAAATTTAGGCATATGAATGTATTATTTCAAGGAAATCAATACAAAGAACAAAAAGTGTTTGAGTTTTCATTTTAGATCTTGCCTCCTCTCTCAGTGAATTCTCAATGTTTAATGATCTTTGAAAAAAGAGCCTAGTTCGTAGTTGCAGTCTCTTAAGGTTGTATGTTGCTTATAACTTAAGGGGTTATGTAAATGCTTTAGGGAAATCAATAGGGTTGCAAGTTTGTTGAGGGGGATATCAGGTAAGAATGAGGTTTATGTTTGAACATAGATATCTATTCGTAAGGTGGATGAATAGATCAAATATCTAAAAATATTAAGAAGTGTCAGATATCCATATGTATGTATTTGATTCATGGAATTTCCCAATAGATAAGGCACTGATCAATTACAGGATCACTTGTTCATGTTGTTGCATATTAGGGTTTTTGTTGATTTTAACATTATTAAGTAAATGCTTTTCCCCTTTCATGTTGAAGAGCTATTATAGGATACCCTCACTTAGCTTGTGAATTTCATAGATTAACATTTAGCTACTATAGATCTGTCATTGCATGAGTTATTAGGAGATATAAAGGTTAAATCTACTTTGATAGATTTAGGAATATGTTTTGCACTGGTACCATATGAATTGAATCTAAGGTCCACCAGCCTAGGTTTTGTAGAGCCTGAAGTAGAAGAAGGGTCAAGCCTTATAGTTGGCCTAGTGTCTAAAATGGCATTTTGAAAATGGGAGTTAGCTACCCCTAGATGTGTCTTATTTGCATCAGGGTAATTGGAAACCTATAGCATTTTCAAACACCAAAAAAATGGTGACTCTGCTGGGGATAGAGGTTGTAAATGCATGAATTAAGGAGCTAGAAATCTGTGATATATTGTGCATATTCAGTTTTGTATGCAAGGATATTTTCCCAAGTGAGGTTTATTCATTTGCAGTAGTAGTTCTTAAATTGGATGTAAATTGTGTTGAGAAATGAGTAAATGCTCAATTAGTTCAATTTGGTGAATTTCTATTATAAAGTTTCAAAGTCAAAGGAATGATCAGTATCTTGTTCTCTTTTCAAAATGTTTGAGGATCTACAAGTTTATGTCATGCTCAAATTCTAGTTCAAATTTAGTTTAGTAATAATTTGTGTCTCAAAATCTTTTCTCACAATTGTGAGTGGTGACTCTCTCTCTGCAACTAGTGGCATTTAATTGTATGTGTATTTTGTTGAGGGCTTTCAGCACATTGTTGGGCAGATCTGAATTCGTTGTTGAAATTTTTGTTTGAAAAGAGAAGTGTAGTTTGGATCTAATGGTGTTGAAGAGTTATGTTTCAGCTTGTATAGAGGTTTCAAATTCAAGATAAATCTAAAGAGGGTTTCCTCTATCTATTGTTATTTCAAATTAGTTTGTAGTTCTATTCAAATCTAATTCAATTCATGTCTCACTTAATGTGAGTGGCAACTTGAAGTTAACCTCTATCCCAGTGTAGTATTATACATGAATTGTGATTATTTGATATAGGAGAAGAAAAAATTTGAAGAGGTTGAAACATTTAAATGGTTGCAAGATTTTTGGTGAGTTGATTCAAAAGGTTCAGTAAGGATTTGATAAGATTTTGGGTCTACTGTTGTAAATGGTAGGCAGAGAACTTTCAGCCATCTAGATCTTGAGGTATTCTCATTTTCATGTATTTTCTTTTCATGAAAATTGATTGTGAAAAGTGTATTCTCCATCAAGTGAGTTTTAGCACTAAGAGGAGGTGAATAGTTTGATAAGTTTCATACACTTCATGGGAACAAGTTCTAGATTGTAAAGTTTGTGAAGTGTCTAAAGTGATTTATTTTGTAGAAGGTTGTATAGATCTACTGTAAATTTCAAACCGGAATTATTGTTGATGAGTGTTAAGGTTTTGAAGAATGGCAAGTCCCTTTTCATTAAGTATGCAGCTAGTTAGCAAAGTTTGTAGATCTAATTCTACCAACTAGTATATGCCATTAAATTTTAATGGTATTCATGGTTTCCTGAATTTCATTCCTAATTATGTTAGAAACAAATTGCCTAAGTTTAGTGGGAACCATCTTGTTTCAGCTAATCATCATGTTGAGTTCTTCAGTGATTTGATGGGTGACTATGAGATTGCTCATTAAGAGATTCACAAGAAGTTATTTGTTCAAACTTTAGAAGGTGACGCTAGAGACTGGTTTCCTTTTTTACTAGCATGTGTCATTTCATCTTGGGGTGAGTTACATTCTGCCTTCATGGAGCAATTTGGAGTACAGGTAAGCATATTTGATTCTTATGATATGTTTTTGAGGATTCACATTGAGGGTGATGAACTTGTCCCTCAATTTAACATCAGATTTTCAAGAGTTTTGAATGAGATCCTTGAGAGTTATAGACCCAATGATCAAATGTGCTTGGTTGTTTACTTTGATGCATTTCACAAGAAAATGAATTATCTACTAAGGGATAAAGAACCATAGAAATTATATCAGGCTTTTGTGACCGCTAGGGATATTGAAAATAATTTGAAGTATCGATTGATTAGAGGTCATTTTTCTATGAATGATTGCCAGTATAAAGGTTATGAAGGAAAGGATGAACATAGTGTTGATACTTTCATTCCAAATTAGAATATCAACACCCTTGCTATAAGTTTTAATCAGATTGAAAATTCAGATTAGAATGTATGTATAAGGAAGGTTAGTTTGGTTACAAATGAAGATAAATATGTTTTTGATGCTACAGTAGTAAGATGTATTTCAAACTTTGGTAAAAATGAGCAATGTGTTGATATTGTAGATCAAGGATTAGCTATAGTAGCGATTTCTTGTAATGTTGATTATGTACATGATGATTTTGCTAATGTTTCTAGACATGAAGTTACTACATTTAGATCTCAGTCTTGTGCAAGTGAGGAGGCTAAGAGTTCTATCTTTGATGATGAATTTGATGTTGCTGATCCGACATGCCATGGAGAGATAACACAAAATGAAGAGTGTGAAACACATTTATCTCAGTCACAGTCAGAAGAAAAGAGTACATATGTTTGTAATATTTCAGCAGTAGATGGTAAAATGGATTCACTTGATCAGTTAGATATGCAAGAAATGATTTATTTATTCATAGATTGCATCATGTTGAGAATGTTATTAAATTTGAATTTCAAAGATAGTCATCTCAATATGAGTATGAAAAAGTTGAAAGTCATCTTTCAAGTAATGACACTAAAGTTGTTGATCTGACATATTGTGAAGAAGCCTCATGTGAAGATAATGATGAGAGTAGTTACTTGAATCAAAATGGGGAAAATGACACTTCATGTTCACCTTCATACGAGTCTAATGTTGATTGGGAAGTAGAAAGCAATGGTGATATTCAACATTCATACGAAGGTGAAGGTGTGAATTCTCTTTCTGAATCTAAAAAGGAAAGTGCATCTCATTTTTTGTGTTATACAAATCAATTAGTCAATGAAGAATTCGAGAATGATTTGTCCTCAAGTTATGAAGATAAAGAAATGTTGAATCCAGTTGAGGTTAATGTTTAAATATGAAGATTTCAAGGAAGGTTTGTCAAGTGTTTGTACATTAGACAATAAATTTCTAGCATGTTGTGAGGGGTTTAGGAATTATTCATGGTCTATCAGTAATGGTGTTCCTAAACAAGATAATAAAAAGAGTGTAGCTATGGACACTATATGTTTGGTAAAATAAATAGCAAATGAGTCTTCATATAGTTTTGGCTTTTCTTCATACGTTGAAAGTCTCCATGAGGATGAAATCGGTAGTGAATTTAAAGTGTATACTAATGCCTTATATGATGAAGATCCCGACGATGAACAATCCATCTTTTGTCCAAATGTTCAAAAAGGATCCTTGCATGGAGTTATTAATCCATTGTTTGAAGAAGACATGGAAGTTTTAGATTTAGTTGGGTTAGATGCAAATGGTGATACACTGTCATACTACTATAACAAATTAGAATATTCTTCTTCCATTTGTGATACTGAATTTTCTAATGATGTTGCATTTTGTGAGCTTGAAGATGAGGTGTTTGATGGAGTTTTCTTTGAAGAGAAATCAACACTACATAGTAAGTTTTATGATGATTCATATGAGGTAAAAGCTAATCAGTTTTTCAATTGTAAAGATACATCGGGAGGTTATGGAGTGATTTTAGATTTTGATGATAATGACGTGTGAATATAAATCTAATTGCTCATTTGAAATTCAGCTGGCAACATTTGAGGAGATGAAAAGTCAAGGTATGAGTGATCTATATAACTCATTTGATGAAGTTTATTATAAGGCCTTTGTAATTCCATTTGATGATGTTCATGAATTAGTTTATAAAGATCAATTTTAGTTTGATGTTGATATTCATGAGCATGCTGATGTTCCTTTTCATAGTGAGCAAGAGGTTGAAGTTATGTCAAGTTGTTACATGCACTATGAAAGTAATGGTGATGATTTTGTTTTTCCAATTGAAGAAATTCACGATACTAATCTGATTGGTGAAACTGATATGAATGTTATTTCTAGCTTACCTCATGCATGTTCAGATGAAAATCAGATTTTTGATAGAGGAAAAGGTTTTTGTTGAAGTTTGGTGGCCCGAGGTCATCATTTGTAGATAGTAGTGGTAGTTCTTTTCCTATTTTCAATAAAGTTGTTGGAGAGAAGTTTTTTTGTCAAGTGTGTGGTTTGCTTCTTCTAGAGATCTAAATCCTTGCCATGCCTACAAGGGACATGCATCCCCAGATAGAGCCACTATTGGTGCTCAAAACTGTAGCCCTAATTTTGAGACACATTGAGAAATTAAGTCCTCTAAAAGCTTTTTAAATGCGCATGTACCTCAATATCCATTTGAGGCTCGTGAGGTGTTTAATGTCTCTAACACCTTTATTTAGTGCATCCATGTATTTCATGAAGTTAAATTGACATTCCAAGCTATTTTCTGAAGTCCTATTTTGAGCAATTGTCAAATCTACATTTTCACCTATGTCAAACAGCGACAAGAGGCCATGTTTTTCATTGAACATCTCGCACCCAATGATGTTTCGTGACTTGCCACTTTGGAAGTGTCTAGTGTCCATACCTTATGTTTTAGATTTTGAGTCATTTCGAATCCGTTTGACTAGGTTTTGAATCACTCAAAGTTGGTCATTTATTAATTTCATGGTTATATGAATAGTTCATAATTCTAGAAGGCTCTGTTTGACATGTTATAATTTTGACCTAGTTGACCAAAATGTTAAAATTCTTTTTGCATTGAATTTTAGAGGTTAGAGACTTGTTATGTTTCAAGTTTGAGCTTATGATGAATCCATTTGATTAGTTTTCAAATGTGATTCCAAATGTAATTTCTAGCTATTTACTACTGTTAGCATTTGCAAATTTGTCAGAATCCCTGCTCATGATAAAATATATAAAAATCCATGATAGGTGAGATTGAAAGGATTGTACCACTATGTTGTACTCTAAAAATACTTCAAATGTGCTATTTTTCAAGTCTTGACAAATCCGTCTGCACACTTTTCCAAGTCAATTCCGTTTGCAAAAATTGCTTTTCTACCATTGCTTTCAATCATCAAATTCTAAGTAGCCTAGTTTGACCGCTTTCCATTTGTGCCTAGTTATTCATCATGAGTCCAAATTGCAAATCCATACTCTCCTCATGATAGTGAACCAACACCCTAGTTTTCATTCTCCCAAGTGTCAATTTGCCCTATTTTCAAACCCAATTTCAAACGTGTCTTGTTGCTTTCTGACATGTTTTCTTGCAGCCAATTCTAGAAGGGCAATTTTGATAGTCGATATCCTTTGACTGAGAATTCATCACGAGACAAGTTTTGATAGGGTGTAAGTATGTGGAACAAAGAATCAACATGTTTGTTTTTGAAGCCTGGTCAGTGGTTTTGGTCAATTTATACATACAATCAAAGGACCTCCTGACACAAAAGTGACAGTTTGCAAATCAGTGAAAAAATGGGTTTCAGTTGATTGATCAGTGGTTGAACTTGGTTATAATCAGTATGATGGGTTCGATGGATCAATTTGAAGGTTTAGTTTTTTGAAAACATAAATTGTTTTAGCCGGACTCACTTTGGAGCCTGGCCAAATTCATTAGATGAGCAAGACGTTAGAGAATAAAAGATCAGTAGACAAGAAAAAAATCACATTTTTCTTGAAGGAGAGGAGATTGTTGTTTCTTAAAGACTGATGCAAATAAAAAAAGGAAGATAGCATGTTGCCCAAATATTTTCAACTCCAATCTTGAGAGAAGACTACAAAAGATGAGTTGCTAACTAATTTTGAAGGCTGAATGTGTCATGAATTACATTAAGCTACTAGTTTCTTATATAGGGATGCAGGGAAGGCATATCTTCTATTGATTATGGTGCATGTGACTTCTTAGTATTAAGCACGTCAAGTGAAACCTACACCATCAACAATTCTTGCTATGGATAGTTCTTTTGTTCTTGCTAATATATAGCCATCTAAGGAATCAAAAAATACCAATAAAGATTTAGCAATGCATAAGTCTCTTAAAGTTGATATGGATGTGCTTATGGACCATTGCAGGAAAACTAGGAATTGCAGGCACCCAAATAGAGAGGTTCCAATTTAGGATATTAAAACATGGAAGGTTTCACATTTGACAAGGCCATTGGATTCTTCTCAAAACAAGGTCATTATTAATTCAAATTCTAAGGTCAAGAACCATTTGCCATAGTTTTCTGTTTCTAATAGAGAATCTATGTTGTCTTCAGAAGTTCCTTGTATGGACTCTAGCCTATATTCAAAGATGTTTTGTAGCAAGCTTAGGAGGTTTGCAAAAGTGCATGCAAAGTTTATCATGAATAAGATAGTTCCCTCTTCAATAGGGGAGCCCTACTTTCTACTATAGCTTGTAAGTTTGGAGGGTGTTTGCAATAGAATAAACCTATTGGTCCTTGTTGGAAAAGTTATTTGAAGATGTTCAATCAAATAACTTGGATCCATATAGGTTAATAGCATAAATAAGCATTAAAAAAAAATAGTGTAACATCAATGTTTTAGTAGGAACTATTAACATCAACTAGTAACATCCCATAGTACATGATATTTAAATAGACAAATTACACACTAAAAAAGGGGAGGATAAACTAGCCAAGCGTTAAGGTGCAAAGTAGCCCCATGAAGAACAAATGAAGATGGTCAAAGGGAAATGTCAAGAAGGAATAGAGGAACATATAAAGGGAAAGTTACAATGTAAAGCAAACTCACAAGCCAAAAAAGGGAAGACCATGCGATCAAACTCACAAGCCAAAAAAGGGAAGGTGGCATAACAAAAAACCCATGCCCACACAAGCTTCTCCAAAAGCCATAGTAATAAGGTGCAATATAGAGGAATCCACATTGGGATAAGGTGCAAGCTTCATGCTTTAAAAAAAGGCGCAGTGGAATTTGCAAGCAATAGAGCCCACGCATTCAATGCCACCCACAAAAAGAGGTAGACATCCATTGTAGGGCAGCACAAAGGAAACTAATGCTTTCCTGATGAGGAAAATAAGGAACTCCCAAGACTTTATATTAGTGATTCATCCTTTTTTTTGGGCAAGAGAAAAAGTTTAGAACAAGTCCACACACATTGAAAGAGCCAGTGGTTTTTAAAGGAAGAGCTCACACCAATGGAAAAAGGAAATGCCCATGCATAAGGAAGAATCTGGCAATTTGAAAGAGAGAAGGCCCAATGTAAAGTAGGGCATTTTGAATGAAGAAAGTTGCAGCCTATAATGGGAATAGCCAAGAAAAAGTAATCCACATCATTTGGATGAACACCATAACACACCAACAAGAAAGGAGCAGCCACGGTGTGAAATAGAAGCTATAAATGCCATAGTTTTGTGTTGGAGTAGGTGGCAGGATATGGAGGAGGTAATCCACAGGGGTCAACACTTGGAAAAAGAGGCTACCATGGGAGCAATCTGCAGTAGGGAGGACACTATAAGTGTTTGAAGTAGCCACTGCATGAAGATTCACTGATGTTAGAGAAATGGAAGATGCCAAGGCAGAAGGTTTAAATGAATTGTTAGAGACACATTGTATGTTTCAAAAAAATGCTTTTGGTATCTACTTCTTGTCATCTATAGAGGCAATATGAGATACCCAGTGAATTATTTAAATGCAAAAAACAAATTTTAATTGATCAGACACCAAAATTACATAATTGGCTAGCTTTCATGAAAATAAAATATTTTTATGTCAAGACCATTGGTGTTTTGAGACGTAAATCACAGCAATAAGGTTGAGGCGGCATCGCCAAGGAAGCCGAAGGAGTAGGAACACTAGGATCATTATCCCACATCACCCATGTTAGAGAGTTTTATGTGTTTAAATACAAAGGAACTTAATATGTTATATGTCTTAAAAGACAATTGTCTTTTGTTGAAGCCAAGCCATGCACGTGGGTCCCAGTCGGCTAACAGATGAAATGCATTGAATTTGGAATGTGCACGTGGACATAGATGTTGACATGGAATCTGATTGCGCAGATTGTGACACATGGACAATCGTGTGGTCATCGCTATGTCACTAAGCAGAGTTTCTCACTGATTAAGCATAGTGATATAGTGAATGCCAGGTGTAGAAGCGAGGTGGAGATGATGTGGTGATGACGTGGTGACAGTAATAGAGTAGTATGCTGGAAAATGTGATCAAAAACTGGTGGTCACCATGTTGCCACTAGAAAAATGAAGATTGTTTGACAAGAAACATGGCGACTTGCTAGAAAATCCAGAAATCCAGTGAAGTAAATGTGAGAAGACATATGGGTCCCACCTAAGATCAAACTAATAACATGATGACATGTGGTACTATTGGAGAGGTGCAGGGGATATAAAGAAGTTTAAAATTTTAAAAAAATCCCTATTTGCATGTTTAGCCTAAAATTGAAAATTTTGATTTCAAACAATGAATTCCTATAGTTTAAACTATGCACATTTTTAAAAATTTTAAAATTTATTCTTTTAATTACAAAGCCATGAACAAAATCCCGATATTCAAATGGGTATAACAGGGGCTATTTTAATCCAAAATAGGGACTCCAATATACCGTCGGAACTAGAACTATCTAAATTTTCTAAATCTTGGGTCATTTTTTGCATAGGTGTTCCTTGGTACATGCTACAATGGGTTTTGTCTTTAAGAGTGATTTGTGTGTTTTGAGTAGTGTCTTGATTATCCAATTGTAGAATTCAGTGACAAAACATTTAAAACATGTTTAGAAGGTCTTATATGTAGTATGTTTTGATTCTATGATGTTTTGGTTTCAATTTGATCAAAATTGGCATGTCCAGAATCAGTTATGAGAATATTGTCTTTTGCTAAATTTTTTGCTCCTACAAAGGAAAAACAAAATGGGATATAATTAGTAGTTGAGGAGAGAAGGTAGAGGGATTCATTTCAGCTTCTTGAGGGAGAATTCTGAAGGGACACATATTAATTGCAAATTCAATCCAGGAATTGCCCTCTTCATATATATTCTTTCTTTTCCTCTATAAGTGAGGTTGGTTGGATTTTATTTTTTAGTCCTAAGAGCTTTGCTCAGGCTGTGAGAGCCATACACTGAGCATTCTCTCTTGTATGAACAATAGTAGGAAGATAAATACAAATAGTTCAGAACTATTAGGTGTTTCTTTGTTTTAAATACAGGAATATGAATGTATTATCTCAAGGAAATCAATACAAAGAACAACAAGTGTTTGAGTTTTCATTTTAGATATTTTCTCCTCTCTCAGTGAATTTTCAACATTTTATGATCTTTGAACAAAGAGCCTAGGTCGTAGTTGCAGTCCCTTAAGGTTGTATGTTGTTTCATTGTTGCTTATAACTGAAGGGGTTATGTAAATGCTTTAGAGAAATCAACATGGTTGCAAGTTTGTTGAGGAGGATATCAAGTAAGAATGAGGTTTAGATTGAACATAGATATCTATTCATAAGGTGGATGGATACATCAAATATCTGAAAATATGAAAAAGTATCAGATATCCATGTGTATGTATTTGATTCATGGAATTGCCCAATAGATAAGGCACTAATTAATTATAGGATCACTTGTTCATGTTGATGCATATTAGGGGTTTTGTTGATTTCAAAATTATTAATTAAATACTTTTCCCCTTTCATGTTGAAGAGCTATAATAGGATACCCTCACTTAGTTTGTGAATTTCACAGATTCACATTTCACTACTATAGATTTCTGTCATTGCATGAGTTATTAGGAGATATAAGGGTTAGATCTGCTTTGATAGATTGAAGAATATGTTCTGAACTGGTACCATATGAATTGAATCTAAGGTCCACCCACCTAGGTTTTGTAGAGCCTAAAGTAGAAGAAGGGTCAAGCCTTATAGTTGGCCCAGTGTCTAAAATGGCATGTTCAAAATGGGAGTTAGCTACCCCTAGATGTGTCTTATTTGCATTGGGGTAGTTTGAAACCTATAGCATTTTAAAACACCAACAAAATGGTGACTCTGCTAGGGATAGAGGTTGTAAATGCCTAAATTAAGGAGCTCAAAATCTCTGATATATTATGCATTTTTTGTATGCAAGGATATTTTCCCCAGTAAGGTTTATTCATTTGCAGTAGTAGTTCTTAAATTGGATGTAAATTGTGTTGAGAAATGAGTAAATCCTCAATTAGTTCAATTTGGTGAATTGTTGTTATAAAGTTTCAGAGTCAAAGGATTGATTAGAATCTTGTTCTCTTTTCAAAATGGTCAAGGATCTCCAAGTTTATGTCATGCTTAAAGTCTGGTTCAGAATTAGTTTAGTAATAATTTGTGTTTCAAAATCTTTTCTCACAATTGTGAGTGGCGACTCTATCTTTGCAACTAGTGCCATTTAATCGTATGTGTATTTTGTTAAGGGTTTTCAACACATTGTTGGGCAGATCTAAATTTGTTGTTGAAATTTTTGTTTGAAAAGAGAAGTGTAGTTTGGATCTGATGGTGTTGAAGAGTTATGTTTTCAGCTTTGTATAGAGGTTTCAAATTCAAGATAAATTTGAAGAGAGTTTCTTCTATCTGTTGTTATTTCAAATCAGTTTGTAGTTTTGTTCAAATCTAATTCAATTCATGTCACACTTAATGTGAGTGGTGACTCGAAGTTAATCTCTATACCAGTGCAATATTATACATGAATTGTGATTAGTTGGTATAGGAGAAGAATAGATATGAAGAGGTTGAATCATTTAAATGGTTGCAAGATTTGTGGTGTATTGATTCAAAAGGTTCAATAAGGATTTGATAAGATTTTGGGTCTACTATTGTAAATGGTAGGTAGAGAACTTTTAGCCATCTAGATCTTGAGGTATTCTCTTTTTCATGTATTTTATTTTTATTAAAATTGATTGTGAAAGGTGTATTTTGCATCAAGTGAGTTTTAGCACTAAGAAGAGGTGAATAGTTTGATAAGTTTCATACACTTCATGGGCACAAGTTCTAGATTGTAAAGTTTGTGAAATGTCTGAAGTGATTTATTTGGTAGAAAGTTGTATAGATCTGCTGTAAATTTCAAACTAGAATTATTGTTGATGAGTGTTAAGGTTTTGAAGAACGACAAGTCTCTTTTCATCAAGTATGTAGCTAGTTAGAAAAGTTTGTAGATCTATTTCTATCAAGCGGTATATTCCATTAAAATTTAATGGTATTCATGTTTTCCAAAATTTCATTCCTAATGATGTTAGAAATAAATTGCCTAAGTTCAATGGGAACCATCTTGTTTCAGCTAGTCATCATGTTGAGTTGTTTAGTGATTTGATGGGTGACTATGAGATTGCTCATGAAGATGTTCACATGAAGTTATTTGTTCCAACTTTGGAAGGTGATGCTAGAGACTGGTTATCTTTTTTACTAGCATGTTTCATTTCATCTTTGGGTGAGTTACATTCTACCTTCATGGAGCAATTTGGAGAATAGGTAAGCATATCTAATTCTTATGATAAGTTTTTGAGGATTCACATTGAAGGTGATGAACTTGTCCCTCAATTTAACATTAGATTTGCAAGAGTTTTGAATGAGATCCCTGAGAGTTATAGACCCAGTGATCAAATGTGCTTAGTTATTTACTTTGATGCATTTAACAAGAAAATGAATTATCTACTAAGGGATAAAGAACCAAAGACATTATATCAGGCTTTTGTGACCACTAGGGATATTGAAAATAATTTGAAGTATCGATTGATTAGAGGTCATTTTTCTATGAATGATTGGTGGTATAATTGTTATGAAGGAAAGGATGAACATAGTGTTGATACTTTCATTCCAAATTAGAATATCAACACCCCTGCTATAAGTTTTAATCAGATTAAAAATTCAGATCAGAATGTATATATAAGGAAGGTTAGTTCAGTTACAAATGAAGATACATGTGTTTTGATGCTACACCAATAAGATGTATTTCAGACTTTGATAAAAATGAGCAATGTGTTGATATTGTAGATCAAGGATTAGCTACAGTAGCGAGTTCTTGTAATACTGATTATGTACATGATAATTTTGTTAATGTTTCTAGACATGAAGTTCCTACATTTAGATCTCAGTCTTGTGCAAGTGAGGAGGCTAAGAGTTATATCTCTAATGAGGAAATTGATGTTGCTGATCCAACATGCCATGGAGAAATAACACAAAATAAAGAGTGTGAATCACATTTATCTCAGTCACAGTCAGAAGAATAGAGTGCATATGTTTGTAATATTTCAGCAGTAGATGGTAAAATGGATTCACTTGATAAGTTAGATATGCAAGAAATGATTTATCTTATTCATAGATTACATCATGTTGAGAACATTATTAAATCTAAATTTGAAAGACGGTAATCTCAATATGAGTATGAAGAAGCTAAAAGTCATCTTTCAAGTGATGACAATGAAGTTGTTGATCTAACATGTTGTGAAGAACCCTCATGTGAAGATAATGATGAGAGTGGTTACTTGAATCAAAATGGGGAAAATGACACTACATGTTCACCTTCATATGAGTCTGATGTTGATTCAGAAGAAGAAAGCAATGATGATAGTGAACATTCATATGAAGGTGAATGTATGAATTCTCTCTCTGAATCTAAAAAGGAAAATGCCTCTCAGTTATTGTGTTATACAAATCAATTAGTCAATGAAGAATTCGAGAATGATTTGTCCTCAAGGTATGAAGATAATGAAATGTTGAATCCAGTTGAGGTTAATGAATTTAAGTATGAAGATTTCAAGGAAGGTTTGTCAAGTCTTTCTACATTAGACAATAAATTTCTAACATGTAGTGATGGGTTTAGGAATGATTCATGGTCTATCAGTAATGGTTATCCTAAACAAGATAATAAAGAGAGTGTAATTATGGACACTATATGTTTGGTAAAAGAAATAGAAAGTGAGTCTTCATATTGTTCTAAGTTTTCTTCATACGTTGAAAGAGTCCATGAGGATGAAATGGGTAGTGAATTTAAAGTGTATACTAATGCCTTATATGATGAAGATCCTGATGATGAATAGCCCATCTTTTGTCCAAATGTTCAAAGAGGATCCCTGCATGGAGTTATTAATCCATTATTTAAAGAAGACATGGAAGTTTCAGGTTTAGTTGGGTTAGATGCAAATGGTGATACACTGTCATACTACTATAACATATCAAAATATTCTTCTTCCATTTGTGATACTAAATTTTCTATTGATGTTGCATTTTGTGAGCTTGAAGATGAGGTGTTTGATGGAGTTGTCTTTGAATAGAAATTGAAAATTCATAGTAAGTTTTATGATGATTCATATGAGGTAAAATCTAATCAATTTTTCTATTTTGAAGATACATCGAGAGGTTATGGAGTGATTTCAAGTTTTGATGATAATGACATGTGTGAATATAAATCTAATTGCTCATTTGAAATTCAGCCAGCAACATTGGAGGATATGCAAAGTCAAGATCTGAGTGATAAATATATCTCATTTGATGAAGTTGAGTATAAGGCCTTTGTATTTCCATTTGATGATGTTCATGAATCAGTTTATAAAGATCAATTTTAGTTTGATGTTGATATTCATGAGCATGTTGATGTTCTTTTTCATAGTGAGCAAGAGGTTGAAGTTATGTCAAGTTGTTACATGCACTATGAAAGTAATGGTGATGATTTTGTTTTGCCAATTGAAGAAATTCACAATGCTAATCTAATTGGTGAAACTGATATGAAGCTTATTTCTAGCTTATGTCATGCATGTTCAGATGAAAATCATGTTTTTGATAGAGGTAAAGGTTTTTGTTGAAGTTTGGTGGCCCGAGGTCATGGTTTGTACATAGTAGTGGTAGTTCTTTTCTTGTTTTCAATAAAGTTGTTGGAGAGAAGTTTTTTGTTGTCAAGTGTGTGGTCTACATATTTCGAAGATCTAAATCCTTGTCATGCCCACAAGGGACATGCATCCTTAGACGGAACCACTATTGGCACTCAAAATTGTAGCTCTGATTTTGAGACACATTGAGAAATTAAGTCCTATAAAATCTTTTTAAATGCTCATGTACCCAAATATCCATTTGAGGCACGTGATGTGTTTAATGTTTCTAACACCTCCATTTAGTGCGTCCATGTGTTTCATGAAGTTAAATTGACATTCTGAGCAATTTTGTGAAGCCTTGTTTTGAGCAATTGTCAAATCTACATTTTCACTTGTGTCAAACAGTGACAAGAGGCCATGTTTGTCATTGAATATCTCACACCTAGTGATGTTTCATGGATCGCCACTTTGGGAGTGTCTAGTGTCCATACCTTATGTTTCAAATTTTGAGTCATTTCGAATCTATTTGACTAGGTTTTGAATCCCTCAAAGTTGGTCATTTATTGATGTCATGCTGATATGAATAGTTCATAATTCTAGAAGGCCCTATTTGACATGTTATAATTTTGACCCAGTTGACCAAAAGTTTAAAATTACTTTTGCATTGCATTTTAGAGGTCAAAGAATTGTTATGTTTCAATTTTAAGCTTATGACAAACCTATTTGATCAGTTTTCAAATGCGATTCCAAATGCAATTTCTAGCTGTTTACTGGTGTCAGCATTTGCAAATTTGTCAGAACCCCTGTTCATGATAAAATATCTCAAAATGTGTGATAGGTGAGATTGAATGGATTTTACGACTATGTTTTACTTTGAAAATACTTCAAGTTTGCCAATTTTCAAGTCTTGACAAATCCGTTTGCACACTTTTCTAGGTCAATTCCACTTGCAAAAACCGCTTTTCTGCCATTGCTTCCAGTCATCATTTTCTAAGTAACCCACTTTGACCACTTGCCATTTGCACCCAATTATTCATCATTATCCCAAATTTTAAATTCATACTCTCCTCATGACAGTGAACCAACACCCCAGTTTTCATTCTCCCAACTGTCAGTTTGACCTATTTTCAAAGCCAATTTCAAATGTGTTTTGTTGCTTTCTGACATGTTTTCTTGTAGGCAGTTCTGGAAGGGTAAATTTGATAGTTGATATCTTTTGACTAAGAATTCATCATGGGACAAGTTTTGATAGGGTGTAAGTATGTGGAACAAAGAATCAACGTGTTTGTTTTTTTAAGCCTAGTTAGTTGTTTTGGTCAGTTTCTAAGTACAATCAAAGGACCTCTTGACACAAAAGTGACAGTTTGCAGATCAGTGGTAAAATGGGTTTCAATTGATTGATCAGTGGTCGAACTTGATTATAATCAGTATGATGAGTTCAATGGATCAGTTTAAAGGTTCATTTATTCAAAAACAAAACTTTTCTTAGCCAAACCCACTTTGGAGCCCGACTAAATTCATCAGATGAACAAGACATTAAAGAATAAAAGATCAATAGAAAAGAACAAAGTCACATTTGTCTTGAAGGAGAGGAGATTGTTTTTTCTTAAAGATTGATGCAAATGAAAAAAGGAAGATAGCATGTTGCGCAAATATGTTCAACTCCAATCTTGAGAGAAGACTGCAAAAGATGAGTTGTTGACTAATTTTGAAGGCTGAACGTGTCATGAATTACATTAAGCTACCAATTTCTAATATAGGCATGCAGGGAAGGCATATCTTCTACTAATTATGGTGCATGTGAATTCTTAGTATTAAGCACGTCAAGTGAATCCTAGACCATCACCAATGCTTTCTATGGATAGTTCTTTTGTTCTTGCTAATATATAGTGTAAGTCTCTTAAAGTTGATATGGATGTGCTTATGGACCATTGTAGGCAAATTAGGAATTGTAGGCACCTAGATAGAGAGGTTCCAATTGAGGATATTAAAGCACAAAAGGTTTCACATTTGACAAGCCCATTGGATTCTTCTCAAAACAATGTCATTATTAATTCAAATTCTAAGGTGAAGGACCAATTGCCACAATTTTCTTTTTCTAATAGAGAATCTCTGTTGTCTTAAAAAGTTCCTTGTATGGACTTTAGCCTATATTCAAAGAATTTTTGTAGCAAGCTTAAAAGCATATATAAAACTAAATAGTTAACACTTATGATAGGATGAGGTTATCACCAAAAGGAAGGAGAACTAAGAATGGTAGGCTCCTTGGGCATAGCCTATGATGATGAAGCTATGTCATTGATGGATAAGGGATGTATGCTCATAGTATGCTCAATCTTCCAATAGGTGGGGTTTTTTACCAAGTGTGTACATGGGTGAGGGTTTCAACAATGGAGGTGTGAATATATTTCAACATGGTGATGGTGTAAAATGGTTATGATGGAGTGGTTAGTGGAGCATTATGAGTTTTCATAAAAGTGAATGATTGATTGTGAGAAGGAAAGGCTTTATTTATAGGCCAAAGGGTAGTGAGATGGAGGGTCAGGATGCAAGGATGGAAGAATGGTGAGGTAGGGGTAAGATGCTTTGAAAGTGGAGCACATGGATTATGCTTGTTTGTAGCCAATAGGGGAGTGACACTTGTCACAAGGAGGATGAGTGTGAGAGGATGGGATAATGGTTGGTCAAAGAGAGTAATGAGGGAAGAAGAGTGTGAAAGAGAGATGTAAGAGGCTTTTAATGGCATTTAAGAGCCATGAATGCTCTTCGATAGGGATGGAAAAGGATAAGGGAGACTTTTTGACTTTGGCTAACATAAGCAAGTCTTAACCTTTGCTTAAAGTTGTGCACATGTTTAGGAGGGGGATTAGACTTGGTTTAGAAAGGGGGTTAGGGGGCAAGTGGCTAAGCTTTTATGGGATGGGTTAGTTAGGTGGCTAAGGTTAGTATGGGTGAATGGGTTGGATTAGGGGCTAGGATAGGGGTTAGGGATGTTTTAAGGGTTTGGATAATTTATCAAATTATTTATTTAATAAAATGGGGGATGTGAGATTAAATTAAATAGATTTTAGAATTTATTTAATTTAATAGAGGAATAGGGTTTTAATTGATAAGTTGATTTTGGTTTTTATTTTATTTTATCAACTGGACTGTAGTTAATTTTAAAAATTAATTAACTAAGGGATGATGATTAATTAATTAAATAATCAATAATGTCCTAGGAGATGACTAAATATGATTACCTATTTGTGTAATCAAATTTAGGTGTCTACATGTTGCCCCTCTTTGATAGTGTTGGAACAACACTATTTCAAAGAAGTTCAAATATAAATGATGCAAAGAAGATTTTGAAAGCAACATAGTTGCCCCAGTCTTGAATAGAAGAGGAGAGAATGGACCACATGATGCCTCCTCAAGAAGGTGGTGGGGAGAGAAGGCAAGGCCCGATAGTTTTTTGAAAAGTACAGGAATCTAGGGTGAGCAGGAGGACTGAGAGTGGCTAAGAGAGGGGGTTTTAAGGAAGCTCTTACTCTCACTATGGGAGATTGGTATAAAGGAAAACCTTGTTTGCTAGGATAACTAATGGTTAAGGACACTAGTTACAAGGGGAGTGGGGAGGGTGATTGACTATTCTAAAATGAACCCAAGGAAGTGATTTAGAAGATGGTAGGCTTGGAGAGATTGTGATTCTAGGATTATGACTGGGGATGACTTAGATTATGATTGATGTGGGAGCTATGATTATGATTGATACTAGATTGGATACTATGGGATTTATGTAGGAGATATGATTATGATTAATGTAGGATTGGATACTATATGATTGATAGATTAGTTGGATCCTGATTGTAGGAATGATTGGATGGGATGCTTGGATAGGAGGGGATGTTTTGATAGGATGGGATGCTTTGATAGGATGGGATGCTTGGATAGGATGGGATTTTTGGATAGGATGGAATTTTTTGATAGGATGGGATGTGTTGATAAGATGGGATGCTTGGATAGGATGGGATGTGTGGATGGGATGGAAGAGTGAAGTAATCCATTGAAGCTTGAGTGAAGGGGTGTCCCAAAGGGGAGCACAACCATGTAGGTGAGAACTTATTTTGATATAGGAATATTAGGAATATTCCAAGCTTAGTAAGAACATTAAGGCCTTCGTACCAATATTACATAGGACTGACGTGAAACAAACATGCAAAGATTGCCCCAACATCACATATGAATCCTAGAGGAATCAAAGTGGAAATGATACTAGGTAACCCACAAGAAAACAATATTTCCCAAGTGCACCATGTAACCGCAAGTGATCACATGTTTGTAATATGTAAGGGTCATATCCGACTGACTCACAAGAAAAAAAGAAGAAGATGAAAGTGACCTTATCAAAACCTTGCCCTCAAATTTCCTCATTCATAGCACACTATGATATAAAAGATCATGGTGACTTTGACAAGGGAACAACTCCAATCACTTGGAAGAGATACTTTAAGAACCAAAATTGAAATCCCAAAAAGAAAATAAATCGAAAGAAAATCTAAATCCATGAAAAAGTTAACCTTTTGCCAAAGAGATTGGTAGAACTGGATAATGATGGACCAAGATTAGACGAGAGGAAGGATGCATCCTACAAGGATCTATTAGTAATATCAAGGACTAGGATGAGATGGGCAATCAGAACTTTTAAGGATAGCATTTTAATGATAAGGGATCTTGTACAAGGATTCTCTAAATAACCTGACCAAGAGAACTAAAATTTGTGATCAAGCATGAATGGACACAAAGAGATGAGAGATATACAATGGTACCAAGAGAAGGACTTATGCATAAAGAATATATAGCTAATATATCAAATTATGTACAAGTGATTATCGTACAAAATCTCATTATTATAGGATAGGAGCGAGAAAGATAAAGATGAGAAGATGGTGGATATAAGGTTTGGGATAAGAAGATTAGCAAATAAAAAGCTCAAGATGAGGAGATAGAAGATGAAAAGCTCAGGGTGAGAAAATAGTGGATGCAAAGCTCGGGATGAGGAGATAGCAGATGAAAAGCTCAAGATGAGGGGATAGTAGATGAAAATCTCAGGATGAGGAGATAGTGGGTGAAAAGCTTAGGATAAGGAGATAATGGGTGAAAAGCTCAGGATGAGGAGATAGAGGAATTGATGAAAAGCTCTAGGAGTGGGAAGGATGTATCCAAATGATGATGATTGGGGTGTGACCAAGGCTTGTAACAAGGTTGGATAGAAGATTAAGAAGATGATTGGATGAGTTAAAAAGATTTGCAATCAGATGGTGTATTGGATGGTAGATTTCTAGGAGCATTAAGATATGAATAAATGACATTGGGGTATATGGGGATAGCCTAGTGTGAGATACCAATGACAAGGGATGTACTATGTGAAGGAAAGATGGAGAAATGTTGAGAAGTGTAAGGTGTTGGCACTCAAAATTGTAGCCCTGATTTTGAGTCCCATTGAGAAATTAAGTCCTATAAAAGCTTTTTAAATGCGCATGTACCCAAATATCCATTTGAGGCCCGTGAGGTGTTTAATGTTTCTAACACCTTCCATTCAATGAGTCCATGTGTTTCATGAAGTTAATTTTACATTCCAAGCTATTCTATGAAGTCCCGTTTTGAGCAATTGTCAAATTTGCATTTTCACCTAAATGTCAAATAGTAATAGGAGGCCATGTTTGTCATTGAATATCTCACACCCAATGATGTTTCATGACTTGCCACTTTGGGACTATCTAGTGTCCATTCCTAAGAGCCTATGTTTCAAATTTTGAGTCATTTTGAATCCATTTGACTAGGTTTTGAATCCCTCAAAGTTGGTCATTTATTAATGTCATGCTGATATGAATAGTTCATAATTCTAGAAGGCCCTATTTGACATGTTATAATTTTGACCCAGTTGACCAAAATTTTAAAATTCCTTTTGTATTACATTTTATAGGTCAAAGACTTGTTATGTTTTAAGTTTGAGCTTATGACGAATCTGTTTGATCAGTTTTCAAACGTGATTCCAAATATAATTTCTAGCTATTTACTAGTGTCAGCATTTGCAAATTTGTTGGAACCCCTATTCATGATAAAATATCTCAAAATCCATGATAGGTGAGATTGAATGGGTTGTACCATTATGTTGTACTCTGAAAATACTTCAAGTGTACCAGTTTTTAAGTCTTGATCAATCTATCTGCACACTTTTCTAGGTCAATTCTATTTGCACAAACTACTTTTCTCCCATTGCTTCCAATCATAAAATTCTGAGTAGCCCACTTTGACTGCCTGCCATTTACGCCCAATTATTCTTCATGAGCTCAAATCATGGATCCATACTCTCCTCATGAAAATGAACCAACACCCTAATTTTTTTTCTCCCAAGTGTCAGTTTTCCCTATTTCCAAAGCCAATTTTGAGCATGTTTTGTTGTTTTCTGACATGTTTTCTTCCAGGAAGTTCTGGAAGGGTAACTTTGACAGTTGATATCTTTTGACTAATAATTTTTCATGGGAAAATTTTCAACAGGGTGCAAGTATGTGGAACAAAGAATCAACATGTTTGTTTTTGAAGCCTAGTTAGTTGTTTTGGTCAATTTTTAAGGCTAGTCAAAGGACCTCCTGATGCAAAAGTGACAGTTTGTAGATCAGTGGTAAAATGGTTTTCAATTGATTGATCAATGGTCAAATTTGGTTCTAATTAGTATGATGGGTTTGATGGATTAGTTTGAAGGTTTAGTTGTTTAGAAACGAAAAAAAATTAGCTGAACCCGCTTTAGAGCCTCACTAAATTCATCACATGAACAAGACATCAGAGAATAAAAAATTAGTAGAAAAGAACAAAATCACATTTGTCTTGAAGGAGAGGAGATTTTTTTTTCTTAAAGATTGATGCAAATAAAAAAAGGAATATAGCATGTTTTCCAAATATGTTGAACTCCAATCTTTAGAGAAGACTACAAAAGATGAGTTGCTAACTAATTTTGAAGGCTGAACATTTCATGAATTACATTAAGCTACTATTTTTTGATATAGGGATGTAGGGAAGGAATATCTTCTACTAATTATTTTGCATGCGAATTCTTAGTATTAAGCACGTCAAGTGAATCCTACACCATCAAAAATGCTTGTTGTGGAAAATTCTTTTGTTCTTTCTAATATACAGCCATCTAAGGAATCAGAAAATACCAATAAATATTTAGCAATGCGTAAGTCTCTTAAAGTTTATATGGATGTGCTTATGGACTATTGCAAGAAAACTAGAAATTGTAGGCACCTAGATAGAGAGGTTCCAATTGAGTATATTAAAGCATAGAAGGTTACACATTTGACAAGGCTAATGGATTCTTCTCAAAAAAATGTCATTATTAATTCAAATTCTAAGGTCAAGGACCATTTGCCATAGTTTTCTATTTCTAATAGAGAATATTTGTTGTCTTCAGAAGTTTCTTGTATGGAATCTAGCCCACATTCAAAGATGTTTTGTAGCAAGCTTAAGAGGTTTGCAAAAGTGCATGCAAAGTTTATCATGAATAAGATGGTTCCCTCTTTGATTGGGGAGCCCTACTTTCTACTATAACTTCTGAGTTTGGAGGGTGTTTGCAATAGCATAAACCTATTAGTCCTTGTTGGAAAAGTTATTTGAATATGTTCAATCAAATAACTTGGATCCATATAGGTTAATAGCGTAAATAAGCATTAAACAAGGCTGGCATAACATCAGTGTTTCAATAGGGACTATTAACATCAACTAGTAACATCCCATAGTCCATGATATTTAAATAGAGGAATTACACACTAAAAAAGGGGAGGATTAACTGGCCAAGCGTTAAGGTGCAAAGCAGCCCCATTAAGAACAAATGAAGATGGTCAAAGGGCAATGTCAAGTAGCAATAGGGGAACATATAAAAAGAAAGTTACAGCGTAAAGAAAACTTGCAGGCAGAAAAAGGGAAGACCATGTGCTAAAGAAGGAAGGTGGCATAACAAAAGACCCACACCCACACAAGCTTCTCCAAAAGCTATAGTAATAAGGCGCAATATAGAGGAACCCACATTGGGATAAAGCGCAAGGTTCATGCTTTAAAAAAAAGGCACAGGGGAATCTACAAGCAATAGAGCCCATGCATTCAACTCCATGCACAAAAAAGAGGCAGACATCCATTGCAAGGTAGCACAAAGGAAACTAGCACTTTCCTGATGAGGAAAATAAGGCACTCCCACAGCTTTATATTAGTGATTCATGCTTTTTTTTGGGCAAGAGAAAAAGTTTGGAACAAGTCCACATGCTTTGAAGGAGCAAGTGATTTTTAAAGGAAGAGCTCATGCCAATGGAAAAAGGAAATGCCCATGCACAAGGAAGAATCTACTCATTTGAAAGAGAGAAGGTCCGATGTAAAGAAAGGCATTTTGAATGAAGAAAGCTGCAGCCTATAAGGGGAACAACCCAGCAAAATAAATCCACATCATTCAGATTAACATCATAATACACCAACAAGAAAGGAGCAGCCACAGTGCGAAATAGGAGCCATCAATGCCATAGCTTTGTGTTGGAGCAGGTGGAAGG
This sequence comes from Cupressus sempervirens, assembly GCA_028749045.1. Lineage (NCBI taxonomy): Eukaryota > Viridiplantae > Streptophyta > Pinopsida > Cupressales > Cupressaceae > Cupressus > Cupressus sempervirens. The sequence goes on along the minus strand of CM053791.1, from coordinate 705,388,815 downwards.
ATATGGAGGAGGTGATCCATAGGGGTCAACACTTGGAAAAAGAGGCCACCATGGGAGCAATCTACAATAGGGAGGACACACTAAGTGTTTGAAGTAGCCACTACATGAAGATTCAATGCTATCAGACAAATGGAAGATGCCAAGGCAGAAAGTTTAAATGAATTGTTAGACACATTTTATGTTTTTAAAAAAATGCTTTTGGTATCTGCTTCCCATCGTCTATAGAGGAAATATGAGATACCCAGTGAATTATTCAAATGGGGAAAAAAAATTAATTGACCAGACACCAAAATTGCATCATCAGTTGGCTTTCATGCAAATAAAATATTTGTATATCGAGACCGTTGGTGTTTTGAGATGTAAATCATAGCAATAAGGTTAAGGTGGTGTCACAATGAAAGTCGAAGGAGTAGGAAAAGTAGGATCATTATCCCACATCGCCCATGTTAGATAGTTTACAGTGTTGAAATACAAAGGCACTTAATATGTTATCTATCTTAAAAGACAATAGGCTTTTGTTGAAGCCAAGCCATGCACGTGGGTCCTAGTCAGCTAGCAGATGAAATGAATTGAATTTTGAATGTGCACGTGGACATAGATGCTAACATGGAATCTGAGTGCCTAGATTGTGACATGTGGACAATTGTGTGGTTGTTGCTATGTCGCCAAGTAGAGTTGCTCATCGATTAAGCATAGTGACATAGTGAATGCTAGGAAAAGAAGTGAGGTGGAGGTGACATGGTGATGATGTGGCAATAGTAGTAGATTAGTATGCTGGAAAATGTAATCAAAATCTGGTGGTCAGCATGTTACCACCGAAAAAATGAAGATTGTTTGGCAAGCAACATGGTGACTTGCCAGAAAATCCAAAAATCCAACGAAGTTTGTGAGAAGAAATATGGGTCTTGCTTGAGACCAGACTAATAACATGATGACATGTGGTGCTATTGGAGAGGTGTAGAGGAGATAAAGGAGTTTAAAATTTTTTAAAAAATCCTTGTTTACATGTTTAGCCTAAAATTGAAAATTTTGATTTCAAATAATGAATTCCTATAGTTTAAACTATGGACCTTTAAAAAAAAATTCAATTTTATTCTTTTAATTACAAAACCATGAACAGAAGTCCAATTTTCAAATGGGCATAATAGTGACTATTTTAATCCAAAAGGAGGACTAAAATATACCATTGGAATTGGAACTATTTGAATTTTTTGAATCTGAGGTTGGTATTTGCATAGGTCTTCCCTGGTACATGCTACAAGGGGTTCTGCCTTTAGGAGTGATTTCTGTCTTCTGAGGAGTGTTTTGATTATCTAGTTGTAGAATTCAGTGACAAAACATTTCAAACATGTTTAGAAGGTCTTATATGTAGTATGTTTTGATTCTGTGATGTTTTGGCTTCAATTTGATCAAAATTGACATGTCCAGAATTAGTTATGAGAATTTTGTCTTTTGTTGAGGTTTTTGCTCTTGGAAAGGAAAAACAAAATGGGATATGATTAGCAATTGAGGAGAGAAGGTAGATAGATTCTTTTTAGCTTCTTGAGGGACAATTCTGAAGGGACACATGTCAATTGCAAATTAATTCTAGGAATTTCCCTCTTCATACATATTCTTTCTTTTCCTCTGTAGGTGGGGTTGGTTGGATTTTATTTTTCAGTCCTAAGAGCTCTACTTAGGCTATGAGAGCCACACACCTAGCATTCTCTCTTGTATGAATAGTAGTAGGAAGATAAATAGAAATAGTTCAGATCTATTAGGTGTTTCTTTGTTTTAAATTTAGGCATATGAATGTATTATTTCAAGGAAATCAATACAAAGAACAAAAAGTGTTTGAGTTTTCATTTTAGATCTTGCCTCCTCTCTCAGTGAATTCTCAATGTTTAATGATCTTTAAAAAAAGAGCCTAGTTCGTAGTTGCAGTCTCTTAAGGTTGTATGTTGCTTATAACTTAAGGGGTTATGTAAATGCTTTAGGGAAATCAATAGGGTTGCAAGTTTGTTGAGGGGGATATCAGGTAAGAATGAGGTTTATGTTTGAACATAGATATCTATTCGTAAGGTGGATGAATAGATCAAATATCTAAAAATATTAAGAAGTGTCAGATATCCATATGTATGTATTTGATTCATGGAATTTCCCAATAGATAAGGCACTGATCAATTACAGGATCACTTGTTCATGTTGTTGCATATTAGGGTTTTTGTTGATTTTAACATTATTAAGTAAATGCTTTTCCCCTTTCATGTTGAAGAGCTATTATAGGATACCCTCACTTAGCTTGTGAATTTCATAGATTAACATTTAGCTACTATAGATCTGTCATTGCATGAGTTATTAGGAGATATAAAGGTTAAATCTACTTTGATAGATTTAGGAATATGTTTTGCACTGGTACCATATGAATTGAATCTAAGGTCCACCAGCCTAGGTTTTGTAGAGCCTGAAGTAGAAGAAGGGTCAAGCCTTATAGTTGGCCTAGTGTCTAAAATGGCATTTTGAAAATGGGAGTTAGCTACCCCTAGATGTGTCTTATTTGCATCAGGGTAATTGGAAACCTATAGCATTTTCAAACACCAAAAAAATGGTGACTCTGCTGGGGATAGAGGTTGTAAATGCATGAATTAAGGAGCTAGAAATCTGTGATATATTGTGCATATTCAGTTTTGTATGCAAGGATATTTTCCCAAGTGAGGTTTATTCATTTGCAGTAGTAGTTCTTAAATTGGATGTAAATTGTGTTGAGAAATGAGTAAATGCTCAATTAGTTCAATTTGGTGAATTTCTATTATAAAGTTTCAAAGTCAAAGGAATGATCAGTATCTTGTTCTCTTTTCAAAATGTTTGAGGATCTACAAGTTTATGTCATGCTCAAATTCTAGTTCAAATTTAGTTTAGTAATAATTTGTGTCTCAAAATCTTTTCTCACAATTGTGAGTGGTGACTCTCTCTCTGCAACTAGTGGCATTTAATTGTATGTGTATTTTGTTGAGGGCTTTCAGCACATTGTTGGGCAGATCTGAATTCGTTGTTGAAATTTTTGTTTGAAAAGAGAAGTGTAGTTTGGATCTAATGGTGTTGAAGAGTTATGTTTCAGCTTGTATAGAGGTTTCAAATTCAAGATAAATCTAAAGAGGGTTTCCTCTATCTATTGTTATTTCAAATTAGTTTGTAGTTCTATTCAAATCTAATTCAATTCATGTCTCACTTAATGTGAGTGGCAACTTGAAGTTAACCTCTATCCCAGTGTAGTATTATACATGAATTGTGATTATTTGATATAGGAGAAGAAAAAATTTGAAGAGGTTGAAACATTTAAATGGTTGCAAGATTTTTGGTGAGTTGATTCAAAAGGTTCAGTAAGGATTTGATAAGATTTTGGGTCTACTGTTGTAAATGGTAGGCAGAGAACTTTCAGCCATCTAGATCTTGAGGTATTCTCATTTTCATGTATTTTCTTTTCATGAAAATTGATTGTGAAAAGTGTATTCTCCATCAAGTGAGTTTTAGCACTAAGAGGAGGTGAATAGTTTGATAAGTTTCATACACTTCATGGGAACAAGTTCTAGATTGTAAAGTTTGTGAAGTGTCTAAAGTGATTTATTTTGTAGAAGGTTGTATAGATCTACTGTAAATTTCAAACCGGAATTATTGTTGATGAGTGTTAAGGTTTTGAAGAATGGCAAGTCCCTTTTCATTAAGTATGCAGCTAGTTAGCAAAGTTTGTAGATCTATTTCTACCAACTAGTATATGCCATTAAATTTTAATGGTATTCATGGTTTCCTGAATTTCATTCCTAATTATGTTAGAAACAAATTGCCTAAGTTTAGTGGGAACCATCTTGTTTCAGCTAATCATCATGTTGAGTTCTTCAGTGATTTGATGGGTGACTATGAGATTGCTCATTAAGAGATTCACAAGAAGTTATTTGTTCAAACTTTAGAAGGTGATGCTAGAGACTGGTTTCCTTTTTTACTAGCATGTGTCATTTCATCTTGGGGTGAGTTACATTCTGCCTTCATGGAGCAATTTGGAGTACAGGTAAGCATATTTGATTCTTATGATATGTTTTTGAGGATTCAAATTGAGGGTGATGAACTTGTCCCTCAATTTAACATCAGATTTTCAAGAGTTTTGAATGAGATCCCTGAGAGTTATAGACCCAATGATCAAATGTGCTTGGTTGTTTACTTTGATGCATTTCACAAGAAAATGAATTATCTACTAAGGGATAAAGAACCATAGAAATTATATCAGGCTTTTGTGACCGCTAGGGATATTGAAAATAATTTGAAGTATCGATTGATTAGAGGTCATTTTTCTATGAATGATTGCCAGTATAAAGGTTATGAAGGAAAGGATGAACATAGTGTTGATACTTTCATTCCAAATTAGAATATCAACACCCTTGCTATAAGTTTTAATCAGATTGAAAATTCAGATTAGAATGTATGTATAAGGAAGGTTAGTTTGGTTACAAATGAAGATACATATGTTTTTGATGCTACAGTAGTAAGATGTATTTCAAACTTTGGTAAAAATGAGCAATGTGTTGATATTGTAGATCAAGGATTAGCTATAGTAGCGATTTCTTGTAATGTTGATTATGTACATGATGATTTTGCTAATGTTTCTAGACATGAAGTTACTACATTTAGATCTCAGTCTTGTGCAAGTGAGGAGGCTAAGAGTTCTATCTTTGATGATGAATTTGATGTTGCTGATCCGACATGCCATGGAGAGATAACACAAAATGAAGAGTGTGAAACACATTTATCTCAGTCACAGTCAGAAGAAAAGAGTACATATGTTTGTAATATTTCAGCAGTAGATGGTAAAATGGATTCACTTGATCAGTTAGATATGCAAGAAATGATTTATTTATTCATAGATTGCATCATGTTGAGAATGTTATTAAATTTGAATTTCAAAGATAGTCATCTCAATATGAGTATGAAAAAGTTGAAAGTCATCTTTCAAGTAATGACACTAAAGTTGTTGATCTGACATATTGTGAAGAAGCCTCATGTGAAGATAATGATGAGAGTAGTTACTTGAATCAAAATGGGGAAAATGACACTTCATGTTCACCTTCATACGAGTCTAATGTTGATTGGGAAGTAGAAAGCAATGGTGATATTCAACATTCATACGAAGGTGAAGGTGTGAATTCTCTTTCTGAATCTAAAAAGGAAAGTGCATCTCATTTTTTGTGTTATACAAATCAATTAGTCAATGAAGAATTCGAGAATGATTTGTCCTCAAGTTATGAAGATAAAGAAATGTTGAATCCAGTTGAGGTTAATGTTTAAATATGAAGATTTCAAGGAAGGTTTGTCAAGTGTTTGTACATTAGACAATAAATTTCTAGCATGTTGTGAGGGGTTTAGGAATTATTCATGGTCTATCAGTAATGGTGTTCCTAAACAAGATAATAAAAAGAGTGTAGCTATGGACACTATATGTTTGGTAAAATAAATAGCAAATGAGTCTTCATATAGTTTTGGATTTTCTTCATACGTTGAAAGTCTCCATGAGGATGAAATCGGTAGTGAATTTAAAGTGTATACTAATGCCTTATATGATGAAGATCCCGACGATGAACGATCCATCTTTTGTCCAAATGTTCAAAAAGGATCCTTGCATGGAGTTATTAATCCATTGTTTGAAGAAGACATGGAAGTTTTAGATTTAGTTGGGTTAGATGCAAATGGTGATACACTGTCATACTACTATAACAAATTAGAATATTCTTCTTCCATTTGTGATACTGAATTTTCTAATGATGTTGCATTTTGTGAGCTTGAAGATGAGGTGTTTGATGGAGTTTTCTTTGAAGAGAAATCAACACTTCATAGTAAGTTTTATGATGATTCATATGAGGTAAAAGCTAATCAGTTTTTCAATTGTAAAGATACATCGGGAGGTTATGGAGTGATTTTAGATTTTGATGATAATGACGTGTGAATATAAATCTAATTGCTCATTTGAAATTCAGCTGGCAACATTTGAGGAGATGAAAAGTCAAGGTATGAGTGATCTATATAACTCATTTGATGAAGTTTATTATAAGGCCTTTGTAATTCCATTTGATGATGTTCATGAATTAGTTTATAAAGATCAATTTTAGTTTGATGTTGATATTCATGAGCATGCTGATGTTCCTTTTCATAGTGAGCAAGAGGTTGAAGTTATGTCAAGTTGTTACATGCACTATGAAAGTAATGGTGATGATTTTGTTTTTCCAATTGAAGAAATTCATGATACTAATCTGATTGGTGAAACTGATATGAATGTTATTTCCAGCTTACCTCATGCATGTTCAGATGAAAATCAGATTTTTGATAGAGGAAAAGGTTTTTGTTGAAGTTTGGTGGCCCAAGGTCATCATTTGTAGATAGTAGTGGTAGTTCTTTTCCTATTTTCAATAAAGTTGTTGGAGAGAAGTTTTTTTGTCAAGTGTGTGGTTTGCTTCTTCTAGAGATCTAAATCCTTGCCATGCCTACAAGGGACATGCATCCCCAGATAGAGCCACTATTGGTGCTCAAAACTGTAGCCCTAATTTTGAGACACATTGAGAAATTAAGTCCTCTAAAAGCTTTTTAAATGCGCATGTACCTCAATATCCATTTGAGGCTCGTGAGGTGTTTAATGTCTCTAACACCTTTATTTAGTGCATCCATGTATTTCATGAAGTTAAATTGACATTCCGAGCTATTTTCTGAAGTCCTATTTTGAGCAATTGTCAAATCTACATTTTCACCTATGTCAAACAGCGACAAGAGGCCATGTTTTTCATTGAACATCTCGCACCCAATGATGTTTCGTGACTTGCCACTTTGGAAGTGTCTAGTGTCCATACCTTATGTTTTAGATTTTGAGTCATTTCGAATCCGTTTGACTAGGTTTTGAATCACTCAAAGTTGGTCATTTATTAATTTCATGGTTATATGAATAGTTCATAATTCTAGAAGGCTCTGTTTGACATGTTATAATTTTGACCTAGTTGACCAAAATGTTAAAATTCTTTTTGCATTGAATTTTAGAGGTTAGAGACTTGTTATGTTTCAAGTTTGAGCTTATGATGAATCCATTTGATTAGTTTTCAAATGTGATTCCAAATGTAATTTCTAGCTATTTACTACTGTTAGCATTTGCAAATTTGTCAGAATCCCTGCTCATGATAAAATATATAAAAATCCATGATAGGTGAGATTGAAAGGATTGTACCACTATGTTGTACTCTAAAAATACTTCAAATGTGCTATTTTTCAAGTCTTGACAAATCCGTCTGCACACTTTTCCAAGTCAATTCCGTTTGCAAAAATTACTTTTCTACCATTGCTTTCAATCATCAAATTCTAAGTAGCCTAGTTTGACCGCTTTCCATTTGTGCCTAGTTATTCATCATGAGTCCAAATTGCAAATCCATACTCTCCTCATGATAGTGAACCAACACCCTAGTTTTCGTTCTCCCAAGTGTCAATTTGCCCTATTTTCAAACCCAATTTCAAACGTGTCTTGTTGCTTTCTGACATGTTTTCTTGCAGCCAATTCTAGAAGGGCAATTTTGATAGTCGATATCCTTTGACTGAGAATTCATCACGAGACAAGTTTTGATAGGGTGTAAGTATGTGGAACAAAGAATCAACATGTTTGTTTTTGAAGCCTGGTCAGTGGTTTTGGTCAATTTATACATACAATCAAAGGACCTCCTGACACAAAAGTGACAGTTTGCAAATCAGTGAAAAAATGGGTTTCAGTTGATTGATCAGTGGTTGAACTTGGTTATAATCAGTATGATGGGTTCGATGGATCAATTTGAAGGTTTAGTTTTTTGAAAACATAAATTGTTTTAGCCGGACCCACTTTGGAGCCTGGCCAAATTCATTAGATGAGCAAGACGTTAGAGAATAAAAGATCAGTAGACAAGAAAAAAATCACATTTTTCTTGAAGGAGAGGAGATTGTTGTTTCTTAAAGACTGATGCAAATAAAAAAAGGAAGATAGCATGTTGCCCAAATATTTTCAACTCCAATCTTGAGAGAAGACTACAAAAGATGAGTTGCTAACTAATTTTGAAGGCTGAATGTGTCATGAATTACATTAAGCTACTAGTTTCTTATATAGGGATGCAGGGAAGGCATATCTTCTATTGATTATGGTGCATGTGACTTCTTAGTATTAAGCACGTCAAGTGAAACCTACACCATCAACAATTCTTGCTATGGATAGTTCTTTTGTTCTTGCTAATATATAGCCATCTAAGGAATCAAAAAATACCAATAAAGATTTAGCAATGCATAAGTCTCTTAAAGTTGATATGGATGTGCTTATGGACCATTGCAGGAAAACTAGGAATTGCAGGCACCCAAATAGAGAGGTTCCAATTTAGGATATTAAAACATGGAAGGTTTCACATTTGACAAGGCCATTGGATTCTTCTCAAAACAAGGTCATTATTAATTCAAATTCTAAGGTCAAGAACCATTTGCCATAGTTTTCTGTTTCTAATAGAGAATCTATGTTGTCTTCAGAAGTTCCTTGTATGGACTCTAGCCTATATTCAAAGATGTTTTGTAGCAAGCTTAGGAGGTTTGCAAAAGTGCATGCAAAGTTTATCATGAATAAGATAGTTCCCTCTTCAATAGGGGAGCCCTACTTTCTACTATAGCTTGTAAGTTTGGAGGGTGTTTGCAATAGAATAAACCTATTGGTCCTTGTTGGAAAAGTTATTTGAAGATGTTCAATCAAATAACTTGGATCCATATAGGTTAATAGCATAAATAAGCATTAAAAAAAAATAGTGTAACATCAATGTTTTAGTAGGAACTATTAACATCAACTAGTAACATCCCATAGTACATGATATTTAAATAGACAAATTACACACTAAAAAAGGGGAGGATAAACTAGCCAAGCGTTAAGGTGCGAAGTAGCCCCATGAAGAACAAATGAAGATGGTCAAAGGGAAATTTCAAGAAGGAATAGAGGAACATATAAAGGGAAAGTTACAATGTAAAGCAAACTCACAAGCCAAAAAAGGGAAGACCATGCGATCAAACTCACAAGCCAAAAAAGGGAAGGTGGCATAACAAAAAACCCATGCCCACACAAGCTTCTCCAAAAGCCATAGTAATAAGGTGCAATATAGAGGAATCCACATTGGGATAAGGTGCAAGCTTCATGCTTTAAAAAAAGGCGCAGTGGAATTTGCAAGCAATAGAGCCCACGCATTCAATGCCACCCACAAAAAGAGGTAGACATCCATTGTAGGGCAGCACAAAGGAAACTAATGCTTTCCTGATGAGGAAAATAAGGAACTCCCAAGACTTTATATTAGTGATTCATCCTTTTTTTTGGGCAAGAGAAAAAGTTTAGAACAAGTCCACACACATTGAAAGAGCTAGTGGTTTTTAAAGGAAGAGCTCACACCAATGGAAAAAGGAAATGCCCATGCATAAGGAAGAATCTGGCAATTTGAAAGAGAGAAGGCCCAATGTAAAGTAGGGCATTTTGAATGAAGAAAGTTGCAGCCTATAATGGGAATAGCCAAGAAAAAGTAATCCACATCATTTGGATGAACACCATAACACACCAACAAGAAAGGAGCAGCCACGGTGTGAAATAGAAGCTATAAATGCCATAGTTTTGTGTTGGAGTAGGTGGCAGGATATGGAGGAGGTAATCCACAGGGGTCAACACTTGGAAAAAGAGGCTACCATGGGAGCAATCTGCAGTAGGGAGGACACTATAAGTGTTTGAAGTAGCCACTGCATGAAGATTCACTGATGTTAGAGAAATGGAAGATGCCAAGGCAGAAGGTTTAAATGAATTGTTAGAGACACATTGTATGTTTCAAAAAAATGCTTTTGGTATCTACTTCTTGTCATCTATAGAGGCAATATGAGATACCCAGTGAATTATTTAAATGCAAAAAACAAATTTTAATTGATCAGACACCAAAATTACATAATTGGCTAGCTTTCATGAAAATAAAATATTTTTATGTCAAGACCATTGGTGTTTTGAGACGTAAATCACAGCAATAAGGTTGAGGCGGCATCGCCAAGGAAGCCGAAGGAGTAGGAACAGTAGGATCATTATCCCACATCACCCATGTTAGAGAGTTTTAAGTGTTTAAATACAAAGGAACTTAATATGTTATATGTCTTAAAAGACAATTGTCTTTTGTTGAAGCCAAGCCATGCACGTGGGTCCCAGTCGGCTAACAGATGAAATGCATTGAATTTGGAATGTGCACGTGGACATAGATGTTGACATGGAATCTGATTGCGCAGATTGTGACACATGGACAATCGTGTGGTCATCGCTATGTCACTAAGCAGAGTTTCTCACTGATTAAGCATAGTGATATAGTGAATGCCAGGTGTAGAAGCGAGGTGGAGATGATGTGGTGATGACGTGGTGACAGTAATAGAGTAGTATGCTGGAAAATGTGATCAAAAACTGGTGGTCACCATGTTGCCACTAGAAAAATGAAGATTGTTTGACAAGAAACATGGCGACTTGCTAGAAAATCCAGAAATCCAGTGAAGTAAATGTGAGAAGACATATGGGTCCCACCTAAGATCAAACTAATAACATGATGACATGTGGTACTATTGGAGAGGTGCAGGGGATATAAAGAAGTTTAAAATTTTAAAAAAATCCCTATTTGCATGTTTAGCCTAAAATTGAAAATTTTGATTTCAAACAATGAATTCCTATAGTTTAAACTATGCACATTTTTAAAAATTTTAAAATTTATTCTTTTAATTACAAAGCCATGAACAAAATCCCGATATTCAAATGGGTATAACAGGGGCTATTTTAATCCAAAATAGGGACTCCAATATACCGTCGGAACTAGAACTATCTAAATTTTCTAAATCTTGGGTCATTTTTTGCATAGGTGTTCCTTGGTACATGCTACAATGGGTTTTGTCTTTAAGAGTGATTTGTGTGTTTTGAGTAGTGTCTTGATTATCCAATTGTAGAATTCAGTGACAAAACATTTAAAACATGTTTAGAAGGTCTTATATGTAGTATGTTTTGATTCTATGATGTTTTGGTTTCAATTTGATCAAAATTGGCATGTCCAGAATCAGTTATGAGAATATTGTCTTTTGCTAAATTTTTTGCTCCTACAAAGGAAAAACAAAATGGGATATAATTAGTAGTTGAGGAGAGAAGGTAGAGGGATTCATTTCAGCTTCTTGAGGGAGAATTCTGAAGGGACACATATTAATTGCAAATTCAATCCAAGAATTGCCCTCTTCATATATATTCTTTCTTTTCCTCTATAAGTGAGGTTGGTTGGATTTTATTTTTTAGTCCTAAGAGCTTTGCTCAGGCTGTGAGAGCCATACACTGAGCATTCTCTCTTGTATGAACAATAGTAGGAAGATAAATACAAATAGTTCAGAACTATTAGGTGTTTCTTTGTTTTAAATACAGGAATATGAATGTATTATCTCAAGGAAATCAATACAAAGAACAACAAGTGTTTGAGTTTTCATTTTAGATATTTTCTCCTCTCTCAGTGAATTTTCAACATTTTATGATCTTTGAACAAAGAGCCTAGGTCGTAGTTGCAGTCCCTTAAGGTTGTATGTTGTTTCATTGTTGCTTATAACTGAAGGGGTTATGTAAATGCTTTAGAGAAATCAACATGGTTGCAAGTTTGTTGAGGAGGATATCAAGTAAGAATGAGGTTTAGATTGAACATAGATATCTATTCATAAGGTGGATGGATACATCAAATATCTGAAAATATGAAAAAGTATCAGATATCCATGTGTATGTATTTGATTCATGGAATTGCCCAATAGATAAGGCACTAATTAATTATAGGATCACTTGTTCATGTTGATGCATATTAGGGGTTTTGTTGATTTCAAAATTATTAATTAAATACTTTTCCCCTTTCATGTTGAAGAGCTATAATAGGATACCCTCACTTAGTTTGTGAATTTCACAGATTCACATTTCACTACTATAGATTTCTGTCATTGCATGAGTTATTAGGAGATATAAGGGTTAGATCTGCTTTGATAGATTGAAGAATATGTTCTGAACTGGTACCATATGAATTGAATCTAAGGTCCACCCACCTAGGTTTTGTAGAGCCTAAAGTAGAAGAAGGGTCAAGCCTTATAGTTGGCCCAGTGTCTAAAATGGCATGTTCAAAATGGGAGTTAGCTACCCCTAGATGTGTCTTATTTGCATTGGGGTAGTTTGAAACCTATAGCATTTTAAAACACCAACAAAATGGTGACTCTGCTAGGGATAGAGGTTGTAAATGCCTAAATTAAGGAGCTCAAAATCTCTGATATATTATGCATTTTTTGTATGCAAGGATATTTTCCCCAGTAAGGTTTATTCATTTGCAGTAGTAGTTCTTAAATTGGATGTAAATTGTGTTGAGAAATGAGTAAATCCTCAATTAGTTCAATTTGGTGAATTGTTGTTATAAAGTTTCAGAGTCAAAGGATTGATTAGAATCTTGTTCTCTTTTCAAAATGGTCAAGGATCTCCAAGTTTATGTCATGCTTAAAGTCTGGTTCAGAATTAGTTTAGTAATAATTTGTGTTTCAAAATCTTTTCTCACAATTGTGAGTGGCGACTCTATCTTTGCAACTAGTGCCATTTAATCGTATGTGTATTTTGTTAAGGGTTTTCAACACATTGTTGGGCAGATCTAAATTTGTTGTTGAAATTTTTGTTTGAAAAGAGAAGTGTAGTTTGGATCTGATGGTGTTGAAGAGTTATGTTTTCAGCTTTGTATAGAGGTTTCAAATTCAAGATAAATTTGAAGAGAGTTTCTTCTATCTGTTGTTATTTCAAATCAGTTTGTAGTTTTGTTCAAATCTAATTCAATTCATGTCACACTTAATGTGAGTGGTGACTCGAAGTTAATCTCTATACCAGTGCAATATTATACATGAATTGTGATTAGTTGGTATAGGAGAAGAATAGATATGAAGAGGTTGAATCATTTAAATGGTTGCAAGATTTGTGGTGTATTGATTCAAAAGGTTCAATAAGGATTTGATAAGATTTTGGGTCTACTATTGTAAATGGTAGGCAGAGAACTTTTAGCCATCTAGATCTTGAGGTATTCTCTTTTTCATGTATTTTATTTTTATTAAAATTGATTGTGAAAGGTGTATTTTGCATCAAGTGAGTTTTAGCACTAAGAAGAGGTGAATAGTTTGATAAGTTTCATACACTTCATGGGCACAAGTTCTAGATTGTAAAGTTTGTGAAATGTCTGAAGTGATTTATTTGGTAGAAAGTTGTATAGATCTGCTGTAAATTTCAAACTAGAATTATTGTTGATGAGTGTTAAGGTTTTGAAGAACGACAAGTCTCTTTTCATCAAGTATGTAGCTAGTTAGAAAAGTTTGTAGATCTATTTCTATCAAGCGGTATATTCCATTAAAATTTAATGGTATTCATGTTTTCCAAAATTTCATTCCTAATGATGTTAGAAATAAATTGCCTAAGTTCAATGGGAACCATCTTGTTTCAGCTAGTCATCATGTTGAGTTGTTTAGTGATTTGATGGGTGACTATGAGATTGCTCATGAAGATGTTCACATGAAGTTATTTTTTCCAACTTTGGAAGGTGATGCTAGAGACTGGTTATCTTTTTTACTAGCATGTTTCATTTCATCTTTGGGTGAGTTACATTCTACCTTCATGGAGCAATTTGGAGAATAGGTAAGCATATCTAATTCTTATGATAAGTTTTTGAGGATTCACATTGAAGGTGATGAACTTGTCCCTCAATTTAACATTAGATTTGCAAGAGTTTTGAATGAGATCCCTGAGAGTTATAGACCCAGTGATCAAATGTGCTTAGTTATTTACTTTGATGCATTTAACAAGAAAATGAATTATCTACTAAGGGATAAAGAACCAAAGACATTATATCAGGCTTTTGTGACCACTAGGGATATTGAAAATAATTTGAAGTATCGATTGATTAGAGGTCATTTTTCTATGAATGATTGGTGGTATAATTGTTATGAAGGAAAGGATGAACATAGTGTTGATACTTTCATTCCAAATTAGAATATCAACACCCCTGCTATAAGTTTTAATCAGATTAAAAATTCAGATCAGAATGTATATATAAGGAAGGTTAGTTCAGTTACAAATGAAGATACATGTGTTTTGATGCTACACCAATAAGATGTATTTCAGACTTTGATAAAAATGAGCAATGTGTTGATATTGTAGATCAAGGATTAGCTACAGTAGCGAGTTCTTGTAATACTGATTATGTACATGATAATTTTGTTAATGTTTCTAGACATGAAGTTCCTACATTTAGATCTCAGTCTTGTGCAAGTGAGGAGGCTAAGAGTTATATCTCTAATGAGGAAATTGATGTTGCTGATCCAACATGCCATGAAGAAATAACACAAAATAAAGAGTGTGAATCACATTTATCTCAGTCACAGTCAGAAGAATAGAGTGCATATGTTTGTAATATTTCAGCAGTAGATGGTAAAATGGATTCACTTGATAAGTTAGATATGCAAGAAATGATTTATCTTATTCATAGATTACATCATGTTGAGAACATTATTAAATCTAAATTTGAAAGACGGTAATCTCAATATGAGTATGAAGAAGCTAAAAGTCATCTTTCAAGTGATGACAATGAAGTTGTTGATCTGACATGTTGTGAAGAACCCTCATGTGAAGATAATGATGAGAGTGGTTACTTGAATCAAAATGGGGAAAATGACACTACATGTTCACCTTCATATGAGTCTGATGTTGATTCAGAAGAAGAAAGCAATGATGATAGTGAACATTCATATGAAGGTGAATGTATGAATTCTCTCTCTGAATCTAAAAAGGAAAATGCCTCTCAGTTATTGTGTTATACAAATCAATTAGTCAATGAAGAATTCGAGAATGATTTGTCCTCAAGGTATGAAGATAATGAAATGTTGAATCCAGTTGAGGTTAATGAATTTAAGTATGAAGATTTCAAGGAAGGTTTGTCAAGTCTTTCTACATTAGACAATAAATTTCTAACATGTAGTGATGGGTTTAGGAATGATTCATGGTCTATCAGTAATGGTTATCCTAAACAAGATAATAAAGAGAGTGTAATTATGGACACTATATGTTTGGTAAAAGAAATAGAAAGTGAGTCTTCATATTGTTCTAAGTTTTCTTCATACGTTGAAAGAGTCCATGAGGATGAAATGGGTAGTGAATTTAAAGTGTATACTAATGCCTTATATGATGAAGATCCTGATGATGAATAGCCCATCTTTTGTCCAAATGTTCAAAGAGGATCCCTGCATGGAGTTATTAATCCATTATTTAAAGAAGACATGGAAGTTTCAGGTTTAGTTGGGTTAGATGCAAATGGTGATACACTGTCATACTACTATAACATATCAAAATATTCTTCTTCCATTTGTGATACTAAATTTTCTATTGATGTTGCATTTTGTGAGCTTGAAGATGAGGTGTTTGATGGAGTTGTCTTTGAATAGAAATTGAAAATTCATAGTAAGTTTTATGATGATTCATATGAGGTAAAATCTAATCAATTTTTCTATTTTGAAGATACATCGAGAGGTTATGGAGTGATTTCAAGTTTTGATGATAATGACATGTGTGAATATAAATCTAATTGCTCATTTGAAATTCAGCCAGCACCATTGGAGGATATGCAAAGTCAAGATCTGAGTGATAAATATATCTCATTTGATGAAGTTGAGTATAAGGCCTTTGTATTTCCATTTGATGATGTTCATGAATCAGTTTATAAAGATCAATTTTAGTTTGATGTTGATATTCATGAGCATGTTGATGTTCTTTTTCATAGTGAGCAAGAGGTTGAAGTTATGTCAAGTTGTTACATGCACTATGAAAGTAATGGTGATGATTTTGTTTTGCCAATTGAAGAAATTCACAATGCTAATCTAATTGGTGAAACTGATATGAAGCTTATTTCTAACTTATGTCATGCATGTTCAGATGAAAATCATGTTTTTGATAGAGGTAAAGGTTTTTGTTGAAGTTTGGTGGCCCGAGGTCATGGTTTGTACATAGTAGTGGTAGTTCTTTTCTTGTTTTCAATAAAGTTGTTGGAGAGAAGTTTTTTGTTGTCAAGTGTGTGGTCTACATATTTCGAAGATCTAAATCCTTGTCATGCCCACAAGGGACATGCATCCTTAGACGGAACCACTATTGGCACTCAAAATTGTAGCTCTGATTTTGAGACACATTGAGAAATTAAGTCCTATAAAATCTTTTTAAATGCTCATGTACCCAAATATCCATTTGAGGCACGTGATGTGTTTAATGTTTCTAACACCTCCATTTAGTGCGTCCATGTGTTTCATGAAGTTAAATTGACATTCTGAGCAATTTTGTGAAGTCTTGTTTTGAGCAATTGTCAAATCTACATTTTCACTTGTGTCAAACAGTGACAAGAGGCCATGTTTGTCATTGAATATCTCACACCTAGTGATGTTTCATGGATCGCCACTTTGGGAGTGTCTAGTGTCCATACCTTATGTTTCAAATTTTGAGTCATTTCGAATCTATTTGACTAGGTTTTGAATCCCTCAAAGTTGGTCATTTATTGATGTCATGCTGATATGAATAGTTCATAATTCTAGAAGGCCCTATTTGACATGTTATAATTTTGACCCAGTTGACCAAAAGTTTAAAATTACTTTTGCATTGCATTTTAGAGGTCAAAGAATTGTTATGTTTCAATTTTAAGCTTATGACAAATCTATTTGATCAGTTTTCAAATGCGATTCCAAATGCAATTTCTAGCTGTTTACTGGTGTCAGCATTTGCAAATTTGTCAGAACCCCTGTTCATGATAAAATATCTCAAAATGTGTGATAGGTGAGATTGAATGGATTTTATGACTATGTTGTACTTTGAAAATACTTCAAGTGTGCCAATTTTCAAGTCTTGACAAATCCGTTTGCACACTTTTCTAGGTCAATTCCACTTGCAAAAACCGCTTTTCTGCCATTGCTTCCAGTCATCATTTTCTAAGTAACCCACTTTGACCACTTGCCATTTGCACCCAATTATTCATCATTATCCCAAATTTTAAATTCATACTCTCCTCATGACAGTGAACCAACACCCCAGTTTTCATTCTCCCAACTGTCAGTTTGACCTATTTTCAAAGCCAATTTCAAATGTGTTTTGTTGCTTTCTGACATGTTTTCTTGTAGGCAGTTCTGGAAGGGTAAATTTGATAGTTGATATCTGTTGACTAAGAATTCATCATGGGACAAGTTTTGATAGGGTGTAAGTATGTGGAACAAAGAATCAACGTGTTTGTTTTTTTAAGCCTAGTTAGTTGTTTTGGTCAGTTTCTAAGTACAATCAAAGGACCTCTTGACACAAAAGTGACAGTTTGCAGATCAGTGGTAAAATGGGTTTCAATTGATTGATCAGTGGTCGAACTTGATTATAATCAGTATGATGAGTTCAATGGATCAGTTTAAAGGTTCATTTATTCAAAAACAAAACTTTTCTTAGCCAAACCCACTTTGGAGCCCGACTAAATTCATCAGATGAACAAGACATTAAAGAATAAAAGATCAATAGAAAAGAACAAAGTCACATTTGTCTTGAAGGAGAGGAGATTGTTTTTTCTTAAAGATTGATGCAAATGAAAAAAGGAAGATAGCATGTTGCGCAAATATGTTCAACTCCAATCTTGAGAGAAGACTGCAAAAGATGAGTTGTTGACTAATTTTGAAGGCTGAACGTGTCATGAATTACATTAAGCTACCAATTTCTAATATAGGCATGCAGGGAAGGCATATCTTCTACTAATTATGGTGCATGTGAATTCTTAGTATTAAGCACGTCAAGTGAATCCTAGACCATCACCAATGCTTTCTATGGATAGTTCTTTTGTTCTTGCTAATATATAGTGTAAGTCTCTTAAAGTTGATATGGATGTGCTTATGGACCATTGTAGGCAAATTAGGAATTGTAGGCACCTAGATAGAGAGGTTCCAATTGAGGATATTAAAGCACAAAAGGTTTCACATTTGACAAGCCCATTGGATTCTTCTCAAAACAATGTCATTATTAATTCAAATTCTAAGGTGAAGGACCAATTGCCACAATTTTCTTTTTCTAATAGAGAATCTCTGTTGTCTTAAAAAGTTCCTTGTATGGACTTTAGCCTATATTCAAAGAATTTTTGTAGCAAGCTTAAGAGGTTTGCAAAAGTGCATGCAAAGTTTATCATGAATAAGATGGTTCCCTCTTTGATTGGGGAGCTCTACTTTCTACTATAGCTTCTGAGTTTGGAGGGTGTTTGCAATAGCATAAACCTATTGGTCCTTGTTGGAAAATTTGTTTGAATATGTTCAATTAAATAACTTGGAGCCACATAGGTTAATAGTGTAAATAAAAATTAAACAAGGATAGTGTAACATCAGTGTTTTAGCAAGGACTATTAACATCAACTAGTAACATCCCATAGTCCATGATTTTTAAATAAAGGAATTACACACTAAAAAAGGGGAGGTTAAACTTGCCAAGCGTTAAGGTGCAAAGAAACCTCACAAAGAAAAAATGAAGATGGTCAAAGGGAAATGTCAAGTAGGAACAAGGGAACATATAAAAGGAAAGTTACAGTGTAAAGCAAACTCATAGGCCAAAAAAGGGAAGACCATGCGATAAAGAAGGAAGGCGGCATTACAAGAGACCCACACCCACACAAGCTTCTCCAAAAGCTACAATAATAAGGTGCTATATAGAGGAACCCACATTGGGATAAGGTGCAAGGTTCATGCTTTAAAAAAAGGCACAGGGGAATCTGCAAGCAACAGAGGCCACGCATTCATTGCCATGCACAAAAAGTGGTAGACATCCATTGCAGGGTAGCACAAAGGAAACTAGTGCTTTCCTGATGAGGAAAATAAGGCACTCCCATGACTTTATATTAGTGATTCACATTTTTTTGGGTAGGAGAAAAATTTTGGAAGAAGTCCACATGCATTGAAAGGAGCCAACAATTTTTAAAGGAAGAGCTCACGTCAATGGAAAAATGAAATGCCAATGCACAAGGAAGAATTTGCCAGTTTGAAAGAGAGAAGGCCGGATGTAAAGCAGGGCATTTTGAATGAAGAAATTTTTAACCTATAAGGGGAAAAACCAAGAAAAATAAATCCACATCATTTAGATGAACACCATAACATGTCAATGAGAAAGGAGCAACCATAGTGCAAAATAGAAACTATCAACACGATAGCTATGTGTTGGAGCAAGTGGTAGGATATGGAGGAGGTAATCCACAAGGGTCAATACTTGGAAAAAGAGGCCACCATGGGAGCAATCCATAGTAGGGAGGACATGCTAAGTGTTTGAAGTAGCCACTACATGAAGATTCAAGGCTGTCAGAGAAATGGAAGATGCCAAAGCAGAAGGTTTAAATGAATTGTTAGAGACACATTTTATGTTTAAAAAAAATTTCTTTTGGTATCTAGTTCCCATCATCTATAGAGGAAATACAAGATACCCAGTGAATTATTCAAATGGGAAAAATAAATTTTAATTGACTAGACTCCAAAATTGCATCATTTTCTAGCTTTCATGCAAATAAAATATTTGTATATCGAGATCGTTGGTTTTTTGAGATGTAAATCATAGTAGTAAGGTTGAGGCAGCATGGCCATGGAAGTTGACGGAGCAGGAATAGTAGGATCATTATCCCACATTGCCTGTGTTAGAGACTTTTATGTGTTTAAATACAAAGGCACTTAATAGGTTATATGTCTTAAAAGACAACCGGCTTTTGTTGAAGCCAAGCCATGCACATGGGACCCAATCAGTCGATAGATGAAATGCATTGAATTTTGAATGTGCATGTGGATAGAGATGTTGACATGGAATCTCAGTGCCCAGATTGTGACAAGTGGACAATTGTGTGGTCGTCACTATGTCACTAAGTAGAGTTGCTCACTAGTTAAGCATAGCGACATAGGGAATGCCAAGTGCTGAAGTGAGGTGGAGTTGACGTATTGATGATGTGGCAATAGTAGCAGAGTAATATGCCAAAAAATGTGACCGAAATCTAGTGGCCGCCATCTCACCACCAAAAAAATGAAGATTTTTCGGCAAGCAACATGGCAACTTGCCGAAAAATCTAGAAATCCAACGAAGTTTGTGAGAAGACATATGGGTCTTGCATGAGATCAAACCAATAACATGATGACATGTTGTGCCATTAGAGAGGTGGAGAGGATATAAAGGAGTTTAAATTTTTTTTAAATATCTCTATTTGCATGTTCAACCTAAAATTGAAAAATTTGATTTCAAACAATGAATTCCTATAGTTTAAACTATGGACCTTTTTAAAAAATTTAAATTTTATTCTTTTAATTACAAAGCCATGAATAGAAGCTTGATTTTCAAATGGGCATAATAGGGGATATTTTTATCCAAAATAGGGACTCCAATATACCATCAAAACTGGAATGATCTGAATTTTTTGAATCTGAGTTCAATTTTTGCACAGGTGTTCCCTAGTACATGCTACAAGCAATTTTGTCTTTAGGAGTGATTTGTGTGTATCCAGAGGAGTGTTTTGATTATCAAGTTGCAGAATTGAGTGACAAGACATTTAAAACATGTTTAAAAGGTCTTATATGTAGTATGTTTCGATTCTGTGATGTTTTGGCTTCAATTTGATCAAAATTGACATGTCCAGAATTAGTTATGAGAATTTTGTCTTTTGCTGAGGTTTTTCCTCCTGGAATGGCAAAACAAAATGGGATATGATTAGCAGTTGAAGAGAGAAGGTGGAGAGATTCTTTTCAGCTTCTTGAGGGAGAATTATGAAGGGACACATGTCAATTGCAAATTCAATCTAGGAATTTCTCTCTTCATATATATTATTTCTTTTCCTCTATAAGGGGGGTTGGTTGGTTTTTATTTTTTAGTCCTAAGAGCTCTGCTCAGGCTATGAAAGCCACACACCTAGCATTCTCTCTTGTATGAACAATAGCAGGAAGATAAATATAGATAGTTCAGATCTATTAGTTGTTTCTTTGTTTTAAATTCAGGCATATAAATATATTATTTCAAGGAAATCAATACAAAGAACAACAAGTGTTTGAGTTTTCATTTTAGATATTGTCTCCTCTCTTAGTGAATTTTCAATGTTTTATGATCTTTGAACAAATAGCCTAGGTCATAATTGCAATCCCTTAAGGCTGTATGTTGTTTCATTATTGCTTATAACTTAAGGGGTTATGTAAATGCTTCAGAGAAATCTATAGGGTTGCAATTTTTTTGAGAAGGATATTAGGTAAGAATGAGGTTTAGATTGAACATAGATATATGTTCATAAGGTGGATGGATAGATCAGATATTTGAATATATGAATAAGTATTAGATATCCATATGTATGTATTTGATTCATGGAATTGCCCAATAGATAAGGCATTGATCAATTATAGGATCACTTGTTCATGTTGCTACATATTAGGGGTTTTATTGATTTCAACATTACTAATTAAATTCTTTTCTCATTTCATGTTGAAGAGCTATAATAGGATACTCTCACTCAGCTATAATTTATTGTGAAGAGTTATTAGGAGATATAAGGGTTAAATCTGCTTTGATAGATTCAAGAATATGTTTTGCACTAGTACCATATGAATTGAATCTAAGATCCACCTGCCTAGGTTTTGTAGAGCCTGAAGAAGAAGAAGGTGAATGAGGGAGGGAAGATAGGGGATGATTATGTTTGGTGGATGAGATTTCAAAAAGAGGAGGTGGAGGGATTATATGGAATGAAGAGTGGGTGGAAAAAGGATAGGTGAATACAAACTTTGATTGGAAATGGATGTTAAAAGGATGACCAAGAGCATGTATTTGGTAGTTGACCTTTTTTTTTCAAGATTTGAAGGAGGGTGGCAAGTGAAATGGATAAGATATGGTTAGTATGGTGGGATGAGATGGGTAGGGGGGTGATGGGATGTGCCCCCAAGTATGCAGAGCATTTGGATGGAGGGATTATGCATTACACTTATTCGCCAAGTTTTCATCATGATACTTGTCCAAGGTGCTTGAATTGTCAAGTTTTCACCATTGGATGTTTTTTTTTTGACTTTGTTTGACTTTTTTGATGCATTTTTACTTGTAGATGTTGGTATGATGGGTGGAAAGAGATTGGATTAAATGAGTGGAATGGTGGGTGTGAGTTGGTAGATATGAGATGGGAAGGCATAAGACTTGTGGGTAAATCAATGAAGAAAATAGAAAGATCATCATTGGCACACACCTTGAAAGGTGATGAAATAGCAAGAAAGATGGTGTTGAGAGAGGTTAATGAGAAATGGAGGAAGAGAAATATAAGGACTAATAGTAAATTTGGAAGATGGAGGATTTGAAATCTAGGATAAGAATTATATGGAATAACAGTGGATTGGGGGGATGAAGGATGTTTATATGGATATCTAGGTAAAGTATGAATGGATGAGGCTTTTTGAGTAGCATGAATGGATGCCAATTGAGAATTTTCTTTGAGATGCATTTCTTTTATGAGCATCTTGGGTATCCACATGATTTTTTACTTTTTCAGCATGGCCTTTGTGGCCTCCTGATTTTTTCTTTGATTTGGATTAAGTGTTTCTCTTTTGGAACATGTATTTTAGAAGGGACATGTTGAAACTTGGATTTTTGTGGATTTTTGGATTTGTGCTTTTTAATTTTGGCATCCAATTTTCTTCTATTAGCCATGGTATGGGAACAAGATCATGGATGATATGGAGGGATTATGGATGGAGTGAGAGGGTTTTAAGGTTGGAAGGGATTCAAGGATTAGTGTCTTTGATGATCTAGCTTGTGGATTTGAGGGGATGGAATGATGGATTAGAATGTAGGATATGCATGCATATAATTTCCCAAAATGGATGGAGTGAATGAAGGATAAGGACCTAAAACAGATGGAAACAAGGAAGGAGTAGGTCCCAAGATAGATGGAGGAGATAAAGGATTCATATTAGGTATATAAGGACCCAGAATGGATAGAAAAGGTGGGGGATATAGATAAGAGATATATGGACCCAAAAATGGAGGGTTGGAAATAAGTAGTAGAATAAGGGCCCAAAATAGATGTAGAGCAAGATGGATGGGAACTTTGGGGTGAAGCTAGAAGGACTTGTGATCATGTAGGGATAGAAGGGATACCAACATCTAGAGATACACTTTTATTTCTTTCTTCAATATGATGTTCATTATTTGGAACACGAGATGTGAGTTCATTACTAGCTAAAGGAGTCAAAGATTCAAATATGATAGTTAGTTCTTCTTCCATGGATCTATCATCATGGATTATGGGGGATGTATGGTTATGAAGTAGAGGAGATGGAAGGATAGGATCTTGATTTGGATGGGTTGATGGAAAGGGATATTGAGATGGAGTAGGTATGATGGTAGGATTTAGATATGTAGGGGATAGTGACTACTCTTTGAATGGAGTGAATGGTAAAAGTAGATTATGTAGGGGAATAAGTGAGATGGTGGGATCTTCTTTTGTGCCATGGGATATTTCAACATGCTTTTGGACAAGATCCTGATAGGATTGGATTGGAGTGGATGGTATGGTGGGAGAAGTATGAATGGTTTCTTTAAGTGAGGTAGATGGATGGGTAGGAGGTTCTTTAATGGGGATGAGCTGATGGGGGGTGGACTTATTAGGTTTATTACATGGGATTTGGGTAATGCTAGGAGGAGTATATGTGGATGGGATTTGGAGGGATTTTATGGATGGGAGGTAGGAGATGGAAGGGGTTTGATAAGTGGGGTGGATGAAATAGGGATGATAGTGATATGTTGATGTAAGAGGAATGATGGGTGTGTGAGATGGATTTTCTTTGTGTTTCCTTATAAAATTCCTTGGAGATGTGTGTGGTGGACTAGGAAGAGTTAGGGGATTAAGGTGACACATTATATAAATAGGATAGGTTGGAGGATTTGGAAAGTGGTTTGGAGGAGATTGGGATGGTGGATGTGGACTAGGGATGTAGCTTCTAGAATTGTTCTGGAATGGTGGAGACTGGGATATGAAGGTGGAGGAAGATGGAGGTATGACTGATGTATAAGAGGAATATGTGGGGACAATATAGGAATGAGGTAAGGATGAGGATATTAATAGATTTCCCTTGTCAAGATATGGTAAGAAGTGCTAGTGGGTATGCATGGAGGGATGTTTGGATTTTGGAGGATGTTGGGAGCAATATCTCTAAGGCTTTCAATATACCCATCATAGTCAACAAGATCTTCATCATCATTGGAATAGGAGGGAGTGGGAGAAAATATGGGATGACCAAACTCATCATAATAGGATTGGGACACTATGTTTTGGGGATAAAAGATGAATATGGAAATGCAGATTAGGATAAGTTGATAAGCTTAGATTTGGATTTGGATTTAGCTCATGATAGGAGGAAAGTATAACTTCAAAGGATATGGAAATGGGGTAGGGAATGACTAAGAAGACTTAGCTATCTTAGGATAAGAAAGACTTGATGGAAGACTAGAATGATGTAAGAGAGGATGTGATTAGGATGATAATACTATGGAAGTTTTGGATGAATCTCTAATGAAGTAGTGACTATGCTAAGTATGCCTTTCATTTGAGTTGAACGATTTACCACTGGATAAAGTGGAGAAAATTGGACTCAAATTTGTTGAAAATGGACTTGTTAACAACCGTCTCAAAGGACATATAAGTGATCTCTTTAGCTAACAACACTCAAGCACGTCAAACACATCAATAACTCTATAAGGTTGTTGCTAGGATATACAAGCTTAGCTAGGGGTGTCCTCAATATGTGCAAGGTACATGAGGCCCAAATCTATAGATTAAAGAAAATAATGCCACATAGTTGGGAGGAGATAGTAACCCAAATCTCCACCTTTTCCCAAAGGTATAAAGTTCTTTGGGACTTAGAAAAGAGTGACAAGATTGTGCTTCCAAGAAAGGTGTCTTTTGATTCATCTCCTGATATTTATACTCCGCCAGAAGCCAATAGTTGAGGTCATCCTAAGGGGTGATGAAATCCCCAAGTAGGCCTCCAAAAAAGTGTAAAATAAGACCACATAAGTGATCTAAGGTTTAAAATACACTTGTTCTTTTCCAATTGATGATTTAGATTTATTAATCTACAATTGAAGATACTCATTTTTATGGCATACAAGGTTCTTTCCAACTTGACAACATCTTCAACATAATGAAAATTGAGAGTTTTTCAACATAATAAATTTGAGCATTGTCAACATGAGAAATTTGATAAGGGACGAGTGAACAAGTCAATTCATTTATGCATTCAAGATTGGGTGATTTCTTTTTAAGCCCCAAAGTTGAAGTGTGAGGGGTAGCAATGATTATTTGATCCTTGGCATTCAATATTGTGTTTTTTGTTTTAATCATGCATTCCAATAAAAAGCTTGATTTTAGTCCATAGCAGTCAAGATTGATTTTAGCAACATTCATTCAATGAAAAGTTTTTAAACAGTCAAGTTCATTCTAAGAAAAAAAAAAAACCTGCAAAAAACATGGTTAGGTTTTTAAGATGCTCCTATGTACAATGCTACAAAAAAAAATCACAATGATTAGTTGATTAGTCACCAAAAAAAAATTTGAAATGGAAGCTTGACTATGGGGGAAAAAAAAAACAACTTTTTTTGTTCTTTTTTATAAGTGTTAAAATGCTTATAATAATCCCTATCCTACATAACCACCAAAAGTCAAAATTTGATTAAAATGAAAAAGCAATAATCCCAAAAGTCAAACAACAATCTTGCATCACGGGATCATAGTACAAAGAATGGTGAAAATAGAAAAAAAATGGGCCATAGGAAAAATACTCACAGTGTGGTCCTGCAAAATAGTGATCCCACAAGTTTATGGAACATGTTCCCGCTAGCAAGCATATCTGTAGGATTGAGGGTGAAAAGATAAAACTAGTTTTTTGGGCTCAACTATTTTGGTCAAGCGTTCTTGCAGGTTTTACAGTGATCTTGCTAGTAAAAACTCACGTTCTTGCAGGAGGATTGGTCAGCAAGATTGATGGGGAGGGTTTTTACCAACAATTTGTATTCTTGCTGGTAAAAAGATCACAATTTTGCAGCTAGGATCATGATTTTGCAGCTATGGGATTGTGATTTTGTGGTTGAGAGATTGCAATTTCACGATGCTTGCAAGGTGTTTTAATAGGAATTTGATTGGATGTCTAGGAATGCGCTTCCAAATTGGGGATTTTGGTACCTGCAAATAATATTAAGAAACCAACTACATACAAAAACAAGCACAATATGTTAGTTTGGTTAGTTAACAAAATAAGTGCAAAAGTATGATTAGAATGACCCAAATGCAGGCTCCCACCAAGCATGCCAAAATGTATCACCTAATCTAGTAGTGTAATAAAAGGAATACTAACTAATAATGAAAGCATATACAAAACTAAACAATTAACACTTATGATAGGACAAGGTTATCACCAAAAGGAAGGCAAACCAAGAGTTGTAAGCTCCTTAGACATAACCTACAATGATGAAGCTATGTCCCTAATGGATAAGGGATGTATGCTCACAATGTGCTCTAGCTTCCAATAGGTGGGGTTTTTTACCAAGAGTTTAGATGGATGAGGGTTTCAACAATAGAGGTGTGGATGTATTTCAACATGGTGATGGTGTAAAATGGCTATGATGGAGTGGTTAGTGGAGCATTATGAGTTTGCATAAAAGTGGATGATTGATTATGAGAAGGAAGGGCTTTATTTATAGGCTAAGAGGTAGTGAGATGGAGGGTCAAGATGTAAGGATGGAAGAATGGTGAGGGAGGGCTAAGATGCTTTGAAAGGGGAGCACATGGATTGTGCTTGTTTGTAGCCAATAGGGGAGTGACACTTGTCACAAGGAGGATGAGTGTGAGGGGATGGGATAATGGTTGGTCAAAGAGAGCAATGAGGGAAGAAGAGTGTGGAAGAGAGATGTGAGAGGCTTTTAATGGCATGTAAGAGCCATGAATTCTCTTAGATAGGGATGGAAGAGGATATGGGAGACTTTTTTACTTTGGCTTGGGTAAGCAAGTCTTAACCCTTGCTTAAATTTGTGCACATGTTTAGGAGGGGGATTAGACTTGGTTTAGAAATGGGGTTAGGCAGTAAGTGGCTTAGTTTTGATGGGATGGGTTAGTTAGGTGGCTAAGTGACATTAGTATAGGTGAATGGGTTTGATTAAGGGTTAGGATAGGGTCCAGGGATGTTTTAAGGGTTTGGATAATTAATTAAATTATTTATTTAATAAAATGGGGGATATGAGATTAAATTAAATAGACTTGAGAATTTATTTATTTTAATAGAGGAATAGGGTTTTAATTGATAAGTTGATTTTGTGTTATCATTTGATTTTATCAACTAAATTGTAGTTAATTTAATTAATTAATTAACTAGGGGATGAAGATTAATTTATTAAATAATAAACATTTAATTAGTAATGTCCTAGGAGATGACTAAATATGATTACCTATTTGTGTAATTAGATTTAGGTGTCTATAGCCATCACATATGTTGCATGAAGAAATCCAGCTAGTACTGGGTTAATTCTTGATCCATGGTTCAACTTGTACCCTAATATCTTGGTTAACAATTTCACTCCCTTATCTTGAATGAGATCAAATTTCATGTTCCTTATGTCAAACTTTGTCTTCAGGTTCATCTCAACTACTTTCCTAACATTCTTCTCATTAATAGGATTGCAACCTTCATTACTCAATTATGTGACTTAGTGAATTAGGTCATTTTCTATAACAATATTTTCATTTCCAAACCAGAACATATCATCATGTACCCTGCTCAATATGATTCTAGTCCAACCATGATTCTCAAACTCTATATAAAACATATACTTTACTAGATTCAATCCTTCTATGTGTGTAAACTCAAACTTTATGGATAAGGTATTGTTGCACATCTTTCCTAAATCCTCATGAATCTCTTCATTACCTACGTTTTCAATCTTATAGTGAATGTAACTTCTTATATGCTCAACGTGTAACACATTTTTTTGAAACTTGCAAAAATGCACCTACCGGATCATCTAATAAAGAAATAAATGGATGTTTCTTGAACTCATAACTCTATCTATCACTGACATCATACACTTTCTGACTTTCCATTTCTTTGTAACTATAAATACTAAAAATAAACTAGATTCAAGCTTTGCAAAATACCTTAAAATTGTGATTTAGGGCTTCTGTAACTTTTAGGTTCTCAAACTTTACTTCACATTTGAATTTGCTATCAAATCACTCTTTAATTCACTCAAGACACTTCACATGAACAAATGGTACACTAAATCTTGCTTATAATTCTTAAATCATTTCAAATCACACTACACATTAAATTTGTATCTACCATAAATTCAAAATAATGTTGTACTTTTCTAACTCAGCATGTTCTATCTTAATAGAATCTAATTCAGATGTCACTTGACTCAACTAGGATCTAAGGTCTATATTCTAAGATTTTAGATCAGGTTCACTCTTACTACTATTAGTCTTAAGACTAAACTTCAGTTCAACAATTTTCAACTCATGTTTCAAGATCTCATTCTCTTTCTTGAGGTTGTTTGTATCATCATTATCACTAGTCTACGCAAATGGTTCTTTGCCCACAACTGAATATTTTTAATTACTTTATAATCACATATGAAATTAAATCAACAATGTTGAACATTAAATATAACCATTCACATAGAGAATTCGTAACACCATTATTTTTTAACTAGGGAAACCCTGGCCAAGGGAAAACCCTAGTGGATATGATACCTAGTAGATGATTCACTAAACAATAGGATCCTATTAAGGATATTGACCCTGTTAGGAGTCTATTAAGTACATATAGTGTCTTGAGTCCTTGTTAGAGGACTAGGCCTTGTTAGAAGCCTCAATCTTGTTAGGAGTTTCTTCAACCCTATTAGGAATTGGTAGGAAAAATACAATGTATGCAAGAAGAGCCCACTACCCTAACGTACAATTTATACAATTTAGTTCTTCATAGGAATAGATATACATATAATACTTTTCTCACTACTATACTTCACACTATTTCTAATCACACATCAGAATTCACATCACATAAGGCTTACAAATAGTTCTCACAATAGTTTACATGTCACATCTAATCCACATGACTTCACTTTAACTGCAAAAGATAAGACCTTTACTTATACCTTGCACATTCACAAAACTCTGCACTGTCAACCTTCATGTCTTCGCACACTTGACATAATATAAATAACTTATGGAATAATATCCACACTA
The DNA here is from genome assembly GCA_028749045.1 of Cupressus sempervirens. Classification (NCBI taxonomy): domain Eukaryota; kingdom Viridiplantae; phylum Streptophyta; class Pinopsida; order Cupressales; family Cupressaceae; genus Cupressus; species Cupressus sempervirens. Next base: position 705,359,446 of record CM053791.1, on the reverse strand, counting down.
TCAGATCATCACAATTTAGTAATTATTTCATAATCAAAATAATTCCTAAAGCCATACAATCCAATTCTCTACTATGCTCTATTCTGCACTGTTAAATACCTTCACCGGTATTTTAATCATAACTCACACCATTTTGATCATACACTTTTGTGCACTAGTACATGTCATCATGATGTTGTCATAAAGCTACCCTCAACTATGCATGAGCTAATTCTCAACGAGTCATCTATACCATTAACATCTGTACTCTATGATGTTGCAAATTGTCTAACACTTAGACAATTTTCTATCTCTAAATGCATAAATGAAATGTTAAATATATCTTTCCATAAATGACAACCATCAAGACATCTACTTGACTATATTGCCAACACTATAGGTGGAGTCTCTTTTGGAGCCACCCAATCAACCACATCGACAACCACCACACCTACTACATCAACATCTACAAGCCCGTTACAGTCCACTACTCAAGGTGGTGACCATCCCCTAGAGAAGAATGTGCCAATCACTCCTACCTATGGAGATGGCTCTCTTTTGAACACTGAGAAAGTTGGGCAGAAGGAGGATGACATGGATAAAGGGAAAGAACAAGAAAAATTAGTGGCCAAGCAATCTTCCCCTATCCAAGTCATCAATTTGGATGGTGACACAAATCCCATAGATGGCCAAGAAAAAGATACATCTCAGCAAGGGGATACCTTAGCCCTTTTAGTGACCAAGGTTGTTGCATTCCTTGTTGCTTCTTAGAGAAAGAAAACTCCCCTAATTTCAAGGAAGCTATTTGACCCCACTTCCTTGCAATCAACTATTAATGTGCTCTCTATAAAGAGACCATTGATAGGAAGAAGAGGAGATATGAGGAATCCACTTCATCAAAGGACTTGATTACACAAGTCACCTTGTCTTAGCCATCCAAGAAGACAAAGAAGAAAAAGATGATTGTTGCACTAGCTACGGATTCAATATCAGCTAATTGTGTAATCCGAGAGTTACTTATTTCACCATCTCTTCCTCTCTTCCTATTATCGTAGTTGGTTATGCATCTTTCCATTCATTGCATTTAGGATAGAATAGATTACATGTTGTGATTTAGTTCCCCTTTTAATTTCCTAAGTTGTTTAATGTGTTGAGCAATTTGGTATTTGCCTCTTTTTCTCTCTAGCTAAGAGCATACCCCCAAAACCCAAAAAAACAAAATTCATTGCAAATCTTGCATTCACAAGGGAGATGTACCTTCCAATTTAGGGGTCTTTGATAGATTACTGCACTAACCCATTCTGTTGTTAACTTCTTTTTTTTCTAGAAGTCATTGGGTAGTCTAAGAGTCAACGCATAAACCAAAAAGATAAGGAAGACAGACTATTAACCAAGACATACATAGACACAAACATATCTGTGTGTATGTATGTATGTATATACTCATATGTATACATATACAAATGTATATTTATGTATATACATACATATATACATACATACATATACATACATATATATACACATACATATGTACATACAAACATTTGCATATGTGATTTTATCACCTTGGAAAATTGTATTTGATCCTACTAGCTGGGAACAGTTGATTGTTTGTTTTATTGTACCTAATCTGATGATAGCTCTATAAGAATTAGTATTCAACCCAACTAATCAACAACGAGACCAATTTATCTAGATTTTGGCTTGTTTATTTCTAAAAATATCTGCTATGATATGTTTTTCTAAAATTTCTTGCAAACTCTGCCCATTTTTCTTAATTTGCATTATTTTTGTGTAGGATCTTGAGCTAGGTCACTTAGAATGGGTTGGGTGAGTTTTATTGTTTTATTATTTGGATTATGGAATATTTATGTAGCTAGATCAATTTTTTTGTTGTGTTAATATGTAATAAGCACCTTTAAAAAGATCTCTCTCTATATATAAAGACCACAAGTTGTGCAATTTTTTATTTATTGCATCTACATTTTCTTTACCATTTCTTATAAGAGTGTTTCAAGGTTGGGAACCACTTCAACATATTTTTCATGGTTTAGAGGTAATGTCATTGTGGAAAAGAGAATAACTTCAGTGAAGCACTGAGTGTAAGGAGTTACTACCCTAAACCTATGCTACAAATTCCTTTGAGCCAAGGGACCCTAAACCTATGCTACATTTTTTGGAGACATGGGAGAAGTTACTACCAGCTTTAGTACTTCATAACACTCTCAATCATATAGTGATGTCCAAATCAACTTCGATATGTGCATGGTTACATTTTTGGCTTCCATTGTTGGGCCAACATATGGAGCCTTTATATCCAAGCATTCATTATAAATTGGTAAATGCACTTCATGTTTGGCATGCAATTGACGCATCTGCATATACAATTTTATCACCTTGGAAAACTATATTTGATCCTACTACATGGGAACAACTAATTGTTCATTTTATCGTACCTAATCTAATGATAGTTCTATAGGAATTTGTAATCAGCCCACCTAATATGATGACAGTTCTACTAGACCAATTTAATTGGGTTATGGCTTGGGCATGTGCTATTCCCATTTATCATATGATTGCAATGTTGGAGGAAATATTTTTTCCAAAGTGGCAGTAGGTTTTGTATCATTGGCTTTTTTCAAATCTTGATTTTAATGAAGTAATAAACTGGTTTTTAGGGTGGAAAATACTATATAATGAAGAGGAAACTTGAAAACTTGAATGTTGAAATGCTAAAATGAAAGTTATTGAGGTTCAAACACCTATGCTAGAGTTACAACAAAATGTGAAGTTTATTTTAGCTATAAACCAAAAAAAAAAAACATGACATCAATCATTCCCCATTTGATTTGATTGTGAGAGCTGCATGTGAAAGAGGGTGGAGAGCATTGAACATTGGTGGAGATTTCATTGTCGTGCCTTTGTGATTATTGTATTTCATTTTTGTGCTCTTGTGATCATTGTATTTCATTTCCATGACCTTATGATCTATGCATTTCATTGTCATGCCCTTGGTGGAGATCAATAGAGATCTACAATTTCATTGTCATGCCCTTGTGATCACAACATTTTATTGTCATGCCATTGTAATCTCTACATTTCATTATCATGCCCTTGTGATCTTTGTGCCCTTGCTCTATGATTTCATTTTTGTGTCATGCCCTTATGATCTTTGTGCCCTTTGCACTACAACATTTTGGGTCAAATTATGATAGCAATTTGCGACGATAGTGTAATTTGGGAGCAAATGTAGTAGTTCTTGCTCTACAATTTTCTTCAAGGTGAGAAGAGGTACCTATGTAAATGTTCTTTTCTTTTCCTTCTAAACATGTATCTCTTTATATTTCCTCCAACAAGTGATTAGAGAAGCTTCTCTTTATGTATATGTATGTTTATACATACATACATACACACACATATGTGTGTGTCTATGTATGTATAATATATATATATAAAGATCTCTTTTTTTATATGCATACACACATACATAGACACACACACATATGTGTGTATATATATATACATATATATGCATATACATATGTATATATATGTATATACATACATATATATATATAGAGATCACAAGGGAATGACAACAAGATGTAGAGATACATATATACATACATACATACATCTACATATGCAATTTTATCACCTTGGAAAATTGTATTTGATCTTTACACAATCACCAAGAGATAATATAATCTGTAAGTATAGATTTATGCATACTTAGTTTGGTACAAATAGTTTTGATTGAATTTGTTTGAGGAGAGTCAGTCTATTCATGATGATAATGACTCCATGTATTGTGTCTTTAAAGGAGAGAGACTTACAAAAGATTAGATGTTGTTTATGAATATGGGATGATTCATTTGTGATGCCAATATATCCTCCTCCATATTGAATATCTATATTATCAAATTGCTAGATATAAATCACTGGACTTGGTCTTTTGAAATGGTATGGGCTACTTGGAATTGTCAAACTTGAACCATTGAATTGTACACTTAGATTGATGAACCAACACTTTGAATCACTAGTTTCATGTGCAAAACCTTTGGCCTTTTAAATGTTAACTTTGATTTTGATTTGTGGTGCATGGACTATTATGAACCAAAATAAACCTAAATGTTCTTGGAGACATCTGAAAGCATCTACACAAATTGATATAAACCATTCAATCTAAATTATAGTCTTTGAATCTCAGTACTCTGATCCAAACTAAGAGCCTTCAAAACATTGAAACCATGAAATTGGCTAGGACATTGAACTTATTGAACATATGAACCTCCTTGAACTAATAAAACCATTTTTAAAAAGCTTCATTGAGGTTTAAAATCCAAGAGGGACTAAGATATAAACCTCAAACAAGGGTTGCATGCTATGGTGGGGTAGGAGGAAGATGGTTGTGTGAATGGTTGATCAGGCAAGTTTCAGATAAATTAGGGTGTAAGTTGCAAGTAGTCTCCTTAATTTGATAAGGGAATCAGCTTTGAAAGTGGGATGATCAAAATTGGCATGTCCATCCTTATGATAGATGCCTCCATCTCAAAATAAAAAAATACCTCAAAGGACAAGAAACAAATTATTAAATGTATGGAAAACTAGAAGAGCATTCACCTATAATATTTTTGAAGGACAAATATATAATTTGGTGAAAAAATCCATGAGCTATGTGGCTCCACATTGTGGCTATTCCACTATCCAGTAGTGGACACTCTTAATGCTAAATATGAAGATCTTGAAATTAAAAAAGATAACTATCAGAGATCTATACTTGTGTTTTAGTGATAACAAATATACAGTCTAATTTTAAGAAAAGTAATAGCCTTAAATGTATATGATTAAATAAAATAAACAAGATTACTAGCTATAGCTATATAATTCTAGTATTACAGATTATGTTAAATAAAATGTTCAATAAAATAAGTATGAAGTACCATAAGTGGATCATTTTCTCAATCCTATTATGACTTAATGTGAATGCATCTGATCATTACCTAGATGATATTATGCACGAGATCTTTACTCAATCATCAAGAGATAATATAATCTATAAGTACAAATTTTTGCATACTTAGTTTGGTCTGATAGTTTTGATTGAATGCAAGGATAATTTCTTGTATGAGTTAAAGAAATGAATGATTAATTTAATTTAGCACAAGTACTATGCAAGTGTGTATGTATGCATATAAATTAATTCACATAGTGAACTAATATACATACATACATGCACATATGCATACAATCATCATAATCAATTATCCTTGAATCTAAAAATAATAATTATGTATGAATAAGAGATACATGTTTAGAAGGAAAATAAAGAACATTTGCATAGGTACCTCTTATCCCCTTGAAAAAAATTGCAAAGCAAGGGCGTGAAGATCACAAGGGCATGACACAAAAACATAATACAATGATCACAAGGGAATGAAAACAAAATCCTAGATCTCCATTGATCTCTGTCATGTCCCCTTTTCAAATAATTAAAAAATAATAATCTTTACTAAGACAGGCAGGCCCAAGAAAGTGAAGTTACGAAAAAAGGGAGTTAATCTTTGGAAACCGTTGGACTAATAAATGATAATTATTATTAAAATATGTTTCATTAACCTCTCTTGGACGTGAGTTACAGTTATGCCCTTTTTAAAGAGGTTTGGAGGCATTTTGGGGGACATTCCAGAACTTGATTTTTGCTGATTCTTTGTTATTCTTCAGAGGCTGCCAAACCTGTGGAGAAGGAGACCCAAGAACGGGAGTTTGCAGGTTTCCAGGGAGACCCAAGAACGGGAGTTTGCAGGTTTCCAGGAAGGCTAAGAACGGGAGTTTGAAGCCATTCCATGTGCATACTCATACAGAGTTTGCCTTTGTGCTGAACAGTGCAGATTTGTGAGTTTCCGGGTGTATTTTTGTAAGAGTTTGGTGTTTCCGGTTGAGTATTTCATATCAGTTTTGGTTGCTGCTGTATTTTATACTTTAAGATGTTAAAATAGAGCTGAATATATATATTGGGACGTGATTAAACTTCTGAGATAGATTATTAGTGTTCTTGTGGTGTTTCCGGGCATATTTTGTGCTATTTCGGGAGCCCGATGAGCATAGTTTTGGTCCTACATTTTCGAGCTCTTGTGTAAAGGCTATACGGATCTGGAAATGTCAATTTGTAGGCTTTTATGCTGCTGAAAGTTCTGTAAAAATTTCCATTTTCAGATTCATTAATAATTTGTGAAGTTGTAAAGCTTTTAGCACTATTTTCAACATACCCGATTTGGGGTTTCTTGAGGAATTTGGTGGATCTTTGGGATATTAGCTGTTTGATTTTAAAGATCTGATTAGAGGTTGGAAATATCATGAAAAATCAGAAAAGGGACATTTCAGTGGTATCAGAGCCATGATCTTGCCAGCCTGAGGGTTTGTAGAAGTTGCAGGTCAGTTTTGACAACTACCCAGATCTTACATGTCAATTTTGACAACTACCCAGATTTTGCATGTCATAATTCATGGTTGCATGTTTCTTCTAATCAGATGCATGTTAAAATTTATGGTTACATTCTACTTCTAATTATTTTCATGTTAGTTCTTGGTGAATTTGGTGGTTGTAGAAGTTTGCATTTCAGTTTTGACAAGTACCCAGATCTTGCATGTCAGTTTTGACAACTACCCATATCTTGCATGTCATAATTTGGTGGTTGCATGTTGCTTCTAATCAGTTGCATGTCCAAATCTATGGTTTCATGCTACTTCTAATCATTTGCATGTTAGTTCTTGGTGAATTTGGTGGTTGTAGAAGTTTGCATGTCAGTTTTGACAACTACCCAGATCTTGCATGTTAGTTTTGACAACTACCCAGATCTTGCATGTCATAATTTGGTGGTTGCATGTTGCTTCTAATCAGTTGCATGTCCAAATATATGGTTGCATGCTACTTCTAATCATTTGCATGTTAGTTCTTGGTGTTTGAAGAAGTTATATCCTATTGGGGTTACACTCTACTTTATCCAGAATGGACAGGTATAGTAAAGAGTCTCAGAGGGAACGATCTTGGACAATTGATAGCCAGAGTCAAAATAGTAGAAAGGATGGTTATTTAGACATTCGAGATAAACTTATGAAAATAAGCCATGACATGTCTAAACAGTTGGTTGAGCACCACCGTATAAATGACATGTTATCTGACCCAGCTAAGGTGGATAAGTTGACTGGATTTCTATTTGGCAGATTTTCTCACAGGACAGATGACACAATTCCCAAGAACTTGCATGAGGATTTTGAGAAACTAGCTGATAGCCAGGTAGAGGTCTCAGATTCTACTCTGCCACAGGAGGTGGTGGGAAAGGATATTACACAGATTGATAGTAACGGTCAACTTGATACTCAAATTGAGACAATTGTTTATAGATCGTCAAAGGGTGATGCCACAGGTATTCAGGATGGCAATGACTACAGTGTAGTGGGTTCAGATGATGATTATGAGGATGTTGTTGTGCATGATGGTGAGATACCTGGTAGAGATGAGCAGACATTGAGCATTCATGACTTTGCTGAGAAAGAGTACCAGACACAGTTAGATGCTTCATCACGTGAGGTTGAGGCTGGTAGTACTTCACATGATTTTTCCAGCCAGTTGAAGGTGAACAAAGATAGTAGTGTGACTTCATTATCTCATCATGACAGGTATGTGGAGTTAGTTGGTATTGGTCATATTACTCAGGTGAGGAGTTTTCTTGAGTTACCAGTTGATTCTAGTTTATGGATATGGACTCGAGATTGTTATATTGGCATTTGGGATTCAGTTGACTGGAGATCTTTAACACTTTTTGGTAGCAGTGTTTGTTTGGGTGCTATCATGGATTTGATTAGCAGATTACACGGTGTTGTCTTTTCTTGTGCCAGTATTTTGTCTGATGTTGGTATTAGTTTTTATACACCAATGTTGGGCTTTGTTCATATATCCAGTCGGCCATACTTGCTGGAATGTGTTGATGATATTTCATATTTGGCAGTGTGTATAGATGAGTCCCAGGATCATATTGGCATTGATGACATCCAGAAAGATGTAGTGGGCAGTTTTGAAGACTTAGTTTCCTTGGGTATAGAGGAGTTGGATAGCAATGCTAATACTCTGTATGTTGATATGAGCTTTAGATTTGATTCACAGGATATGGATGGTAATACTCTAGAGACTAGTAACTTTGAGGATACTCCTTTAGACAGTGCATCAAAGGAGGTTTGTAGGAGACAGTCAAGCCAATGCCATCATGTGTCTAATCAGTTGAGAGTTAGTGACCGAGACATTGCTATCACTTGCCAACATTTTGATGCTGCTCGTCAGTTATTAGCAGTTTATGGATGGGGTTCTCCTACTAGTGATGAGCAGGAAGGAAGTTATCTTTCCTTGACAGAGATCCACTCTTTATGGGAGGCTATTCAGATTTTGAGACAGAATTATATGCAGTTGGTAGCTGACAGAGATTATCTTATGGAGTGGGGTAGTACAGCATATGATACATTGTTGACCAAGGAAGATGAGGTGAGTGAGCTTACTGAGCAGCTTGTGGTGACTTCTGAGATTCTTGAGAGTACACGGTTGGCTTTCAAGGAGTCACAGTTTCATTTGGCTAAGGTGACCATGGAGTTAGAGCGACTACAGTCTTCACCTGATTCTATACAGTCACAAGCAGTGGTGTTTGGTGATCCGAGGATGTCCATGGCCGAGATTGTCAGAGACAGTGGAGATGGGGATGCATCCATTCTTGATACTAACATTGGAATATCAGGTTCATTCCCACTAGAGTTAGGTTCATTTGAGTTGGGTGTTGTAACAGATTGTTGTATGCCTGACATGGTGGTGGCCTCTAGTATTGATGGCACAGAGACTAGAGATTTATCAAAGATCATGTGTGATGTTGGTGAGTCGGTAGTTGGCATGGTTCCTACTAGTAACACTACTCCCTTGTTGATATCTTCGGAGGTAGTAGTTAGTTCCAACATGGTTAATGATCAATTGCAGTTAGTTTCATCTGGATTACAGTCTGAGCCACTGACTGAGATTGGTGCATTCTATCGGCATTACACTATGAGGTATGCTCATCAATTTACCTTTGATGATCATGTTGATGAGATTATGATACAGAGATGTACTTTGGTTCCTAGTGCTTATAATCAGTTATGGAATAGTTTGATGCCTCGAGATGAGAGTTGTGATATGGCGACAGGTTCTGTAGTTGATAGCTTGATAATACATGACTTAGAGCAGGAGTTTTGGAGTGATGCTTCAGCAAGTGTTGTTATTGATTCTACTCCTTTGGCTATGACATCTCCTAACTTAGCTAGTGATCAGTCACAGTGGGTTGTATCACTTGTTCATGGTGAGCTGTTGACTGAGGTTGGTTTTTTTAATCAACATTATATTGCAAGGTATGTACATCAGTTAACAATTGATCCTTATGCTGAGGAGTTGATGGCAGGAAAATTTGGTTTGGGTTCCATTTCTTGCTGTTTATCTTGTGATGGCTTTTCACCATCAGGGGTGCATGGGAGTTATGGTTATGAGACAGTGGCCAATAATCTATAGAGTTGTGTTGACTGCAGGAGTTGTACAGTGTGTGGATTCTCCATACTTGGTATAGTTTCATTTGAGAGCATTCACCATTGTTGCAGAGTTGGATTGTACATTCCATATAGGCCAGTGGAATGCATTAATGGTATTTACTATGTTGGTAGTCCACTTTACTTGGGTTTTGATATTCTAAGAGTTTGTGTCTCATGGGTTTTTGACTGTGGTAATGGTGATTTTGGAGTTTGGTTGAGCTATAATTGCCAGTTTGACTATGGATTCCTCTTGGTCATATTGCAGAGGATCTTGCAGGAGTCTGTGTTAATTGGTAGTAGTATAGTTCATGACTACATTTGGGATCCAGGAGGATTGATTGATTTATTGTTCAGCCATTGCTTGAGGACAAGCAATGTTTGGGAGGGGAGGACTTGTCATGTCCCCTTTTCAAATAATTAAAAAATAATAATCTTTACTAAGACAGGCAGGCCCAAGAAAGTGAAGTTACGAAAAAAGGGAGTTAATCTTTGGAAACCGTTGGACTAATAAATGATAATTATTATTAAAATATGTTTCATTAACCTCTCTTGGACGTGAGTTACAGTTATGCCCTTTTTAAAGAGGTTTGGAGGCATTTTGGGGGACATTCCAGAACTTGATTTTTGCTGATTCTTTGTTATTCTTCAGAGGCTGCCAAACCTGTGGAGAAGGAGACCCAAGAACGGGAGTTTGCAGGTTTCCAGGGAGACCCAAGAACGGGAGTTTGCAGGTTTCCAGGAAGGCTAAGAATGGGAGTTTGAAGCCATTCCATGTGCATACTCATACAGAGTTTGCCTTTGTGCTGAACAGTGCAGATTTGTGAGTTTCCGGGTGTATTTTTGTAAGAGTTTGGTGTTTCCGGTTGAGTATTTCATATCAGTTTTGGTTGCTGCTGTATTTTATACTTTAAGATGTTAAAATAGAGCTGAATATATATATTGGGACGTGATTAAACTTCTGAGATAGATTATTAGTGTTCTTGTGGTGTTTCCGGGCATATTTCGTGCTATTTCGGGAGCCCGATGAGCATAGTTTTGGTCCTACATTTTCGAGCTCTTGTGTAAAGGCTATACGGATCTGGAAATGTCAATTTGTAGGCTTTTATGCTGCTGAAAGTTCTGTAAAAATTTCCATTTTCAGATTCATTAATAATTTGTGAAGTTGTAAAGCTTTTAGCACTATTTTCAACATACCCGATTTGGGGTTTCTTGAGGAATTTGGTGGATCTTTGGGATATTAGCTGTTTGATTTTAAAGATCTGATTAGAGGTTGGAAATATCATGAAAAATCAGAAAAGGGACATTTCAATCTCCACCAACGCTTAGAGCTCTCCACCCTTATTCGAAACTCTCCACCCTATTTCCCATGCAGCTCTTCACAATCAATCAAAACAAATGGGGAATGATCAATGTATTTTTTTATAATCTATAATCCACAATCCAAAAGATCTCTTTGTATATATACATACATACATAGATACATAGATACATAGATATGTGTTGGTATGTATGTATGTATATATGCACACACACATATATACATATGTATATATATATATATGTATATACATACATACATACATACATATACATATATACATACATACATATATACATACATACATGAAAACAACAATGCACTTTCTAAGAGTTTACAATTATTCCACAAAATTAATGTTTTAGAATAAAATATACTTGAAGAATTGTTGGCTCAGAAGAAAGAACATGGTGTTGAAATAGTAAAGAAAGTGCTTGACATGAGAGGTCCGCAAGTGAGGGTGTTCACCAATCTTGAAAACTTGAATGTTGAAATGAAAGCTATCAATGATCAAACACCTATGCCAAAGTTATAACACAATGTGAAATTGATTTTAGATAAGGTAGAGGAAAATATTCAGAAGTTTGATAATCAAAATTTAAGGCCCATGAGAGCAAAGGAGAAGGAACGGCTTTAGAAAGAGATTGCAAGAGAGAAACAACAACTAGACAACATAGAGGATATTATGGGAGCTGCTAGATAGAATCCAAGAAAGTATTGTGGTAGGTATTATGACATTGGAATCACTTGCAAGTGTCTTTGAGAATTTATAGTCCAAATATCAAATGCTCATAAAAGTGTTTCAAGTATTGGCACAGTCTCCCTGCGATGATCCCATGTATCAAATGCTTATAAGAGTGTTTCAAGGTTGGGAACCACTTCAACATCATTTGCATGGTTTAGAGGTAATTTCATTGTGGCAGAGGCCTTTGGAAGGGAATGAGCCTCATGATTATGGCATTTACATAGAAGCAAAACTTGCTTCTTCAACTCCTTACACTCAACCCTTCATTGAAGTTATTCTTCCAGTAGTGAGAATAGCTGCTACAAATTCTTGAGATCCAAGGGACCCCAAACCTATGCTACATTTTTTGGAGACATGGGAGAAGTTACTACTAGCTTTAGTACTTCATAACATTCTGGATCGTATAAATTAACAACAATAGTAGATACTTGGGATCCTCACAAGGAGATTGTGCCAATACATGCATGGTTACATCCTTGGATTACATTTTTGGGCTAGCATATGGAGCATTTATATCCAACCATTCATTATAAATTGGGGAATGTGCTTCATGCCTGGCATTCAAGTGATGCATCTACATATGTGATTTTATCACCTTGGAAAACTATATTTGATCCTGTTAGCCAGGAATAGTTGATTGTTCATTTTATTAAACCTAATCTGATGACAGTGCTATAGGAATTTGTAATCAACTTAGCTAATCAGAACCTAGACCAATTTAACTAGGTTGTGGCTAGTTTCTTTCTAAAAATATCTACTATGATATGCTTTTGTAAGATTTCTTGCAAACTTTACCCATTTTTCCTTGTCTACATTATTTTTGTGGAGGATCTTGAGATAAGTCACTTAGCATTGGTTGAGTGAGTTTTATTGTTTTATTATTTGGATTCTGGAATATGTATGCAACTAGATCAATTTTTCTATTGTGCTAAGATGTAATAAGAACCTTAAAAAAGATCTCTAAATATACATGTTTAGAAGGAAATATAAAGAGATGCTTGCTTAGAAGAAAAAGAACTGAACATTTACATAGCCCTTGAAGAAAATTACAAAGCTAGGGCATTGCAACAAAATCATAGAGCAAGGGCACGAAAAAAAAAATGAAACCGTAGAGCAATTAAACATAGATTGCAAGGGCACAAAATGGAAACAAAATTGCAGAGCAAGGGTACAACAATGAAATGTAGAGATCACAAGGTCACGATAACCAAATCGGAGAGCAAGGGCACGACAATGAAATGTAGAGATCACAACAATGAAATCATAGAATGAGGGCACGATAATGAAATGTAGAGATCATAGGAATGAAATGCACCAATCATAAGGGCACGACAACATTCAAAGTTTTCCACCCTCATTTAGAGCTCTCCAACCTCTTTCGCACACAACTCTCCACAATCAAAACAAATGGGGAATGCTTTATGTCGTGTTTCCTTTTATTTTTTATATATACTCACAAGGGCATCATAATTTGGTATTGCAATGATGTTAGGGATAATTACAAAAGAAGAACATGAAAATCACCACAAATTACACCACTGTCACAAATTGATGTTGCAATTTGACCCCAAATGTTGTAGTGCAACTTTAAATAAAAAAAGAAAAGCATAAATATGAATATTTTCAAATTTTATTTTGAAATTTGATTGTGTATATTTTGTTAATATTAATATTGTAATGTAATTCTAATGTGTCTTTATTAGATGCTTGTCATTCTTAGAATTCACCTACAAAAATTGTTGCTACACTACCCCTTCACAAAAAATAACATAGATTCTGAAGAACGTCATCTTGTTGATTTAGAAATTAAAATAGCTTTTGATAGCTTGCAAAACATGTGAATGAAAAATAGATGTTGTTCCTGGGTCTATGAAATTATGCGATCATACATGAAACATGATCTTTATCTATTTTATTTGCAAACATTTAGAAAAGGATAGTTAGGCTCAAGCATGAAAAAAAAGTCAAATTTCTTCTAAAATATTATGTTTTCTTATTAAATATTATTTACAAAGTTTTTTATTAGATAAACAAGTTTTATAGGGACCTTGAAACCCAAGAGTAAAACATTAACAAGGCTGATAATAAGCGTGAAAAGCCCAGCCAAAAAAGTTCCAATTCAAAGGCTAAAAATAAGCACAAGGCCCAGCCAACAGACAAAAACCAAAGAAAAGGCTAGGAACAAAAATAGCATGAAACGACTAGGAAAAAGCCCTTGCAAAAAGCCAAAAAAAGGCACAGAAAGAAACAAAAGAATAGGTAGAGGATTAGTCCTCATTCTTTCTCTCCGGGTTTTGCATGGCCTGAGCTACCTCATAAGCCATCTTGTTCTCCTCTGCCTCTTGCTAGAGCACCCTTTGATCATCCTAGTCTCGACCATTGTTGATGTTGTCCTTTGTGGTGTCGACCCCCATTCTGGCTTCTTCCTTGTCTTTTCCATTCTCCTCATCCTTCATAACTTTGTCTTTGATCCAGCCCGTTAAGGATATGATGTTGTTGTTAATGGAGCGTAGCATCAAAATCATCTGATTTCAGAGATTATGATTGTATATTTCGAGGGTGTTGATCCTTCTCTCTGCCAGACTAAGCCTCTCACCGTTGTCATCTCTTTTATCAGAGTTTTCTCCATTCCTATTATTCTCCATATGACCCACCTGCTCTTTGACCTCCTCCAGCTCATGGAAAAGCCACTTGATTGATCTGAAGTTATCAATCATGCTATTACAGGCATTGTTCAGAGATTCAGCCTGGTTTCCCTAGCTTTGTTCGAAATAGCCACAATAGCTAGGTAAATGAGTTCTTCAAGCCTCGTCTCTTCTTGGTTATCCACAAGGACCTACAGGATCATGGCCTCTCTAAAAATGCCCATTTTCAAGGTCTTGACTTTAAAGTTTTTCCAAGCTTTCCACCTGTTATTTACCTGCACCTCCCCACCCTCGGTCTCAGAATCCAAATTTTGTTCCTCAGGTTGTGCATGAATATGGATAGGTGAAAGAGGTAGCAAAGGTATGTCCCAATCTTGCTGCATAATCTCCTCCTCCAGATCTTCCCTCTTGTATTTCTTCCCTCCCTAATCCTCCTTAATTTCCTCCTACATCTCCATTTACTCCTCTTTCATCTCCACATCATCCTCCTCATTGCTGTCATCCTTCACATCTTTCATAGGATGCTTCTGCCCATGATCCCTTGGACTTTTTCTGTTGGGGGTGATGGAGGAAGGTGAGTTCTTGACCTAATGGGTGGCTTTTTTATCAATAGATGAAATCACATCATCCTTAGAGCTAAAGCTCTGAATGTCATCTGAGTCTGAAGAATAGTTGGAGCTACCAGAGTCACATTCTTAGTCTAAGGGGGATCCTTGCTTATAGTCTGAGCCTTAAAATACTCATAAATAAGCAACATGAGCCCCTCATGCAATGCAGGGTTATTAGAGGGCTTCTTTATGAAGCTAACCATTGCCTTGCTCAAAGAAGTTAACAAGTAAAAAGGAAAAGAAATTTTATGGCTGCGTCGAAAATGATTCAAAATAACAAAGTGGTGGGTACGAGCCCTATCAAACCTAGGGTCCAAAGTAATACACTCTATAATAGCTCTCATAACATACCTCCATAGTTTCTTCATGGTATCAGGAACATAGTACGTGTCAATCTTCTTCAGGGCTTTCAGTTCCTTCTCATCCTTAACAAAATCCTACATAGCATTAGCCGAGAGCTTCTTGTCCCTGAAAAATTTAAAACCCTCAATCGAGATTTCAGCAATGATCAAAATCACCTCCTCAATGATCATGAAAGAAACCCCATTCACCTTCACTCTGCCATCCTTCCATGAACCAATCATACTATTAGTCACCTCCTGATCAAAGCCATGCAATTTCGTTATGTATCTAGTAATCCTGCCCAGATCCAGTTGCTCCCAAACTTTGTCCCTAATCTTCCATTTCTCAATTTCGCCCACTGGCTCCTTTCTACACCTTTTGCCAACCATATCTGCACTCTGTGCACCCTCAATTCTCATATGCACTTCGTACTGCAATAGATTGGATCCTCTATGACTAAGAAAAATGTAGAAAGAATTAACCCTTATGTTGCTCCTATTGTAAATGTAATAAACAACCCACAAAGCATGTCGACTAGTCTGTAAAAAATTGCAATAATTACAATTTCCCATGCTAACTTTTTAGGAAGTACCCTTTCCCCTTAATCCATTCATACTCATAATTGCAAGTTGATCTTCTCCGTACTTCCTTGGATCTTTTCCAGATTGATCAAGCTTTTAACATCTACCAAAAAAGTATTTTCGAGATGGCATGTCATAATTTGGCTTGCGCCGACCCCAATATTTGCTAACTTGTCAGTGACCGAGTTAGCTTCCTAGAAAATATGAGTGGCGTAGACTCTACTGAATTTGGCAAGAGTCTCATAGGTCTCATCAATAAGATTCATAATCAACCATGATGGCTGAGAATTGCCATTAATACATTTTATTATGTTGTTCGAGTCCCCTTAAAGCCAAAGATTAGTGACTCCAATTTCAAAAGTCAGTTTGACAGCATTAAATGCAGCATTTGCTTCTACAAAGTGGTTGGTTTGATAACCTAGTGGGAGGGAAAAAGCTGCAATCCCATCTCCATTTTCGTTCCTTATTATGCCTCCACTTCTCAAAGAGCCAAGATTTCCCTTGGATGCTCTGTCAAACTTGGCTTTATGCCAACCTTCCGGGGGGAGAAGCCATTTGGCTTCCTATCTTTTCATCTTACTATCTTTTGCCTTCTCTTTTTTTTTGCCACCTAATTCAATATCTCCCCCTTTCCTTACTGAATAGTTTTCCTTTATGTTTGCAAAAAATTTCTTTCCTATCACTTTAGTCGGCTCCTCTTTATCTATTATTTCTCTCCTTCCAGTTGCTCCAACAGAAATGAGGTAGGAACTAGGAACTTAATTCCTGAAGTTGAGACCCATTGAACATACACTTCCATTGACAGAAGAGATCCAGGAGGTTAAAAGGCACACACCAGCTGAATCCCAAGTCCTGGGTGAGGGAAACCCAAACCTCCCTGGAGAAAGAGAAATGAATGAACAAATGATTGCCAGTCTTCATCTGATCTTTACATAACTCACATCTGCTAGGCATAATATGACCTCTTTTTATGACATTATCCTAGGTAAGGATTTTGTCCTGAAGAGCCAACCAATAGAACATATTAATTTTTGGAATGAGGCTAGGGATCCAAGCCCTCAACCAAGGAGGAATCTCTTTTAATCTCCAAAGGGTTGAGTACCCTGAGGTGGCAGTATATTTCCCATTGGCATTATCTCCCTAGACCAACTCGTCCCTGTTGTTATTTAGGGCCATAGAGTTAAGCATAATCATAATAGGATTAAGATCTTTAGAGATGACAGATAGGTCTATCCATCCTTGGTCATTCCTATAGTTATTAACTTTCTGCCTAAAATGGTTGATGCAGTCATTCATCCAGGCCTCATAGATGGGGTTGTTCATAAGGGGGCCTTGAATGAGCCAACTATCAAACCAGAATTGGATATCCTCCTCATTTCCTAGTTTCCAAGAAACTCTAGAATTAGCCAGGTCCCTAGCTTTTAAAAAACCATTCCAAACAGCAGATCCTCTTGGGATATCTTCGCTGAAGAGGGTAAACTATTTAGAGGGTCTCTTAATATACTTGTTTTCCATAATGTCTCTCCATTCCCCTGTGTTGTTGAACATACGCCATATTTGCTTAGCCAAAAGAGCCTTGTTGAGGTGAGTTAGCATCCTGATGCCTAGACCCCCGTATTTCTTAGGGAGGCAAACTTTTTCCCAAGCAACAAGAGGATACCTTTTATTCTTTTCAGCCCTCATCCATAAGAAGTCTCTCTAAATTTTTTCCATTCTCTCAGCAAACTTCACAGGGATCACAAAGAGGCTCAAAGCATAGACAGGCAAGTTCTGAAGGGTGGATTTAACTAGTTGGCATTTTCCAGCTTGGCTAAGAGAGGCCCCTTTCCACCAACCAGCTCCTTACTAAATCTATCCATAATGCCATTCTAGAAAGAATCAGGAGGATTTGTGCCCAAAGGAAGCCCAAGATAGGTAGAGGGAAGCTTCCCCACACTACATCCTAGGATTCTGGAGATTTTCTTCTGTCTGTCCTCAGGGGTGTTGATAAAGAAAACAGAGCTCTTATCCTAGTTGATGAGCTGCCCTGACCCTCTGGAGTAGATATCCAAGATGTCCTTCATAGCCTTAGCCTCCTTAACAGAAGCCTCCCCTCCCATAATGATATCATCAACAACTTGCTGATGAGAAAAAGGGGCACTTATAGAAGAAGGTTTAAAACCTTTAATTCTCCCTTCCTTCTTATACTTCTCAATAAGTCTACCTAAACATTCTGCCAAGATAATGAAGAGAATTGGTGAAAGAGGATCCCCCTGACAAAGGCCATGAGAGGGTTTGAAAAAGTCGGAGGGGGATCCATGTACTAAAACTGCAAGAGAAGAAGTAGACACCAACTGAGATATTAGCTTACAAGTTTTGTCATCAAACCCAAAAGCCTTGAGCACTCTATCCAAGAAAGACCAGTCGACCCTGTCATAGGCTTCAGAAAGGTCCAGTTTAAGTAGCATCCCTTCTCTTTTTCTCACTTCCATGGAGTGAATTACCTCATGTACCATCATTATATGCAGTCTAAAATTTGTCTGCCTAGGACAAAACCAGTTTGCTGATGAGAAATAATCAATGGGAGGAGATTGAGCAGCCTGGAAGTATCAACCCTTGAAATAATCTTATAGAAAGAATTGCAAAGATTGATAGGTCTAAACTTGTCCAAGGAATTTAGAAAGTTATTGTAAGGATGTTTGTTTATTTGAATTAATTTAGTAGTATAAGATATTGTGAGAATTGAATAGATGGGATCATTTTGTTATGTGAATTTGACATGAGAAGTTATTGAAGGGGATCTATAATTAGGAGCAAATATGGTTCCTATTAATTTAATAAATGCATTATTTTTGTTATTCTCAGGTATAAAGAAATACATTTAATAAATTAAATACAAAATTATTCAAATTATTTCAGAGTTCCATAATCCTTATAGTTAATATTGTAGTTGTTTTAAATTTAGATTGTGTTTGATAATTTTTTATTAATGTTTCCAATTTCATGATCCATTATGATGATGATCATTTTATCTTCTTGAATACTAAGTTATCATCTTGATTACGTTATAGAAAGTGTGATTGGAAATGCTAATGAGAAAATTGTTCAACATGATCTAATATTTGAGCTCTCTTCTATCATTCTCATGATGGACTATAGACCAAGACATGAAACTTGAAACTACAATCTTATCATCACAAACATGATCTAAAATTTAAAAAATCATCACAATTCAAACAAAAAATGTTGATTAAAAACTCCCTAACATAATCTATTTGCAAAAAAATAAAAAGTTTATAATCCTAAAATTCGTTCTATTATGTTTTAGAATAATTGTTATTTTCAGATTTGATTGTGTAAGCATTTTTTCACCAATATTTATGATCCGTCATCCATCAAATTTTAAGCGACACTAAGTGATGCATCCATCAACATTTTAGATCATAATTTCAAGTGGATCCATAATGAAACACAAAGTGTGATAAACAATGATTATTAAAAATGCTTATACCATCAAATCCAAAAGCATATAAAAAATATTTTACAATTTTTTTCATAATTATCAAAACAATAATCAGAACTCAAGGTACCCGCAACTTAAAGAAAACTTTTCCCAGACTCTTAAAAAAGAGTAGAGAAGAGCAGGTATTTTTATTGCTTATTTATACAAGAGCTCTTTGCGAGCTGGAGTCCTTGCCTTTTGGGGTCATAATGGGGTTGTAGATATAGAAATTGTTTGGAAAATTATTTTTTTAGTTTCAGTTTTGTGTATGTCTAGGTGCACTATACCTCTTCGGTAAAGATTTGTATGGAGTGTCCTCATTAGTGTGAGACTTAGATTGCCAAAAAAAAGGTTAGTAGGAGAAAAAAAACTCAAATCATATTTTATTATTTTTTAGTGTATTTTCATTGCATTAAAATATAAGACATGTAATTTAGGTTCATTTAAGTTGAATTACAATTTAAGTTATTGAAAAAAATTAGAAATATAAAAGAGAATATAAAATCTACAGTGCAATAATGTATGTTGATATTTTAGGTATAGTAGTCATGTTAAGGCATTCACCATGGTGTACGTGTGGTCTAGATCTATACATATGGGAAACAAAAACTTGCAACAAAGGTGGTGCTCCTATTTGGTAGAGCATGTAATAAGTAGCTTCCTCAAATACAAAGTCCATAATAGTTTTTAATATTCTCTACAAGGGCACAATTTTAGCGCAGAGCTGGCAGTGAGGAATATCAGCGGGAGAAATTAGGAGGTTGTCGGAGTTCTGCCAGTGAGAGGCAAGGAATTTTGTATCTCTTGATTTGCTGAAGTTTAATATAATTTCTCATATGTAGAACTGGTTTTCCCTTAGGGGTTTTTCCAGGGACAATTTGTCCGAAAATATTGTGTTCACTGTGTTGTTCATTTCTTTCCGTTTTATAAGTGAAGTTGCAATTGTGTTATTTTTCGATATTAGTTGGAAATTTATTTTCAGCAGTTTAATAATTGTTTATGATAGGAGATCAATAATCAGTGACTGCAATAGTTTGATTTCTCACCTATTGTAGTCACTGATTATTAATCTCCTATCATAAACGATTATTAAACTGTTGAAAACAAATTCTCAGCTAATATCGAAAAATAACACAACTGCAACTTCACTTATAAAATACGGAAAGAAATGCGCAACACAAAGAACACAATATTTTTAGGCAAATTGTCCCTAGAAAAACCCCTAAGGGAAAACCAGTTTTACAGATGAGAAATTATATTAAACTTCAGCAAATCAAGAGATACAAAATTCCTTGCCTCTCACTGGCAGAACTCCGACAACCTCCTAATTTCTCCCGCTGATATTCCTCACTGCTATCCCTGCGCTAACACTACGCCCTTGCTAACACTGCAAGACTGTTTGCTAACACTGCAAATTGCTTCTCCAAAGCTTCTTGTCCAAATGACCCAATGACCCCTTTTTGTACTACTCCTGTTGGTAAACCAACGACCGAGATTAAATCTAACCAATGGTTGAGATTAAGACAACTCGACAGCCAATAATAGAATTGGTTGCAAAGTGTCCAAAAGGGAATCACTAAAATTAGTAAATAATAACCATTTACTAATTTTTGGCAAGTGGACAAACAGCTGTCCAAACCACTCATAAATACAACTGCTATTCATAGATAAGGACAAATAGCTATCCAACTAACAATAATTAACACTCCCTCTTAGCGAGGAAGCTATTCTGCATGACACCCATCTTATCTTTGAAGAAGATAAATTTGGCCTTTTCCAAAGCCTTCGTCAGAATGTCTGCTACCTGCTCATCTGTAGGTATGTATTGTAGTCGAACAACTCCCCTTTGTACACAATCTCTAATGAAGTGATATCTGATATCTATATGTTTAGACCTATCATGAAACATTAGATTCTCAGACAACTTGATACAACTCTGATTGTCACAATGTATCACAGTAGTCTCAACCTTCTGACCAAACAAGGCTACTAACAACTTTTGAAGCCATATAGCTTCACATGTCGCCATGCTAGCTGCTATGTATTCTGCTTCTACTGAACTTAGAGCCATAGACTTTTGCTTCCTGCTGAACCAAGATACAACTCTTGATCCCAAGCTGAAACAACACCCTGAAGTGCTCCTTTTGTCTTTTGTACTTCCTGCCCAATTTGCGTCAGTATAGCCTATCAGCCTGATACCTTCACCTCGAACATATCTGATCCCATACTCGACTGTACCACACAAGTAACGTAGCATATGCTTAGCTGCTATCCAATGCATTCTCTTTGGTTCAACCATGAACTGACTAAGAGAGTTTACTGCAAATGCTATATCTGGTGTAGTGTTGACCAAATACATAAGCGAACCAATCAACTGTCTATATAAAGTGGGATCTACATCCTTCTCCTTAGTTGTATCTACCTTCCTCCAATTCGTGATCATGGGTGTAGACATGGCTTTGCAATCCTCCATCCCGAATTTCTTCAAGATTTCAATGCAATATTTCCCTTGACCAAGGAAAATCTCCCCATCTGTCTGCCACACTTCCATGCCTAGAAAGTAGTGCATAAGTCCTAAATCCTTCATCTCAAACTCTTATGCAAGGTTCCTCTTGCAATCCACTATGAGCCCTAGTGAACCTGTAAGAAATAGGTCGTCCACATAAAGAACAAGAATGAGAATCTCACCCCTAACCATCAAGTAGTAGAGGTTAGCATCTGCTTCACTCTTCACAAAGCCCATTTTCTACAAGTATGTATCAATGCGCTCATACCACGCTCTAGGAGCCTGCTTGAGTCCGTACAATGCTTTCTTCAATTTGCACACGTGGGTCTCTTTGCTGTGTGCTACAAAGCCTTCTGGTTGTTCTATGTATACCTCCTCCTTCAATTCACCATTGAGGAATGTTGTCTTGACATCCATTTGATGGATTTGCCATCCCATCTGTGCTGCAAGTGAGATTACAGCTCGTATAGAAGTATACCTGGCAACTGGAGCAAATGTCTCCTCATAGTCTATTCCCTCCTGAGAGAACCCCTTTGCCACAAACCTAGCCTTGTATTTCTCGATGCTAACATCTGCATCGTGCTTTATCTTATAGATCCAGCGTGATCCAACTACAGCCCTATCTGTTGGTCTAGGTACTACCTCCCACACATCATTCTGCAATATTGAAGAATATTCCTCAACCATAGGGTCTCGCCATACCTGATGTTCTGTAGCTTCCTGATAGCTAGAAGGCTCACTATCTACCAACTGACTAACTAATGCCACATAGTCATTGAACTTGGCTGGTTGTCGTCGCTGTCTAGTACTCTTCCTAGGAGCTCCCACAAACTCCTAAGTATCCCTTTGTGTATCTGGAACCACATGGTTCCTGCTGCCAACTGTAGAGGATGAAATGTCAACCTCTAAGTCTTCTAGATGCATTTCCTATTGCACCCGTTGCTCCATACTCTGTGAATCTTCACTAACTGAGTCTACACTCGTACTGGTAACTGTACTTGAGCTTTGCTTCCCTTGACTTGGTCTTGGAGCTTATGTTGGCTGCTCACTCTGATCATTTGCTGGCAAATCTCTGGATCTCCTGAATGCCTTGTCCTCCATGAACTTGACATCCTGTCTGACTATTTTTCTTTTAGTTCCCAGAATGAAAATCCTATATGTCTTTGAGGTCTCACTATACCCAACAAAGTACCCCCTCTCTGCAGTCTGATCTAACTTTGTACGTGTATCTCTATGAATATGACAATATGCCAAACTCCCGAATATCCTGAAGTGACTAACGTCTGGCTTCTTCCCTGTGAAAGCCTCCTCTGGTGTCATCTTCCCTAGCACCTTGTGTGGAACTCTATTTTGAATGTAGACTATTGTATTACATGCCTCTTCCCATAAGTAACGGGGCATGTCCTGGTCGTGTAGCATAGCTCTTGCTGCCTCCGATATAGAACGGTTCTTCCTCTCAGCAACTCCATTCTACTGTGGATTGTAAGGAACAATCCATTCTCTCTTGATTCCTTCTCTGGTGCAGAACTCCTGGAAGACATTTCCTTTGTACTCGCCTCCATTGTCTGACCGAAGAACCTTTATCTTCTTTCCTGTCGAGTTCTCCACAAGAGCCTTGAACTCTTGGAATCGATTGAAAACCTCATCCTTAGTCTTCAAGAAGTATATCCAGGTCTTTCTAGAGAAATCATCAATAAAAGTAACATAGTACTCATATCCTCTGAGAGATTTCATCAACATTGTTCCACAAACATCTGAATGTACTAGATCAAGAACACCCTTAGATCTGGTGTCACTCCTTGGAAAAGATGCTTTTGAAAACTTCCCCAACACACATCTCTTACATACATCGTCATGCTCCGTGCTCACCTCTGGAACACCTGTCACGTTCTCACGAAGCAATCTAAGTGCTCCATGATGAATATGGCCCATCCTCCTATGCCATAGCTCTCCAAGATCTCTAGGATTACTGTTGCTCATAAGTGCCTTAGGAGTATCAAACTGCAATCTATAAAGGCGACCACTGCTAACTCCAATAGTTATGGGTGATTTCCAATCCTTGTGCTTAATCAACACATGTGCCCCTCTAAAGAGTACATTATACCCCCTATCCTGAAGAACAGATACAAAAATCAAATTCATACCTAAGCCTGACACATATAACACATCATGAAGAGGAATTATCTTTCCATTCTCCCTCTGAAACTGAACAGTCCCTTTCCCAACAGGGTTGAGTTTGGACAAGTTTCCAATAGAAATCTGGATGTTGGTGTCCTCCTCCTTGTAACTGGAGAAGTACTCTCTAACTCCTGTCATATGAAATGACACCCCACTATCTATATACCAAACACACTGTGAGGTTGAGCTAACCATACAAGCTATGAGTGCAAACTCATCTTCCATTCTGCAGGAGAGTTCTTCTGCACTTGCTGAAGCTGCCACCTGCTTCTTACCCTTCTTCCTCTCTGGGCAATCACTGACATAGTGGCCAAACTCGTGACATCCAAAGCACTTGACCTTAGAAAGGTCCTTCTTCTTCTTTTCACTTTGTGAATTTGATCCTTTGCTAGATCCCTTCTTTGCTTTCCCTTTACCCACTAGGGCAATGTAATGCGCAACACAAAGAACACAATATTTTCGGGCAAATTGTCCCTAGAAAAACCCCTAAGGGAAAACCAGTTTTACAGATGAGAAATTATATTAAACTTCAGCAAATCAAGAGATACAAAATTCCTTGCCTCTCACTGGCAGAACTCCGACAACCTCCTAATTTCTCCCGCTGATATTCCTCACTGCTATCCCTGCGCTAACACTACACCCTTGCTAACACTGCAAGACTGTTTGCTAACACTGCAAATTGCTTCTCCAAAGCTTCTTGTCCAAATGACCCAATGACCCCTTTTTGTACTACTCCTGTTGGTAAACCAACGACCGAGATTAAATCTAACCAATGGTTGAGATTAAGACAACTCGACAGCCAATAATATAATTGGTTGCAAAGTGTCCAAAAGGGAATCACTAAAATTAGTAAATAATAACCATTTACTAATTTTTGGCAAGTGGACAAACAGCTGTCCAAACCACTCATAAATACAACTACAATACAGTTGTTCGACTACAATACATACCTACAGATGAGTAGGTAGCAGACATTCTGACGAAGGCTTTGGAAAAGGCCAAATTTATCTTTTTCAAAGATAAGATGGCTGTCATGCAGAATAGCTTCCTCGCTAAGAGGGAGTGTTAATTATTGTTAGTTGGATAGCTGTTTGTCCTTATCTATGAATAGCAGTTGTATTTATGAGTGGTTTGGACAGCTGTTTGTCCACTTGCCAAAAATTAGTAAATGGTTATTATTTACTAATTTTAGTGATTCCCTTTTGGACACTTTGCAACCAATTCTATTATTGGCTGTCGAGTTGTCTTAATCTCAACCATTGGTTAGATTTAATCTCGGTCGTTGGTTTACCAACAGGAGTAGTACAAAAAGGGGTCATTGGGTCATTTGGACAAGAAGCTTTGGAGAAGCAATTTGCAGTGTTAGCAAACAGTCTTGCAGTGTTAGCAAGGGCGTAGTGTTAGCGCAGGGATAGCAGTGAGGAATATCAGCGGGAGAAATTAGGAGGTTGTCGGAGTTCTGCCAGTGAGAGGCAAGTAATTTTGTATCTCTTGATTTGCTGAAGTTTAATATAATTTCTCATCTGTAAAACTGGTTTTCCCTTAGGGGTTTTTCTAGGGACAATTTGCCCGAAAATATTGTGTTCTTTGTGTTGCGCATTTCTTTCCGTATTTTATAAGTGAAGTTGCAGTTGTGTTATTTTTCGATATTAGCTGAGTCACTGATTATTAATCTCCTATCATAAACGATTATTAAACTGCTGAAAATAAATTTCCAACTAATATCGAAAAATAACACAATTGCAACTTCACTTATAAAACGGAAAGAAATGAACAACACAGTGAACACAATATTTTTGGACAAATTGTCCCTGGAAAAACCCCTAAGGGAAAACCAGTTCTACATATGAGAAATTATATTAAACTTCAGCAAATCAAGAGATACAAAATTCCTTGCCTCTCACTGGCAGAACTCCGACAACCTCCTAATTTCTCCCGCTGATATTCCTCACTGCTATCCCTGCGCTAACACTACGCCCTTGCTAACACTGCAAGACTGTTTGCTAACACTGCAAATTGCTTCTCCAAAGCTTCTTGTCCAAATGACCCAATGACCCCTTTTTGTACTACTCCTGTTGGTAAACCAACGACCGAGATTAAATCTAACCAATGGTTGAGATTAAGACAACTCGACAGCCAATAATAGAATTTGTTGCAAAGTGTCCAAAAGGGAATCACTAATTAGTAAATAATAACCATTTACTAATTTTTGGCAAGTGGACAAACAGCTGTCCAAACCACTCATAAATACAACTGCTATTCATAGATAAGGACAAACAGCTATCCAACTAACAATAATTAACACTCCCTCTTAGCGAGGAAGCTATTCTGCATAACACCCATCTTATCTTTGAAGAAGATAAATTTGGCCTTTTCCAAAGCCTTCGTCAGAATGTCTGCTACCTGCTCATCTGTAGGTATGTATTGTAGTCGAACAACTCCCCTTTGTACACAATCTCTGATGAAGTGATATCTGATATCTATATGTTTAGACCTATCATGAAACATTGGATTCTCAGACAACTTGATACAACTCTGATTGTCACAATGTATCACAGTAGTCTCAACCTTCTGACCAAACAAGGCTACTAACAACTTTTGAAGCCATATAGCTTCACATGTCGCCATGCTAGCTGCTATGTATTCTGCTTCTGCTGAACTTAGAGCCATAGACTTTTGCTTCCTGCTGAACCAAGATACAACTCCTGATCCCAAGCTGAAACAACACCCTGAAGTGCTCCTTTTGTCTTTTGTACTTCCTGCCCAATTTGCGTCAGTATAGCCTATCAGCCTGATACCTTCACCTCGAACATATCTGATCTCATACTCGACTGTACCACACAAGTAACGTAGCATATGCTTAGCTGCTATCCAATGCATTCTCTTTGGTTCAACCATGAACTGACTAAGAGAGTTTACTGCAAATGCTATATCTGGTCTAGTGTTGACCAAATACATAAGCGAACCAATCAACTGTCTATATAAAGTGGGATCTACATCCTTCTCCTTAGTTGTATCTACCTTCCTCCAATTCGTGATCATGGGTGTAGACATGGCTTTGCAATCCTCCATCCCGAATTTCTTCAAGATTTCAATGCAATATTTCCCTTGACCAAGGAAAATCTCCCCATCTGTCTGCCACACTTCCATGCCTAGAAAGTAGTGCATAAGTCCTAAATCCTTCATCTCAAACTCTTATGCAAGGTTCCTCTTGCAATCCACTATGAGCCCTAGTGAACCTGTAAGAAATAGGTCGTCCACATAAAGAACAAGAATGAGAATCTCACCCCTAACCATCAAGTAGTAGAGGTTAGCATCTGCTTCACTCTTCACAAAGCCCATTTTCAGCAAGTATGTATCAATGCGCTCATACCACGCTCTAGGAGCCTGCTTGAGTCTGTACAATGCTTTCTTCAATCTGCACACGTGGGTCTCTTTGCTGTGTGCTACAAAGCCTTCTGGTTGTTCTATGTATACCTCCTCCTTCAATTCACCATTGAGGAATGTTGTCTTGACATCCATTTGATGGATTTGCCATCCCATCTGTGCTGCAAGTGAGATTATAGCTCGTATAGAAGTATACTTGGCAACTGGAGCAAATGTCTCCTCATAGTCTATTCCCTCCTTCTGAGAGAACCCCTTTGCCACAAACCTAGCCTTGTATTTCTCGATGCTAACATCTGCATCGTGCTTTATCTTATAGATCCAGCGTGATCCAACTACAGCCCTATCTGTTGGTCTAGGTACTACCTCCCACACATCATTCTGCAATATTGAAGAATATTCCTCAACCATAGGGTCTCGCCATACCTGATGTTCTGTAGCTTCCTGATAGCTAGAAGGCTCACTATCTACCAACTGACTAACTAATGCCACATAGTCATTGAACTTGGCTGGTTGTCGTCGCTGTCTAGTACTCTTCCTAGGAGCTCCCACAAACTCCTAAGTATCCCTTTGTGTATCTGGAACCACATGGTTCCTGCTGCCAACTGTAGAGGATGAAATGTCAACCTCTAAGTCTTCTAGATGCATTTCCTATTGCACCCGTTGCTCCATACTCTGTGAATCTTCACTAACTGAGTCTACACTCGTACTGGTAACTGTACTTGAGCTTTGCTGCCCTTGACTTGGTCTTGGAGCTTATGTTGGCTGCTCACTCTGATCATTTGCTGGCAAATCTCTGGATCTCCTGAATGCCTTGTCCTCCATGAACTTGACATCTTGTCTGACTATTTTTCTTTTAGTTCCCAGAATGAAAATCCTATATGTCTTTGAGGTCTCACTATACCCAACAAAGTACCCCCTCTCTGCAGTCTGATCTAACTTTGTACGTGTATCTCTATGAATATGACAATATGCCAAACTCTCGAATATCCTGAAGTGACTAACGTCTGGCTTCTTCCCTGTGAAAGCCTCCTCTGGTGTCATCTTCCCTAGCACCTTGTGTGGAACTCTATTTTGAATGTAGACTATTGTATTACATGCCTCTTCCCATAAGTAACGGGGCATGTCCTGGTCGTGTAGCATAGCTCTTGCTGCCTCCGATATAGAACGGTTCTTCCTCTCAGCAACTCCATTCTACTGTGGATTGTAAGGAACAGTCCATTCTCTCTTGATTCCTTCTCTGGTGCAGAACTCTTGGAAGACATTTCCTTTGTACTCGCCTCCATTGTCTGACCGAAGAACCTTTATCTTCTTTCCTGTCGAGTTCTCCACAAGAGCCTTGAACTCTTGGAATCGATTGAAAACCTCATCCTTAGTCTTCAAGAAGTATATCCAGGTCTTTCTAGAGAAATCATCAATAAAAGTAACATAGTACTCATATCCTCTGAGAGATTTCGTCAACATTGGTCCACAAACATCTGAATGTACTAGATCAAGAACACCCTTAGATCTGGTGTCACTCCTTGGAAAAGATGCTTTTGAAAACTTCCCCAACACACATCTCTTACATACATCGTCATGCTCCGTGCTCACCTCTGGAACACCTGTCACGGTCTCACGAAGCAATCTAAGTGCTCCATGATGAATATGGCCCATCCTCCTATGCCATAGCTCTCCAAGATCTCTAGGATTACTGTTGCTCATAAGTGCCTTAGGAGTATCAAACTGCAATCTATAAAGGCGACCACTGCTAACTCCAATAGTTATGGGTGATTTCCAATCCTTGTGCTTAATCAACACATGTGCCCCTCTAAAGAGTACATTATACCCCCTATCCTGAAGAACAGATACAAAAATCAAATTCATACCTAAGCCTGACACATATAACACATCATGAAGAGGAATTATCTTTCCATTCTCCCTCTGAAACTGAACAGTCCCTTTCCCAACAGGGTTGAGTTTGGACAAGTTTCCAATAGAAATCTGGATGTTGGTGTCCTCCTCCTTGTAACTGGAGAAGTACTCTCTAACTCCTGTCATATGAAATGACACCCCACTATCTATATACCAAACACACTGTGAGGTTGAGCTAACCATACAAGCTATGAGTGCAAACTCATCTTCCATTCTGCTGGAGAGTTCTTCTGCACTTGCTGAAGCTGCCACCTGCTTCTTACCCTTCTTCCTCTCTGGGCAATCACTGACATAGTGGCCAAACTCGTGACATCCAAAGCACTTGACCTTAGAAAGGTCCTTCTTCTTCTTTTCACTTTGTGAATTTGATCCTTTGCTAGATCCCTTCTTTGCTTTCCCTTTACCCACTAGGGCAATGTAATGCGCAACACAAAGAACACAATATTTTCGGGCAAATTGTCCCTAGAAAAACCCCTAAGGGAAAACCAGTTTTACAGATGAGAAATTATATTAAACTTCAGCAAATCAAGAGATACAAAATTCCTTGCCTCTCACTGGCAGAACTCCGACAACCTCCTAATTTCTCCCGCTGATATTCCTCACTGCTATCCCTGCGCTAACACTACACCCTTGCTAACACTGCAAGACTGTTTGCTAACACTGCAAATTGCTTCTCCAAAGCTTCTTGTCCAAATGACCTAATGACCCCTTTTTGTACTACTCCTGTTGGTAAACCAACGACCGAGATTAAATCTAACCAATGGTTGAGATTAAGACAACTCGACAGCCAATAATAGAATTGGTTGCAAAGTGTCCAAAAGGGAATCACTAAAATTAGTAAATAATAACCATTTACTAATTTTTGGCAAGTGGACAAACAGCTGTCCAAACCACTCATAAATACAACTACAATACAGTTGTTCGACTACAATACATACCTACAGATGAGCAGGTAGCAGACATTCTGACGAAGGCTTTGGAAAAGGCCAAATTTATCTTTTTCAAAGATAAGATGGCTGTCATGCAGAATAGCTTCCTCGCTAAGAGGGAGTGTTAATTATTGTTAGTTGGATAGCTGTTTGTCCTTATCTATGAATAGCAGTTGTATTTATGAGTGGTTTGGACAGCTGTTTGTCCACTTGCCAAAAATTAGTAAATGGTTATTATTTACTAATTTTAGTGATTCCCTTTTGGACACTTTGCAACCAATTCTATTATTGGCTGTCGAGTTGTCTTAATCTCAACCATTGGTTAGATTTAATCTCGGTCGTTGGTTTACCAACAGGAGTAGTACAAAAAGGGGTCATTGGGTCATTTGGACAAGAAGCTTTGGAGAAGCAATTTGCAGTGTTAGCAAACAGTCTTGCAGTGTTAGCAAGGGCGTAGTGTTAGCGCAGGGATAGCAGTGAGGAATATCAGCGGGAGAAATTAGGAGGTTGTCGGAGTTCTGCCAGTGAGAGGCAAGTAATTTTGTATCTCTTGATTTGCTGAAGTTTAATATAATTTCTCATCTGTAAAACTGGTTTTCCCTTAGGGGTTTTTCTAGGGACAATTTGCCCGAAAATATTGTGTTCTTTGTGTTGCGCATTTCTTTCCGTATTTTATAAGTGAAGTTGCAGTTGTGTTATTTTTCGATATTAGCTGAGTCACTGATTATTAATCTCCTATCATAAACGATTATTAAACTGCTGAAAATAAATTTCCAACTAATATCGAAAAATAACACAATTGCAACTTCACTTATAAAACGGAAATAAATGAACAACACAGTGAACACAATATTTTCGGACAAATTGTCCCTGGAAAAACCCCTAAGGGAAAACCAGTTCTACATATGAGAAATTATATTAAACTTCAGCAAATCAAGAGATACAAAATTCCTTGCCTCTCACTGGCAGAACTCCGACAACCTCCTAATTTCTCCCGCTGATATTCCTCACTGCTATCCCTGCGCTAACACTACGCCCTTGCTAACACTGCAAGACTGTTTGCTAACACTGCAAATTGCTTCTCCAAAGCTTCTTGTCCAAATGACCCAATGACCCCTTTTTGTACTACTCCTGTTGGTAAACCAACGACCGAGATTAAATCTAACCAATGGTTGAGATTAAGACAACTCGACAGCCAATAATAGAATTTGTTGCAAAGTGTCCAAAAGGGAATCACTAATTAGTAAATAATAACCATTTACTAATTTTTGGCAAGTGGACAAACAGCTGTCCAAACCACTCATAAATACAACTACTATTCATAGATAAGGACAAACAGCTATCCAACTAACAATAATTAACACTCCCTCTTAGCGAGGAAGCTATTCTGCATAACACCCATCTTATCTTTGAAGAAGATAAATTTGGCCTTTTCCAAAGCCTTCGTCAGAATGTCTGCTACCTGCTCATCTGTAGGTATGTATTGTAGTCGAACAACTCCCCTTTGTACACAATCTCTGATGAAGTGATATCTGATATCTATATGTTTAGACCTATCATGAAACATTGGATTCTCAGACAACTTGATACAACTCTGATTGTCACAATGTATCACAGTAGTCTCAACCTTCTGACCAAACAAGGCTACTAACAACTTTTGAAGCCATATAGCTTCACATGTCGCCATGCTAGCTGCTATGTATTCTGCTTCTGCTGAACTTAGAGCCATAGACTTTTGCTTCCTGCTGAACCAAGATACAACTCCTGATCCCAAGCTGAAACAACACCCTGAAGTGCTCCTTTTGTCTTTTGTACTTCCTGCCCAATTTGCGTCAGTATAGCCTATCAGCCTGATACCTTCACCTCGAACATATCTGATCTCATACTCGACTGTACCACACAAGTAACGTAGCATATGCTTAGCTGCTATCCAATGCATTCTCTTTGGTTCAACCATGAACTGACTAAGAGAGTTTACTGCAAATGCTATATCTGGTCTAGTGTTGACCAAATACATAAGCGAACCAATCAACTGTCTATATAAAGTGGGATCTACATCCTTCTCCTTAGTTGTATCTACCTTCCTCCAATTCGTGATCATGGGTGTAGACATGGCTTTGCAATCCTCCATCCCGAATTTCTTCAAGATTTCAATGCAATATTTCCCTTGACCAAGGAAAATCTCCCCATCTGTCTGCCACACTTCCATGCCTAGAAAGTAGTGCATAAGTCCTAAATCCTTCATCTCAAACTCTTATGCAAGGTTCCTCTTGCAATCCACTATGAGCCCTAGTGAACCTGTAAGAAATAGGTCGTCCACATAAAGAACAAGAATGAGAATCTCACCCCTAACCATCAAGTAGTAGAGGTTAGCATCTGCTTCACTCTTCACAAAGCCCATTTTCAGCAAGTATGTATCAATGCGCTCATACCACGCTCTAGGAGCCTGCTTGAGTCCGTACAATGCTTTCTTCAATCTGCACACGTGGGTCTCTTTGCTGTGTGCTACAAAGCCTTCTGGTTGTTCTATGTATACCTCCTCCTTCAATTCACCATTGAGGAATGTTGTCTTGACATCCATTTGATGGATTTGCCATCCCATCTGTGCTGCAAGTGAGATTACAGCTCGTATAGAAGTATACCTGGCAACTGGAGCAAATGTCTTCTCATAGTCTATTCCCTCCTTCTGAGAGAACCCCTTTGCCACAAACCTAGCCTTTTATTTCTCGATGCTACCATCTGCATCGTGCTTTATCTTATAGATCCAGCGTGATCCAACTACAGCCCTATCTATTGGTCTAGGTACTACCTCCCACACATCATTCTGCAATATTGAAGAATATTCCTCAACCATAGGGTCTCGCCATACCTGATGTTCTGTAGCTTCCTGATAGCTAGAAGGCTCACTATCTACCAACTGACTAACTAATGCCACATAGTCGTTGAACTTGGCTGGTTGTCGTCGTTGTCTAGTACTCTTCCTAGGAGCTCCCACAAACTCCTAAGTATCCCTTTGTGTATCTGGAACCACATGGTTCCTGCTGCCAACTGTAGAGGATGAAATGTCAACCTCTAAGTCTTCTAGATGCATTTCCTATTGCACCCGTTGCTCCATACTCTGTGAATCTTCACTAACTGAGTCTACACTCGTACTGGTAACTGTACTTGAGCTTTGCTGCCCTTGACTTGGTCTTGGAGCTTATGTTGGCTGCTCACTCTGATCATTTGCTGGCAAATCTCTGGATCTCCTGAATGCCTTGTCCTCCATGAACTTGACATCCTGTCTGACTATTTTTCTTTTAGTTCCCAGAATGAAAATCCTATATGTCTTTGAGGTCTCACTATACCCAACAAAGTACCCCCTCTCTGCAGTCTGATCTAACTTTGTACGTGTATCTCTATGAATATGACAATATGCCAAACTCCCGAATATCCTGAAGTGACTAACGTCTGGCTTCTTCCCTGTGAAAGCCTCCTCTGGTGTCATCTTCCCTAGCACCTTGTGTGGAACTCTATTTTGAATGTAGACTATTGTATTACATGCCTCTTCCCATAAGTAACGGGGCATGTCTTGGTCGTGTAGCATAGCTCTTGCTGCCTCCGATATAGAATGGTTCTTCCTCTCAGCAACTCCATTCTACTGTGGATTGTAAGGAACAGTTCATTCTCTCTTGATTCCTTCTCTGGTGCAGAACTCCTGGAAGACATTTCCTTTGTACTCGCCTCCATTGTCTGACCGAAGAACCTTTATCTTCTTTCCTGTCGAGTTCTCCACAAGAGCCTTGAACTCTTGGAGTCGATTGAAAACCTCATCCTTAGTCTTCAAGAAGTATATCCAGGTCTTTCTAGAGAAATCATCAATAAAAGTAACATAGTACTCATATCCTCTGAGAGATTTCATCAACATTGGTCCACAAACATCTGAATGTACTAGATCAAGAACACCCTTAGATCTGGTGTCACTCCTTGGAAAAGATGCTTTTGAAAACTTCCCCAACACACATCTCTTACATACATCGTCATGCTCCGTGCTCACCTCTGGAACACCTGTCACGGTCTCACGAAGCAATCTAAGTGCTCCATGATGAATATGGCCCATCCTCCTATGCCATAGCTCTCCAAGATCTCTAGGATTACTGTTGCTCATAAGTGCCTTAGGAGTATCAAACTGCAATCTATAAAGGCGACCACTCCTAACTCCAATAGTTATGGGTGATTTCCAATCCTTGTGCTTAATCAACACATGTGCCCCTCTAAAGAGTACATTATACCCCCTATCCTGAAGAATAGATACAAAAATCAAATTCATACCTAAGCCTGACACATATAACACATCATGAAGAGGAATTATCTTTCCATTCTCCCTCTAAAACTGAACAGTCCCTTTCCTAACAGGGTTGAGTTTGGACAAGTTTCCAATAGAAATCTGGATGTTGGTGTCCTCCTCCTTGTAACTGGAGAAGTACTCTCTAACTCCTGTCATATGAAATGACACCCCACTATCTATATACCAAACACACTGTGAGGTTGAGCTAACCATACAAGCTATGAGTGCAAACTCATCTTCCATTCTGCTGGAGAGTTCTTCTGCACTTGCTGAAGCTGCCACCTGCTTCTTACCCTTCTTCCTCTCTGGGCAATCACTGACATAGTGGCCAAACTCGTGACATCCAAAGCACTTGACCTTAGAAAGGTCCTTCTTCTTCTTTTCACTTTGTGAATTTGATCCTTTGCTAGATCCCTTCTTTGCTTTCCCTTTACCCACTAGGGCAATGTTCTCTTGTTCCACCTCATTTTTTTGACTCTTGTTGGCCCCATTGACAAGACTTAGTCTAAACTCCTCCTGAGTGAAATCAGTCCATAGTCGATCCCAACTTGGTAAAGTATCTCATCCACTGACAACTTGAACAAAGACACTCCATTGTTTAGTAAACCCATTTAGGGCTATTCTCACTAGCTCATCATCACTAGTGCTATCTCCAACAGCTGCTAACTCATCCTTGACAAGTCTGAGCCTAGTGAGGTAACTTGTGACATCTTCTCCTTGATTCATCTGGGTATTCTTTAGCTTCTCTCTGAGAATCAACTTCCTGTTGGTGGTAGCATTCTGGTATAGATTTAGAATGGCGTCCCACATCTTCTTTGTTGTATCTAGCTCCGAGATATGTGGAACAATATGATCCTTGACACCATCAAGGATAATCCTCCTCGCTTTGGCATCGTCCTTCCTATATGCTACAAGCTATGTTGCATCCATTGGTACAGGTACACCACTGGTAGCATAATCCTTGATACCATTCTCTTCCAACAATAAAGAAATTCTGGCCTTCCAGACACCAAAATTTGAGGCACCATCCAATCTATCCTGATCTCTCAAACCAGCTGAAGCCATCTCAAGGGTTTAAAGCAATAATAAATCTAAAGAGATCAAAATTTCTTTCCTAGGGAAAAACTCTTCTACCCTTAACAATGCTCTGATACCATGTGAAAAATCTAACTACTGCAGTCATTGATTATTAATCTCCTATCATAAATGATTATTTTTCAATATTAGCTGAAAATTTGTTTTCAACAGTTTAATAATCATTTATGATAGGAGATTAATAATCAGTGACTGCAATAGTTAGATTTTTCACAAGCAAGAGCAATTAGAAGGCAGGGGTGGGACAATCATTTGTACAATGTTGTTTCAAAGAGTGATATCTTTTCCAGAACTCTGCTAGCCCCTTGCATCTCTGTCTTAGCCTTTCTGGAAGCTCTCTTGCCTTACTGGCATCGGTCTGTTGAGCAGATGAACGATGGAGATACAAACATTCTTATGGAGCCTACTGACGTGGACTTCAAAAAGTATGTGCTCACTGTCCTGCACCATGCTTGTACAGTGGTTAACTTGAGCACGGTTAACAATATGGAGCCTGGAAACAAACTGATTGCAAGTCTGAAGCCTGCAGTCAAGTTGAGCCCTTATAGACCATTTGGGTATTATCTCTTCTGCTTAGAGAAGGGAGCTCTTTTTGTTGAAAACTATGAGGTTGTTTTGCCCATACTCTTCTATTCATTGGCCAGTGCTTAGGATGAGGCTTCTATCTTAGACCACACTGATTATGGGAGAGTTTTCCATGGAAACACAAGCATGGTGAATTTGGAAAGGCTTCAGAATCTTCCATTATCGCAAGGTGCAGCACTTGCTTCTCCCATGGAAAAGCAGCTTGATGCACTTGGACTCGAAATTCAGGTAAGCATCTCAACGTCCTTCATCTTGCTTTTTCAATTAGGCAAACAAGAAAAAATAAATATATTATCTTAGTGTCTCTAAAAAGTAGTTTAAGATTGATTTAAATCAATTTTCAAGAACAAGTTTTGATAAAAATAAAAATAATTGAACTGTGTGGAAAAACTTTTACCATCAGTTCCTTTATTTATTCTATTATTATTAGTTACATAAAATTAATTGTTTGATTACAATGTTTCATATTTATTTAATATATAACAATAATTTAATTATATAAGTTTAATACTGATTTATTTATTTATATAAGAGATGTTGAATTATTTTACAATTTAAACTATTTAAATTAACATAAATTGGATTACATAGGATATCATAACTTTAATATCAATAATGTTAATAACTACCTTAACATTAATAATAACTATAATATAAATAAGTAGGAGATAATTTCCAGAGCAAGTCAAATTGCAGTGCTCACTGGGGTGAAGCACCGGGACTTCCCAGGAGGTCACCCATCCCAATACTACTCCAGCCTGAGCACGCTTAACTATAGAGTTTCCTCTATGGTTAAACCCAAAGCTTGCAACCCCATTTGCAAAACCTTCACCGAGTGTTGTGCCTTATGAACCATTCATTAGAATGCCCCTTAAGCTTGTCAATTGATAAGTAGGAGATAATTTCCACAAGTCAAATTGCGATATTGCTATCAGGATTTAACTATGTGATTTTGAGTCAAACTCATTGACCCATATTCACTTACCACTAAAGACAAAAATAGAATTTTGATAAAATTTCACACATTCAACAATACAGATTACTTAGTGATTGATATGAAAGTTTGTCATTAATTCTAACCCATGAGGTTACTTTAGTGCAGCCTCCAATAGTTGACTTCACTAATATTAGCTCTCAAATTCAACTAGAACCTTATTATTAACCATTTATAATAATAATAATATTATTTAATATATATATTAAATTTGAGGTGACATATCTCACATTAGAATAAATAGATCTACACCATTTATATATAAAGGATGATTTAGTATTTTGTAGATTTTTTATGAAAAATTTAAAATTCAATATAATACTGGATGATGATATCATTTAAATACTTGTAAGATAAGATATGGATAAAGGTAAGTAGAGTAAAATTTAATTTATTAATCTATATATTAATGTATAAAACCATTAAAAATTTATATAAATAGAGTAGATATTGAAATTTCATTATTATATTTTGTTTTCGCTTGGTAGTGTATGTGGATCTTAAAGTGACCATATCTCAAAGTATGTAGGACTCATATAAATACATCTAAAGTAACAATTTAGATTTTCAAAGGATATTGGTACAAGTTCTATATAAAATAAATATGCAAATGCACATCCTATCACTTTGATTACAAATAGAAGAATATTATTAGGAAATAGAGCATGAGATAATTTGTATATTTATGTGTGGTATGAAAATAATAAAAATTATAGCTTGAATCCACATAAAAATGCCCAAATTCAGTTTATATCATCCTAGCTAGATAACAAAGTAGAGCTCACTATTATGTGAACACTTCTTCAAGATTGAGTGTTCTAAAGAAGAGACCAAGCAAAAAATAATTTTGAAACACAAGAATGGAGGAAATGATTTAATAATGTCAATTGAAAGTTAAAACTAGATATAGTTTGGTAAGACTCCTTAAGGGTGACATAACTCATTATTTGGAGAACTACTTTGTCCTAATGAAAAGCCAATTAATTTTTGACACATCTAATCAAAAGCCTCTTCAATTGCTCCTTATATTTGAAGGAAAAGGAAAATAATTCCTCGAGAGACAAGCTAGCAATTTAAACAATAAACTTCTTTGGAATTTAAATTTAAATTTTGTTCATCCTCAACACTTTGGAGGTCCTTTTCTTCTCAAATTCCATATATTGGTAAGTTTGTACCAATGCATCCTTTTTATAAATGTGACAACCCCACCCCTCCATGAAATCTACCTTGTCTTGGCATTTCTTTTCATTTTCATCGGACTTCTTAAACTTGTTTAGAAAAGCTTACCTCTAGAAAACTTTTACAAAATTAAAGTTTAAAGCTTCTCAAGAGGCTACGAATCTTTTTCAGTAGAAATCTTAATGTTTATGACTCTTCAAAGAAGGTAGAAATAAATTGAACAAAACCAAATTAAGAAGATCTATAGTATAGTATCTTATGATCTAAAATATAGGAAGGATATCACCACCACTTACGAGTATTCTTAATGGGAATCAGATTCCAATAATGCATTTAATTGCAACAACCTACCATTGCTGGATTTTTTCCTAAGCTTAATAAGAAAAGCCAAAAGTTGAGGAGAAATATTTTTTTTTACTTAGGAATAATATATTTAATTGCAATCACCTACCATTGCTGGAATTTTTCCTGACCTTAATTGGCAAAGCCAAAAGTTAAGGAAAAATATTTGACTTTTATTTGAAAGTAATTATTATTAGAAACTGTTGGACTCATGACTGATTGTACTAACCAATAAAGAATGAAATAAAAGATTTATAATAAATTTTGTGAAAGAAATAAAAATTAGAAACATTATAAATGTACAAACATTTGTAAAATTTTTATAATTTAATTGATTAAAGAAAAAAATCAATTGACATTGCAGAACTAATGATAATACTTATGTAGTTGCTTACATGAATATACTTTTGATCTCTGACCTTATTGTGAGAAATATGAAAAACAAAATCAAAACTCACAACTTAACCCTAAAAATAATTGCCCGGGAGCAACTATTACCGAGTGATAAATTTTGCTCGGTAACCAAAGAAACCATCTGGCAGGAGTGTTTACCGAGTGAGCTCGGTAAATGAAGGACACACAACTCGGTAACCAAAGGATATTGAGTGAGCTCGGTAAATGAAGAGCTCACAACTCAGTAACCAAAGAGGGTGTGATTACCGAGTGAACTCGGTAGAAGAAGGCACCGAGTGTACTCAGTAGCCACAGGAGAATGGAGCACAGTAGAAGAGGGCACCGAGTGTACTCGATAGCCACTTCAGAAAAAGACTTCTACCAAAGACAAAAAAAATGAGTGCAGACTTATGACGTGAATATTTCCACCACTAAAACCAGAGACCCAAAGCTTCAAACTTTCAAATAAACTTCATAAATACAATGAACAAGAAGCAATGGAATCACGTATGCCTGCTTGCTTACTATTCAACTCTGATTTAAAATATTACAAATCTGGGAGCATTCAGCTTCAACCAGAAAACCCTAATATAACCCTAAAACTTCAAACTTCATAAACTTTAAACTTGTAGCTCTAATGGCTGCATACAATAACGCCTGGAGCAATCACTGCTTCAACAGGACGAATGAAAACAATAAACTATGAACTATTAACTTACAGAATGACAAGTAGAACCATGTGCAACTGCAGGCACGACAATGATTCCTTCTGTCTCTGCAACAACTGATCTGCTGATCACTTTTCTCTCTGCCTTCCTCTGCTCTGCAACTTCTTCTCTGTCTACTCTGGTCTACTCTCTGGTCGAATGAATGTAAAACATTCCTTTTGTTATATGTGCAAAAAGTTTTCCCCCCATTTCTGAATTTCAAAATCTCACCTACCCGTAATAAATTTATTTGATCGTTCTGCAAACCGTTAGGGAGGTAGGTGGGCGTTTGGCTCCACGGAGAAACAACCAACCATAATTAATATTCCAACACTCCCCCTTTATCCCGAGCCAAACAAACAAGGATCACTACTGATCCAAATCAACTACACCAAGACACTCTCTTAGGTGTACAAAAGTCCCAATGCCTAATGGCTTGGTAAAAATGTCTGCTAGCTGCTACTCAGACTTACAAAATTCTATTTTGATATCCCCATCCTCCACCAACTCTCTGATGAAGTGATATCTGATTTCTATGTGTTTGCTTCTCCCATGGAAGATTGGATTCTTGGACAATGCAATTGATGACATGTTGTCACAATAAATTGTGGTTCCATCCTCTTGCCTTTCATTCAAATCTGTTAAGATCCTCCTTAGCCAAATAGCCTGACATGTTGCTGCATTTGCTGCTATGTATTCAGCCTCTGCTGTAGATTGAGCAACAATAGGTTGCTTCTTGGATGCCCATGAAATTGCACCCGATCCCATATGAAACATGTATTCGGAAGTGCTCTTCCTATCATCTATACTTCTAGCCCAATCACTATCTGTGTATCCCACCAATTTGAAATTATTATTTGCAGTATACAAAATCCCAAATCCCTTGGTACCTTTCACATACCTTAGGATCCTCTTTCCCGCTTGCCAATGGGAATCCTTTGGTGTTTCCATAAATCTGGAAATCAAACTAACTGCATGCATTAGGTCTAGCCGAGTTGCAGTCAAATACATCAGACTTCCAACCATACTTTTGTATAGTGTTGGATCCACTCTCTTGCTAGAGTCTTCCTTGCTCAACTTCAGACCTACTACTGTTGGTGTGGGGGTTGCCTTACTGTTCTGCATTTTGAATCTCTCCAAGATCTACCCTGCATACTTTTCTTGAGAGATAAAGATGCCATCATGCATTTGTTTTACTTCTATGCCTAAAAAGTACTTCAAGAAACCTAGGTCTGTCATTTCAAATTCACTTTTCATGGCCTCTTTGAACTCACCAATTAGAGCCTTGTCATTTCCAACAAAAATCAAATCATCTACATACAAGACCACAATCGACACATTATCATTTGCTTCCTTGATGTAGATAGTAGGCTCACCATTGCTTTTACTAAAGCCATTGCTCATCAAATATGAGTCAATCCTACTGTATGATGCTCGTGGAGCTTGCTTGAGCCCATAAAGAGCTCTCTTCAACCTATATACTTTGTTCTCTTCACCTGCAACTTCATAACCAGGTGGCTGCTCCACATACACTTCTTCCTTCAATACACCATTCAAGAAGGCGGACTTCACATCCATTTGAAATACCTTCCACTTGTGCTGAGCTGCAATTGCTATGACAACACGCACAGTTTCCATTCTTGCAACAGGGGCATATGTCTCATCATAGTCTCTTCCATATTGCTGTTTGTAGCCCTTGACTACCAGCCTTGCCTTATGCCTATCAATATTGCCTTCAACATTGCATTTGGTCTTATAGACCCATTTCACTCCAATCACATGCTTCTTGGGAGGCAAATTAGTTAGCTCCCATGTCTCATTTCTTTCTATAACATCTATTTCCTCATCCATGGCCTTACACCATTTCTTTTCCTTAATAGCCTCCTCAAAATATATTGGATCACTATGAGAAAATAATGCAAAATTAACACTCTCATCATAATCTTCATACCTTTCATCTTGGTATATCTTCTTAAGACTCTTGGTCTTTCTTGGTAACAGGGAGGAGAGTGTGGGATTAGAATCTTCGCTGCTGCTGCTTGGCCCTGACACTTGGTCATGCCTAGAGGAGCATGGTAATGATTGAGGCTGCTTGCCTTTTCTTCTATCTGCTCCTTCTTCTTGTTGTTCATCAACTTCCTCTTCATTCATAAATGGCACTTTACTAGAAGTGCTTGGTGACTCATCAGTTGAACCATACCAAGACTGATTTTCAAGAAATTCCACATCTCTTGAAAGCATCATCTTGTTGTTCAATGGTTCATACAATCTGTATGCCTTTGATTTTGGGCTGTACCCTGTGAAAATGCATTTCACACCTTTGTCATCCAATTTCTGCCTTTGCTCTTTAGGCACATGTGCATATGCAACACATCCAAACACCCTTAGGTGCTCAACTGTCCATCTTATTCGTGACCAAGCTTCCATTGGAATTTTGTCACGGACTGCCTTTGTAGGACACCTATTAATTAGGTAAACTGCTGTTGCCACAGCCTCTCCCCAAAATTCAGTTGGGAGACCTTTCTCTTTCATCATGCTCCTTGCCATTTCAACAATGGTCCTGTTCTTTCTTTCAGCCACTGCATTCTGCTGTGGTGTATAGCTGGCTGTGAGCTCTTTCTTTATGCCATGTTTCCTGCAAAAATTTACAAAAGAATTGGAGGTATACTCCCCTCCTCTATCTGATCTAAGGACCTTGATATAATGTCCACATTCTCTTTCAGCTTGGGCTTTAAATTCTACAAATTTATCAAATGCTTCAGATTTATTTTTTAAGAAATACACCCATGTTCTACGACTGAAATCATCAATGAATGGCATAAAATATGTACTCCCCCCAATGGAAGTAATTTGCATAGGACCGACTAGGTCAGTATGCACTAATTCTAATGGATATCTAGCCCTCCTAGAATTTCCAGAATTAAAGGGAAGCCTATGTTGCTTACCCAAAATACAAGCCTCACACTTGTCACATGAATTTCCTATTCATGGCAAACCTTCTACCATTCTTTTATTTGACAACAAATTTAAACCAGCATAGCCAAGATGACCATACCTGAGGTGCCATAGCCGTGAGGGGTCTTCAATCACACTCCTTAGAGCTGATTGTGTGGGAGGTGCAACACTAACTTGAGATGAGAAACATGTCTCAATCCTCAAGGGAAACATTCTGTTTTTGGTCATTTGAACTGCTGCAAGTAAATTCTTGCTCTCATCCTTTTCTTGAATGACACACATGTCATTCTCCATCAGCACTTTGTATCCATTTTGAATGAGCTGACCAATGCTCATCAAATTGTGCTTCATACCAGGGGAAAAATATACATTTTGTATTTCCCTTTTCTCACCTTTCTTGGTGCGGACCATAATAGATCCTTTGCCTGCAACTGGTAGGGTTCTATTGTTACCCATTTTAATTTCTGATTTGAAACTCTTGTCAATGAATGAAAACAAGGTTTCATTACCACTCATGTGGTTGCTACATCCACTATCGAGGTACCAAACCTCAAGGCTTCCTTCTTCACCAACATTACACATGATGAAGGCAGTGTTTTCACTTCCCATATTCACATCAGCCACATTTGCTTGTCCTGATTGATCTTTCTACTTCTTCCAACATTTATTTGCATAATGCCCATATTTATGACATTAGTAGCATTCTACATTACTCTTATTTGAGTTGTAGTTTTTCTTACCTCCTCTTGAAGTATTCTGTGAGCTACTTGCTCCATCTGCTCTTCCTGAGCTTTCTGCTGCAGCATTTCTTTGTCCTCCATTACCTCGGCCTCTGCCTCTGGAGTTTCTGCCTAAGCCATTTCTTCCTCTCCCCCTTCCTCTTGGATTTGACTGAGCCTTGAATGCTTTCTCTTGGGTAGAAGAAGATGTGGATCTATTGATCCTATGCTCATGGGTTTGAAGTGTACCCATCAACTCATCCATTGTCAAAACAGTGAGGTCTTTTGACTCTTCTATGGTCATGACCAAATTATCATATTTATGAGGTAAACTCCTCAATATCTTTTCCACTATCCTCTGCTCTTGATAGTCTTCTCCATTTGACTTCAGCTGGTTAATCACATTAGAGGTCCTTGAACTGAAGTCTGCAACTGATTCATTCTACTTCATCTGAAGGTTCTCAAACTCCCTCCTTATATTCTGCAGCTTTACTGTACGGACTTTATCAGTCCTTTTGAAGTTTGTCTCAAGGATATCCCATGCTTCCTTTGCATAATTTGCTGCGGCAATCTTGGGAAAAATAGTTTCTGTCATTGCTGCTTCAATCAAACTTAATGCCTTAGCATCCTTCCTCCTTGACTCTTTCAAATGAGTTTTCTGTGCATTTGTGAGAGTAGCATACTGTGT
Source organism: Cupressus sempervirens (assembly GCA_028749045.1). Classification (NCBI taxonomy): domain Eukaryota; kingdom Viridiplantae; phylum Streptophyta; class Pinopsida; order Cupressales; family Cupressaceae; genus Cupressus; species Cupressus sempervirens. Next base: position 705,315,252 of record CM053791.1, on the reverse strand, counting down.
TGGATCAGTCACATCATTGAACCCATTTACCACAAACTCCCACAAATCATTTGCAACCATAATAGTTTTTCATCTTCTTTGCAAACGTATTATAATTCTGTCCATTGAATGATGGTGGCTGCTGCCATACCTTTGCTGCATCTCCTGCCATAATAAATATCCCAGAAAACAAATGCCCTAACTCACTGTGGATGTGGGGCCTCAAAGCTCTGATACCATGTGAGAAATATGAAAAACAAAATCAAAACTCACAACTTAACCATAAAAATAATTGCCCGGGAGCAACTATTACTGAGTGATAAATTTTGCTCGGTAACCAAAGAAACCATCTGGCAGGAGTGTTTACCGAGTGAGCTCGGTAAATGAAGGACACACAACTCGGTAACCAAAGGATACCGAGTGAGCTCGGTAAATGAAGAGCTCACAACTTGGTAACCAAAGAGGGTGTGATTACTGAGTGAACTCGGTAGAAGAAGGCACCGAGTGTACTCGGTAGCCACAGGAGAATGGAGCACAGTAGAAGAGGGCACCGAGTGTACTCGGTAGCCACTGCAGAAAAAGACTTCTACCAAAGACAAAAAAAAACGAGTGCAGACTTATGACGTGAATATTTCCACCATTAAAACCAGAGACCCAAAGCTTCAAACTTTCAAATAAACTTCATAAATACAATGAACAAGAAGCAATGGAATCACGTATGCCTGCTTGCTTACTATTCAACTCTGATTTAAAATATTACAAATCTGGGAGCATTCGGCTTCAACTAGAAAACCCTAATATAACCCTAAAACTTCAAACTTCATAAACTTTAAACTTGCAGCTCTAATGGCTGCATACAATACGCCTGGAGCAATCACTGCTTCAACAGGACGAATGAAAACAATAAACTATGAACTATTAACTTACAGAATGACAAGTAGAACCATGTGCAACTGCAGGCACGACAATGATTCCTTCTGTCTCTGCAACAACTGATCTGCTGATCACTTTTCTCTCTGCCTTCCTCTGCTCTGCAACTTCTTCTCTGTCTACTTCGGTCTACTCTCTGGTCGAATGAATGTAAAACATTCCTTTTGTTATATGTGCAAAAAGTTTTCCCCCCATTTCTGAATTTTAAAATCTCACCTGCCTGTAATAAATTTATTTGATCATTCTGCAAACCGTTAGAGAGGTAGGTGGGCGTTTGGCTCCAGGGAGAAACAACCAACCATAATTAATATTCCAACACTTATTTGCTCTTTTATGTCTTTTAATTCTGTTGGCAGGACACGGGAGCCAGACTTGCACTGAGAGCTGCAGGAGAGGCGTAGCAGAAGCTGATTAACAACCGCAACAAACTCAAGGAGGAACTCGCAAAGCTGTTTGGAGGAGCGCGTGGGAAGGAAGCAGCACCCATGACAAAGCTGAAAGACTACGGGTCCAAATGTTTAACCCAGAGAAACATCGGATACTATGACGCTTTCAGAGAACAGAAGGAGAAGGTAGATTTTCAAGCCAACCTCAATCGCCTGAACCTCGCTGCCTTTTTTGACAAACTCGAAGAGATGGTGGAAACACACCAGGTGCCTGACGACTTCCACTTCATCGAAGAACTCATAAAAGAAGGAACAGAGTACAGGCTTCTAGTGGAGCCTCTTGACGTGGCTAATTATTACAGGCTGGGCAAGCACGAGGATTCGGGGCATTATATGAAAAATGCAAGGCCGCGTCGTTATAAGGCTCTTGAAAAGTGGTTGGCAGACATAAAACCCGAAGAACAGAAGATGGCTGTGATTAGTGGTCTGCAAGATATAACAAAGGATTCCTGCTTCTGGGCTCACGTGGAAGAAGTTTCGTGGATAATGAGCAATCCAAAGGAAAATGCAGAGGTTAAGAGGACCAAGTGCAGTGAATTCCAGAACTATGTGAAGCAACTGTTGGACAGGAACGAGTTGTATGTGGAGGAAGTTAAGGCGGCGAATTCCACCTTTGTCAAGTGGTGGAATAAGCTGAGCCCACAAGAAAAGCAAGCCTCCCCCATCGCTTATATCTTTTGAGGTATAAAATAGGGCCATTATTATCAGTTTTTGGGATTGGTTGGTCCTTAGAAATTTAGCTGATACTGCAGCTGAAGTGAAGTGATTTCTGTAAAGACTTTAAATGCACGCATGCTTTGTTTGTGTTTCAGTTATTCAAGGAGAATGCTGCATAAACTTATATTTTAGTATTTTACCGTTCTAGGGTTTTGGGTTTACTTGCTCTTTCGTGTGTAGAAATCATCACCTGGTTATCTCAGGATGGTAATGTAAATTCTCTCTTTGTGAGTTCAATGTTTGGTGAAAATCAATTTTGTGAGTTACATTGTTTGTTGAAAATCAAATAATTGGATATTGACTGCATTTATTATTTATGAATTTGAGAACTGTGTTGTCCTTTCTTCTAATATTATAGTTTATAAATTATATATATTGCTTAATTTTGATGATCTGAAACATGTGAAAAAAAAATAACATACAACAAAACTAAAACCCAACAAATTGATTTAACTATTTGTTGTATTTAATTAAACTTCAATAATTATTAGAATTTGATCACTTTTTCCTTTCTTTATCAAAAGCTCTGATGTGTGATGGGAAAACCTTTACGCCGTATCGGAATGGACTGCAAACTCATTTAAAAATATATATATATTGGTATTTTGAGTTGCAATGGGGAATCTTATGCCTGTCTCTGAAGGGATTGGATGCAATAGTTTAATATTATTTAAGCTGCAACCACATGACAAACGTTTGTTACATAGGAGTGTGTTTCCTTTGTCAAAGTGAGTAAGATTATATACATCTGCAATTTGTAATTGAAGGTTGGAGTTCTTTGACATCGACAATTAGGGCTTGCATAGCAGGATCAGATTTATGTATGATATAGCTTGTGAGTTGGAAGTAATTATATTAAATGAGTATTTGATTGCGAACTGATTTTTATAATCAAACGATTTTTCTAATTTACTGATATTTATTTAAATTGGTGTGTCCTGCCACAAGGGATTTTTTCACAATAAATCCCTCGTCTTTGCCCACATTCTTTTATTTGGTTGCGCATATCCTGTATGTGTTCTACTTATTTATGTGCGCAATTGTTTTTAAGTCCATGCTTTAGTCGGTGGCTAACTAGCCGACTAGATTATTCATAGAGAAATATTAAAATAAAATAAAGGAAAATCATGATTATATAATTTTTAAATTAATAAAATAAAATAAAGGAAAATCATGATAATGTAATTTTTAAATTAATTATAAAAATATTAAAAAGAGGAATCTGCTGCCTACGCTTTATAGTGGAAAGATAGATTTCATTAAACTGGTCTTTCTTGAATGAATAAGGTTTTTGGTATTTTCCAATTAGTGTATATCACGCTTGGTTAATTTAATGTTTTTATAATTAATTTTAAAATTGCATTATCATGGTTTTCCTTTATTTTATTTTATTAAAATATTTCTCTATGAATAATTTAGTCGGCTAGTTAGCCACTGGCTAAAGGGCAATTTAATGTTTTTATAATTAATTTAAAATTTACATTATCATGGTTTTCCTTTATTTTATTTTATTAAAATATTTCTCTATGAATAATCTAGTCGGCTAGTTAGCCACCCGCTAAAGGAAAGTGTCTACCTAGTCGACCAGATTCCTCTTTTTAATGTTTTTATAATTAATTTAAAAATTACATTATTATGGTTTTCCTTTACTTTGTTTTATTAAAATATTTCTCTATGAATAATCTAGTCAGCTAGTTAGCCATTGGCTTTCAGATTTGGATTAGTCATGGGAAGTTCAGGATATCTTGCCCGATGATTGTTAGAAGTTGAGATTTATAAGAGTGTTTTTTTTTTGTAACAAGAGCTCTTTGGAGTTAAAGTCCTCCCTTTTGTATATAAGTTTCTAGTATTTTTTAATCTTTAGGAATAAATATCTAATTTTAGTTGTGGGAATGTGGGATTTGGATGGTTTTATACATAGTATATGTACATTGTAAAATCTAATTAAAAATAAATAAAAATAAAGATGTTTTAAGTTTAAATTTTTAAATGGATATAATGTTCTAATAGACTCCAAAAGATGGAAGGAACTAGAAATCCCTCTTAATCTATGTTGGGACTTTGCATGTCTACCAAAAGTCATCTTTTTATTATGGTTAGCTTTTCAAAATAGGATTTTAATGGCAAATAGGCTCAGTAAAATTGGCCTGGCAGGACCATCGAGATGCGTTCTCTGTAAGAACAATTGTGAAGATGTTGATCATCTCCTCTATAATTGTTCTTATGCTTGAAGGTGTTGGGAATGGCTCATTCATAATCTTGGCTGGCATTCTCCATTTTTTTAAAGTCTTAAGGATTTTCTTATTGGATGGATGGCCAACTCACTTTTGTAAAGGCATCTATAGTAAACTCTGGAATGCTAGCCCTTCTATTCTCATGTGGGAGATTTGGAAAGAAATAAATAGGAGGATTTTTCTTGATAAAGAGATGAAAGATGAAGAGCTGATTCCAAAAATCTAGGCGTGTATCGTGGAAAATGTTAATTCCTATCTCAAGAAATCTTCTATGGAAGAAGGCTCCTTCTCATTATGGGATGGTCTAATCAAAAAGATTTGGCCCAAGTTGATCAATCCTCCACTTGTTTATACTAAGGAAAATAAGGAGGCACGAAGAAATTGTAAATGGTCTCCCCCCTTGAAGGGCTAGGCTAAGCTTAATTTAGATGGAGCGGCAAGAGCCAATCTAGGGGTAGCAGGTATCAGATGTATTGTCAACGATGACTCATGCAAGTGGTTAGCCAAAAAAGCTATGTCCATCAATCCCACTTCTAATAATCTGGCTGAATTCACAATGTTGGAAGGTCTTGGAATATGTCATCAATTAGGCATATCGAAGCTTATAATTGAGGGTGATTCTCAAATTTTTTTAAATGCAATTAGGAACAGATCTACTCCTAATTGGATTCTCAATTCGAAACTAGAAGAAGTCACCCTTTTGCTCAATAAGTTCAAGGACACAAGGATTTGCCACATTTATAGAGAAGGTAATACCAAGGTAGACTTATTGGCAAATATTGGGGCAAATGGCGCTAATTTCTTAAGAATTTGTCAAGGGTTTTAATTGCTTTATTCGTTTATTTTTTAGTTCGTTTTATTTTTATTACTTTTTTCACCATTATGTTTGGTGTTTTGGTATAGGTAAGTATTAGGTATTATATTAGCTGAAGTTATTTGGTCACTTAGTCTTAAGATTTTAACTCTTATTAATTTTCATGAGCTCCAGTTAGATAGAAGTCTATCGGGCTTTTAGGGTTCCTCTTATGGCTCATTATAGTTATATAATTGATCAGGGGGGTTAGCTCATTATCATCAATTCTTATGATGGATTGAGCCCCGTGATTTAAAAGCTAGAGTATGTGCTAGGAAATAAGAAATTATAATCTCAGTAATGTGTGGACAGGCTGACCATTTATTATGACCTGGTGATGGACAAATCATCAGCTAGTTTAGGCTTCTAGGTTCTTCGAGATTTATCAAAATTGGTTTAATTGTCTTTAAACCAATTCTTTCTCATTGTCTAGTGAGGTTTATAGTTCTTGGTAATGGACACCAATATTAGTGTCTTTCACATCTTTGAAGTGTGGACCATGGCATTTCTGGGGAATGTTAAACTGAAAAGGTGGAATAATATGTTGGATACAATTATTCAATTATGTGTTGTCTTTGATGTTACACAAATGTCATATCAGTCATCAGACAAAGTCTACCGAGCTCAGTTAGTCAGTAAAGCAAATTATAAAGTCTATCGATCTCAGTTGGTCAGCAAAGCAGATTCCAAAGTCTACTGAGTGTTCTTGAAAGTTACTCTGTGGAAACAGTTTCTACCAAGCTCACTCATGCATTGAAGGATTTTGTGGCAGAAGTCAGTGGTAACTGAGCTCACAAGGTTATCAAAAGAAAGTTATTGTCTACCAAGTTCACTCGGTCTCTAAAGGATTTTGCAGAATTCGTAGTGTTCACCAAGCTTCAGTTGGTTAACACTGAAAATCATTTCTGGAGTAGTGTTTACGGAGCAGGGTTGGCCAATGAAGGATTTCATTATTTTGAGAAATAAAGTTTAATTGTTTCATGTAATGTTCGTAGCCGACTGATGTAATGATTATTGGTAATTGTAACTTGTAAATGAGCTGAGTTGACAATTTGTATGGTTTAAATAAAAGGTCAAGTTTTGAATTCTGAATTGTAATGAATGAGCATGCAAGTGAGTTGATTGTGTGAAGAGGAAAGTGTGAGTGAATTTTGAAGAAGGATCAGATATCTTGAGGAGCAGAAAAGGTGTATTTGATCAGATAGGATCTAGTGAAGTAGAATAGAGATTTGTATTACCAAAGTTCAGTTGCATCTCATTCAGGTCAACTCATTGTTACTTTCTCGCAATTGTAGCAATGATTTTTAAATCTCTTAACAGAGTTGGTTTAACAACCATTTTTGTAAATCCTCTAACAAGGTGGACAGTTCTACTGAATTGTTCTTAAGTCCTCTGGCAAGGCCACTCCTAGCAGGGTGATTAAATCCTCTAACAAGGTCACATCTAACAATGTGTTTTGTAACCTTTAACAGGGTTGGCTCCTAACAGGGATCACTTCAGAAGAGTAAAAATTAGTAGCTAGTTACTTGGTGGTTTTTCCCATATTGGGTTTCCACATTAAATCTGGTCTCTTGTGTTCATGTCATTTCTTTCATGCATGCATGTTAAATTTCTATGAATGCTTAAAAATCAGTTAACACATACTACATCTACCGAGTTACAACATTTTCCTGTGTGGCTACTGAGTGACATCAATAACTAGTTTATAAGACATCTAAGGGATTTGTGGATTTTTTTTTGTGGTAACTGATTCACCCCCCGCCCCCGCCCCCTCCCCCCCCCCCCCCCCGAATTATTCCATCTATATTTCCAACAATTCGTATAAGAGCTTTTGGTGCTTGTAGGAAGGATTTCAAGGATCTAAGCTAAAGATTAGGATGTCTTACAAAAGGGAAATTCCAAGGCCTAACAGGGATAACTTTTCAACATGACAAGGTCTCATGAGACTCCATCTGGCTTCCATTGGAGATACATGATTGAAATATCTTGATGAAGCATATGTAACTCCTTTTGGTACACTATCTGTCAATGACATTGCTGAGAAGAAGACTCATAACACCATGATGATAGACATTGCATCTGCCCTAAGCTATGAAGAATTTGATGATGTCAAGGATTGCAAAACTACCTTTGAAATGTGGAACAAGCTAAAGGATATATATATAGAGAGGTGATGATAATCTGAGAAGAGCCAAAGAAAAAAGTCTAAGAGGACAATTTGATCAGATGAGGATGAGAGAGGATGAAAACATTGCCAAATATGTTGAAAGAGTCAAAGTAGTTGTCAGTGCAATCAAGGCTTCTGGAGGAGATATCGAGGAGGAAACAATTGTAAGTAAAGTTCTTAGAGCATTACTTTCCATTTATACAATTAGAGTTTCTGAAATTCAAGAAAGAGGATGTGAAGCAAATCATAAGATAAATTTAGAGGGGTGAACCCACAATAGTGGGTTACACTTTTTTGGAGGAAGAAATTCCTCCAAAATCGTGAAAGTCGGATTTTTTGCCGAAATTTTTTCGATAGAATGTAATCATCTAGTTTCGATAGAAACTATAAAAGTTTCTATCGAAACTACTTTTGATGGCAGTTTCGATCAAAACTAACTATGCAAAAAAAATTTATCCTAAATAGTTTCGATAGAAACTAAATAGTTTCTATCGAAACTATTTTTTACATGAAAACTCGGCCTTATTAGTTTCGATAGAAACTAACTAAAAATAGTTTCTATCGAAAGTATTAAAAAAGTTTCAATAGAAAGTTAGTTTCTATCGAAACTAGTAAAGTAGATGGCTTTTACAAAGCCTATAAAATTCTTAGTTGTTTTCATGGCTTCTAGGCTCAATTTCTAGGTTCAGATGGAGCACTAAAGACATGTCATTTTCCATGACTCAAGTACTTAGAATGAGCTTTCTAATGAATATGGATTTGATAAATTTTGAATTTTTTTAGTAGACATTTTTTTACGTTAATTGAATAGAGGTTCATTATAAAAAATAAACCTATATATTGAACGCTCATGGAAAAATAGTAAATAAGAGAATAAAAATTCTAAAAAATAACTACGGTATCTGTATTTGAGTCCTCTTTCAAGCAAAAAAATAAATTTGAAATTGGATAAATATATAATAAGTTACATGTGTCAAAAGCCATGTATGTCCAAATTAGTGTTAGGTCAAATTTAAACTCTGATAAAATATGAAATAATGATGATAAAGACATCAAATCACCTTTACGGTTTTGGTATGGATGTTAAAAAACTAAATTCGAAAGAATTATATTGATATCTATTGTAGAAAAAAAGTTATGTGTGTCAAAAACAATGTCACTTTTTAAAAATCAGGTTTTTGATAACATAGCAATTTTCTTGGGAGAAAAATTAATTCAATCAAATAAATTTAAAAAAAATATTTAAAAAAATATTTAGAATCTACATAGAAAATCCTAAAGGACTCTAGTTTACTTCATCTTCAAATTCCTTACCATTAAATGGAAATTCGCATCTGAATGTGAAAATTTTCTTGAAAATTCATAGTTCAGTGTTAGTTTAGGCAAAAAAGTGTAACCCATTATTGTGGGTCCACCCAGAGGCCATAGTAGGAAGATTGACTACTTTTGAGCTAGATAACTATGACAACTATGTTCCAACTTCAAAGAACATTGAATTAGCATTTGAAGCCAAGCTTTCACTCAAAGAAAAGGGCAAGAAGATAAAGGATTCTTAGTCAGAAAGTGAAGAAGAATCATAACAGAGTTCTGATAGTGATCTTGAGGTGGTTGAAGCTCTACTAGCAAGGAAATATTCTAGAGGCAAAGGAAAATACAAAGGTAAGGTTCCTCTAATCTATTTTTCATGTGAGGAAATTGGACTTATCGTTGCTAGATTCCCAAACAAGAAAAATAAGGATGAGAAGAAAGGTCACAAGTGCAATGGCAAGAAAGATTTCAAATCATTCTAGGACAAAGGTAAGAAAACTTGTTTCATGGCTAAGGATTCTAATGATTCTGATGATGGTGAAGATGAAATTGTTTACATTGCTATGAAAGATGAATCTGATAATGATGAGAAAGGTAAGATGGCACTTATCTCTCATGTGAGAAAAAATGATACATGGATCATAGACAGTGGTTGTTCACATCATATGACTGGTGACAAAACAAAGTTTGAATATTTTAAAGACTATGATGGTGGTAGTGTGAGGTTTGGTAATACTGAACCTTGCTGCATAAAAGGAAGAGGAAGAATCTCACTAATCAAAGGGCTTGTATGTGATAATGCCTATTGGGTTGAAGGACTGAAACACAATCTGTTGAGTGTGGCACAACTAATCAATATTGGATTCAAGGTGGAATGCATGGAAAAGCAAGACTGTTGGATGAGAAAGGAAAGCTGATTGGATCTAGCATACAAATAAAAGGTAACTTGTTCTATCTTGAACTTGGTGAATGTTCATGTTTTATTGCTCAAGTTGAAGAAAGTTGGTTATTGCACAAAAGGTTATGTCATCTGAACTTTGATAACCTAGTGAAAATAAGAAAATCCAGGAAAGTAGAGGTATTCCTAGTATAAAGAAACCTAATGTTGGTCTATGCAAGAATTGTCAGATTGGTAAGATGGGAAAAACTAGCTTTAAAAGTAAGAACTATCAGTCTAAAGAAGTTTTGGAAATTGTGCATACTGATTTGTGTGGACCCATTGGAATTAAGAGCTATACTGGAGAAAATTTCTTCATTATTTTTGTTGATGATTACTCTAGAATGATTATTGTCATGTATTTGAGAGAGAAATCAGAAGCATTTGAGATGTTCAAATGGTATTTGGCCAAAGTAGAGAAAGAAATAGGGAAAAGACTAATATGCTTGAGGTCAGATAGAGGTGGTGAATTCATTTCCCATGAATTCAATAACTTTTGCATTGAAAGAGGAATCAAAAGATAGGTATCAACCCCTGGAACTCCCGAGCAAAATGGAATAGCTAAAAGGAGAAACATATCTATCATGGATTGTGCAAAAAATTTATTCATTGAAAAGAACATTGCTATCAAATACTGGAAGGAAGCTATCAGCACTGCAGTTCATACCTTGAACCAAGTACAGTTGAAGGACTTATTCAATACCCCCTATGAGTTATGGTATGGCTATAAATCCAATGTAAGTTACCTAAAGGTATTTGAAAGTAAATGTTATATTCTAAAAGAATCTAGAAAAGGTAAATTTGATGTAAAGGGTGATGAAGGCATATTTTTGGGATATTCTTGCAAGAGTAAAGCATATAGATGTTTGAATTTGTCTACTCACAAAGTCATAGAAAGTGCACATGTGAAAGTTGATGAGTTTGCAGAAAGGACCAAAGAAGAAAGAAAAAAGGAACCAAAAGATTATAGGAGATTTGTTTTCATTGAACTTGATATAGTGCTAGATACATCTGTCAATCAGGAAACTTCTACTCCCGAGTCTTTAGTCACCGAGTTTCAAGAAGTTCAAATTGAACTACAGGAACCCGAGTCACATTTAGATGCTACCAAGCCAATGCCTACCAAGTCTGAAGGACCCAAGCAGCAGTCAAATCAATCAGAGCCAGAAACTGAAATTCAAAATGAAGATTGTGGAACTCAGTCCAAAGGCAAGGAACTTATTTAGCCAAGTATGTTTGGAGACATCATGCACCAGATCAGATTATTGGAGACAAATCTAAAGGTACTGTGACAAGAAGTAAACTAAAAGGTACTTGTTTACTTTTTGATTTTAAACCTAAAAATTTCAAAGATGCATTAGAAAATGAAAGCTGGATTGAGGCTATGAATGAAGAGATAAAGCAAATAGAGAAGAACAAAACATGGACTCTTGTACCTAAGCCTAAAGATAAAAATGTGATTGGAACTAAGTGGGTATTTAGGAATAAGTTGAATGAAGATGGTAATGTATCAAAGAACAAAGCTAGACTGGTATGTAAAGGATACTCTGAAGAAGAAGGAATAGACTATGGAGAGACTTTTTCTCTTGTTTCAAGATTGGAAGGTGTCAGAGCCCTACTTGCATATGTTGCATACAAAAGATTTAAGGTATATCAGATGGATGTCAAATCTGCATTTCTCAATGGTATACTGGATGAAGAAGTCTACATTAAGCAACCTAAAGATTTTTTTGATCCAGACAAGAAGGACATGGTCTAAAAATTACAAAAAGCATTGTATGGTCTAAAACAAGCCCTTAGAGCATGGTATGAAAGATTGCATAACTATCTTATTCAGATTGGTTTTCTGAGAACTAATGATAATAGTAGCTTGTATATCAAGGAAGGACTAGATAACAAGATTGTTTTGGCAGAAATATTTGTGGATGATACTTTGTTTATAGGGAATGATGATTTATGCAAAAAAAATTCAAAGCAAATGAACAAGGAATTTGAGATGTCTATGTTTGGTAAGATCAAATTCTTTGTTGGTCTTCAAATTTAGCAAAGCAAGAAGGGTATCTACATCACTCAATCTAAATACATCAAGGAGATACTCAAAAGGTTTGGTATGGAAGATTGTAAACCAGTTGGGACTTCCATATGTATTGGACTAAAGCTTACCAAGGATGATGAATCAAAAGAGGTAGATCAGACCTTATATAGATCAATGATTGGAAAGCTATAGTATGTAGTTCATACAAGGCCATATATTGCTCTTGCAGTTGGTATAGTTGCAATATTTTCAGCAAAATCAAGAGAAAATCACATGATGGCAATCAAAATGATCATGAGATACTTGAAAGGTACTGAAAATTATGGATTATGGTACAAATTTGGAGGTAATTTGGACTTGAAAGTGTTTACTGATGTAGATTGGGCAGGAAACATTGATGACAGAAAGAGTACAAGTGGAGGAGCATTCTTTCTTGGAAAGAGGTTAATTTCTTGGACAAGTAAAAAGTAAAATTGTACATCCCAATCTACAGCAGAAGCAGAGTATGTTGCAATAGTAGTAAATTGTTCTAATACTATTTGGTTCAAACAATTATTGGAAGACATGAAGGTGGAAATCAAAGAACCAATTGTTATGTTTTGTGACAATACAAGTGCAATCAACATATCTAAAAATCCAGTGATGCATTCAAAAATCAAGTGCATTGCAATAAAATATCATTTTGTCAAAGAATTGGTGCAGGATAAGGAGATTAGATTGGAATATGTCCATACTAAGGAACAAATTGCTGACATATTCACCAGGCCATTACCTAAAGATGCATTCTCATATCTAAGAGGTAAGTTAGCAGTCATTCCCCTATCTGAAGCTCATTAAAATGAAGCTTTAGTGATGCATCAACAGGTACCAAGTTGAAGATCTATCAGTTGATGCAGCATAGTCATGGGAATATTGCATATGAATCAGTACGCAATGTACATTGTTACTCATTTGGTTTGTGTTGTCTTTGCCACGTGTTGTCAAAGAGGGAGATTGTAATATCAGATCCTTCTAAAATTTGAATTTGATTGTGGAAAGATTGTTGTTTAAAAAGAAGCTATGTAATTCCTTCACAGAGGGAGATTACTATATTTGAGAATTTGTGGCATAAAATATAAGAGGGAGAAATATTCTATTAGAAAAAGACTTGTTCTCAAATTTTATTCTGCTATGACATGTTGTGTTACCATCAATGCCAAAGAGGGAGATTTTTGGATACAATTGTTCAATTGTGTGTTGTCTTTGATGTTACACAAATGTCATATCAATCATTAGACAGAGTCTATTGAGCTCAGTTGGTTAGCAAAGAAAATTACAGAGTCTACTGAGCTTAGTTGGTTGGCAAAGCAGATTCCAGAGTCTACCAAGCATTCCTAAAAGTTACTCTATGGAAATAATTTCTACCGAGCTCACTTGGGCGTTGAAGGATTTTGTGGTAGAAGTCATTGGTAACTGAGCTCACAAGGTTATCGAAGGAAAGTTATTTTCTATCGAGTTCACTCAATCTCCAAAGGATTTTGCAAAAGTCATAGTGTTTACTAAACTTTAGTTGGTTAACACTGGAAATCATTTCTAGATCAGTGTTTACCAAGCAGGGTCGGCCAATGAAGGATTTCATTGTTCTGAGAAATAAAGTTTAATTGTTTCATGTAATGTTTGTAGCTGATTGATGTAATGATTATTGGTAATTGTAACTTGTAAATGAGCCAGCTTGACAATTTGTATGGTATAAGTAAAAGGTCAAGTTGTGAATTCTAAATTGTAATGAACGAGCATGCAAGTTAGTTGATTGTGTGAAGAGGAAAGTGTAAGCGAATTGTGAAGAAGGATCATATATCTTGAGGAGCAGCAAAGGTGTATTTGATTAGAGAGGATCTAGTGAAGTAGAACAGAGATCTGTGTCAGCAAAGTTCAGTTGCATCTCATTCAGGTCAAATCATTGTTACTTTCTCACAATTGTAGCAATGATTTCGAAATCTCTTAACAGAGTTGGTTTAACAACCATTTATGTAAATCCTCTAACAAGGTGGATAGTTCTGTTGAATTTTTCTAAAGTCCTTTAGCAAGGTCACTCCTAGTAGGGTGATTAAATCCTCTAACAAGGTCACACCTAATAGTGTGTTTTGTAACCTTTAATAGGGTTGGCTTCTAACAGGGCTCACTTTAGAAGAGTAAAAATTAGTAGATAGTTACTTGGTGGTTTTTTCCATATTGGGTTTCTACGTTAAATATGGTGTCTCTTGTGTTCATGTTATTTCTTTCATGCATGCATGTTAAATTTTTGTGAATGCTTAAAAATTAGTTAACACATACTACATCTACTAAGGTACAACATTTTCCTGTGTGGCTATCGAATGACAACAGTAACTAGTTTATAAGACATCTAAGGGATCTATGGATTTGTTTTTGTGGTAACTGATTCACCCCCCCTTAGTTACTCCATCTATATTTCCAACATAATATTTTCAGGGCAGTAGACGACATGACTAGAATTGATGTGAGCAGAGCAATAGATGAAGGTGTGTTTAAGTACAATCGATCATGGAGGACAAATAGTGATGTTATAGGCATCTTCATTGGGTGCATGGCAAAAATTGGTTTCAAAAAATGGGCCATGACTCATTTATGTCTTAATATCTTTCAATCCACCTGGTGTAGAGGCATTGAGGAAGCTATCATGGGTTTAAATGAAAACTTATGTTTACCCCTTCTTTTGATGTATATGGAGCATCCCCTGGGGAATCTTATCATTACTAATATCCCCAGATGCCTTGCTATAATTATTGGGGATAGAGTAGAATTTAATATGGAATGGCCTAAGATGGAGTCTTGCTTCCATTTTCTTGTGGGCTAGAGAAAGATTGCTCCTATGGTGGGTCATGATTGGTTGGTCAATTATCTTAATCTGCATAAGGCGTACATTCACCCTAGTGTGGTTTTTGACAACATTGAAAACATGGACTTTTGAACTCCTAATATTGAGAAAATGACTAGAGAAAAATCTACTTTTGAGTTTCCTCCTATCTTCAAGGCTGAAAATCCTAGTGATGTGGTTGAGGTCATCATGATTTATTGGAAGAAGTAAGGGCTAGCATGACAATAGATGGTTTTTCTGCTTCATTTCTGCTTCAGACAAGCTTTTTGGAAACTCATCCATATATCTTCAGAGCTATGGGGTTAGTTGTAGTTAGGTCTTTCCTTTTATAAATGATCTCTACTTTTAGGCAGTTTGTGTCTATTCTAGGTCTTTAGGGGTAGGATTATATTTCTTTATATGACTGTAATGTATATGTCTTAGAATCTGTTATGTTGGGTTTATCAACATCTCATTTTGGTTTAGACTTTTTTTGTTTTGTACATTTGGTCTAGATATATTAAGATAAGGTAGCTCTGTACTGTATATATGGACAAACTTCTATAAATTCTTCATGCTTATCGGTATATATGGTTAAGACATAATAATATTGGCTCCTAATTATGTGTTTTTTTGTTGTGGATGGTTAATGTTGTCTCCTATTTTTAGCTTTCTCTGCTATCAGTCTGGTGACTAGCTGGTTTTTGGTTTGTACATTTCAGGCTAGGTTTGTTGGATTCATATTGTATGTTAATTAAGAACTTTTTTGGGAAAAATATGGATGTTTTTGTCCTCTTTCAAATTATGATGTTTGTCTTTATATGCTTTTAGTTGTGATGGCATATGGGCATGTGTAATATGGTATTGTTGGATATTTCGGATCTCTTTGCATTGGTAGTTCTGGTGATCTTTGTAGTAGTTAGTAGAATATGAACTAATCTAACATCTGACAGATATTTATGACTGTCTTATATGGTGTTTGTTTCAACTCCATGGTTATTACTTTTTAATTATGGCTCATCTCTCTGACTGAGTTAATTAGGTTTGTTTTACAATTTTTTGATATGCTAGATTTGAACTATCATCTCTTTTCTTTGTACTCAATTTCTCCCTAGCCAGTATTAGTTGCTTTGTAATGGCTATCTATTTTAGGCCCTTAGCAGGTTGGGTTGGGTTTGAACTTATATATAATGATAGTCTAGAAACAGAGGCTGCAACATTTTGGCCAGTGGTATTGAATATAGCTAAGATGATTTGATATGTAGTAAGATTTAAAATTATAATGTCGCATTTTACTTTGGTGGAGCACTAGTAAAATAGCTCTTTGTCTGATGACAGAGTGATTCTTCTAGCTTATTTGAATGTGCATGTTATTTCTCGGGTATCTCCTTGTATATCCAGATTGACTCGAGATTTGTTTATGTATATAGTATAAGACTTGATTGTTGTATTGTATATTATGGAGATCATTGTCTCATGGAAGTATAGTTCTTGTTTTTATGATCACCTCGATTAGTTCATCAGATAACTATTAGCATTCTTTGTCTAAAGCTTCCCCTAGTTCTGGGGGTGGGTTAAGAGTAAGGGTTTTCCTATTATGGTATGTCTCTCTAATCAGTTAGTTGAAGTATTATGATTCATAATATGGGTGATTTTATCCACTATTGATAGAATAGTATCCTTTAACTATTTCATGAGGCTATTAATTGATTTAGATGTTTAGATTTCACTAACCATGATGATTGATAAGCTAAGAAGAAGGGTTGAGTGCTTGGCCTAGCTTGGAAGGAATGGAAGCGCAAGGTGACATTGGATTCTATTCTTTACAGGCATACTAGCTCCGGACAAGTGTATCGACAAGAATTAATCAATTTTGATGTAATTGAACTAGGGGTATGCCCCTTTTTATGATGTTATTAGTTAAAATGTAATCAAAATGATATGAGTAGATTGGGGTATGCCCCTTTTAAAACTGTAATAATAAAGGATGTTTGTCCCGAGCTAGACTGGAGGTTTTCTTCTCCGTTTTTTCCTACCAGTGCCCGTTTGAATAGAGAGAGCTATTGTAAATTATTTTTATGATTTAATAAAAATTATAAAGGCCTTGGCCATTTATCAATAAAAAAATTTTAAATTTTTTTTAAAAATTATTTATAAAGAGCAAATTAAAAAGTATATTTTACTTTGTACTTATTTTTATATATTATACGAGTTAAAATAGATTTACTAAGCAAAATAATAATTAAATTATAATCTAAATTTTTTTAAAAAGTTTTTATTTATAAAGAGAAAATCAAAAAGTATATTTTATTTTGCACTTATTTTTATATATTATATGAGATAAAATAGATTTATTAAAAAAAATAATAATAAAATTATAATCTAAACTCTTTTTTTCCCTGTCATTCCACATTTGGTGCAGGAATTTATTTTAGCTTATAATGGCCTTGGCCCTCTCCGACCTAACAGTTACTATTGGTGCTGGAGTTGCTGCTACATGTAAACATGGTCTCGTCGAGCAAACACCCGCGCAAATTTGTGTCCAAGGTATTTCACGAGGTAATTCCTCTCCCGACTTGGTTCTGAATATTTTTGTTGTTGAACCTACTTGCCAATGACTAGAAACCCAAACCCTTATTGGGTATTTTGTGGGTCGCACTCCATTTGAGAGCATGCTACGTGAATGGGTATCCAAGGCCTGGTCCCCCTAGGGGATTCACCTTGAAGGGATTCAAAACCTCACCAAGGGTTTTTTCTTGTTTTTTTTTGGTAATCCCTCCTAGGCTGAGAGTATTTTCAGCCATGGGTCATGGACAATTCGCTTATCTCTGCTCATTTTCCAAAGATGGTCTCGAGTTCGCTTATCTCTGCTCATTTTCCAAAGATGGTCTCGGATGACCACAAACTTAGGGTTCTAGTTTGGATAGAGTTCCCTAGGTTGCCCATCCCTTACTAGTCTTTTCTCACTAAAATTGCCCAAACTGTGGGCAAAGTCATTTGCATGGAACCAAACAAATTTTGTAATGCCCATCCTCAATGGAGGGTCTATGTTGAGGTCAACCTTTCTAGGGACCTTCAAGAGACTGTGGAAATTTAGATTGGTGCTACCATCTTTTCTCAAAAGGTGCTTTACTTGAATCTCCCAAATACTTGTTTTCACTATCAATCTGTGAGTCACAAGATCAAGGATTGTCCTCTTCTTGAGCACAATTTCTCTCCGATGCAGGAACCCAAGCTGGCTCTAACTATTAAAAAAGATGAGTGGACAACAGTTGTCAAGAAATGCAAGGGTGCTGCTAAGCCAAACCTTGTTTGTCAAGAACCTAGCCACCCCAGTTCTAGTGCAGCTCCTCTTGTGCCCTTGGCACTAGAGGCTTCTCTGGTTGTGTCGTCACCCATTTCAAGCCCTGTATTGCAAGGAACAACTAAGATGGAGGTATGAGCTACTTGGGTTCTGACACCTCAAGCAACTTCTATGATTTCTTCTTTTTCTCCCCATCGCTCTTATAGCCCTAAAGACAATAAGTGAAGAGCCATCACTTTGGGTAACTCTTTGTTTGAACCCTCCGCTTTCTTGCATAACAATTTTTCCTTGCTTGAGGACAAGGAGAATATGAAAGTTGGTTTATGATGAATTTTCTCTCATGGAATGTACGGGGGCTAACAGACCTCCCTAGAAAGTATTCTATTCGTGATACCAAGCATAGGCTTGGCAATATTGATGTTTTGAGTTTGCAAGAAGTTAAAGTCTCTAGGTTCCTTCTCAACTTAGCTTGCCATGTGATATGGCCGGATGGTATCAATTTTGCTTCTCAACATGAAGCTGGTCGAGGTGGTGTAGTCACTCTCCTCTCCCCTCAGCTTTTTCCTTTTGTTATTTCCCAAGGTTCTAACCCCATGCAGAGAGTAGTTTGGGTTTTGTTGTCTTTTAAAAATCATTCTTTTGGCATTGTCAATATCTATGCCCCTAATGATGCGATTGAGCGCTCACACTTGTGAAAATGGCTAGCTGATTCTTTGCCACCTGCCACCTAGTTATTCTGCAGGGATTTTAATAAGGTTGAGTTGGCTATTGATAAAGTGGGCCTTTTTCCTTTCCAATGGTGAACTGGTGAGTGAGAAGCCTAGTTCTACATGTAGAACAAGTTGGATCTTTTTGATCCCAATGTTCATCGTCGCTAGACTGATGGTGTCTGGTACACATGGTCCAACTTTCGAGAGGGAGCTGACAGGGTCCTTAAAAGGCTGGACCATGCTATGATTTATGCTTAGTCCTTTTTTTCTTTTTCTTAGGAGTTTTCTTCCTATCACTCTGCTCCCTAACATGACTCTTTTAGACCATTTTCCCATCCACTTCTCCATTACCATCATTCTGCCCCTCCTCATAATTGTAAAACTCAATTTTACTTTAATATTTTCGTGTTGTCCCATCCACCCACCGTCACCCATATTTTGCAAACTTGGTACCTTAAACCTAGGCCCCACTCATCCTCTAGGTGGATTCAGTGGTGGAATGACACCATCACTCATACTAGGAGGTTTCTTCGCATTTATGGGAAGCAATTGGCCATGTACTACAAGAGATTCTATGAGGCCACTATCAAAGATCTTCATACAACCACTGAAGCTCTTTCCATGAATCTGTTTGATACAGATCTCTAGGTTTGGCTTGCCAACCTTCACCATTAGAAGTAAGTTGCAAACAATTATATTGCTTAGGGAGCTCAACTCAAAGCACACATTCATTGGCTGGAGGTTAGTGATCAAGCTTCCAAGGAATTCTTTAATGTGTTGAGGGCACACCACTCTGTGATGGGGATCAAGTGCATTCGAGAGGTTTAGCATACCCTTTGTGAGCTTCTTGATATTCTTCAAGCCTTTGTTCACCACTATGAGGAAGTTTTTACAGCGCAAGGTCCCTTAGTGGCCAAGGACCAAGCCTTGCAAGCTTGTTTAGCTGTCACACCTAAAAGACTCACTCGAGAACAATATGTGTTCTATGAGCAGAAGCTCACTCTAGAGGACCTCAAGGAAGTTTTCTTCTCCATGGTGGATGATAAGGCCCCTGGTTGTGACAGCTTTCCTTGTGAATTTTACAAAGCATTTTGGGATGAGATTGGTCCAGCCCTGCATAAGGTTTATATTAAGGCATACAATTCCTATTCTCTGGGTAATCTTATTAACAAAGGGAATATTAAGTTCATACCTAAGGCAGGCGACCTTGAAGACATCTGTAATTAGAGGCCTATCACATTGTTGAACATTTTCTATAAAATCATTGCCAAGGCTCTCTCACTCAAAATCTGTCATCTTCTTCCTTAGATCATTTTTCCTAAACAAATGGGTTTTATCAAGTCCCGTTATATCTTGGACAATATAATTACTATGTGGGAAGGGATGGAATGGGCTTGTCATTCCAAGCAACTAGCCATATTTATCAAAATTGATTTTGCCAAATCTTATGATAGGATTGAGTGGGTTTTCATTCTAGCCATGCTTAAAGCTCTTGGATTTGGCCCTACCTTTTACAGTCAATCCAAATGCTCTTTGGAGATGCCTCTTCTTGCATCTCCATTAATGGCCATTAGTCTCAAGTGTTTGGGCTTTATTGATCAATTCACCAAGGCTACCCGCTGGCATCATCTTTATATGTATTGGTAGCAGAAGGTTTTGGGTATTTTCTTGCAAACGCCATCTCCCAAAGAAGGGTACGAGGTATTTCCCTTCTTGATCCCCCTGATTATCTTATAAATGGTCATTTTGCAGACAACTCTTTCCTCACTCTCATTGAGGATGAAGAGAATATTACATCTGCTTTGCAATGTCTTGATACATTCTATCTTGCTTCTGGATCTACCATTCAGTGGCACAAAACCCTTTGATACAAGCAGTCTTACCTTCCTCATTCTACTTGGCTTGAGCAATACCAATGGAAATGGGTTCAACATGGGGAAGTTTTTCATTTTCTGGGTATCCCCTTCACCTTCCAACCTTCAGCTGTTGAGCTCTGGAATTTCAATTCTTGCTAGAATAGAGAAGAAGCTAGAGTATTGGATCACCAAACCTCTTTTCTTAGTAGGAAAATTCCAGATTTGTTCCAAAGTGTTGGCCACCACCCATGTTTATTATTCTTCCTATTAGGCTCTGTCAAAGGCCTCGTACCTCAAACTTGAATTCCTTTTACATGACTTTCTTTGGATGCCAGATGCCTCTCACTAGGGCTTTCATAGAGTCGCTTGGGATTTCTACTGTCTTCCCAAGGAGTTCAGTGGCCTTGGTTTGTTGTCCACCTAGAAGCAAGGTATTTCTTTATGTGCCACATGGGTGATTCAAGCTCTTTTCGACAATGAAGCCTAGAAGATTCTATTAAGGCATTGCATTTCTTCAACCTTTTTGGTTCACCGGCCAGCCTAGAAGGGGATTGGGTTTCAAACCCCTCTGGTTACTCCTAAACCTATTCAAATTTAGGGTACTTTTTTTGCTAAGAGTATTTGGAAACCTTGGGAAGCAATTAAGCCCTGGCTGTACTAGGTTGGAAATGGATTTAGAGATGAGCTTTCCTTGAACAAACATAATCTCTGGTGGTCACCTTTATTTGCTATTCAAAGTGTTCCCCTAGCTAAGGTGCATGGGGCTAGTGCTCTGCATTTTTTTAAATGTGGCATAAGGACCCCTAAAGATCTTTTTCTCTAGAGTTACTATGAGCTTGTGGTTGTGGGAAGACTTGAGAGTGCAATTCTGGCTCACTCATCCAAATCGACAGACTTTTGATCTTCTAGTTTCTGCGGCACCTTCACATTTGTTACACAAAGTGAGCATTCAGTCATCTTGCCCTTGGTGGAAATATTGGAAGTGGTATCCAGACACTCCAGTAACCAACTATAAACCTAGGCTAGGTTATCGATGGCTGGTTCCTGACTTGCCCATGGTTGATGTGCTCAACCAACGTTGGCATTTGCAATCCTCTCATCGCACTTGGAGTCATAGATTCTCCACTGTGTGGCACGCTGAACCCAAAATTGCGCATTTCACTTGGTGTATTCTTTTCTAGAGCTTGCCTTTGGGCTCCTGGTTGTAGCATCTAGGAGTTCCTGACCCTGTTGCTCTTTCTGTAGTCAACCAGAGTCTTTTTTGCACATTTTTTGGTTCTGTAGACGGGCTTAGTATTACTGGCAATGGATCCATGATTTGTTTTGCCCCTTCCACCCAGAGCTTTTTTCTTGGCATATGGTTCTTCTAGGTGATAATACTTTGATTCCCTTCAAATATGCTCAGATATAGCATGCTTTCAGATTGGAGATCTTATTTAACATTTGGAAAGATCACAATGCAGTCATTTATGCTCACAACACACTTGACATGAATGTGGCTATGTACTCTAAAGCATGTATTTATAATAATGTCATGTTGTAGATTCAAGTACAAATGGATAAAGTGGCTTTGGAGGTGGCACACTTACAGGAGCTTTTGGCTCATTGGGGAAATGCCCCTTGTATAGTTGCTCATGTTTAGCCAGATTTGGCCTCCAGCGATCGTGCCCCTCCTCGTAGTCGTTGTCAAGGATGTAGTAGTTCCACTCGCCGCTCACACATGCCTCACTCTCCTAGCAGTGGTGCTTTTGGTTGGTATTGCACTTCTGAAGGTTCTAGTGGTCGGCATCGCTCGACCTCACCTCCCCAGAGGTTTGATTAGGGGTGGTCCCCAATGGCTCCTCCTGCTGCTCCTACTACCGGTTGGCCCTCTACTCACTTGGACCCCAAGTGGGTGTTTCCTCGGTTGGACTTAGCCATTTCTCCTCCTAGGCCTGAGGGAGAGAAAGATGAAGATAATGTTGCTGCTGTTGATGACGGTTAGGCTCCCCTTGAGCCATCTACTCACTCCACTTTTGGGTGGGGCTTTGATGATAAGGATCCTCCTTCCTCGACTGGCACTACACTAGTAGCATGAGGATTTCTTTGTTTTATGTTGTTTTCTAGAGTTTTTTGATGAATAGTTGATTTCTGACCAATGGCCGTATGAACTCGCAAAGTGATCCTATATCCCTCGACCCCTTTTTTTGTAAATATGTAACTTTATTGTATTTTTTTAATATAAGGAAGGGACTATTCATCAAAAAAATAACAAATTAATATATTAATAATATTTAAATTATGGTAATATTTTTATTTTTATTTTTTTATTATATCAATCATTATTATATTTAGCATGTAAATTAATTTAAAAATTTAAAAAAATTGTCAATGATATTATTTAACTTTTTAAAATATATAGGAAAAAACATTGATTAGACATAAGGTAGTAATAAAATGAATTAAGAATCAATAGAATATTTTGAACACAAAAAACATAGTGTATAGAAAATGCAAAGAATAACTGTTATATCATTTCAAGCATACAAGACATCTACAAACAACAATAAATTGCATGGAATGGCTTGAATGCTTTAATGTCCCCAAGCTCCAATTTTTGGAGTACATAAAACTTAAAACGATGAACTTCACATTAATATAGAAGATAAATTAGCACTTTCTGTAAGCCCCAAATCAGTAAAGAAATCGCTACCAACAAAACCTGTGCTACCATAATATGAATTTGGTTATGACCCAAGCTTAAAATTAAAAACCATATAGAATTTTAAATAAATATATCATAATCAAAGAAAGTTTTGAGAATTTTATGTAAAACTAATTGCGCATATAAACATTTCTCTTTACTTTTTGAGCTTTAAAAAATTCTTTTTACCACACAAAGAGACGATCTATTAATGATTTTTGCCTTGCTAGTCGGTTGTGTCCAAATTGGATGTGTCTTATATGAAAATGGGGTTTTTTGGGTGCTACGAATCCAATAGTGAGGTCTATTTGGACTCAAAGTGCACCAAAAAAAGTGACCTCCTAGATTAAATACAAAAAACCTCTGAAAAATAATAGAAATAAAAACTAAAGGCCAAACCTCTCATGAAGAGAACAAGGGCATAAAAGTTTGAAGCTCTAATACAATGTTGAAGTTGATGAATGCTTAGCCCCACAACTCCCAAAAATTATTGTATGCAAACAACTATTACAAAAAGAGAGGAGCAGAGCAATGGAAGATCGAATTCAAAGATCCATAGAAGATGAGACATTCTTGATGTGCAAAAAAAAGTTGTAAATTGTATTGAATGAATCAAAATTACAAAGAAAGAACAATCCTTATAAAATAAAATCAAAACTCTAAAAGGTAACTAACCTAGGTTGCATGATAATAATTAATAAAAGAATTAATTATTATATGTCTAAAGTTTAGCTT
Organism: Cupressus sempervirens; assembly: GCA_028749045.1. Classification (NCBI taxonomy): domain Eukaryota; kingdom Viridiplantae; phylum Streptophyta; class Pinopsida; order Cupressales; family Cupressaceae; genus Cupressus; species Cupressus sempervirens. Next base: position 705,291,504 of record CM053791.1, on the reverse strand, counting down.
GAGCAAACTAGGGATAATAAGTGGCTTAATAATTAAATAAAAAATGATTTAATTAATAAGAAATTACTCTAACTTTTGGAAAATGATTTTTTTTGTGCCCCCTATAAATCCTTGAAACTAATCAACAACCATTTTTTTAAAGTGTGTAGAATGAAGTCTAGTTTCTTTAAAATAAACTTGTTGCAAAATTTGACAAACAAGCCAAAATCTAACCCCAAAACACTACATGTTGGTTTTGATAAAAAATGGAAATACATTAAGAAAAAATAAGAGATGAGTGTAGACAACCAAAAATTGGCAAACACTTGAATTACACAATTTTGATCAATCAATGCAAATTAACAAGAAAATTAAAAGAACACAACAGACTTCCAAATCAAAAATCACATCAATTCATTAATTATCTATCAAATCAACAAGACCTAAATCAACTTCAAAAAAGGAGAAAAACAATTCAAATTCATAAAATGAAATTCAAAAAGGGAGGAATAAAAAGACAAAGTGTTGAAAACAAATAAGACATTTATGTTAGAAATGCTTTAGAATAACTGAGAAGGTGGGGGGGGGGGGGGGGTGGTGAATTAGTTATTCAAGGTCCAAATGTCCTATTCAAACTTTTTCACTAATTGTAGTGAGCCCATTCAACCATTCATTCATCCAAGCTTTAACTTTCCTATTCAACAAGTTATTGTAAATCAACATGCAAGCATAACACATAACACAGTGATTTATGTGGAAACCCAATTTGGAAAAAACCACCAATAACATGCTACTCAATTCTCACTCTTCCTAAGTGATGCCCTATGAAAGGCTTGCCCTATTAAAGGCTTACAACACATTGCTAAATTTCACCTGGTTAAAGGATTTAACCACCCTATTAGAAGTGGGCTTGGTTAGAGGACTTTAGAACATTCACTTGGAATGCCACCCCGTTAAAGGATTTACAAATGGTTATTAAACCAACCTAAGTCCATAAGATTTTCATATCTAATACAATTGCTAGAGAGTATTAGAAAATATTGAACCTAATTACAACATACAACTTAACTTTCTAATCTCAGATCACCCTTTAGCTCTTCACATTGCTTCATCTTCAGTCTCTACAACTCTTGATAGCTTGCCCTCCTTTCAAGCTTTGTCTCCTTGAGTCTCTATGCTCAATGTACTATTGCAATCATCTTTCTCTGACCACTTGTCAAAGTAGACCCTTTGTTCTCTTCCTTCTCCTAGATGCCTTCTCCTTGACATCCTTCTAATCACTTCGCAATTTGGCACTTTAGCAGCAACTCTTGCTTCTTAGTCTGTGACTCCTTAAAAAAAAGTCTTGGAGTTCCTTTTCCCGCTCGATTCTTCCTTTCTTTGTTTTCAATTTGTATGAATTAGGTAGGATTCATTGTATCTAACCCATATTTTTTTTCCTGTAGAAACTTCTTGAATAATCTTTTTGAATTTACCTAAAGGGTATGTGCAGGATCATGGTGTACCAAACTATGGCCTTAAGTGGCAATGAAAAATCAGCAAATTAGGGTTATGTCAACTTGACACACAATTTTAAAGTGGTTCTGGACTTTATATCAAAAAGTTGTAAGAAAATAATCTGTAAGAAATTGAATATAGTTTCTAAAATACAAGGCCTTATCTAGAAAAAAAATTATTTGATTGGTCAAAAGTTTGGATTTTAATGTAGTACTACAAAAATTTCAAGGCAAAAATAAAAAGTAGGTGTATGTCTGACCACCTTAATCATAATCAAATGATAATATTTTTAAATATAATTTTAGATATAAAAAGTAGACTCATGCCTAGATGTGACGCATATTTTTGGCAATTTTTATTCCAAATAAATAATTAATTATGAATTTTCTACTATACTATTTTTAGAATGAAAAAATTCCCGTGTCTAACCACCTTAACTAGTTCAAAAAAAATCAAAATTAAGTTTTTTTTTTTTTTTTCTTATACTAGTCGAAGCATAGAATGTGATGCATCTTTTGGATTTCAAAAATCTTATATGGCTTGAAAGTTATTGCTATTTTTCAACCAGTATGTTAATCAACACTTTATAGCTAACTCCATTAGAAAATAAGTAATAATTACTTACTGAACTCGTAATTTGACAAAACTTACATTTATGAAAAGCTAAGAAAATTCTTAAGAAACCCTTTTCATTACATCAAATTTTGGTTTAAAAAAAGTCATCAGCTACATGCTTGAAGTAAAAAACACATAAGAATATGCCAAAAACACATTTTCAAGATGTTTTAAAGATGACCATATAAGGTTGGTATTGAAAGATATAGTAGGAATTATAAAGGTATTAATTATTTTCATTTAGTATCAGGATGGGTGGGAAAAAAGTGGGAATAGATTTTGAAATTCTTTGAAGCATTTTAGAACTACATATTTTTCAGATCGCCACTTTTTGGCACACCATGATCCTGCACATACCCATAAAATGGTTTACATAGAATTCTATGCCACCAACTAATCATCCTTATCCTCCAACTAGTTTACAAAATTCAAGGTAACAACTATGTCGACTCAGATTTGGTGAATCTTTAACATTTCCAATAATGTAGTAGCTTGAAACTATTGAAATTCTAGTGCTCAACACATATTGTGTTACTCAGCACTAACTATGTTTTACTGATGCTCGGCACCTGAAGTTCACTTGGTACCAACTAAGATTTTTTGATGCTCGGCACCTATTACTTTGTTGGGCACTTGAACTTCACTCGGCACATGAAGCTCACTCGGCACACACTAGATTTTTTTTTTTCTCGACTCCAACTGAGAATTTGCTTGGCTTTAACTAGCTTTCTTGGCACCCACTAATGAACTTAGTTTAAACTTTGCAGTCAACCCTTTTACAACTTATTCCTCCAATGTTTCTAAGTGTGACCAAACTCTGTATCTTCATGTATATTACCAATATATCATTTAACCATTGTCTTAACTAATCCTTGCACTTCATTACAACATCATAACTCAACCTTTCCCTTATGTGCTCTTGTTACATCTTGTTGATCAAATCCTCTTCATCAATCAACTAACTGATAGTACTTGGATCTTATAAGAAGTTGCCATTCCTAAAAATAGCAGGTTTGACATCAATGACAAAATAATGATTGAAAACATTCTTTTAACAAAAATCTCTCTCTCTCAATCAACCTTCTTCATCAATGATCTTTTCAATCAGATTTCCAAAAAATTATTAAATCAATAAAGTCATTTATCATCACAAAAGTGAAAATCTCCCTTTTTGATTTAAAATAATTATAAATATCCCCATTTATCCTTAAAACCAAGTCTGTTGGACTCTTCCTCCTGGTCTCTTATGAGATATTTTTAGTTTCACTTTCATCCACCAGTAAAAAGTGAAAATCCTGATTCTTACCTCAACCCCTTTTGAAATCTTATAAATAGGAGAGAAATCTACACTATAGGCATATTTTGAGTTATCATTTTAGCATTATTATTCTAGCAAGTTCATAGCATTTTAGCATTGTTTTTATGTTATTTAGCATCATTTATTACATGTTTAGCTCATGGCATGTCCATTTTGATAGAATTCTAACATTTTTTTTCCACATATAATCTGCATTAATAGTAATAGATCTTGCATGCATTCTTGTAGATCTGCATTTTTAACATACTCCCATTCTAGAACTATCACTGAGATGCTAGTCTGAGAACTTTCTTACTAGTTGTAATTAGGGAAACATGAGACACTCGTAGAGTTTAAATTTTGACAATGATATTTTGGGTTTAATCTAGTTCGTTGTTAGTCTATTTGCATCCTATATTAAAGTCTCATGAATACACGTTTATATCATGTACAAATTGGTGCCCACCGTGGGGCTTGAACTCAAAGCCTTTCTATTTTCAAACTTTTCAGTCTAATCTTTCATTTTGGTATAGATCTATGTTTCTTGTTATTTTCTTGTGTAGATCTAATTAGTTACAGGTTCTACAACATTTTGGAGGCTCTATAACAATGATAGTAAACTCCCAAAGTCTTCTCCGAATGCAGAAGGACCAGATTTGAATCTTCTGACACTTCTAAACTCTATTTTAATGCTTCTGAATGATATTCTGATGTTTCTGAATTACGTTTTAACACATTTAAAACTTTTTGTAGCACTTTTAAAGAGTTTTGTAATGTATTTAACACTTTTTGTAGTGCTTCTAAAGAGTTATGTGACGCATCTAAGCATTTCTCCAGTGCATATAAAGTATCTTAAAATGCATTTGCTTTTATTATAACACATTTGCTAGCTGAAATAGCACATATAATGATTTATGTAACACATATGAGCATTCCTGTAATGCATTTGATAAAAGTTATAATTTCCTGAATCTAACTTCCAGATTTGAATATCGGTTGCTTATAGGTCCCTTCCAAGTTGACGAAAGCTCCTAGATTACAGACACCACACGATAGGAATGAAGACCCTCATAAATGTGCCTAGCCTTTGCTAGCTCTAAATCAAGTAAGTTGACCTCGACCCCTTTTAATTTAAAGTGTGGCATTTGTAAGTTCCAAACCTAGCTTAATAGAATTGTTCGATCTCGCTGATCCAAAAAAAAATTAGGCCTATACTATCAACTCCTTTGAGTTGATCAGAATGCTCGACCTTTTGTAAAGATTGGTTACAATTGAATGAGGAAAGAATCCACACATAACTTAACTAGGAGACCTTCTATCTTCAATAGTATAAGGGTTGGTGATTCAAACTTTGTGTCTGTTGTGTTTGGGAAGTGAAGACAATAGGGATATGCCCTCACTCTTCTCGAGTGATCAAATTCTGAAACCTATTTGTGATTCCATTTCCTGATTTCCACTATGTAGGATTATCTAGCCATAGAAAGGCTACCTCCCAAGTTTCCTTAGCAGGGCTGGTGAGAGGGATTGCCCCCCAATCTTGTATTCCCAATAAAATGCAAGCCACTTATGTTCAGAATATATCCTTCCTCTAGTAGTCCCATAAAGGATTGTGTCAAACCTCCTTAGCATTGGTGGGAAGCTCTATGTCACAAGAGAGATAAATTCGAACATAGTTGGTTAAACACTAAAACCCACTAGTCACCAGCTTTAGATAACCTTGTTAGTAAGCTCTTTCCTCTATTTTATAGGTGTGTACATTTTTATATTTTACTTTGGTTTCTATTACTATTATGCTTGGATGTGTCTTTAAACTTAATAAGAAACACCAATGTGGATCGTTGTCCTTCCAAAGGATGCAACTTTAAACTGTTATTAAGAAACCAAGTCCAAAACAAAAACATTGCTAAACAACCCTGAAGTAGTGCATCTAGTGCATGAAATAACACATTTGAATTATAATGTGACACATTTAATATCTGTTATAATGCATATGCCTACAAAATAATACATTTGAAATATTTAACAATGCATTTGCCCAGCCAAACAACACATTTAAACCCTTGAACAATGCATATGTAGATAAAGTAGTGCATTTGTGTATTTAAATAACACATATGATCAATTAAATGGTGCATTTGATCAATTTTGTGATGCATCTAAGTAAAACATAAAATAGAGGCCATCTACATGCATGATAATTGCGAACAAACAATATATTTGTATACCTTTATGTTGGAATGTCTTAATGGAAAGAATGCTTTTGAGAGGGGGGGTGAATCAGAAGTACTAGCTTTTGACCTATTTTTAAACCCTTAATAACATATTATTGAAATGAACATGCATGCATATAAATATTAAGCAATCATGAGAAACATATATGCATCACCACATAACACTTGAGATTTTGGTAACCCAGAAACCCTCCAAGAATAAGAAGGTAAAACTAGGGTGGAGATCATACCCACAAAATCACTGCAGTAATAATGTTTGACCACTTCTGATGGTTTTCCCTATTAAAGGCTTGCCCTGTTAAAGGCTTTACACTGTCCCAATAGTGACTTGGTTAAAGGATTTACAAACACTTTACATGAAGTGTTATCCTGTTAAAGGATTTAATCACCTCTTCAAAGGATCTACAACCTAGCTGTTAAGCTGACCTATCGACATAGGATTTCCTTTCTAATACAATTGCTAGAGAGTATTAGGTATAATAAACCTGATAGCTTACAATCCTTGATTGCTGAATTCAAGAACTTGATTTGCTTTCTCTGATCTTGATTCTATGAAATCTGATATCTGTTTGTATTCTTTTCTTAGTTCTGATCAACTGAATATCTATTTGCTGCTCTTTTCCTCTAAGTCTTTTTACTCTTCACTCTGAACTCCACTATATTTTTTCCATACACTTCTTCATCCTCTACAATACAATGAGATTTTGTCTTCCTTATAAAGACATTCGAAGACTTAGGGTTAGATGTGGATCTACGATCCATATTGAATCTTTGTTTCTCGCTCATTCCTTGCACTTTTATTATTAGTTGCCTGCCTTCTCTATTTTTCTTATTGGCTACATGTAGATTGCATAGGAAATACAAAAGATTCGATCTTATCTATTTAATCCTTTGAGATTCATCATATGTCGACCATAAAATGGTTTACATATGAGTTTGTGCCTTTTCAAACTCATATACGCATTTTGTGTTACTCGACACTTACTGATTCTTGATGCTCGACACAAAACTATCTCACTCGGCTCTTGTTGCATTCCTATTTTGCTCGGCATGGTCTATGACTCGACACCTAAATATTACTCAGCACTTGTATCATGCTCAGCACCTGAAGTCACTCGGCACTTGATTTTCACTTAGCACCTGAAGGTTGCTTGGCACCTGAAGATCACTCGACACCTATTGGATTATCTGACTCGACTCATGTTGTGGCTCGGCATACATAGTGTGCTTGGCTCAAAAGTGGTTAAGTGTGTTGGCATTCAAATGTCAAAACCGCTAACAATCTCCCCCTTTGACATGAGTGACAAAAACACTTAACTAAGCATTATTTATTTGACCTTATGAGTACATTCACTAATCTGCTCGATATATATACAGAGGTTTTAAAAGAAAACTTGATCAAAATATTGTAACTTACAATATATACCTCAAAATTATTGTAACTCCCCCTGAGTGAATTGTGCCATTATCTGTGCTGTCTTAGTAACCAAAATTTTGTGTTGTATGTCATGCTCCCCCTTTTATCTTGTCTCCCCCATTCTCTTTATAATATCTCCCCCTTTTTGACACTTATTTCAAAGAGTGCTAAGGGTTAAGACCATATTTCACCAAAAATGCACTATTTACCTCCATAATCAACCTGAGAGCTGCATCCCAATTATGGAAATGACTTGTGCTGGATAACAGTCTTTGCAGCAAGGTGAACAAGTCCATCTAAAGTAGAAAGATTAGGATCTTTCTTGAGAACAGTTTCAGCATAGACTTGTTCTTTATGGAGTACTTCCAAATGTGGGGTAATGGAGGATTGTAGTTGTATCAATTTGGCCTTGACGGTGGCCTCTTCTGTTGTTAACACAACTACTTCTTTCTGGTTGTGAAGTGTTTGATTAAAGTGCTTCTCACTTTGAGCTGGACCTTTGGGTAGTTTCATGCTTGAAATCTTTAGATTCCTCTCTAGGCTCATTATTCTTTGGCTTGTCTCTTGTGTGAAGTATGAAAAGTCACATAGCTTGTTGTACAATGAGAATATATTCTCAAGTACCTTTTTCACTTTGTCAAGTGTTTTTGCCAATTCAACCTGGGAAAGTGCAATTTCACTAGATATTTTCTCATTCACTTTCCCTTGGAATTTCCTTTCAGACCATTGCATAAGTTTTACATTTGTTTCTTGGTCTTCATTTGTCACCTGGTCAACAATATCTGATAATTGCTCCATTATATGCTTTGACTCATTTGGTGACTGCAAACTAAAGGCATCCATAAAGATGTCCTTAATCTCATGTAATGTTTACTTTTGTTTATACTCCTTCCTCGATATCTCTTGCCTCTTTCCTCTATTCAATGCTTCCTGCACTTCATTGATTTGATCAATGGTTATTGGTTTTGAGTCATAACTTGGTATGACTATCTCGTCATCTAATTCAGGGTCTCCATAGTGAAGTACCCTTGCAACTTTTGTAGTACTTGATATTGGTGCTGATATTTGTAGTGGCATTGCATCATTGCTTGGCTTTTTTGAAGGAATTCCCGAGGTAGGCAAATTTATCAATGTTTGTATTACCTCCTGCTCTTTAGGGGTTTCCTCTGCTTCCTTCTTCTTCTATCTACTACCTTGATCAATTATAGAAATGTGAGGAAGTGCACCTTGTGTTTGTGCTATAGGATCATATGTAACAGTTTGTCCTGTTTGTTTTACTTCTTTGTCTCCTACTGCACTCAGCTTCTGTACTATGGTGTCAACTATTCCTAATGAAATAACTATTTGCATTTGAAGTCGACCACTAGTAGCTGTACAGATGATGGAAGGTGGTTCTTGTGGATTCACCTTATCTCTAACTGTGTCTTCTACTAATTTTTGTAATTCATCCACACTGACCAATACTGGATCTGTACATAATTTTGCTTGTTGTGTGGATTGGTCAAGGATTTTTTTGAGATCCTCTGCAGTTAAATGATTGATGTTTTGAGAAAAAGTGTTAGGAACATCCTGTATAGTTATAGTTTCTGTAGGTGTGATGGGTACATGAGGAGGGCTAGAAGGTGGCAATTGTGTGTCTTGCACACTCTGGTCTTATTGCTGCTCCGGCTCAGCTATTGTCGTTTCATCTTGTTTTTGTGTCTCCTCCTCCTCACCTAATTCTTTCTTCTCTCCATCTTTCTTTTCTTCTCCCTTCTTCTCTTCTTCTCCTTTCTTTTCTTCTTCCTTCTTCTCTTCTTCTCCTTTTTCTGTATTCTTTACTTCTTCCTCCTCTTTCTCACTAGGCTCTTCATGTTTGTGTTTTGTCCCTCAAGGGGATCTTCTTCTCCATCTTTGATAGTAGTCAAGCCATATATCAACTTCCATATTTTTGTTGACTTATTGATAACATTTTTAATCTTGTTTTGTAAGATATCAAAGGCTCTATGCTTTGGTGTGAAATTGCCACTATATTTCTTATTGGCCTTTGTTATTTGACCTCTTGTTAGGTTAGGCATCACCTGTGCTAAGGTAGATTCTCTTATCTCCTTTTCAATTTTTAGACAATGATACCATTTGTTTTCAATTATCTCATATAATTCTCTAGGCATGGTATTGTCTAGCTCTAGAGCTATAGACTTGAATTCAGCTATCATGGCATATACTGACTCCTCTATTTTGTTTTTTTCTTCTTTACTTAGCTTATTGAAATCAATGCTTTTCAAATCAAGAAAATTCGCATTCTTAATATTTTCACAAATTTTATCTAAGGCTGATTTGGGAGGATGACTTACCACTCTGAATTGGCTAATATCTTTCAACTTTGTTCTTTCCTCCTCATCAAAATCCGATTGTGCTACATATTTTCTTCTTTTTCTCGGCACTTCACCAATCTATTCAATAGCCTTCTTCTTCTCTTTAATTTGTTTCTTGGCCTTTTGTGAAGATGCCCTTGTGGTAGCCCTTGTGACTGGTATTTGTGGCTTGGCTTGAGTTGGCTTAGCATCCTTCTTTGTTTTGGGCTGGGCTGGAGGCTGTACTGTTGCCTTTCTTTTCTTTGGTTTGGCTTGGGTTGGTGCTTCCTCAAATTCTTCTTTCTCAACACCTTCCTCCTTGTCTTCACCTAGGCCTTGAGTCAATTCCATTTGGCCTTGCTCTTGTTCATCCTCATCCTCATCATCATCATCTTCTTCTTCTTCTACTTTAGCCTCAATTCCTTCACCAAATTTCTTCTTAATTTTCTTTACCAATTTATCTTTCTTCTTCATTATGGAGGTAGTCTTTAACTCCATATTCACCTTTGACCTTACCACATCATAAGTGTCAAAGTGTGGGGCACTCTTGTCTGTCTCTTTTGCCAATAATGCAGTTGTTGTTGCAGATGCTTCATCTATGTTGATCTCATAACCAAATGGCCTTAGCCATCTCACCCTTGGAACTACTGCTTGGATATAGGTGAAATCAATATCAACTAAGAAGCATATATCATTAGTATGTCTTTCCACTAAGGAAACTGGTATTCTTACCCTTTGCTTCATGGATTTCTTGAAATCCTCAAAATAGCTTGTCATCAATGTGTCAAAATTGTCTCCCATTTGTTCTATATATTCATTAATTTGGGCTATGATAGTTCTATCATTTCTCCATGTAACTTTTCCAAAAGAAGGAAATTCATTCTGAACATAAAAGAATACACAAACCAAAATTGCTCCAAATTTGCATTGGGCACCCTTTGTCCTTCTTATAGCTGCTAGGTTTTCATTAATTTGTTGTAGTTGCAGTTCTACAAGATCATAAGTATGATCATTTTTCACCAATTTGTAGCCTACATCTACTGCAATACATGGCACACTGTTGAGTCTACTGGATTGACAGAATTTATGGGCAATAACTCTAACATCAAATTCAACGAGAGGATCTTGAATGGTGTGAATTGTCATTCCTCTTTTATTCCACTGGGAACCTATGTTTTTCTCAATAACCTCCTTGGATTCACTTCTCAAGGTCTTGTACCAATCTAGGGTTGGATATCTAGTTACCCTATGAATGATTCTTTTCATGATCTTGATGGGAAAATCTTCTAGCCATAGACTACCATTATGAATTCTACTTAACACAAGTCTGATCCATTCTGTCTTAAATATGGTGGGAAAAATCAAAACTCGTGTTAATCCCTTCCTTTCAGCAATTTTATATTCATCTTTCAAAACTCCATCTACACACAACTTCTCATAGGCTTCTCTTATTTCCATATCTCCTATGGCTCCTATCTTACAATTATAGCATCTTCTTACATCCTGAACCATTACAACTTTCGAGGGTATGAGAGAAAGGGCTCCGGTAGGATCGTTCTTGTATGCAACTTTAGGGATGGGACAAAAATCATACTACTTAACTTCATTAGATACTAGTTGGACTTCAAACGACTCTTTGTCATGGGTTTTCTTAGAACTCAAAGCCATTTGTGCAAAATAGGGTTTCCTTTACACAAAAATATGAAATTGCATAGCTCGGCACAAATGAAAATACCTCAAGATCGATGAAAATGCATTGTAAGATGTTGGAATCTACTTGGAATACTAGATTCTCTACTATGAAGTCGCTCTACTTTCTTTCTCTTCTTTTCTTCTCGTTCTCGATGAAGATAAATGATTAAAATCACGATAATATACCCTATTTCCATCACATTAAATGCTCAACTGCCCACTCAGCTTCTGAACAATTTTTAACATTACTCAACTTGCACTACATTTCCACTTCACTCAGCTTCCATTGGAGTTAATTAACTCGGCATTAGTTATCAACTCGGTCGCTGTTAGGAACTCGACATGTGTTGGGGATTTACTCGGCATATGAGGACAATTTAACAGCTTTGTGAGTATCTTCATATTATGTCTTGGCATCTTTTCTTATGCTTATTTCTTCTTTTCAGTACTTCTTTGTCTTGGGACTGATGTATGATGTAATTTTGTATATCAGTCCCATACACCTCTCTTATGCTTAGTTTGATGAAGTGTGATCACTTGACCCATTGGGTGAAGTGATCCCTTCACTTGATGTGTTGTCCTTATTTTTCTTCTTCCATGTTTTATTCATCTCTTCTCTTATGTGTTCAATGCCTACCTTTTCCTTTCCTTTGTTGAATTTATTTTTTGGTGCTTTGGACCTTGTAGGACAGTTTTTGCTGATATGACCAGTTTTCAAGCAACTGAAACATGTGGTTTGGTTCAACCATCTTTTATAATTCCCCTTGAAATGTGTTCTTATGCAATTCTAGGGTATATGTCCATATTCCTGACAATAATGACAGCTATACCTAGTGTTATAATCCCAATAGTAGTCATTTCCTTTTGTTTTTGCTGGTTGATTTGATGTCCATATAGCCTTTGATCTAAATTCAAAGGCTCTATGTCCATACTTCTTGCAATTATGACAATGTCCATCAAATCTTTGTGTCCTTGTGACTTTAGTCTTGCAATCTTGTGTCATATGTCCTTGCATATTGCACTTGTGACAGTAACCCTCGCTTTTGGGTGGGTGTGGTTGATTGATTCTTCTACTCCTGCACACATTAGCAGTATGCCCCTTTTTATTACAGTAATGACAAGTGGGTTTAGAATCCTTACCTTTGTCACTTCTTTTCTCAACACTCTTTGATGATTCCCCTACTTCAGTGCTATTGTATCCAAGTCCTGATGTATCATGGGATGATCTTGGGAATTTCAACAACTGTTCAAAGTACTTGATGGCTTCACTTGACTTGTTGAGATTCTCTGCTATTTCTTTTTCTCTATTCAATTCATTCTGTAGTTGTTCATTCTACATTCTTAAAGTAGAGATCTCAATATCTTTCATATTGAGTTCATGATGAAGGTTCATCATTTGGGAAAGTGTATCCAACTGCATGTTTGAGATCCTTGTTAATTCGGTACATTTTTCTTCTAGTCTGTTTGCAAGATTCATTTTGTCATCTTCCATCATGACTATCCTCATCTGCTATTTTCTTTTGTTTAGTGATTTCACATAACATTATGGCATGTGATTCATGTTCCATCTTGAGAGATCTTATCTCTTCTGCTTGAACTTTGTTTTTCTCCATCAGTTCTGCTATTGCTGCATCAAACTCTTTAGTGTCTCCATTGGCAAACACTTGTGTGGTGTCAATCTCCTTGTAGTTTATATCATTTTCAGCTATGGCTATCTCCTTTCTTCTTTTCAAGGATTTTCTTAATTCCTCTCTAGGTTCCTCTACCTTGTGTAGAGCGAGATGCACATCTATCACTTGGTTCTCAATGATCTTTCCAAGTTTGAAAACTTTCATCTTTATATCTTTTCCTCCAAGTTGTTAGGCTTCTTCTTGAGAGAACTTAGCTCTGATACCAATTGTTGGAATGTCTTAATGAAAAGAATGCTTCTAAGAGAGGGGGCGGGGGGGGGGGGTGGTGTTGAATCAGAAATACTAGCTTTTGACCTATTTTTAAACCCTTAATAACATATTATTGAAATGAACATGCATGCATATAAACATTAAGCAATCATGAGAAACATATATGCATCACCACATAACACTTGAGATTTTGGTAACCCAAAAACCCTCCAGGAATAAGAAGGTAAAATTGGGGTGGGGATGATACTCACAAAATCACTGTAGTAATAATGTTTGACCACTTATGATGGTTTGCCTTGTTAAAGGCTTCACACTATGTCAATAGTGACCTGGTTAAAGGATTTACAAACACTTTACATGAAGTGTTACCCTGTTAAAGGATTTAATCACCTCTTCAAAGGATCTACAACCTAGCTGTTAAGCTAACCTATCAACATAGGATTTCCTTTCTAATACAATTGCTAGAGAGTATTAGGTATAATAAACCTGATAGCTTACAATCCTTGATTGTTGATTTCAGGCACTTGATTTGCTTTCTCTGATCTTGATTCTATGAAATTTGATATCTGTTCATATTCTTTGGTTAGTTCTGATCAACTGAATATCTATTTGCTGCTCTTTTCCTCTAAGTCTTTTTACTCTGAACTCTGAACTCCACTATAGTTTTTCCATACACTTCTTCATCCTCAACAATACAATGAGATTTTGTCTTCCTTATAAAGACATTCGAAGACTTAGGGTTAGATGTGGATCTACGATCCATATTGAATCCCTATTTCCCGCTCATTCCTTGCACTTTTATTATTGGTTGCATGCCTTCTCTATTTTTCTATTTGCCTGCACGTAGATTGCATAGGAAATACAAAATATTCAATCTTATCTATTTAATCCTTTGAGATTCATCATATGTTGGCCATAAAATGGTTTACATATGAGTTTGTGTCTTTTGAAACTCATATACACATTCTGTGTTACTCGGCACTTATTGATTCCTGATGCTCGACACATATAACCTATCTCACTTGACTCTTGTTGCGTTCCTATTTTGCTCGACATGGTGTATGACTCGGCACCTAAATATTACTCGGCACTTGTATCATGCTTAGCACCTAAAGTCACTTGACACTTGATCTTCACTCAGCACCTGAAGGCTGCTCGGTATCTGAAGATCACTGGACACCTGTTGGATTATCTGACTCGGCTCATGCTGTGGCTCGGCATACATAGTGTGCTCAGCTCAAAAGTGGTTAAGTGTGTTGGCATTCAAATGTCAAAACCACTAACACCTTTTTCTCACTAATATTGTTCGAGTCTGAGAAATCCCAAAATTGACCAAAAACATTTTTTGAAACAAGAAAAGATACAAACGTCATTATCAATCCAATAGTTATTATTGCTTCATTTCACACATCAAGCTAGAGACGTTCAGAGGCACACATCCATTCCCTACTTGACTTCGCAAAAGTGAACTCATCTCATCACTATCATCAAATACCTTGTCCAACCTATCTTGTTACTCCAGACGAATCATGGTCAATGGAAACCCTCATATTTCAAAAATGCATAAGAACTAAAGGAATCCAGCTCACATTTCATGCCACTACATAAAACCAATAAAGCTACAAAACTAAAATGATCAGCTATACTAGTGAGTGCTAGAATAGCTAGTAGAACCATCAAACACACAAAACCTCTAAATCTCCTTGAACTTGCCACACCTACAAATTGCTCACTGAATATAGTTACTCATGAGTCACCCTTGTTCAACTAAAATTTAGAATCCTTTGCCACAATGGGTTCATCTAACACATGGGATGAAAAGAGTATTGAAACTAAAATTGAAGATTTTCAACAAAATCCTAAACTTTTTTACATTATGGACAAGATACTCGAGAAAAAAAATGAACGTTATATACTAGCATTAGCACAATAAGGTGTGAAATTGTCATCCTATTTTGATGTGACCAACTTGAAATGAGACAAAGAAGACTCACCCCTAGATGTTGTTACACAAAAATTACAAGACCTACAAATGGAAATGGAAAGGATGAAGTGAGGAAAAATACAACCTGTAGAATTCAACCTCAAAAAGGTGTGTCCTTTTCAATTTGATAAGAAAATTACCTTCATGCCTTTCCCACAAAATGTACAAATACTAAAATATGATAAATATTTTGGCACATCAGATCCACAAGATCACCTCAGACAATTCTATACCCTAAATATGGAATTTTTCCATGACACGGCGTACCTAATGCATCTATTTCCTAGGAGCCTTGGAGGGCAATTCATGGAGTGGTTCTCCAAGCTACCCTTGAACATCAAAACCTTTGACCAATTGGCTTTCGTGTTCATCTCGCAATATTCCTACAATATCGAGAGGGAAGTTACAATGATCAATTTGTGCAAAATAAAACACCTTCTCGATGAGTCATTCAAGACCTTCCTACAATGGTGGAGACACACATTTTGCAAGTATCATAAAGACATACCAAACAAACAGAAGACTAACATCTTCATCAATAGTCTCTCCAAATTAATGAATTACTGGCTCCAACTCCAATGGGCCTAAAGACTTTAAAACTACCTTAGAGAATGCCACTAAGGTAGAAGAGTCCTTACAAAATAATGACATTATTAAATATCAAAAGATGGTAAGGGCTTTTCAAATTTCCTTGACCATTACCATAGTAGGTTGCATTCCATTATTTTGGATCTACTTATGCCTGACCCCATCCAACAATAGACTTGTACAAAAGTAAAATAAGTCAATGAAAATTTGTAAATGTGTTCAAGAGAAACAATTCATGGCTATTAGAAAATTGATAATTAGACATAAGAGTTTTTATTAACCTTTTTAGTTATAGGACTATGACCCCAAGATGACTAACAATTTGTTGATCAATAACAATACCATATACCCTTTGTAGAGCATCTTCAACAAAATCAAAAACAATATTACAAATGTGTATGTAGTACATAGTAGTCAATAGATTTGTTATGATCAAACACTAGTTGTACCTATTACCAAACTGCACAAATCCACATCCACGCCAACAATATTTTGACATAGATAACCCCACCAAACTATCCAAATATGTACTTCATATCTTCTTCTAAAATGTTTACATCGATTCCACCAAAAAATTTTTGCAACATAATAGATAATAAGAGAATGCAAGAAAAACATCAAAAAAATCTTTGCACATGCACTTGTATATAGTTACTTATAGTTGTGTTATTTGGATCATTATATGTTGGGAAAACTAGAGGAGATGACACATTGTAGGTTGGTATTTTATAGGAAGTTGTAGAAGAAATATGTGGTTTCTAAGGCACCATTTGTATTCAAGTTATATGTTCAATGAGAGTAGCAATGAAGACAAGATCTAGCCCCAATAAACTTTAAAGTCACTAAAATAGAGTTGTGATATAGGATGACTAAAATTATAGAGGAGAATGAAGGTTTCACTGAAGCATAAGATATTAAATTAGATTTCTGAAGCTTTCTTTTGGATTCACAAAGCTTTTGGAGCTAACAATCAATGTCAAAAACTAATTCTAGAGTCATGCCTTTTATTAAAGATTATGCATCAATAGCAGAAAAGAATGTGGGTGTACACAAGAGGCGACTAATTTCATATTAAATATATGATCTAATGGCATACATTGTAGTTCATGTAGCTGTAATGATATTTTTCGAGGCACATAGAAAACCCAATATACTTGGATATTGATTAAAATGTAAGTTTTAATATGTGAAGAAAGGAAAGATGTTAGAAATTGAGGCGACATAAATGGTGATTCCTCTTGTTTTATGTTGGGTATTGCATTAATTATGATTGTCCTATAATTAATAATTAATCATCTTCTCCTATGTTGACGTAAGATAAACAACAATACAAAATTAAAACAAAAGTACAATGATCTCCTAGATTCATTAACATAGAATCAATCATATGGAAAGCCTACTTATCAATATTCCAACCAACCTCAAGTAAACTTGGAGCATAGGGAGCACTGGGATTTGAAGCTAAAGCTTCAAGTTCCAACTCTAACTGGCTAAATTGAAGACATTGTTCTTGGCATATTCTCAATACCCACTTGTTGAGAAGCTCCCAAATCCTTGTTAGAAAAGTCAAGATTTCCTTCAGTATCCCATGCACAACCCTTAAGAAATTGTGCATGATTCACATCTTTTTTTTCTATCCCAAAAATTAAATAATACCTACAAAAAACTAATGATGAGATTTGGCAATTAAATTTGTTTAAAGGATGAACATGAATGGTATTGTCATCACATGTCAACTAATTGTTATCCAAAAACAACTATTTGCAAATGAAACTATATTGTAATGATGGCAAAATGAAAGATATTTTATACCTCAATGGATAAGGGAGGTTGATACACAAGACTTGACTGATAGGGCTCTAAAATGTATAATTATAAAAGTAACTAGAATTAATACCCCTCAAATATTGTCATGCAACCAAAAATTATCGAAGGAAGACATTATATTTTTGATGTAAATGGAATTACCGCAATCATCAACCCTTTCTCATATGCGTGATCCAATTGTACATATCATGCATTAGACAGTTCACTAAGAAGGCATTCATATAGTTGATATTTCAACTACCAAATGATATGTCAAAGAGAATTTTATAAATCTATTTCTTCATTAACATAGAGTTCTTATTGTATTACACCCTTTAAATTTTATGTATCAATATATACGCTATTCTCTGTCGAGTCTGTGTATTATTTAAATGCAATATGCTATACCAATCTCAATCACATAAGATTAACCAACAACATGAAACAAAGAAGATATAATTGTTGGTATCTCTAAGCATTGTTGTCTATTAGTGTATTTACAAGGTAGAGTTAGACAGTTATCACTGCAACTGAGCTACTCTACATAGGCTGAGTCATGCACATAAGCAAGTATGTATTGAGCTCTATAGGAGTTTAGTAAGTTTAAGGTCACTAAGTAATTTTCTATATGAATCGACCTCAAAAATGACCAAGAAAAGTTCCAAGCATACAAGTGTCGAGTTACATAGTATGTGTCAGGCATAATACAGACCAAATGACAACAATGTCGTGCATCAGAAAATAATAATAAAAGACTGAGCAATGTAGAGTTTACACAAAAGTAAAAAATGGAACAAAATTTGAGGTAAAACATTTTTCAAGCCGACTTGGAAAGAATATTTAATACATGTAGATGTTGTTACAAAACATTTAATGTTTGTAGAAGTTGTTAATGGCATGGATCACAAATCTCTATGTTGTGAGATCAATTATTCTAGTGAAGAGGAAAAATATGGAAGCATATGGAAAAATCTTTACGAAACTCTTTAAATGGTGATGATCTTAGCCTAGATTAGGTAAGTGATGTAAGTGCAAGTTACAGTGTGAGCAAGTGTGAAGATGAGAGGGAGATGAGAAGAGAAGTCTGTGATTGTTATCAGATCAGAAGTTAGTGAAAGGGTTCAGTTATCACTTAACAAAGAAAGTGACATATTCAAGACAGTGAAGTGAAAGGTGAAGACAAGTTTATTAGATCAGAGGAGAGGAACAGTTAGCAAGGAGAAGACTCGAAATTAGCTTACAAAGAAAACTGAGAGTCAAGTACTAAATTAGGTTTAACCGACTTGAATTAGGGTAAATCTCTTAATAAAGTGGTCTTAATAGAGATTTGTAAATCTCCTAAAAGATTCATTAATTTTTTGTAAGTGTTAAATCCGCTAACAAGGTGAGACCTAATAGTTTTTAAAGATTTCAATAGGGCAGACCCCTCATAGGGTAGATAATATTTTATGATCAAACATTGTAACCATAACAAGTTAACTTTATTACTACAGTAGTGAAGATTTTTGGGTGTCATCCCTACCCTAGTTCTAACTTCACTTAGAGGGATTTTGAGTAACAAATATTGTTATGTGTTTATTTTCATGCATGTGATAGATTAGATTTACATTACAAAGTTTTACATGGAAAAGTTTACTGGTAGATGTGAATGAATTGGGGAAAATTTTTTAGTGTTCAAGATTCATAACCCCCCCCCCCCTCTCAGTATCTTGTTTATCTTATTTATACCTCTATCAGTCAATAATTGGTATTAGAGAATTGGTTCTCTAAGAGAAGCTTAATCACTTGGAGATTAGATCTTGGAGATGGAGGCTTTTAAATTGGACAAGGTTATTGACAATTAGATTATTGACATCCAACTCATACTACATAAACTTGAGAAAGAAAGACAAGATTTGAAGGATTCCATAAAAGGGAGAAAGGAAATTGTCATCTAGATAAAACAATTTTCCTATGAAAAAGTTGAGACCGAAGGACTATTTGAATCAATCAATCCAAATGACAAAGCATCTATTGATATGATTGAAAAGAACAAAATCCTAAATGAAGAAATAAGAGGACTAAAAAGAGAATATGAAATCCAATCAATAAAACTATGTGAAGTGACTGAACAAAAGCAGAAAGCTAAAGAAGACAAGACTATGACCAAAGAAGACAAAATGGTAATGGCTACTAGACTTGAAGAAAGGATATTAAATGTGTAAAAGCTCAAAATCACACAACTAGACATGATGAATCAACTAATGCTTGCAAATTAGGAATTGAATCACAAGGATGTGAAAAATGTAAATCTCAAATCACACAATGACATACTAAAGAATGAACTAAAAATTGAGAAGGAATCCATGGAGAGATTTAACAATCCTAAAGAGGTAATGAAGTACTTTGAATAACTAATTAAGACATCTAGTTATTCTAATGGGTTAGCACATTCATGCACTAAGAAAGGAGAATCATCCAAGAATGGAGAACTAAGGAATACAAAGTCAAAGGGAAAACCAACATGCTATTACTATAGAAAATTTGGTCATACTACAAATATCTATCAAAGAAAACATGGTATGAAAATTCTAAACCTAAGTTTACTAGTTACTATATTTACTACAAGAAAAAAGGACATTAAATACATGACTATAGGTCAAGACTGAGGAATGCAACTACTGCACCTAGATTTGAAGGATATTGCTATAACTATTGAACGTATGGACATAGAGCATATGAATGCAGATCATAGACAAAACCTTACTGGACAAATCACAGGAAGAACTATGCACCTTATGTCACAAGTTTGGACATCTATGAAAGAATTGTAGGACTCAAGTACATTCAAAAAATTAGACAAAAGAAAAAGGCAAAGGAAAAGTGGACATTGAGCAAGTGAGGAATGAAATGAATCAAAAATGGAAAAAGAGAGCATAAGATGGAACTAGTGAAGCGAATGGAGCTGAGGTCACCCAATCTAATGGAGAAGGTGATCATGTCATCTCAAACTAATAAATAAAGGTATTTATGGAACAAAATATTTAATTGATATATCATACATCAGTTCCTTACATATAAATGTTCCAAAAGTTCATATTTCCATATAAAGTTGCATAAGAACAACTTTGTGAAAGGTTACCAAGTGTTAGTTAAATTGTTTATATTGATTGAGATTGCAACATAAACCGAGTACTCTAGAAGATGAAATGATAGAGACCGAACACAATGATAGAGACCAAATGAAATGGTAGAGACTAAGTAATATGGAAGTGACTGAGCTATAAAGCAAAGACCTAGTTATAAGGCATCGATATCAACCAAGATAGTTGGATTCCACCTAATTAGTACACATCATTAATGGAGACCCTAAATTGATTGAAAGAAAGTATATATAAAATTTTGAAGACATTATCTCATACCTTGCATACAAATTTTAGAGAGAAAAGAGTGATTTGGTGATTTGAACGACAAGAAAAAGATATCAAGAACAATTTGAACGAGAAGCTTGAAAGTGTGGAGATTTGAACTGTACTGAGTAATCTAGAAAAGAAAGAACTTTAAACCCTATCAAAAAACATGGAAACATCATCAATCGCTAGAATGAGTCAAGACATTAGTAAAATCCAACTGGTGAAGAGTGACCCTTGTCCTCCACAAAAGTTTCATGCTATTCCAAAAATTACAATGAAAGGAGACTCAATGTGTGTTCTATCCTTGATACCACATAAAGTCATTATGATCCATGATGTTAGAAGCTATTATATTTGTAAAATTAGAGAAGTAGCAGACTATGAGATCATAGAAGCATATGAGAAGTTTTACGATGGAGGAATCTTGAAGGATGAATTCAAAGTTGTTGAGGGGAAAGGGTTAACTTGTGCCCTAGAATTCCTGATGAATTTCAAGATCGAATGGATTAAAGTTGTCCTAAGAAGATTTCATGACATGAAGTACTATTTACATAATGGACCCATGGAGATCATGAAGAAAATGACTCATAGAGTTACAGGCTATCCAATCCTAAACAAGAAGAAAACCATGTAATGTATGAGCAGAGAGGAAATTAAGGCTAATTTAGGAGCTGAGTGGAATGGACAAGGTCTGTCCATCACATTGTCAATCCACTAATTGAATATATGGTGAGGTAAATTGCTCACAAATTCTACCAATCAAGTAGATTGAACAATGTGCCACACATGGCTATGGATCAAGCATGGACGATAGTGATGAAAGATCATGAGTATGATCTTGCCAAACTACAAAAGCTACAACTAGCAGAGAATCTATCAGCTATAAGAAAAGCAATGAATTAAATGTGTATGTTTGGATCCCTCATTATGTTTATTTTATTTTATATCTAGAAGTATTTTCTTGGGGTCAATAATGTTGTATGGGAGCAAGAGAAACCAATGACAAAACATATTAATGATTACATTACTCAATTGAGAGATAATTTTGGAAATGTAATGGATGCTTATTTTGATGAATTTAAGCAAAGGATGAAAAGGAGAACAAGGTTACTAGAAGAAATGGTCACACAGTACTGCAATGAAATGTTTTCTTGTAGATACAGAAAACACTTTTGTGCAGTCAATAAAGCCAAGAAAGGCCTGGCTACAAACTTTTGACTATGAGATAGAAAGTGATGTAGTAAGTGCAAACAGCAAAGCACTATTGAAAGAAGTGATAGATGTTGAGATTGAACCTATTGGGAGATATGAAGAAGATAAAGAAAGAATAATTGTAAATATCAAGATTTCTTCTAAGGAAAAGAATGATTGAAGATCTTGAAGAAAAACTTGGCATGCAAGGAAAGGGAAAGGAACCATTACAATTGACACAAGGTCTTGGTGAAGATGAAGAAAAAGAAAATGGTGATGAGGAAGGGGAAGAAGAAGAAGGTGACAAGGAAAAATCCCTAGTTTTTGTCACACAACCAAGCAAGAAGGCTCAAAGAACCAAGTAGAAGCCAACAGTGACACTCATCTCTCCTCCACCACCAAAAAAGCCAAGGACCAAGGTAGTTGTTATTGCCAAGAAGACTGCAAAATAGAAAGTAGAAGAGGCTACAAAGCCCAGTGCCCCCAAAATCAAAAGGAGATTGGTTAGAGGGCCACCTATAAGGTAGGCTAAGCTTATTGAAGAGGTATGTGTAAATCTAAGAAGATCACCAAGATTATCTAGTTTTAGATTTGTAAACTATGATACATTAGATAATTCTGATAGAAATAAGATTGAGGAGGCTATGGTGGACATGATTGCAAATCATAAACTAGCTCCTAGTGAAATTGAGAAGAAGATACCTCAAGATCTATATGATATATTTGAGAAAAGATGGAAGTAGGTTGAAGTAGTAGAGAAAAAGATAAGAATTGACACATTAATTAGAGTTATGCTTGATCTATCACAAGAACAACATGACACATTTCTACAACAGTATAGGAGTAGATTTGTTCTTAAGTACAAAATGTTTTTGATAGTACAAAATAAAGAGGAAGTTTTACAACATCAAGATAAGTTGCTTGGAAAAGCATTTTTAGGTTATCTACTAAGACAATAGAGACATACACTATAAATATCAAATATGATTACCATAGTGGAGAAAGCTTAGGTGTGCCAAGTCTGCAAGGTAGTATGTCACCAGTACCTACCGACACCCCTGACACTCCAGAGGACAAGAAATAAAAGCTCATAGATACAGAGAAAGAAGGTGAAGAGAAAGAAACAAGTGAGGATAAATTTATATTTTTTCAACACCTCATACTGAGGAAAGAAAAGATTCAAATAAGGTTGAACTGAGTGTGACTATTGTTGTCTCAAGAATAGGTGCACAAGGATGACCAAGTGGTGAAACCCCTTCACCAACTCTCAAAGTAGTGCCGAAAAACATCACTCCTTCATTGAGAAAAAAAAGATCTATAAAAGATGTTTCACCAAATATTGAAGTCAATCTAGATGAAATAATTGAGATGCCACAGTTAGATCTAGCAAATCTCACCTTGGAGCAAACAATTTTTCTACAAGAAGTTTTGGCAAAAAAGAAAAGACAAGAAGAGCTAAAAAGAGAGTTGAAGCAAATGTAGGTATTATATGATGTGAATTTTTTTTTTGTTGATGCTTTTGAAATTCAAAACTCTGATGAACAAACCCCAATCATCAACTAGCTTGTAAATATAGTTGATCAAGTCAATGCTAGTAATATGAAGTCAAATAAAAATTGATGAATTGGTCAGCAAAACTATTTGTAAAAAAGGTTGTGGACAAAGTTTTCATATCCATTATCAAGAAGAAAGTGCAATTACAAGAGAGAATACAAGTTATGAAAAAATTAATAAAAAGGTACAACATTTGTACACCATTTTTTCAAATGTGCCAAGGCTCACAGTCGATATCTAAGCACAAATAAACCAAATTTAGGTTAAGATGAAGAGATCCAACAATATTATTTCAGAGTTAGCATGATCAAGCAGTGACTATTTTAATAATTTACTGAATACTCAAGGCACATTGGTCGAGCTTCAATCAACTAACAACAATATGAGATCCAAATTGATCTCTATTCAAGCAATGATGATATGTCATTTGGAGGTCATGCAGAGAGAACTAAAATCTGTTAGGATAAATAATTAATTATTAATTATTTATTCTATTTACTTAAGCTTACTTAGGTAAATGCATTTCATTAATTAGTTGTAGTCTAGGAGTTTTTTATAAGTTGTTGACAATACGAGAGTTTGTTCTCTCCTAAGTCATACTTATCCTCTCACATTGTTTGAGGAATTTCCACCTCATGTGGATGTATGCTTAGTTGTCACACTTATCTCCTAGCATCTTCTAGCTTGTTCTAGGAGATTCCTGAAGCTCTTTATATTTGAGCTCCCTCATTGTATTTTCATATCTCATTCAACATATTGTAAATACATTTTTTCTTGTGTTGCAATATCTTTTTCTCTCTCATGTCAGTTTAGGGTTTTTTCCTAGCTACATGCTCTTCTCTCCTTGGCTTCTTTTTGATAGGTTTTCACATGTAGGTGATCTTGGGCGTCTTTAGAGTTGGATTTCATCAACTCCAACATGGTATCAGAGCCTTCCTGCTGCTACTTCGTTGAAAGATTTTTGAAGTCACAAACCCTAGTTTGTTTGTGCATTTTTCTTCAAATCAAGGGCACAACAAATTTTCAGAGCACTTTCAACACAAATAGATGCTGCCATTGGATTTAGAAGGCATTTTTTAGCTAGGATCCATATAAAATTCATCATTTTTGGCTACAGGGCATTTTTTGAAAAAAAATTTAGGACTCCTGGTACGGACTATACAAATTTTTTGAAAAATAAAATAAAAAAAGGGGCCACCGTAGCGTCACTCTGCAGCTGCCACCGCACCACCCGGGCACTGCTCGCCAGCTGTAGCAACTGATCGCACTGCCGCAGGGTAGCCCGAGCCACCACAGCCAGGTGGCGCCCCCGCCTTTCTCAATCTCCACCGTCCGTCAAAGCCGCTCATCCAGATCCCGCCACCTCTGCTCTGGTTGCTCTGCTCCTCAGCTTCTACGCAGCCCAAGTACATGTTAGCACCAATAGGGACTCCTAGTCAGCGCCCAACATAGTTGTCTGCCATGTCAGCTGTTGCATGGGTATACTTCTGCCCATTTTGCAATTGACACGTGGTAGCGGTGCCACATGGCACTTTTCCATGTGGCCCCTTCCACGTCAGCCATTCGCCACGTGGCATTATTTTTTGCAGGGATGGCTATCTAGCCATCAAATTTAATGCAACTATTTGCAGACATCAGCATGACATCAACACTACATCATCAGACCTTGCTTGCACATCTCCAAGGTCAATTTTGGACCTACCTTCAATTTTTTGGCCATAACTTGAGCATACAAAGGTATTTTTTTGATCCGAAAGAAGCGTTGAAAAGTTGATTCTGAGACAGAGACATTGGTCAGGTATTTTTAGGTTTTGATGCATTTTTATTGCTCATTTTTTTAGTTGAAGTCCAAAGTTATGTTTTTGACTCCGACTTGCATATCTTTTGAGTCCCATGTCAGTTTTTTGAAAACTTTATATTTTTGGACACTTGGTTTTGTCATCTTTTCATAAATGTAGTCCTTTTCCTTAATTTTTGGGCCATACTCTTTCTATCATATTTTTGGCATTTTTGCTATATGGTGGATATCTTGAGTGTTTTAGGCCCAAGGATCATTTTCCTGGCATGGTTTTTTTTGTTTTCGGTTGTCCTTTCTTTTGTGTCAACTTTTTTCCTATTCTGATCAATGTAGACATCATTTGTAAGCTCTTTTGTATATGCATTGCGATAAAGTGCCACTCTTGCATTCCGGGGGTCATGAACGTTGTTCTTGAGTCAGTTGTACATGCACTATTTTTATAAAGCACCATGGGGGGATAGATGTTTGCTATTTTAGGCCTTCTCCCTTTGTCAAGTGAGTGTCCATTTCATGACATTAACCCCAGGTAGCATCAGTGTGACTATATCTTTATAGGTGTCTGTACCTCTTCCTCTCTCATCGTTCTTGGTTCATCTGCAGGAGAACTTTGGCCCACCTTCTCAATTGCCTATTATCTCACCCCGTCTACATTAAGGGGGGGTTATGTTGTTTTTCTAATGCATCCTTGGTTCAATGGTTTGATAGTGTGAACTATGTATTCAGTGAATGATCCTATATACAAGGTGATTGTAGTGGCTAGCTACCTACGCATTTCGGTGAGATAAATCATCTACCATATAGACATGCCCAGTTTGTGCCTTCTTCTTCCATGGAGGTTCTTCATATCAGCAGTTTTCTTCTTGATGATAGAGTTTTTGTGGCTTTTCATGCTTCACTGATGCTCTTCATAATCACTCATTGTTCCTGTTTTAGGGAACATTCCCTAGTTGGAGGCTTCTTCAGTTCTTCATTAGGTTCTTACCTTTTTTTGGGAGAGGGTTTTTCCCACGTGGTTTTCTCTCTTTCCCCATTTTCAGAGGTTGCATCTCTTTGCTTTGTACATGGGTATCTAACATGGCCTCGTTGCTAGGACCCATTCCTGTATTTCTTAGTTTTGTGAGCTTAAGGAATTTCCCTAAGTTGCATTGAAGGGGGGTGTTAGAGTAAAAAACTAATAATTAATTATTTATTCTATTTACTTAAGCTTACTTAGGTAAATGCATTTCATTAATTAGTTGTAGTCTAGGAGTTTGTTATAAGTTGTTGACAATACGAGAGTTTTTTCTCTCCTAAGTCATACTTATCCTCTCACATTGTTCGAAGACTTTCCACCTCATGTGGATATATGCTTAGTTGTCACACTTATCTCCTAGCATCTTCTAGCTTGTTCTAGGAGATTCCTGGAGCTCTTTATATTCGAGCACCTTCATTGTATTTTCATATTTCATTCAACATATTGTAAATACATTTTTTCTTATGTTGCAATATCTTTTTCTCTCTCATGTTTGTTTAGGGTTTTTCCCTAGCTCCACACTCTTCTATCCTTGGCTCCTCTTTGACAAGTTTTTGCATGCAGGTGATCTTGGGCATCTTCGGAGTTGGATTTCATCAACTCCAACAAAATCAACCTAGAGTTGTATCATTGAAGATCATAATCTTTTAGTGGTTGATAGTCTAATTGATTTAGCTACAAGATTATAGTTGCATATATGCATAGTTTGGAAGCAGCTAGAACCACATGGAAGCATGCATTCTCCATAATCATTAGAATTTTTTGGTGTCAATATGTATTTACTATTTACACTTACTTAATTTTACTTAGGTTAATGCATAATTTTAATATTTTGCATTATTTTATTATTTTATTTTGTGAGACACTTAGAAGTTTGTGCACCTTTTTGAGTTGTCATATTGACAACATATGAGTACACAACTCTATTTTAGCACATGGTGTCTATAACACTAATTTGTGTGTCACACCCTTGTAGGCTTATCCTCTCATCACCGCACTTACTTCTGTGCTTAATGGAGGATAACCCATATTTGGTGGACATGTGCCTGGTTGTATGACATATCATGTAGTTGATTACGAGGCATTCTAGATGTATCTCAGAGGCCTTTATATATAGGCACTCCTAGTGTACTTAAAAAATGCATATTGAATGAATATATCATCATTTTGATCATACTCTCTCTTTCTAGTCTACAATTGTCCTGGTGTTTGAGTTCTTAGTTCCTGGGTAAATTTTGCCCTTAGGAAAATTCTTACATGGTATCAGAGCTTGGAGATTTTCTCATCATGTAGCTATTCAAGACCACTATTGCTTCAGCACCTCAACCCAAATCTAAAGTACTACAAAAATTGGGAGCATCTAGAGCCAGATCTGACCTCACCATTGCATTTGGAGTGCTGAATCGGTGAAGATCGCCTATAAACTTGGCTACCATGGCCCAAAGTCAACTACTAGGCAAATTTGTTTTGCAAATCAGAACCCAGAGGCCCCGATTTGCAGTTTGGGTATGGTCATTTATAGATCTCATTAATTCATTTTCAGATTTGTATTTTTTTTTCTTTTCCTTTTTTTGACTGCAATTTTTCAAAAAAAAAATTCCTTTAGGTACCTAGTAGAGAATTTTTTTTGCAGAACTAGGCTGTTAGATCCCAGCTCTGTAGTGTAGAGAATTTATTTTCTTGTTGCAGGAGAAATTCTTTTTAATTTTGCATTGGCCAACAGCATCACAGTATAGTCCATGACCCTTACATTTTTAGCCCCAATACAGTAATTTTTGGCAATTAAAATCGGGTGGAACAACCACCTTCACTAGCCACACCTCCCAACATACCAACAACTTATTTACTTTGTGCTTTGCACGGTGTGGTTTTATACAACTTAAAACCCAACCGCACAATGCATGTGGGATATATTTCCCACACCGCCGGTGGCATTTTCTAAGATACTAACACACACTGCGATATATTCTAGCCAAATGACTTTTATCAGCATGCACAGGAGTTTCCAGTCGCAAAGTAATATTTCCCAACATCCATTAAACCCTCTAGTGTCGGCTTCAATTTTTCTAGCAACAGTTGAAACCTGACAATGCATTGTCAATTTTGGTGTCCATTTTTTAATTCTTTGGCCCATGGTTTTATTTTTCTTTGGCCAATTTCAGGCACAACAGACGATAACTATTCCCATCGCTGATTATTTTAAACTTTTTGACACATCACAATTTTTTTCAGCAAGTGAAAACTTTTTCCCTCCCATGCAAAACTAATGGCACTTGGGACACACGTAAGAGGTTGAACTACCCACACAAAGATCTCTCAGCAGTACACACAGACAACCACAGTGGATTTTTTGCCACGTCGACCTGTACCAATTAGTAGACAACGAGGTGACACACTTGCCATGTGTCCTCCACCTAAACCCTTCGTACAACCAATCAGTAAGTGACTCACACTACACATCAGCACTACCACCTCATCATAAGGTGAGTGCCATGTAGGATTTCATATGCCATGTCAGTGGTATGAATGGCCACATCAGCCTGACACATTAGCAAGGGGCTCTTTTTTTGTTGACGTTAGCTAGACACTACGTTAAATTTGATAGTTGTTTGACCATCAAACCTAGTCATTTTGCAACTACTATGATGGTCATTTGACTATCAAATTTAATATCATAGTTTTCCTTCTAGACCCCTCTCCAGATTGCTTTTTGATTTGGCAACCTAACTTTGTGAGCCCATAACTTGGACATTCGAACTTTGACTCAAGTGCAATTTTTTTTTGAAATTGGGTAGAATTTCTTGAATTTTCTAGTGGTGGTGTTGTTTTCTAGTTTTGGTCCAAGGATGTTGTAGAAATTACATTTTTGGTGACTATACCTGCATAATCATGCATTTTGCAACTTCAAATGCTCTGTACGGGCCACATTTGGTCACTTTTTCAAGTTCCATTTTTTTTGAAAGTGCGTATTTTTCATCTACAGTCAAATTCTAGGATTGTGTGGACTAAATCTCACTTTCAGAATCATGATTTTTTCTGCATTGTAAAGCTTTGATTACTTTTCAGAATTGTTGCACATCTAAGCTACAGTGCTTAGTGACAAATTTGGGCCTCAAAAATTAGAAAGTTCACTTTGTTCATTTTGACAAGTGGCCCATTGTACATACACTACTTATAAAGTGCCAAAAGCATCTTTTTTTTTGGGGGTCTTTTGATTGAGTGCAAAGGGGGGGGTGTACTATGTTTTTGTGTCTCTCTGTTGTGCTCTTTTCATTTTCTACATCATGGGTTTTAACTATCCACCTCTAACTTCATGCAACTATTCTACATGGAAAGATATTGCATTGAGTAGATTAATGGAAAAAGGATATAATCTTTATGTTAATGGTAAAATTCCTAAACCTATTGATGCTAAAGAACTCATTGAATGGAAAAGACAAGACCAACAGGCTTTAGGAGCTATTAGGAGTTGTGTACATAGGGATCTCCTCTTTCAGATTACCAGTTGTTCAAAATCTTAAGAAGCTTGGGACAAACTTAAATCATTGTATGGTAAGGTGGATGAAGAAAAGGGATTTCAGATTGAGGATGGTCTACTTCTCTTGGACCCAAAATTTTTTGACACAACTTAGGATTACATCATCAAAGCCAATGAGTATAGGGCACTACTTAAAGATTGTGAAAATCCCATGAAAGATGACAAGTTGATTCATCACATCCTAAGGAGGCTACCTTCTGAGTATGCTTCCTTTGCTTTGAGTTTTAATACTCACAGGTTGACCATGGGATCTTCTTACCAGAAGCTTTCATTTGATGCATTTGTAGAGATGTTGATTGTTGAACAATCTCACTTGATGGATTTAGGACATCTCAAGTCATCAAAGACCAAAGCCTTGGTGGCTAGTGATGAGCACCAATCAAGTCAAGGAGGAAAAAGCAACAAGAAGAAGAAGCAATGGAAGTAGAAATCACAATCTGAGACACAACAATCCTCCTCTCAACAAGGCAATTCTTCTTCCAACATAAAGAGAAATAATGACAAGAAGGAAAAACTCTTTTGTGCATATTGCAAAAAGCCAAATCATGACAAGCATCATTGCAAAACTAAAAGAATCTATGAGTTGGAAAACCTACTCAAGAAGAACAAGATTCAAGTGCCAGGTACTTCCAAGGATTGAACTCCAACCTCTTCAAAGGGTAAAGGGAAAGCACTTATGGAAAACACAAGTTCTTCTTCAGAATGGATACTTGAATCAAGTGCCTCTTACCACATGGGTTATTCGAAGCAAGACTTTTCTTCATTCAAGCAGTCAAAGGTACCACACATCTTTGTGGGAGATGATACTAAAATGGAAGTTGAAGGGAAAGGACATGTAAAAATGGAAAATGGGGAATTCAAATATGTTCTCTACATTCCAAACCTTAGCTCCAATCTCCTATTAGTTTACCAAATCACTCACCTTGGAGATGGTCACAAAGTTGAGTTCCTTCCCGATTTAGTGATGGTGCACAGTCTTAGAGATGATTCATTGGTTGCAGTGGGGAAAGTCAATGATGAAAAGAGGCTTTATTCCTTTCCCATTTTGTGCCTAAGTCTCCTTCTCAAGCCTTGTTGACTCACTCTATTTCACACATCAACTTATGGCATGAGTAGTTTGGTCACCTTGACTTCCAATCTCTTCAACAACTTTTCTCAAAACACATGGTCAAAGGTCTACCTAACATCAACTTTTCTAAGGGAGAATGTTCATCATGTTTAGTGGATATGAATCTCAAGGAGAAGTATGATAAAGGGAAGTCTTCTAGAGCTCTAGTTGTTCTTCAATTAGTTCACATGGTTTTAGCAAGTCCCTTTGCAGTGACTTCTGTTAGCCAAGGCCCCTACATACTCACATTTGTTGATGAATTTTTGAGATTCACTTGGGTCTACTTCCTTCATCATAAGAATGAAGTGGTTCATAAGCTTCAAGACTTTAAGAGTCATGTTCAACACAAATCAAGGAAAGCCATCAAGGTTCTAAGGGTGGACAATGAGAATAGATATGTTGACAGAAGACTTAGGAACTTTTACAAACTTGAGGGGATTGATCTTCATCATTCACCAGCATTCAGTTTGCACAAGATAGATGTTGCAACTATGAGGATTAGGACTCTCAAAACCATGACAAGTTGCATGATAAAGGCCAAGTCTCTTGATCCTACATTAGAAGTTGAAGCCATTAGTAGTGCTACTCACATACTTAACAACTCTCCTCATAATGTCTTAGATGGAAAAACTCCTTTTGAGGCATGGTGTGGCAAAAAACCAGTTGTGAGTCACTTTAGAGGCTTTAGTTGTCCAGCATGGGCAAACCTATCTTCCAGGGGTTGCAAGGCATTGGCACCTAGGCCTTGCACTTTCATCAGTTATGAAGACAATGCTAAAGCATATAGACTTATGGATCCAGAGACTCATGACATCTTTGTGGAGAAGGATGTTCACTTTGAGGAAAGTTCACCTAGCTTATCCTCTACCGCTCTCTGCACATCATACACTGTAGAAATTGATAGTGACACTAGCGGTAGTGCTTCAATAGATTTAGAAACGTGAGGTTCTATCAACAGTTGCAGTGAGAGGTCACATCATCAGTTCAGTCCACATGTTTCTATTGCCACAGTGAAAGGTCCAGCACATCATGG
This sequence comes from Cupressus sempervirens, assembly GCA_028749045.1. Classification (NCBI taxonomy): domain Eukaryota; kingdom Viridiplantae; phylum Streptophyta; class Pinopsida; order Cupressales; family Cupressaceae; genus Cupressus; species Cupressus sempervirens. The sequence goes on along the minus strand of CM053791.1, from coordinate 705,259,538 downwards.
TACTTCTAGTCTTCCAACTCTAGCTTTAGTTGACTTGGGAGATAGTCTTGAGGATTTACATCTTCTCATTGATGAAGGTGATCCTTCTACAGTTGTTGCGAGGGCTCCCTCTGATCCTCATGTCCATTATCTACATGATCAATCTTCATAGGTTGGTGTGATTTTGGATAGTTATGTACATCAATTGGAGGAGGTCTCTTTATTAGTTAAGGAGATAGATGGTTCATTGGAACAGGTTCAACAGACATCCTTGCCAGATCTGTATTCATTTTTTTCAGCTTAGTTGGAAGGGGCAAGCATCAACACAGGATACTTGAGCAGGTTTCAAGGCCACCACACATCTTCAGGATTGTACCTTTGGCATTATTTCTTTCTAAGGGGAGGAACACCATTTTGCACTCTTGGACCAACTTCTTCATCGGAGCAACTTTCACTGACATGCATTCTTCATTTGGCAGGGGGGGACTACCTTGTCTCTCTTCCTCTTCTTTCTTATGGGGGGGACTATTTCCTCTTATGAGGTCTAGTTCTTCTCCTTCTTCACTTTTGTATATACTAGATGTATGTCATAATGAGGGGATCTTGATTACTCCATCCATCCATGCATCCCTATTTATCTCTCTTTTTGGGGGAGGGTTTTTCCCATGAGGTTTTTCTTCTTTCTTTGCTTTATGAGAGATTGCATCTTCATTATGTACATGGGTACCTAACATGGCCTAGTAGTTGGGACCCATTATGCATCTTCATTCTAGTTTTCGTAAGCTTAAGGGCATTCCCCTAAGTTGCACTTAAGGGTGGGTGTTGGTGTAAATATGTATTTACTATTTACATCACTTAAGTTTACTTAGGTTAATGCATTACTTTATTATTTTATTTTGTGAGAAAATTAGGAGTTTGCGCACCTTTCTGAGTTGTCATGTTGACAAAATAGGAGTAAACAACTCTATTTTAGCACATGGTGTCTACAACACTGATTCACGTGTCACACCCTTATAGGCTTATCCTCTCATCACCACACTTACTTCCATGCTTAATAGAGGATAACCCATATCTGGTGGACATGTGCCTGGTTGTATGACATATCATGTAGCTAATTACGCGGCATTCTAGATGTATCTCAGAGGCCTTTATATATAGACACTCCTAGTGTACTACTTTAACAATGCATATTGAATGAATATATCATCATTCTAAACATACTCTCTCTTTCTGGTCTATAGTTGTGCTTGTGTTTGAGTTCTTAGTTCTTGGGTGAATTTTTCCCTTAGGAAAATTCTTACAGAGTTCATAAATAATTCATTGGAAAATATGGATTACTTCCACCCATTTCAACCCTAGCAGCAATGACATAAGCGTTAAAAAATAAGGGGGAAATGAATTGAATTTAAAGAGAAATGACAAGGGGAAAGAGACTTAACAAGGGGGAAATGAATTGATTTTTAATTCATTTTTACATTGTTTATTTATTATTCATTGGCATAAGTCATAAGACTAAGGGGGAGAGCTCATTATCAAATTGTATTAATGAAGATGTAAATATGACAAAGTGTTTTTTCCACTAATGTTAAAGCTAGAGATTATTGGTATCTCTAACCATTTTTATCTATTACTGTCAACCACTTAGTCATTTACAAGGTAAAGTCAGATAGTCATCACTACGACTGAGCTACTCTAGATAGGCCGAGTCATGTACATAAACAAGTATGTACCGAGCTCAATAGGAGCCAAGTAACTTTATGGTCACCAAGTAATTTTCTATACGAGCCAAGCTGAACAAAAATGGAGAAAAGTTCTAAGAATAAAAGTGTCAAGTTACATAGTGTGTGCTGAGCATAATAGAGACTAAGCAACAACAATGTCGAGCATATGAAAATAGTAAAGATCGAGCAATGCAGAGTTTACATAAAAGTTAAAAATAGAACACAAATTGAGGTAAAATGTTTTTCAAGCTAACTTGGAAAGAATATTTAATACATGCAGAAGTTGTTACAAAACATTTAATGTTTGTAGAAGTTGTTAATGATGTGGATCACAAATCTCTATGTTGTGAGATTAACAATTCTAATGAAGAGGAAAAAAATGGAAGCATTTGGAAAACTCTTTACGAAACTCTTTAAATGGTGATGATCTTAACCTAGATCAGGTAAGGGATGTAAGTGTAATTCAGAGTGTGAGCAAGTGTGAAGATGAGAGGGATATGAGAAGAGAAGTGTGTGATTGATATTATATCAAAAGTCAGTGAAAGGGTTCTACTATAACTTAATAGAGAAAGTGACCTATTAAAGGCAGTGAAGTGAAAGGGGACGACAAGTTTATCAAATTAGGGGAGAGGATTAGTTAGCAAGGAGAAGACTCAAAATTAGCTTACAGAGCAAACTAAGAGGCAAGTATTGAATTAGTTTTAATTGACTTGAATAAGGGCAAATCTCTGGGCAAAGTGGTCTTAACAGATCTCTATAAATCTCCTAATAGAGCCCTTACTTTATTGTAAGTGTTAAATCCTCTAACAAGGTGAGACCTAATAGTCTCTTAAGCTTTTAACATGGAAAACCCCTCATAGGGTAGATCATATTTTATCATCAAACGTTGTAACCATAACAAGTTAACTTTATTATTGCAGTAGTGAAGATTTGTGTGTGTCATCCCCACTCCTGTTTTACCTTCACCTTGGAGAGTTTTTGGGCAACAAATATTATGTTATGTATTTATTTTCATGCATGTGATAGATCAAATTTACATGTTACAATTGATTTACAATACAAATTTTTACATGCACAAGTTTACTAATAGATGTGAATGACTTGGTGAAAATTTTAAAGTGTTCAAGATTCTAATTCACACCCCACCTCTCAGTATCTTGTTTATCCTATTTATACCTCCATTAGTCAACAACAATAATAAAACATGCATATTTGCTACAAAAATATTTAACATAGCCCCTATCTTATATTCCTAAAGGACATAATTATGCGAAAATTGAACTCATAAAGTTTTAAGAATCCAAAAATATGGTTATAACTTAATTCTCAAATGTTGAACCTAAGTTGATAGGTTGGACATTTTCACCTATAGTGTAAATGTCCTTATAACTGCTAGAAGTGTGGCTTGGTAAATGCCATTAATAAATTATTGTATTTACAATGTAGAATAAGATTCATTCTTTAAAAGAAAAAAATAACATTTTCTTGAAACACGTCTCATGTTGTCAAGTAATCTAGCCCTTCTAACTAAGATGCAACATTATTTTCATACCAATGAAGGATACTATTTTAGAGAAGAATGAAAAGCATGGGGTGGCGGGGGTGGTGGCCCGTCACCTCATTTAAATTTTTTAAAATTTGTTTTGAAATGAAACGCATGCAAAACGCATCGCGTAAAACATTTTTAAAAAAATTATTATCAACGACGATGTGTAGCGACGTGTACACATTTGATATGTGTATTTTTAAAAAATTTAATTTTTTAATGTTAATTTGAATTTCGAATTTGAGTGGAGTAGTGGAAATTGAAAGGTTTTTTTAGTGGAAATTGAAGAGTTTCTTAATGGGAGATGAAGATTTTTTTCCGTGGGAGATGAAGAGTTCTCTGTCTCATTATAAAACACTCATCTCCTCTCATTTTTCTCTTCATTTGTAAAAAAATACATTTGCAGAAGACAAGTTTTCAGTAAAGCTTCATTGTTTTTGTTGAGAGAAGAAAAGAGGGAGATAAATCATTTGGAAAAGCATTCTACATTTGAAGATCACCAAGTAGATCAAAAAGCTAAGTAAGTTTTTTATTTATTTTTTGTTTATATTAAGTTTTATTTTGCATTTTGATTATTATCCGCATTAAGAATTGTAGTTACACTATTTACATTTAGTTGTAAGTTATTTTTAAAATTAGATTTCTTAGCTTTTACATCATTGTATTCAAATTTACATTTGCATGTTTCATGCATAATTTATATATAGTTGCATGTTATATATTTAGATATGATTTGTGTAGATTATTATTTTTTCATATTTTTCAATGTTTTTTATAGATTAATGTTGTATTTTGTTTTCTATAATATTTCATATGGATGGCAATGCCGCCATATCAATATTTTTTAAAAATAGTGATTTATAAATTTAATGATTACTATTTTCATTTACAAAAGTAGTTTGATTTATAATATTTTTTTAATTAAGATTAATATATTGATTTATATTAATATTCTGAGTTAGATTACTATTTCGATCAAAATAATTTTGTAATCAACATTTAGATTATAATTAATTCTTAGCTGTGTTTTCTGGGTAGATTGTGTTAATTGTTACATATTATAATTAATATATTTACATTGTTGATTATAATTAACTGTTACATATTAATATTTGAAAAATGGATGGCAATGCCGCCATATTTCCAATATTTAATAAAAGTACCCATTTATTTAATTTTAAATATGAAAAATCAAATTTAGACTTTTAATTTTGTTATTTGAAAATTAGAGTAACCATATGTTTATTTTAATTAATGATTATTTTTATATGCAATTTTAAAATAATAATTATTAACTTTTAAGCATCAATCTTTTAAAAGTGGAAGGCAATGCCGCCATTTTTTAAAATATTATAATACTAAGCAATTTATTATAATATTAATTATATTTGAAAAAATATTTGTAATGTTTTCATTAAGATTAGTATATTGATTTAGAGTACTTGAATTAGATTACTATTTCAATTATAATAGTTTTGTAATTTACATTTAGATTAAATTTAATCTTTCTATATTAATATTTGAAAATTGGATGGCAATGCCGCCATTTTCCAAATATTTTATTAAAGTGCCAATTTATTCATTTTTAAATTAAAAAATCAAATTTACACTTTTAATTTAGCTGATTGAAAATTACAGTAGCCATATATTTATTTTAAGCTATACTTATTTTTTATATGCAATTTTAAAAGAATAAATAGTAAGTTTTACCCATCAATCTTTGAAAAGTGGAAGGCAATGCTGCCATTCTTTAAATATTATAATACTAAGCAATCTATTATAATGTTACATATATCTAATACTCATCTGTAATGTTTCAAAAGTGGATGATAATGTCGCCATATATTTTCATTAAAATATCAATTTATTTGTTTGTAAATAAGAAAAAATAAATTTATACTTTCAATTTTGTTATTTGAAAATTAGAGTAACCATATATTCATTTAATTTATGCTTATTATTTATGTGCAATTTGAAAAGTATCAAAATTCATTCAATCTTTGAAAAGTGAAAGGTAATGCCGCCATTTTTTAAATATTATAATAGTAAGCAATTTATTATACTGTTAATTGTAATTAAAATTATATGTAATTTTCATGTTTCTATATTTCTTTAAAAAAATGTATTTTCATAATTTTTTTAATGTATTCTCTTATTTATTGTTCATACTTTCTTCATTTATTCTTAATCAATATATTTTTCAGCAATCTTTTATATGGTTTCTATGGAAAATTATTTAGTGTCATGAAAAATATAGCTTAATTCACTAATATTTGTTTTGTACTAGCTATGGTGAGACCTAGGTTAAATTTTGAATCAGAGGAGGCAAGAAGAGAATACCAAAGGCAATATCAAAGAGAATATCGTAGAGAATACCATAGACATCAACAACAACAACAACAACAAATAGAAAATGAAACAGAACATCAAAGAATAACATTTAATCAAGGAAATGGGCAAAGTTGTGGTAGAAGAAGGTCTGAAGTGTCAGTTGCACAACTAGAAAATGATGAAAGAGAGAACAGAAATGTACAGAGAAATAATCGTCAACGTACTTCTCAAAGGGTCCTTCCAGATACACAAAGGTGCTGAGTCCAACATGTTGAAGTGCAAGCAAGTGACATACATGAACATCCTATACATGCAAATAATCAACTAAATGTTCAGTATGAAGGGTCTCCATCTATAGAACGTGTCCCAGAAACACCACAACATGAAAGTCAAATCCATGTGAATGATGAATTAGAAGGTGATATAGAAAACATTCCCAATCCAAATGGTATGCTTCAATCTGAATTTAGAAGATTCCAAATGCAGTTTAGATATCAGATAGATAGTTTGAAAACACCAAAGATGTGTTATGTTTGTCAGGAGTCATATGCAGGAATGAAAGTATATCGCACCAGTGAGGGTCCAATATGTAATAGGTGTCGTCAAGAGACAGGAATTCATAGGTTTTCATCTTCAAATAATATGGATCCAGGATGTCAACCACCAGAGCTTGCAAATTTAACTCAAGTTGAAGAAATGCTCATTGCACGTGCAAACCCTATATTGCAAGTTACACATGCAATTGGAGGTCAATATAAGTATAAAGAACATACCATTAGTTTTCCTCAGCATGTTGAACAATTATCAAAAGTCTTGCCACACACAATTGATCATTTACCAATCATCATTGTTCGAAGAAGGGATCAACGTGGTACAGGATATAACTTTACTGTGAATAGGGATCGTGTTTATAGAGCATTGAAATACAAAGTTGAAAATGATAAATTTTATGCAGATGTCAGGATAGATGAAAGTGCTCTTAATGACTTGCCTTCAAATAGGGATGAGAATATTTTTCATACATTAA